>AP025377.1:6875000-7500000 GCA_030295005.1 Cephonodes hylas | reverse complement strand
ATCGTCCTCGAGGCATTGGTGGTCGAGCTCCGCTCGAAGTAACAGTTCTAAACTAAATAATAGTTGTGAATATTGTAAATATAAATTGTGAATTATAAGTTTAAATTGGTGCAGTATTTATGAAGCGTTTTATTTTAACACTATGTTCTAGGAACGACAATAAATATTAAAAATAGGTCGATTCTCGGCAGGGTCTTCAACGGCCTTTTCGGACGTAAAACCCTGCTTATGACAAAGATTAGAGTGGGCGCGGGTGCGGCGGTTGTACCGCGAAATGTCGCGCCATTTCAGCGCCCGGTGACGTCACAGGCCACGCCTGACATTTGGGCTGGAGCAACAAAGCAGCCCTACCTACCCTCGCCATTGATAACAGAAAAGCTTAATAGCTTTAGCCAGCTATTCGCTCCGCATGCCCGCGCGCTTCTGCCGCAATCTTTTACCTTGGCATTTAAATATACCTGATATATTACTTTCAATACGTAAACAAAACTAGTCTTTGTTGGATTCATGTTTAGTGTGAGCCACGTGATGCTCTAAACTGGCACAAATATTATGAACGACTTTTTTGTTTTATTTATGATTTGCTCATAACTTCCGTTGTGAAGGTCGTAAATTCAATTCATATATTCATGCATTTGTCTCGGGTTAGAGTTTTAGTGAGAAGACAAAATTTTTAAAGTTTCTGATAATCACGATTCAATGACCTTTTATTATGAGGCCTACATGCCTATGTCTGTCTACATAAGCGTATATGTTTTAATACAAAAAAATATACTAATATAGCCTCATTCAGGTTTACTACAAGTCATATGAAAACTTGCATCGTATAAATACGCCCAAGTTTAACAGTGTACTGACCCACGCATAAAAACAATATTAACCGCTCGCACGCAATGTTTTAGCCAATATCACTTAAAGTGCTTACACAAGTAATGTTTTGTACCTAATAGTAGCCCTTGCTTAGATTGTAATACTTTCATAGTGTTTAGTAACACTTTATCCTTTCTAGATTCTTCAGACTAAATATCTTTTTTTAGCCTTCAATTTCTCGACAAAAACGCAAGTTACGGCTAATGCTAACATGCTACTCTTTTTTGCTGTTTTTACATATTGCTCTATCAAGAATCCATCTATGGAGTTCTTGGGGATTGTAACTCGACAATCCGGCCATTCTCCGTCATTTTAAAAAAACACTGAGCAACTACCAACACACTCAAATTGGTTACCATTGTAACCGTCCCCATTTATTATTTTTCGTGATTACACTACCAGAATTAAAGTTCGGAAAATATTTTCAATGCACCGTTAAAACCGTAAATAATACAAGATTAAAAACTGAAGAGTAATAAGTGATATTAACTTATTATCTATACTCGCATTGCGAATTCTTTTATAATCAATATTGTAATAGAACAGGTGTTTAGAAACGAGTTTGTTAACGACAATAACTAATGTGGTTCCGTAAATAGCAATTAGTGCTAGAACGTGAATGCAATAAAACAAAGCAACGATTAAAACTACAATTTTACATATCTCTTAATACCGAATCATTTTACCCCACACAAAAGCGTAATAAAAGTGGGGTAGACAATTAACTGGTTACACCTACATTTTTTTTGTACTCATGCATCGTTAACATACGTCTATAATCCAAATTTAGGCAATATCGCAGTGCACAAAGGCATTTAAATTTAGTGCAGAAAGTAGTTAAAAGACTCTGTACAATGAATTCATAAAACAAGGCCTAACAGACTGCACTCAGCCAACGTTGTGAAATGAGATCTAACCCGTCTCGTATTAAGGCTAATACGTCATTATCATTTAATTCCCAGTATTATTTGCATCATTAGGAATTTAACTAAACGCGCAATAGACTACAAATAAAAAATTCAATCGACATTCGTGTCCCAATTCGTACGACTCTGCAGCATTCAGTGTGCTGCGGTAATATTTGTGAACAAAAACTATATACAACTAATTCTAACTTAGTATTGACTATACTTTGTCTTCCGAAGTTTATTTATGACCAGAGGGATTTTACGGTTGTCTAAGCTAGATTTCGCTTTTTATGCATGACCTATCCTTGTTGCAGTGAGGTCTCTACTCTATTTAGTACAGCAGTGTCTCTACAATGTCCATTATGATCAGATATTCGTAGAGCCTGTGACGATATTTTCTCAGCAATGGCACAATTATGTCATCTAGTGAAATTATTTAATTAATCACAATTTTTATGAAGAAGTACAGCGAAGTAACGGCATTGCTGATATTATAAGTAGAGACGAATAGCATATCAACTGTCGAAATCATTCCGATACTCTTCTATTCGTCACATTTATGCAGCATTTGTAATCAGATGTAGCGTGCGGCCTAGAGGCCCCGGGTTCCATTCCGGGTAGTATTTATGGGTTTTTAGCTCAATAGCAACACGGATTTTGGAATTGTGCCTGAAAACCAACAATAAACTCGTCTTCTTCTAAGTGAGACAAAAACACAATCGAAAGACAGTGTACAGTCTACGTAAGGCTCTAATCCATAACAATGACCTATTGTATCGCAACTAAGTCTAAACAATTTAGACTCTCGCGAGTTTTTCTCATCACCATAAGTTACCACCTCATCATATAAGTTCGTAGTAAAATTATTATGAATATCGCCAAACGTTGATTCAGGTTAGTCTACCTGATATCTATGCCGCGAATGTCAAGATCGGTCCCGAGGGAAGGCGCGTCTTAATCAATTAGGCCGTCACAGGCCGTGGCGCTTCGATATTGTTCATTTGGGAATCACTATTATTTCTGTTTTGACATACACCTATTAAAGAACTTTATTGCAATCCTTTTTGCGCGCTAAGTTTATACAGAATGTAATAGCTAAAAATTGCAATTTGCTAAACCAATCAATTGATTCAAATAAACCAAAAAATATTATCACAAATAATATAGATTTAAAAAAGATTAAAATGACGAAGTCACTTCTCATGCCACATGGGTTTTTCAGCACTTTTCAAGCTACGGTAAACAGTAAAACAAACAAAAATTGTTACAAAGATATTTCGCAAAAAGCAAGTTCAAGGGTAAAGATAGCCGACATACTTTCTATTGTGAATTATTGATACTCTAATTGGTCTTACTCGTGTGAGTATTTGCCAGCCGCCGCGCCGACGTAGCACAGCACACATATCGGTAAGGATTCCCACGGTATTTATTTGTAAAATTATTCTGTAATGTGCTATTATGCGTTGTCTATCGGTGAAACCAGTAATTTTTGTACAACACGTGTAAGTTCCAACGACTTTGACATTGCTATCGACAATTAGTAAAAGGATTGCCTTACATTTAGTTTGAAAATGAATATGCGACTTCATAAAATTATGTTGAATGCTGGTTAACTTATAAAACACAGTGCAAGAAAGTCTATACACAAATGTTTATTATATAGGTCATGATATTGCAATGTAGCTTACTTTTACAGACTTCAAATCACCTACAAGTATTATGAATCTAAAGACAAGCATAGTACATCTATCACATGGCACAATTTCAAAGGTGTTCTACAACATCGGCTTTGCTTTCAGTCAATTTCTTTAGAACCTTTAGATAGATGTCCAATGTGTGAGGAAACAAGGCAGGGATGATTGATTTCCAATTCTTTACACGCTGGCCATTAGCCTGCATTTGAATAATTTTATGATTCATTGGCAATGTGTTTTATGTACCTTTTCATATAACATACAGTTTGATCTTATAAGAATATACTTGTGTATACATATACATATTATTCTCTTTAAATTCAGCACCTTAAATTGGTGTAGGTAGCGGACATTGGATATAATATAACTTACCCTTTGGAAAAAAGACAATGTGGAAATTTTGTATAAATTTCCACATAAAAAATATTAGATTGAAAACCATATTAACCATACATAACCGTTAAATTAAACTTTGTCTATAAACATAACAACTGTAATGGTCATATATGTATGTATAAAGTATAATATTTAGAAAATATATTTAATTTGCCCCAAATTTGTTATAATTTACATGATTAATGATACTTATTTGAATCATGCAAATTACAATAAATTTATTTATATCTTATTTCCAAACCTTACAACAAATTAATAGGATCAAAATGAGTTCTTCAGTAAAAATAGGAACCAAAAAATTATAGTAAAGTTCTAACATCTTAGACATCTACTTACCTACTTATAGCTTTTTATCAACTTGTAATCAAGTCCTATTTGCCATCTTAATATGTAAAACAAATCATATAATAAAATGATAGATACTGAGGATTTTATAATGAAACATTTTTTATCCCCAATTCTTATTTTAATTACAATGATTCTTCACTTTACAATAATCAAATAATCAACCCATTTTCCCAACATTTGATTTGAAAAGTATATATTTGTTATTTCTTACATATCACGAAAAAATATGATTATTAAAACATTATGAAAACCTATGTTGGGGCTGTTACCCTGGTAACAATATGTATATTCCTGATTTCAAATTAACCAAAATTTCATATGATTTCCAAAGCATTATTGTAAAAGCCGTTTGGTGACTGTAACCCCAATAACCATTAAATTAGGAATTTATTAAGGAATTAATAAGTCATCTTTTTTTGTACCTCAAAATAGATGGCTTAAGAAGAAAACATGTAAACAAACCCATTTTCTGAATTTAACACACAATTAATATGTCACCAGCGAATTGTTTAAAGTAAGGGAAATATGATACATACTATATTCGAGGTGTTTTAATTGAATAATATGATATAAATTTTAGGTTCGGCGCGCAAAGATATGGATATGTTCTTGGATTTCTGACACTAAAAACTAGTTTTATGTTAATAATTTCTTGTAGGTTTATAGGTATCACTAAAAGGTAATTATGTCAGAAAAATTATACAGAAAACAATATTTTTAACAATACTAAGTGAAAGTATCACTTCCGAGCGAAAGTTGACATCACTCTGCAAAATAACCAACAGTAAACAATTGTAAATAATAATTTAAAACTTACTTTTAGATTATCTTAAATGTTTCTAAAGTCACTTAGTTTTCCTTACTTTGTAAAATTGTAATAAAACTACACACTTTCGAGCTTTTATCGATAAACACAATAAATTACTCCAACACGAAAATGACAAATTCGACGAACAGTTAACGATGTGACCAGCTAATAAAATATCTGTTCATAGTGAACTTAAACTTCAACGTTTAATGTAATTATTAATTAATTAATTTAATTGCAAAATAATGCATGCTAGTTGTTGCAGTAAGTGGTTATTTAGTTCTGTTACTGACTGGATGGACTGAATTGGACTTTGGTTATTCCGGTTTGGACATATTAAAAAATTGATAATCATCATAATAAAAATTAAAAAACTATGTAGGTAGGTAAGTTAACTTAACATAACAGTAAATATTATATATTTTTAATCATACAATTACCATTTATAATGTTGTCATTGTGTTAATTGATTAATATACTAACAGTATTTTCCGTTTTATTAAAAAAAAAAACATGTCAATGATCAGGCTGCATAGCTACATTTTCTTTGCATATTATAGAATGTTTATAAAAAAGATTGAATGCCATTTTGACGTTTACAAATAAGTTTAATCCAATTCCTATCTAAAGCTTTCAAATAGTTTACCATTAAATAAAAACTACAGTGTTTCACTGAAATAGTATTAATTTAACTTGTTATAAACGAGACATAGTCAAACTCATGATGAATATCTCTATCGAGAAAAAAAGATCTGACTGTGCTGCTTTACCGAAAGGTTGGCAAAGGGAAGAGATAATAAGAAAAACGGGCCTCTCAGCTGGAAAACTTGACGTTTATTATTACAGGTAATCATATAAATACTTGAATACTAGCTTAAATAAAGTTAAGATATCTATTATGAGTGACAAAACTCCAATACAGTTCCCTCTATTTAATAAAAAAAAATATATGGGAAATTATTACCATGTGCATAATAGGTATTATTCTTTATATCCATATCCAATTCAAGCAACATTTATTACAACTTAAGCTAAGAGATATAGATAAACCCATGAGGTGTTTTCTCTTATATTCTTGGTATATGGATTTTTTTATTGTATATCTAATGGCATTTAGTGCCTGCAAATATTTCATTGATTGATGCAGACTCAAAGCATAGTAATCATTATGTTGTCTGATTACAATGGTACTACTAGTACATGGTATATCGGGTTGTCTATTACATCTATGTATAAACTTCCAGTACTATGCTTGTCATATTAAAAGGTGTAACACAAAGATTCTTTTCTAGATATTTCAATAAAACACCTAACATTATGTTTTTGTTGCAAATCTTGTGCCATGAGCTTAGAAAATCATGAGAAACTTTTTGTCCAAAGCCTGATAATATGTGTTAATCACTAAAATATTTTTTTCAACCTGTGGGTTAAACTTGCAGTCTATGATTTTACAAAATGTTAGCAACAGACTGTTTATTTAACAAACATATTAAATGTTTAAATAATTATTTCTTTTGATTTGAGTACCTAAAAATACGTCATTCAAAATATTTCCCATCACTTCCTACTACTTTCTGCCATCTTTCAGGCACGAGACGAATACCGCCCCGAAAAAAGTCATTGTTTTTTGACCAAATCCATAAATCAACCCATTTTTGGCTATCTTTGTATGAAATGAACTCTTATTTAGTCAGACCATGAGCAATCAATCGGAATAGGTGGTAATCAGAAGGTGCAATGTCTGGAGAGTACAGTGGGTGAGGTAGAACGACCCATTTCAGCGTATACAAATCCATTTTTACTAGTTTTGCGTCGTGCAGACGAGCATTGTAGTGCAGCAAAATAACTTTGTCATGTCTTTCACTATATTTCGACCGTTTTTTTAATGCACTACTCAAACTTATAAACTGTAGTCAGTAGCGAACCCCAGTTTGTGGTTTTAGGAGTTCGTAATTAATCATTTTCCTCTGATCCTACCAAATACAGAGCAGAAGCTTGGATCCATAAATATTCTGCTTTGCCACTGATGTTTATAAACGGACTTTATCCATGACTTTCTGCACTTACTATTGCGTAATAGATCCAGCATGATCATTGTAAACTTCAACCAGAAAAAATGAAGCAATACTCCCCACAAAACACTTTATAGGCACGCATTTTTACCTTTTTAATAAATCATAAAGTGTTGTTGTTTACGTTTTTAAAATAAAATAATAATGGAAATGACACCTGATATCATCTGGTTTACGATAAATATATTACTGTAGGCATAAAAGGAATACAGTACTACCTACGCCATGTCTTATAAAACGCTACGAATTAATTCCAAGTTCTAATACTTTAAGGCACACACCTATTACTTCTCGAAGCTGTGGATGTTCTCACTGAATAGCCACATACCTTTATGGCTAGAAAAAACATAGTAAGGAAACCAGCACACCTAAAAGTAATTAAAAATTTCTTAGCTGTGTAATTTCGGAACCTACACGAAGTCAGTATGGTAGACTAAGACTAAGTGTGGAATATACATTCCATATTGATGACGATAAAAATATGTAGTTAATTACCCAATACCAAGAATATAAAGAATGCTTCCAACTGGCGAGATAACTATTATTGTATACTATAAACTATTATTCTTAAAATATGCCCTACACTATAATCTCTACTGGCATATTTACAAACAAAAAATGAATGCCCAGACAACCTTATTAGCCAAATACGCATTAATTTGTGTGTGAATTGAAGCCCTGATAGCTCTAGCTGAACAATGAAAAGGTTTTTTTTAGTATTTAATTACAATTTTTAACATACAGCAGTATTTGATTGCTTGATGCAACAAGACCACAACTAGTCTTGCAACAAGGCTAATGAAATGTCTAACTGAACATTACACATTCATCACTAAATGAGGGTCTAATGCCACGCTATTTATAACACTAAGCTGCCATAAAACCTATTTTGTGACAATAACATTTTCTGTAGCCCAACAGGTAAAAAGATTCGCAGTAAGCCCGAGCTTGTGCGTTATCTTGGTGATAGTGTCGACCTGTCGTGTTTCGACTTCCAACAGGGTCAAATAAACACAGTGCTGTTGTGCAAGGCCAAGAAAGCACGAGCGCAGTTTGATTACAGGTTCCCTTTAGTGTGATATACTTTTCTTGTGTTGTGAGTTAGTGCGCTGTGCTTCTGTGTTCCATCTGTATTTATAACGCTATTTAATGATAAGTAGCTTGTCAGTGTGCTAGATGTCATTTTATACACTATACTCTGATTATGCTGCCTCAATTTAATAGCAATTGATGTTAATAAGTAGTATTATGGCCAAAAATGCACAGCTTTAAATAGTGTACGTACACCTTGTTCCAAGTACTGTAGGCTTCATAGAGCTTCTACATCACTGCCCATAAGAGGTGCGGATCCAGCGTGTTTAAATGTGGAGACCTTTCCCCCATCCATTTTTGGCCAAGTTTTGAGTGTAAAAACCAAAATTTTAAGTCTAGGTCCGCACCATTGTAATGTTATCTTTGTCACCAACACATTAGCTTGCTAACATTTTTTTCTTCCACCATTGGCAAAAAACTCGTAATGCGAGAATACGCTTTGCTTTTCGTATTAATGAGTTTCACGAAATTTGGATATGGTCTTAACTATCACATACATCATTCCATATAGGTATCATGTTGAACTCTTTATTTCAACCTGCAACAATGTTTTATGTGTGTTTGATACTTCGCACAGTTTCCTTTGGTAATATGGTTTTTTATTTTTTTTATATCATGTTGTTTTTGTTTGCTTCTTTACTAAGCATGTATTTGTAGGTAATAATTGTAGCATGAAGTGTGAAGTCATGTAGATAAGTATAAAAAATCTAAAATGTATTTTTATGTCTGTAAATGTTGTAATTGTATAAAATTAACACATTTAAAATTTGATATGGCTGGGCGAAAACTTAACACGACAGCATATAATCATATGGAATTAAAATATAATATACGAAATATAATATACGAAACTTAATTGTCCTTCAAAAATTGTACTCCAGAGCTATAAAATGGTAAACGTAATAAGCTATATACTTTATTTTGATAATTAAATAAATAAAAAATCTATTTCACCCATTATACTAATAACCACTTTTTTTATACTGCGCTAAACTTATTTTGTTACAAATATAGGGGTGTCCGTTCTGACGCGTCACTTGTGCCACCGATTCGTCAGACTGCATCAATTTTCAAGCAACCAGTTACTGTGTACAAAACACAAGAGAGTAAAGTAAAGACGGATTTAAAACACGGCACTCAGGAAAAACCCAAGCAACTGTTCTGGGAAAAGCGATTGGAAGTAAGCGAAGTATTTATGAAACAAATTTTAAGATAAGGAGCCACCTCAATCGTAACAGTGTCTGCGCGGAGTCTGCTAAATTAATAAGTGATAATGATCCTTTTAGCTTCTCCAGAGGTGTCATTAGGCAAACTCAAGAATTTACTCCCTTAGAAAAAAAAAGTTATGGCGAATATAAAGCCGTTGGTAGCAAAATCTTTCCTTCAGACTTTACTTCATGAAAACAATACTCATGTACACTTTAAAATCTTATTTATAATTCCAGGGTCTAACAGCCTGTGATGCGAATGGAGTTATTGGAACAACAAGTTTACCTAAGTACATTAAATCCTTGGGACCATACATATCTGATGCGACGACGATTCAATCTTTGGCCACAGCACTTCATGTTTCTTCACAATCTATAACGGGTAAGTGCATAACTAAAGTTGTGTTTTTATTTGTACGATTGCACAATAAAAAAACTTAAAAATATTAATAAAACTTCATTCGTTTCCAGGGCAGACTGGTTCGAAACAAGCCATAATGGAGAACCCAGGAGTTTTTCTAAATCCTGAGCAGCCACTCATCGCTGCCGTGACGATAACTAAGGACGACGTGAGACGCCAAGAAGAGCGTGTGAAACGCGCGCGCCAGCGTCTGCAAGATGCACTGGCGGTTGCCTAGGGCAAGGCCGGCGGCGGGGAGGCGAGTGCCGACTCCGTCGCCGACCTCTCCATGCCCTCGACGCAGCCGGACGCCTCGGAACCCTCCCTCAACCTTCAACAAACAGACTCTGCGGCTGACAATACTGAATAAAACGAAGCCACAGGCTTATTCCAAAATTTTTTATACAATTTTTAAAGCCTATTGTGCAGTTAGTGGAAGTGAATGGTCATCATAGTTTCGGGAGTGGTGGATGACTTGATTGAAAAAGAGAATGAAGAGATTTTGAATTGGTTAAGTAATAATAATATGGACTTGAAAAAAATATGAAATTTTAATAAACACTTCGAATCTTTAGTGTGTGCATGTGTACGTGTTTTTTCTAAATAAAGTCCAAATTAAGTCTTCGATTATATCATAAGGAATAAGGTATGGTTGTAACTATATGGTTAAAAATTGTAATTATTGTAATTACATTTTAAGATTGATTGATTGGAATTTTAATTCAAGACCCAGTAGTCACATAGTCCTAACCCCACGTTAAGATACGAGTCTCGTGTCGTGGGTATCAGAAACAGCAAAAGAATTTTCGGTCTCACAAAGAACCAGGCCCAAAATAAATATTTGTGGATCACACTAAATTTTTGTGTCGGTTACGGGATCGAACCCGCGGCTTCTCGTTACGCAACTTAGGGTCCAGCCAACTGCGCCACGGGGCTGTCGATTGTATACTGATTAGACTAAGAAAATAGGCGCCAAATTAAAAAAAATATATATCTGAAATACGATTTATTACTATATCTCATTCACGATAAGTTGATTCTTTTGGCATATCGACTAATGATGGGAAACAGAAAATATCGAGTAGTTCAAGTTTTAAAATACTACATTATGTGTGAAATTCTTTATTACTTCCGACATGTAAAACATTATTTAGATAAGCTATAGTGGGTCATAATAAGTACCTATTTAATATAACAGGGTTATTTTTAGACCTCCCGCCAAATTTAAATAGGTGTTTTAGACCACGAAAGTAAACAACTTCCCCAAAGAAACACGGGTCGAAAAGTGAAAAAAAATTCAGACCTTTTACACGAAATCGACCACGTGAGTAGTTTTCTATGGGAGGGTCGAATTATTTATCACGTTTCGACCCATGTTTCTTTGGAAAAGTTGTTTAGTTTCATGGTCTAAACAACCTATTTTAAGTTGACAGGAGGTCCAAAAATAACGCAGTATGTAAAAATTAAGGTTGAAAAATTAAATAGTTTTATCTTTAAAACAGTTTTTATTAAGAAACTGGAGCACAGACATGATCATCATAGTGTTCAGTAAAATTATCGACGTGGATATCGATATGAACGATGTTACGTCCCTTTCCGTCCGACCGATGTATCATTATATAAACGTCAATTAGTTTCAGTATTCCAATTTTAATTTTTCTTTGAAGCAATAAAGTCTCAAAATTTTCGGATAACGCTTATATCTTTAGGGACTTTTGTGTTGTATGTATTTTTTTATATTTATCAAATCATTAAAATAATAAAATAATACGTTTTTTATTTCAAAGTCATGTCTCAGAAAAATTGACATCTGCCAAAAGAATCAACTTATCGTGAATGAGGTATAGGTGATAAATTTATGTGCTTAATTGCAACATGATTATGTTCAAATTATATTATAGTACCTATCAAAACCTTTATGGTTACGAGTACATGTCAAGTACTTATGTATTAATGTTATTATTATTGATCTGTGGAGTTAATTACGTATTGCTGTTACATACATGCAAAATGCATTGTTAATGATCAATATGTATGGCCTAAATTTTTAAGGAAAAATTTTGGCGTCACACATCAGCACACCATTAAAGTACATCAACTCAAATTCATGTTTTGAGACTACATTACAAAAATCTAAATAGTAAGGTAATTTTTTAGATATCTGTGGTCTACATACAGTAATGAATTTTTTATGCAGTGTAATTAAGTAACACATGCATGTAAATTCATCATGTTGGCGCACAGGGTACACATAAAAGTATCATCAGATAATTTAATTAAGTACAAGAAATCATAATATAAATACATATTATAAGGCACACGAAATAAAATATGTAAAATATAGTTTCTTTTTCTTTATTCTTACTATAAGATAAAAACGAATGCAATTGTGCGATCTAGGACTAGAATTGCTTAAAATACAGTTTCACAACCATTAATGTTAAACTCATTACAATTCGCTATACATATTCTCATAGAAATATCCTAATTTCTACTCATTGAACTTTATTTGTTGCGATCGTAATGTTATTCTAATATAATAATAAAGCTAAGCAAAAATGGAATTTCTCGAAATGGGCCTGTTACTGCGTATAGCATCATTTGTGTGCTTAAAATATAATACCTATATGAAATTCGCAGTTAGTGCGAACTGTCTTATTAAAAATACGTGATGCATCGCGCCATTATTTAAGCTAATAGATATTCAGTACCAAATATAGAACAGCAGGAGAATACTGAATATCCAATAAATAATCGTTGATAAAGTACTGACTACAATGGACGGCCGCTGTGTATTGGACAAGCTGTGCTTGGTGCAAAACAGATAGGTAACTAGAAATTTGTAACTGTTATAGAGAGAATAAATTATCTTATTATGGTCTAATCGAGAGCACTTATATTACTTGGAAAACATTTTTTCTAAAAAACATCGTTACAAGGTAGATAAATACAGGTAAATGTCGTATAAGTACTACCTATTCGCAAAATATAACGATAAAACATAATAAATATAATAACTAATAATCCGGTATGGATTTGTGTAACATCCTTACAGTATACAGAATATTCTTAAGCACTCTTTAGTAAGTCCGTAACGCATACAAACCCCTACAGTCTATTAAAACTCACATAGGTACAGTTGACTTGTTCTTGTTTAGCCTTTTTTTACAATTTTGGTACAATTGTGCTATAACTACTTCGAATAGCAAGAACATGGCATATTGAATTACAAGATTAGGTACTTTGCGAAATAGTAAAACAAGTAAATACACAGAGCAGTCACAAACGGAGACCTAATTCCCACATCTTAAAACAATTGTCTTGTCGCATCATAAAATACGAGTCTATGTTTAACATAACAATAATTATATGATTCTGCATCTTACAAACCCACATGCCACACATATATCGATTAATTACATATTTGTATCGACACCAAGATCGATTCGGCAGCTTAACAGTTCGCAAGCTGATGTCCAAACCAACTGCGCTACGGAATCTGCCAACAACTACCCTAACCAGACTATGTATGTAATCTAAAATAAACTATTACGAGCTACACATTTGATTACTGCAGTTCTAGTATTGTCAAGTTAGTTTTCAAACTATCCAAACTAAACTTATTAACGAAGGTACTTTTCTAGGTCCCTATTTAATTGTACAATGACTAGAATAATTAATTAGTGAACAACAATTCATCCAAATCTGTCCAGTAACTCGTGTTACTCTACTTACGTTCGAAATATTAATAATTATATGATTTGCTGTATTATGGACAACTTCAAAGGCCCCATTTCAAGCAGAAAATATCTAAATTTATCATAATATGAAAATTGTATAAAATTGCTTTATGCATATAATTTATTGATTTTTAACCCTACAAATATTAATCTAGCTAAAAGAAAGGCATTATTAGCAAGGCTTTCATA
This sequence comes from Cephonodes hylas, assembly GCA_030295005.1. Classification (NCBI taxonomy): domain Eukaryota; kingdom Metazoa; phylum Arthropoda; class Insecta; order Lepidoptera; family Sphingidae; genus Cephonodes; species Cephonodes hylas. Next base: position 7,486,275 of record AP025377.1, on the reverse strand, counting down.
TTATATGTATGAGTAAAATTCTTTGTCCATCAATTATTATTATTGCTATATTTATGAATTGTATTAAATAAAAATTTGAATATAGAACATTGATATGTGAAACAAAAAGATATACCCAGATATGATATGATACTTGCTTTGATATGTTTTTAAAAATATATATGTTCAGGTCCATGGATAGAAATTTGAAAATAACACTGTGCCCACTAAGAAATATCCTATAAAGTAACACTGTAATGTTCGTGATTGAAAATCAGGCATTTGTCGTGATATAATAAATGTTTTCCATTTGCTATACATATTGTCAACACCTTCTAAATTGGCTATTGATAAATAATTCGAAGGAATCCTCTTTCCAGTTCCAATGCGCCTGAAATGTTCATTAATTGTGTTTTGGTCTGAAGTTGGTGTTGGACTTACATTCATTCTACTTGAGCATATCCAATATAAAACTGGACTAGCAGATGCCAATAACCTTGTTGTCACTTGAATATGCACAAAAAATATGCAAAATATAGCTAAGAACAGTATATGAAAAATGTAAACAAACATCAAAGGATCATTGGCCCCAAATCCTTTAGAATATTGCTTTGGTCTATAAGGCATCTTGTTTGAGTAGCCAAATATATTAAATTTTATTCCAAGAGTTAAACAAAGCCTTATATTATTTACAACATAACTCATGCAATGGTACATTATTAGGAATATTATCGGTAAAGCAAGAATAAAATTTGGAATTTGCTTTACTTTGTAATATTTTAAAAAGCCAACATCCCAATAATGAGACTGAATATAAGAATATGATAAAGGCAATGAATTGTTGCACCATGGACTTTGAGCTGTCCCAGGCAAAACATATTCAGAATTTGCCAAAAATTCTGGCAAATTATGATCATGATGTATACAATATTTAAAATAATTATATGTTTGCAATAAGAGGAATGGTAACAAAGCTAGTATCACAGCCAAAAACAGTGCCATACATGATATGAACAATGGTAACAACAATACTGGAAGAATAATTTTATGCTTTAATGTTCTATATTTGTACACAATTTCAGGTAAAGTTCTTTCTACTACATTCTTCAAGCTAGTATAGACTATGAACCCTAAATTGACAGAACCATTAGATCTAGTAATCATTGAGAACCCTGCTGGTAAACCACACAATATGTCTATGTTGGCAAACCTTAATGTTTCATTGTCAGTGCATTTTAACATTGTATAAAAAGACATCCATGCAAACAATGTTTCTGAATATGGAGCTGAGAAAAAAATACTTGCTGGATTCACACAATACAATATTACTGATTTGTAAGCCCTACACTCATTTCTCAACACTCTTAAACTTAACCTATGCAATACATCTGCTGATTTGATAAAAATGACAATATTTACTAAAGTGGCAGATAATAACAGTGCACTATGAAAGTTCAAGAATGACCCAACCAAACTGTTTAATCCATATGCAACATATCTTATAACTAAAGGGTACAATGGGAAAAATGCTAAACAATTCTCATACGTGTATCCATATTGAGCAATATGTATAAAATACTGAGCATCCCATCTTTTCAAACCACCAAATATTTTATTCACTATAATATCACCATAAGTTTTACGTAACGTTGGATCTTCGGGACTTATAAAAACATTGGCATCATGATCCGGTATTATAAGGTTTGATGTAGCTTGTAAAATAATCACAGCAATTCTTGTACTCAGTGCGAACCACAGAATTTTTTGCCGTGGGGAATACATATTTCACCTGTAATCAAGTAACCTTCTACAAATGTTGTTTATGACATTATATGAAATCTTCTCAGAACAAACGTATACCTCAATAATTCAATAAAAAAATAACAATATCATGGTAACTAATATGAAAACAATCTTTCCGTCAATTAAATAAAAATAAACTCAAACCACGGCAACAGCAAACAATTTTTTTTCTTTGATGACATTTGTTGTCAAAAATACCGCATTAGAGATGCGCAGTAAGTTGTACAATACTATAACCGAAATTAATTTATTTTTTCTATTTTTACTTTTTTATTCCAGATAAATAAAAGGGAATTGTCGTTTCGGGCCATAGCTGTACCGGTTTATACTTATTTATAATCAATTATTTCAAATTTGCATAAAGAGGATTATGTTAAAGGAGAAAACGAAAGAGGTGTGTTTGGAGTTTAGACCCTGGCATTTTGCGTTCTATAGTATCTGCCTACCCTAACGAGAGACAGGCGTGAGTTTATGTATGTATATGCTTAAGGTGAGGCCAAAAGATAAGAGCAACAAAAGTCTAGAGGAGTTGCGGAAAAGAAGAATAGCAAGGAGAAAAAGATACAAGGAATTAAAACTCTATTCCAAGAAATATTCTTCATTACCACATCATGTAACCTGGAACTCTTGGGTCTGAATTTCTCGGGTTTGAATTTTTTTTGTTTTGGATACCAACAACATTGAATACCTATGATGCTTTCTTGAAAATAAACGGTGATTAGAAAATAAAAATGCTAATTGAAAATATTTTCTTTAAATCGACAGCCTCGTGGCGCAGTTGGCTAGACACCAGCTTGCGAAACGAGCGGCCGCGGGTTCGATCCCCGCACCGAGACAAAAGTTTGTGTGATCCACAAATATTTGTTTCGGGTTTGGGTGTTTGTGAAACCGAAAAGTCTCTCGTAGGTAGTTTCTGATACCCACGACACAAGACTCGTATCTTAGTGTGGGGTCAGGTCAGGACTATGTATGTGACTGTTGGGTGTATTTATTATTATTTATTAAATTTTTAATTAGGTACATAGTACTGGGTCAGGTACAATTAGTTTCTATACGTTAGTAAGAAACTAACTTTTAATACAGAAAAAGAGATTATGAGGTGTAACGTATAAAACATGTATCTGTAATTGTATTTATCCACAATAGAGAACTCTTGTTTCTTAGCTGTGAAACATTTTTTGTTACTACTGCATTAAGTTTCGAGCTCCAACTTTAAATCGCTTGGAATTTTTCTTTTCATATTTTTTTTATTAAGTTTTTATTAGTTTAGTACGCAAGTTACGATATTTTGTTTAAAAAAAATATGATTTTTTAAAATCTACAAATATGAAGAAAAATCTGATTTCTTTTAAAAATTAATTTCATTATCATGCCTAAATTGTTTTTCTTAAATTTCAAAATTTTTAATTACTAATCATTACTGTTTATAAAAGATTTTCATTTGTGTTACTACCCGGTTTATTAATGCTTAAATTATTAATGTCTATTACAAACGCTGATATTCCTCGTAATTTATAACTATTTCGTGTATAACATTGTATAAGAAAAATCTTCCGACTTTCACAGAGGAAAAATGGGAGTTTACAAAAATCTAAAAAAATATTCAATACGTGCCTCGATCCCCGTATTTTGGTTGACTATAAATACTAGGCGGTACAAACAATAGTTCATTAATTGTGGTATGTATAAATAAAACCACGATATAATTTCAAGTTTATTTATAATAATTGCATTCTGTCACATAATAATATTGTTACACCCAGATTCATACAACTTCCGACAATTCTAGCAGTCTAGAATACATCACAGAGTACAAGCCTATTTAAAATGATTATGAGAAGCGAACATTTTACTTTATAATTTACAATTATTCGAATCACTACTTGAAAACAACTGGCCATCTCGCATTTCTTTTAATATTAAAAAAATATGTGCTTGGCAGAAGTGAACCACACTGAAGTTATGACCTCTAAGTCGGAATGTAACCAATTATTGCAAGGAAAATGAGTTTTCTTGTTGAAAAAGTGAATATAAACCAATGTGCACTCATGATGATTCATTTCCTGCACAACAAAACATTTTTATTTTGATGTAATAATAATTTCTGGGCCATTTAACATACTCCCTCCCTTACAAACGTGAGCAATAGTACCCTTTCATACTTTTTACAACTTAAATTTTATTTAATATAAACCACTACAATAGGCTACAAAACAAAAGTTTAAATTAAAATAGTTTTACCACCACATTGTGATATGAAAATAAATTGCAAAGGTTACATAGATAGAACGAAAATGTATATAGTTATACATCTAATAACAAAATCAAACTAGGTTGGTGCAGTTTGCTGCTCTTTTCCAAGACCCATGTAATATGCTTAAGTGAAACGTATAGGTCTTTTTTTAAACACGGCAGGAAATCATCAAGCCTCGCTCGACAATAAATACATTTGTGACGAATTCTATGTACGAATCTTAGGAAATACACAGGAATGAACATTCGTACATGCTACACATACACATATAGACAAGATTTTATTGCGTTAAGTTTTTTATATTTTTCTCTTTTTTTCGTCGTGGCAAAGCAAAACTATTTACATAAACCTATACTATAAGTAGCTTTACGCAAACTCATGAATCCACAATGTAAAAAATACATAACAAGGAAAGTTAAACTGTAAAAATACATATATTTCTATACATGTATACAAAATCGAGTGATATTTCCATATTGTATGAAAATGATAGTCTGATACTTACAAGCAATAATTTTGCGTATAGTGTCTAAAACGAAAAGGAATGAATAAAACGTTTAAATATGCAAAGGAAAAACCTTAAAACTTCGTGAATTACGTCACAGAAGCTATTATAATTTTAAAGAACATTACTAAACTATGATTCTTACACCGCTGCGATTAAAGGAAAATAATTTATTTTTTTATTCAAATGTCGCTACGGAAATCCAGTACCCCAAAAATATAGACAGTAATAAATTATAATGAATTATGAAAAAATCATCCATGTGAAGAAGACCAAAAAAAAATCATTTAAACATATTCCGATAGCGTCATTTTATTGTTTTATCTTAAAGCACAACAGAGCAAATAGATCACACTACATATCCCCCCCAAAACCATTTAATAAACATAAAAGGGAACCATTGTCTATAACAAACATGGGTCAAATATTTCATAACCTTAATTTTGGCGACACTATCGCAAATGTTGAAAATAAAGGTTGTTTGAATACAACAATGAAGCGTCAAAATAAATTAATATACTAACATTTATTAGTATTAACGTTAAGCATTTATCGTTAGCAAAATTTGTCTACGAATTGATCTAAGTGAACGGAGGAGTGGGAATAAATAAATGCATGTTTGTATGAAGACAACGGTCGCCGGTAGTACAGTGTGTAAGCGATGGGCCTGCGTGCGCGCGTGGGGCGCGGCGTGTTAGCTCATGGACAGCTGGCCCAGCGCCAGTAGCCTCTCCACCGCCGCGTTCACGTCGCCGAACGTCGCGATCAGAGCTGCAACACATTACTTATTCTACTATCTATACCAGATTATTTGAGTGTTTTATGAACTTTTGGATGACTGAGTACAAATGTAAAAATTTATAATTGTGTATTTCTTGAAGGCATCAACACTCATTTTACATATGATTACTACGTTTTTGTATTTCTTGTTTTCATAGCAAAAAAAAAAACTAATATACACCTTTTATCATACAGTATTCTGTATTGTTTTTGCAAATACCAATTGCCTTAGAATTTTTTATTTTACAATTTATGCTGTGCGAAACAAAAAAACAATCAAGTAAGTATACGTTACCTTGCAAATTGGCTTCTCTGTTGAGGAATCCCATGGCGGCGAGTTGTTCCAGCTGCTGCGAGTAGCGCTGCTCGGGCGGCTGCTGCGCGTTCGTCTGGTTGTTCGACATGGCCGACATCATTCGCTGCATAAACTGTAAAATAAAAAATAGTTTATCAAAGGCACTTTTAGTAAAATAAAAAGCTAACTACAAATTTAAAAACAGATGAGACACTCTACAATCTTGCTAGAGTAATAATGTTATTACTTAATAAATATAAACTAGATCAAAACTAAGGAAATAATTAAATACCTAGCATGGAATAACAAACGCTAAACAACACTAGGTATATTTCGAGGACTCACTGGAATTTATTAAAACTGTCATTATGGAGGAGCGACGTCACGCGCAAGTCTGCGGCGCGCCACCCGCACACACAGACAAACTTTATGTCTATAATATTAGCGATTCCATTGCGATTAAGAATTACATTTCCCAATCGAGTTAGAAACCACATTTCTATGCAGTTTAAGTTATACTCTACTAATAAATTTCATTATATCAATTTTTTTCTGAAAATCAAATAAACTTTCATGCTTAAACAAGAAGACCAATTTGTATGATTAATTAGCTTCCCAAAAATAGCTAATACCCATATATTTACAAACATAAATGTCGCCTTTAAACGACTTAAGATACTTAAAAAAAATGTCTAGGCAACCGCTTTGCCTGATTAACTATAAACCCTATATATTATTAAGTATGAGTGCAACCTGTGAGAAGAGCTCTGTGTTCTGCGTCTGTCGCGCCTGCGCGGGGTTGTGCGCGGGGTTGGGGGGCGGGGCCGGGGGCGCGGCGGCGGCGCCCACGCCCAGCCCCAGGCTGTTGACCAGCGTGGGCGCCGCCGCGCGCAGCTGCTCCATGCCCTGCTGGATCTGCAGCAGGGCGTTCAGCGCCTGACAAACACACATAATTAAGTTCTAAGTAAACAAATTCACTTGCACAAAAATTTCCTTAAATAAGTGTTAAATACCTTTGATATTACACTATTCGTCATTAGCTATCTACAATACAGGTGTATTGAGACCATGATCAGAAACGAGGGCAGGTAATACCTACATTCATTTAATATCAATGGTTATATGGAAAACGTCAACATTTTTATTTTTTGTCGGGTTTTTTTAAAGTGCCAATGGGTCTGTGATCACCGTAGGTTTTCCCTACCATCGTCTCCGATTGCGGTATGAATACATCCTTTATATTAGGCACAAGCTCATGAGGACAAAATGAGAATAAGATAGTTTCTACTTGCTACTACTAAAATTTTTTTTTTATCTCTATTTACCTGTGGGTTGGACATCATCTGCTGCATCTCGGGATTCTGTAGTTGGGCGAGCAGCTGCGGCATCATTGTGCGTATTTGTTCTTGGAGTTGCGGATTGTTTGCAAACATAGGATTCTAGAAGTAACAAAGGAAGTATTTAGATTTATTTCTACATTGTTATTAAAGTAAATATTTAATTAGAGTTAACCTGCATATTAAAAAAATCTTATTTTTATTATGTGAAGTCCAACAGTTCAATACAATGGGCTATGGCCTTTTTACATTTGTTCTGGACCCAAAGGATTAATGGGCTGAATTAGATTGTATAGATTGATATCTTACTAGAGATGTATTCCTGCATCTACATTTTATCAGTATTTTAGAGTATCATGTTACAGGGTGACCATAGCAGTTTACTGAGACTATTTCTCAGAATGCCCTTACAGTAAAGAGTTGCTGAACCACAGTTGCTCTGGATTAATGAAATAGTGAAATGAAGTACCTGATTAATGAGCTGAGACGCCATATCGGGGTCTGCGCTGAGTGCCTGCAGCATGCTGTTGGTGTAGGGCGCGGAGAGCATGGACTGCACGAGGCGCGGGTTCTCCGACATCTGCTGCAGCAGCGACTGCATGCCGGGCGTGTTGATGAGGCCGGGGCCGGTGGGCGTGGCGCCGCCCCCGCTGCCCGCCCCCGCACCCGCCGCCGCAGAGCCCCCGCGCTGCCACGGGTTCGGCAGCGGCTGTCTGTTCTCAGAGCCTTGCTGGGGGTTCGTGCCGTCTGCGGAAAATGTTAACGTTATTGTAATATTGAGCTTATGAATAAATAAACAGTGTAAAATACATGTAACATCACTCAATTTAATGACATACTCTCTAAACATTGATTGGTTTAGCTTGCCTTACATACAATTATTATCTATACTATTATAATAAAGAGGAAAGATTTGTATTTTTGGATTTTTGTATTTTTGGATTTTTGGATGTTTGTTACGAATAAACGTAAAAAGTACTGAACCGATTTGGATGATTTTTGGTATGGACATAGATGGGGCTCACCGAAGTAACATAGGATACTTTTTATCCCGGAAAATGTGGTATTCCCGTGGGATTAGGGATAAAACGCTATTTTTATTTTACGCTTCCACGTCTAAACCATTCGACTGATTTTTATGATTTTTGGTATGATCATAAATGAAGTCCTATGAAATAAGATGAACAATATTTTATCCCGGGAATATGTAAGGTTCCTGTGGGATGAGCATATATTGTAACACGAAAGTAACACTACCTGTGTTATGCTTTCACGCCTAAACCATTTGACCGATTTGAATGATTTTTGGCATGAAAGTAGCTGGGACCTACCAAAGTAACATAGGATACTTTTTATCCCGGAAAATGTAGTATTCCCGTTGGATTAGGGATAAAACGCTATTTTTATTTTACGCATCCACGTCTAAACCATTCGACTGATTTTTATGATTTTTGGTATGATCATAAATGAAGTCCTATGAAATAAGATGAACAACATTTTATCCCGGGAATATGTAAGGTTCCTGTGGGATGAGCATATATTGTAACACGAAAGTAACACTACCTGTGTTATGCTTTCACGCCTAAACCATTTGACCGATTTGAATGATTTTTGGCATGAAGGTAGCTGGGACCTACCAAAGTAACATAGGATACTTTTTATCCCGGAAAATGTAGTATTCCTGTGGGATTCGGTACAAAACTCTATTTTTTTTTTTTACGTTTTCACGCCTAAACCATTTGGTTGAATTATATGACTTTTGGTACGATCATAAATGAGATCCTATTATGTAGCATGAACATCATTTTATCCCGGCACTATGTAGGGTTCCTGTGGGATAAGCATATATTGTAACTCAAAAATGACACTGCCTGTGTAATGCTTTCACGCCTAAACCATTCGACCGATTTGAATGATTTTTGGAATGGAGATACCTAGGGCCTAGCGAAGTAACATAGGATAAAGTTTATCCCGGAAAATGAAGTATTCCCGTGGGAATAGGTATTTCTGGATCTACTGAACCGATCTAAATGATTTTTGGTATGGAGATAGGTATGTCCAATGTATCACGGACAACATTACTTCGATATGTGAGTGGCTGAAGCTTTAGGGAGCTTTGCCGCCGCATATCAAAGTAATTGATAGAGCATAAGGAGAGTTAATGGTGATTTTAAGGAAAGGAGCTTTGAATAGTCCTGCCCGAGTAGAGCTTTAAAAGCAACACCCTGAAGGGATTCTGGTGAGTTCCACTCAAGATCCCAGAGTTCCTTTGCTGTGGTGACGGTGGAGATCATGGGGTTTTTAGCCGGTAGAAATCCGGCATACCCCGTTAGCCCTCCCTGAGGCGGACGGGGATCCAAGAGGATTTTCCCCATGAGAAAAAAAAAAAAAAGGACCCACCGAAGTAACATAGGACACTTTTTATCCCGGAAAATGTAGGATTCCCGTGGGAACAGCTATTTCTGGATCTACTGAACCGATTTGAATGATTTTTGGTATGGGGATAGGTAGTGCCCACCAAGGTAACATATAATACTTTTATCCCGGAAAATGTAGGATTCCCGTGGGAACAGCTATTTCTGGATCTACTGAACCGATTTGAATGATTTTTGGTATGGGGATAGGTAGTGCCCGCCAAGGTAACATAGAATACTTTTATCCCGGAAAATGTAGTGTTCCCGTGGGAATGGGTATTTCTAGATCCACTGAACCGATTTGAATGATTTTTGGTATGGGGATATGTTGGACCCACCGAAGTAACGTAGAATTACTTTTATCCCTGAAAATGTAGTATTCCCGCGGGAATGGTTATTCTCTAGATCAACTGAACCGATTTGAATGATTTTTGGTATGGGGATAGGTAGGCCCCACTAAGGTAACATAGGATACTTTTATCCCGGAAAATGTAGTGTTCCCGTGGGAATGGGTATTTCTAGATCTACTAAACCAATTTGAATGATTTTTGGTATGGGAATAGGTAGGACCCACTGAAGTAACGTAGAATTACTTTTATCCCTGAAAATGTAGTATTCCCGCGGGAATGGTTATTCTCTGGTTCTACTGAACCATTGAAGTTACATCTTATAATTGCAAGAGTAACTTTATATGTCTTTTACGCTTTCACGCCTAAACCATTCGACTAAGTTATATTATTTTTGGTATGAACATAAATAGGACTCCGTGAAGTAACAATAAAAATAGTCCTAAAAATAGAAATAAACATATTATAAATTCGAAAATAGCTCTTTCAAAGTAAAACTGTTTTTGGACGACACTTAAGAGACGAATTAAAGATTCACTTATTATCTTTCTGCACTCAACCCTAAAGTCCACGCAGACGGAGTCGCGGGCAAAAGCTATCTTTTATATATTTGAAAAAAAAAAAAAAATACCTCACGCCTATATTCCTCGAAGGGGTAGGCAGAGATGCATTTCTGCACCTACATTTCGCCAGGTATGTGTCAATCCCACGTAATAGGGGGCGAGCCTATTGCCATTTTTTGGGCACATTTTCAGACTCCGTGCTGCTACTGAGAATTGCCTAATGGAAAAACCCAACACCTTGCCCGACTCGGGAATCGAACCCAGGACCTTTAGATCGCACGGCACATACTTGTACCGCAAGAGGACGAGGCAGGCAATATTTGATTATCTTTTATATATTAAACGACAACTCTCTATAACGCTACAAAGTCCCTTCAGTGTCGTTGTATAAAGTTAACACTGTATTTGTCTTAGATTTAAATTAGAGATGAAACGGATATCCGGTAACTATCCGGTATCCGGCCTATCCGGCCTTGTTTTCACTATCCGGCCGGATACCGGATAGTACCTCAGTATCCGGCCGGATACCGGATAGTAATATTAAAAAAAATCGCATTATTTTACACGATGAAAATGATACCACATTACGTTATGGGCACGGTTTATTTTAATAATCACAGCTTAATTAATATTCAAGATTCACAAGTGGCAAATTGTGGTGAATGAATACCAAACTTTCGGCATTTGTTGGTAAGAGGCGACTCCGTTTGGCTTCGTATACTAGACCAGCTTCGGAAAATAGCCTTTCGCTGTAAACGCTACTGCCAGGTGCTGAAAGATAAATTCTTGCAAACCTTGACAACTGTGGGTACTGATTTAAGTTAGACGACCACCAAATGTATGGGTCGTGATTGCGATTGATTCGAGGTGTCTTTAAGAAAAAGTTAATCTCGTTATCAATTGGATTTTGTTTTACTTGATCGCGACATTCACTATTATTTTCCTTTGCCACTTCATTGAAACAATCTCATGCTCTCATACGACCTAAGCCTGGAGTTCTTTGTGCAGTCTCGTTTTTGTCTTAATACTTCTTCAATGCAGAAACATGCGGAATCACCTCGGATAATCAGGAAAGGCCAGAACTTGTAATTTTGGTGATTTTTTCAAATAGTTTTAAAAAATTTATGCACTGCTCCATCAGGCCCCATTGTCGTATTGTCAAATTAGTGAGTGTGTCATGTTCAACGGTATAAAATGAGATAGCCCTTTTTTGTTCCAAAAAATCCCTAGAAATACCGCTAAAAAATCCCATCTCACTTATTTACCGCCTAAATCTAGGGGGAAAATCCCTAAGTTGCGAACACTGGCGATCGCCGCTCCCGTGCGAAAACAACCGAAAGCGCCCGAACATTTTCGATCTCCTTCACCGCGCCAATTTCAAATCAAACTGGTCGCGTCATGTCACGCGATGAAGGGCCGAATATCCGGCTGCCGGATATCCGGCGCTCCGGCCTCGTAGCTTGCCGAATATCCGGTATCCGGTATCCGGCCAAACCACTATCCGTTTCATCTCTAATTTAAATGTTGATAACATGAGTCACATTTTTTAAATAAAATAATATAAATGCTTACCAGAATTGTCAACTAATCCAGAGAATGGGTTGCCGGCCATGCTGCTTGCCACGTTTAACATAGGCTCTTGAATGTCTCTGTACATGCGTTGCAAAGCGTTGTAGCCGCCTAAAATAATTAACAATCAATAATTTTAGTTTACTTTTTTTTTGTTTAGTTATGTGTGCAAAAATGTTTACTTTTACTGTATAAATTGTATTACCAGGTATGCTTTCTAGGTTGGAGAGTGCGCGGTCGTGGGATCTCATGAGCTCCTGCAACATGGCGGGGTTGCGCGCCAGCTCCATCGTCTGCCGCAGCAGCTCCGGGTTGTTCAGCATGTGACTTATCTCAGGATTCCTCTGCAATAACAACATTCATATGACTGCTTGTTTCATAACTTTAATTCATTATTTTTTTTACATTTATTCGCAATAATGAGTAAAGCTCGCAGGTTAAATTGTATGAATATTGTACGTTCCACTGCTGAGCACGGGCGTCCTCAATAACTAAGAGGATTTAGGGTTTAGTCCATCACGCTGCCTGGAGCGTGTTGGCGGACTTCATATCTGAGAAATTCCTGACAATTTGATGGTGTTCATGTTTTCTTACGTTGCTTTCCTTCACCGTTACAGTATGTGTGAATTTATAAAAAGTCAAGAGGTGCCTGGGGTTTGAATTGCCGCTGATATTGCCGCACGCTTCTAAACACCTGAGGCTGAAAAGTTACTATTTTTTTAGATTTACAAGATTTACCTTAATCGTGAAACTTCCGAAGTTGGCCTTAGTATCACGCCGGCCATACACGGTACCATTTATCTGTACGATACGTCGCGTCAAACCAATCGAAACGACAAATCGATGGTGTATGTCAAGATCGTTAACGTTTTTTGGGCGAAATTTTTGATGACGTCAATTGTCTCGATTTTCATCAGATCGATCGTACAGACGAATCGTACCGTGTATGGGGCCCATAAGGGCAACAAAAAATTCTGATTATCCCAGACCAAGCTGGGTGTAGCTTAGGCGAATCTCTGATGATAAGATCATATTTTGGTCATTTAAATAATAACATAAACACGTTAGTGTTTTCATAACCAGTATGATTCATTTACTGTGTAATTAACAAAATTAGGAAAGCATTGATAGTTATAAGTGTGCTGTACATATTGGGTATTGTTAAAATTATTTTATATTAAACTAACATTATATTAAACAACAAGTTGAACTAATGCCTGTTAAATGCATCAGATTCATTAAGAATGATAAATGATTTAAAAGTTGCAATTTGGGTGCTGTCAATGATGATACAACTCTAAATAACACATCTTTGTAATTGATAAACACTGCCGGTCGTCAATTACAGTGACCTATATAAAGAGTTCTACATATTCACACACTTATTTGTGGAGCTATGGAAGGTGAGGCAGTTGCTTCTTTTAGCAGCCATGTTTCGCCATTCCCACGTAATGAAAGGAGAGCCTGATGCAGCATTTCGAAATAATTTCCATAGCGTATCCTATAGTTGCTCTCTAGAACTCCCTAACTGAATTACCTAATAGCAATTTGTGTAACTCGGGAATAAAAAAGGGGGACCTTTCATGGGCAAGCCACACACTTATACTAATATCATCATCAGCCCATATAGGTATGTACCCCTGCTAGGCACGGGCCTCCTCTACAACTTGAGAGGGTTTAAGCTATAGTCCACCACACTGGCCTAGTGCAGGTTGGTGGACTACACACCTAAGAAATTTCTTATAACTTTTTTGTGTGCAGGTTTCCTCCCGATTTCTTGCTTCACCGTTAAAGCAAGAGATAATTCAGTGTGAATACACAGAGTTGTGTATCTGGGGTTTGATCCCAGGACCGCCTAAGTTTTTGACCATGCGCCTAAACCTTGATGCTATCACTGCTGCTACACTAATAAGGTTTAAATATTTCCACTTTCTTATCCATAAGCTTTTTGCACAAATAAAGACAGAAACTCAAGCAACTCCACCAACACATTAAATGAAGTAATTTTATAAATTGGCCAATAATGACTAGTTGCCCTTTTCATTCCCTTCTTTAAAATGGTGTTAAGCCCAATGGTTTTACAATACATGAGGGTAATATAAATACAGCTATGGTACTTACAGCCATAAGATCCTGCATCTGTGGGTTGGATGTGATGAGAGTACGCATATTCTCTGGGTCATTCATCATTTGCTGCACCAGAGGATTGTCAAGAACTTGTCGCAACATGTCAGGGTTAGATAGGAGCTCCTGTTGCATTCGAGCCTGCAATCAAGTTATAAATCTGTTAGAAGTGATTTTGGGACACTTACACAAGAAAGATGGTCATTAAAGGGAAAACCTTATTGTAAATTTTACTAATTCATGACTGCATATACACCAACATGCACACTCATGCTATAACCACCAAAAAAGTATTATAATAATGGCACAATGTTTTATGTGTAGGTATGTACCTACCAGTCCATAAATCGCCAGTTTTATTTAAGTCCCACTTTGTAGAGAGAAACCATTTTGCACATTCATTTACTAAACAAATTTTCTGAACACAATTTTAACAGCCAACTCAAGAAACTAACCTTCCTTTCAAATAATGTTAAGTCACCTAAAGATCAAACCTTAGGTAAGTTATTATGTTGCTTGTGTAGGAGGTCATTAGACTTTAATCCACTTAAACAAGTTGTTAATAAAATCCAACATATCACTTATATTTTAACCTTACTTAACAATATTGAAATTAATTCACTTAATTAAATTTGCATAATAACAAAAACCTTCAGAGTAGTAAGGTATATAGCCTTGTATAATGTCAAATATTTGAAACATTCATTTAAAACGGACAGATTTAATACAAATATAACTAATATTTTTACCTGTAAATCCATAAAAGTGCTCTGGCCTAGACCCAAACTTTCAAGACCAGCGAGCCCACCAAGAGAGTTCAGGCCAAATGGGGTTGCACCAACATCAGCTGAAAAAGTATTATTATACAGTTGGGCTCACTTTTTATAAAATATTGATTTTATAATTGCGGTAAGAGTAACATTGTGGATTTAGCTGACTTCAATTAAAATAATGCATTAGCTAATGAATGGTATATATAAATGTTCCATGTAGTAATTACTTAATATTTCATAGCAAGTAGAGTAAATAGCACACATAATG
This sequence comes from Cephonodes hylas, assembly GCA_030295005.1. Classification (NCBI taxonomy): domain Eukaryota; kingdom Metazoa; phylum Arthropoda; class Insecta; order Lepidoptera; family Sphingidae; genus Cephonodes; species Cephonodes hylas. The sequence goes on along the minus strand of AP025377.1, from coordinate 7,471,264 downwards.
AGTTCTTAGGATTTTTTAAAATGAGTAGTCCACCAAATAAATCCTTTCAGTTGTAGAGGCTTGTGCCCAGCAGTAGGGTATATACTGTTTGATAATGATCTATTCAGTTGTATAATTTAAAGAATAATAAACATAAAAAGTGTCATAAAAGTCCCACCATTGAATGAAAGCTTCCTCTACAATTTAGATCTTAAAATAAAACAGAAATTTAAGGTTGTATAAGCATATTTATAACTCATTAATAAGAACACATATTTTAGGGTGTATTTGAGTCTTATGCATATGTTGCACCGCTTGTTATAGATAGCATTGATTCAGTACAATATTAATAGATATGTATTATATTGTCCTATATACACATAATGTAAGTTTATTTGTTTGTTCAATGTGCTGGTTCACACATAGTTTTTCTTAACATTAAGTTAATGTTATTTACTTGATAGAAAGTAAGTATTATGGTGAAGACTGTAAATCATACATATGTTTCGTAAATAAGTTAATTAATTGAAATTTTATTACAATTAAGATTTTATTATGTTTTACAATAAATGTAGACACAGTTAAATACAATCATTAATCATTTATTGTATGCCAACAAAACCCTTCAATGTAGATAAATAATGCATATTTATGACGAGTAACCTAATTTACTAAGCAAATTCAAATGAACTAAGTTTGTTTCTGTAATTGGATGACACTAAGTTTATCGGTTAAAAACATGTTTTCATAAATTCATCAGTACAATTTTAGATTTTTACTACTTATTTATTAAACTCAGAAGATAATAGTTCTTCTGAAATATGTAGGCATCGTAGGTAAAAGTATTACCAGATGATTAAAACAAATTAAGATGAATGCTAGTTCCTACTATGATAGAGTGGTACCTGGGGGTCGCCGCGCCGCTCCCTCCGGTTCGGGCCTCGGAGGAGACTTGATGACCAGGTGGACTGTCAAACCATCCTTGATGTTGTGCTGCTTCAAGGTGTCCGAGTCATTCATGATTTTCCCGGCGAAAATCAAGCATAATTGTTCTGGTTCGGCACTGAATTTCGGGGACAACACTTCCTTGAGCTAAAAACAAATCACCAATCGACATTTACATTGCGGATTCACTAAATAAATGTCGCCACTGACTGCGTGTCCAATATTTATGTTATTACGCCATGAACGACATTTCTTGCAGCGCCTTACTCACTTTTTTAATGTCAGCATCCTCTTCGATCTCCACTTGTTGTTTTTCTTTTGGTGTTTTCACTGTAATCGTAATTTTTTTGGGGTCCTCTTGTCCCTCTGCCATTTTGGCAAATCTAGAATGACTCTGTACTTTGGCGGAAAAGCAGAAATATGTACAAGAAATATATAATTTGACGATTTGCGTTGGGTTGACGGCTGGAGGTGCGGTTCACTATGGAAATCTATTGGAATCTAAACCATGTCATAAGCAATGAATTTTAAAAATTAACCCTAAGTGTTACCCAGTAAAGTTTATTTTCATTACCACGTCATCCGTAGTGAAGTTATTTACAAATAGAACTTATTTTACTGACTCACTCATTCCACTAAGCTTGTCTATGATTTGTACTCAGTAATATCTACTACAATGTCACGTTTTATTTTTTACTCCGCTGGCAACAATAAATAATGGTGTGTGTATCCGAATGAAGTAAAAAAGATCAAAGTTTTATAGTCTGTCTCAAACTTTTCCGGATATTCCGGGAAAACTTAAACGCAAAGCGGAAATTATGTTGACTTCGAGGTTGACATGAAACAAAAACAAAAAACAGTTTCCCATAATGTCTCTCACAAAATTTTAATGATATTGCACCTTATTAAGTTTGGTAAATATTGGACACATTTGAATCTAAGTGGTGAAAAATAGCGCATATATTGCTAAAAACGAAAATATTGTTTTTCAGCGCAAGTTCAACATTGTTGTTGATATCCGTCGTAAGGCGACTTCTTCTATCACTGGTTGTTGTTATTGCATACCGTAAGATGTCCAAACGGATAGTTTAGATAATTTGAATCATCGTTAGTTAATAAACATAGAAAATGGAGGTACGTTTCAATAACGGGTTTAGTTTTAAATATTGGACATGAAAATGTTTACTATGGTTTAATTTCAGGTAGAGCTACAGGAGACTTTCTTGGCTGATGATGATCAACAATCCCTACAAAGCTCTAAACAGACTTTTCCGATACTAAATAAAAGAAAATACGAAAAAGTTCAGGGTAGGCTAAGCTATGTGATTAAAAAATTTTTTTTACCTGTAAAATGCTGAATTAATTATTTATGTCATTGACCCAAAACATAATATTTCGTAGATGATAAAGCCTTTGCCGAACAGCAAGCTAAAGAAGAAAAAGAGCAAGCAGAAAATATAGCATCTATGTTAATGCACAACTATGATTCTAAACTTTATGGAGAAGATGACACTTCTCAACCAACCTCCTGCACTGCTCCCATCATTCCCATGGAGGCGACTCGCAAAAAAAAGAAAAGAAAAAGGTAACTGATAAATAATAATATATGATTGATTATATGAGCTCTTTACTAGCTTTTCTTACCTCATCTCTTGACTATTAGTCGAAAGAAACAGTTTACAGTAGGTACTCGCAAAATGTTTCGATTTTATTTATTGCGTTATCTTAATAATTAATAAAGAGCTATAATAAATTCTATTATTATATACCCTATTTAGATCTCAAATTACGATATGTCTTACAAATTGCCGATATGAGTCCATAAGGAAAGTGGCCAGTGCCTTTGGCATGAAGGAAGTTTCTGAGGAAGAGGCATGGAACTTTTATTGGACAGACATGAGTGTATCTGTTGAAAGGGCCAAGGAAATGAAGAGGTTCCAACGCATTAACCACTTCCCTGGAATGCTGGAGATTTGTAGGTAATGATATTAATTTGTTTTAAAAATGCCTATGAGAGAAAACCGTTTAAAGAATTAAAAATAATTTTTGAATATTTTTTCTTTGCATTTTAGAAAAGATCTGTTGGCCCGAAACTTAAACAGGATGCAAAAAATTTATCCAAAGGAATACAATTTCTTTCCTAAAACGTGGTGTCTGCCCGCGGAGTAAGTATAAACTTCAGAAGTCTTCGTTTATTTTTTAAGTTTATAAACAGTAACTAAAGAGTATCTAATTATCTACCGTACTCAAAATTGAATTTTCGTCCCCAGACTTATTTACACCGGTAAAAGAGCATAGGTTTCATTCCATGACCTTTTGACTATTTTCGTGGTTGCCACGGATAGATCTCTCTAGAAATATTTTCGTACTTATTCCTCTTCGCTTCTATTTTAGTTTTGGTGAAGCTCTAAATTACAGTAAATCACGTAAACACAAGACTTTTATAATAAAACCAGAATGTGGAAGTCAGGGACGTGGCATTTACTTAACAAAATCACTAAAGGACATTAAACCTACGGATAAACTAATCTGCCAGGTATGTTATAAAATATTTATGTGCTCATATGGTGAAAATTTAAAAAACACCCAGATCCTGAATAAATAGATCATCCAAACGTTTGTCTTGGTGAGTGGACCGCTATCGATTAGTTAAGATAATTTTTGGACTAATTGCACCCATTATACGAATATATTACACTCGTTTCACTGCGGGGCATGAGCTTCCTCTACAGCTTTAAGAGTTTAGGCCTTACTTCGCCTCGATGGTCAAGAACGGATTGGTGGACTATACATCTATGAACTTTCAGGAGAAATTACCTACATAATCAAAATAGTTCATTTTTTATTTATAATTACTAACCATTATCGGTCTGTTACGCTTTTACTCCGGACCTATTCCTTCATATGGAGACGGATCGGACCTCGTGAAAGGCTATTGCGTAATAATACATTATTTACTAAACTATTCCAGGTATATTTATCAAAACCGTATTTGGTCGATGGCTACAAATTCGACATAAGAGTTTACACTTTGATAACATCGTGCGATCCTTTAAGAATATTTGTTTACAACGAAGGGCTTGTAAGGTAAATTATTTTAAAGTCATAAAAAGTTATTTCTGCAAACAAATAATATTTTCCATCAAGTTTCACATGCCAGATCGATTATTTTAGCCTAGTTAAAGTAAAAATTTATTTTCAGATTTGCTACTAGTAGGTACGCCGATCCCAACGTAAATAACACCACAAATGTGTTCATGCATTTAACAAATTATGCGTTAAATAAACACAGTAGAACTTATGTCTACGATTCTGAAGCTGGGAGCAAACGGTAAGCGGCCACATAGCGTAGTTAATTTTTATATAATAATAATACCTACATACAACTGCTACTAACCCAAAATTACCAAATTCTTATCCTTACTGAACCATTTGACTGTAGAAAAAATTAACCTCAAACAAACCTACCTCTCTAGTCTCTACCTATTTAGGTCTTGTAACATAAGGGGACAAGCGGGGAAAATGAAAGCAGAGATAGTGCAGCTTCCTACTTGCCATGTTATGTTGTGATGTCGGGCCACTGACTAAAAAACTTCGCATTCTATAATACAATTATAGCGATATGAATATAAAGTCAGTTATCTCAAACGTAACTTTTCGTTGGTCAGCAAGATATCGACTTTAAACAAGATCCTACTGTCGCAAGGCGTCGACCTGGACAGGCTGTGGCACTCGATAGACCAAGTCATCGTGAAGACTATCATATCCGCCTGGCCAATACTCAAGCATAGCTATCACGCGTGTTTCCCGTCGCATGACATGGTTTTCCATTTACATTTTGTATTTCTATTGCTTGAGATTTGTTGTACTTAGGTACTTATAATACCACTCGTAAAGTTTTGCTGTCGATATCTATTGAAAGTACTTCTATATCTCATTCACGATAACTTGATTCTTTTGGCATATCGACTAGTGATGAGAAACAGAAAATATCTAGTAGTTCAAAAATATTGCGTTTTAAAATACTGCATTATGTGTGAAATTCTTTATTACTTTCGAAATGTAAAACATTATGTAGATAAGCGACGGTGGGTCAAAGTTCGTAGTAAGTACCTATTTAATATAACAGGGTTATTTTTAGACCTCCCGCCAAATTTAAATAGGTGTTTTAGACCACGAAAGTAAACAACTTCCGCAAAGAAACACGAGTCGAAAAGTGAAAAAAAAAATTCAGACCTTCTACACGAAATCGACCACGTGAGCAGTTTTCTATGAGAGGGTCGAGTTATTTATCACGTTTCGACCCATGTTTCTTTGGAAACGTTGTTTAGTTTCATGGTCTAAACCACCTATTTTAAGTTGACGGGAGGTCCAAAAATAACCCAGTAAAAAAAATACCCAGTAAAAAATGTAAAAATTAAGGTTGAAAAATTAAATAGTTTTATCTTTAAAACAATTTTTATTAAGAAAAAGGAGCACAGCCATGATCATCATAGTGTTCAGTAAAAGTATCGACGTGGATATCGATATGAACGATGTTACGTCTCTTTCCGTCCGACCGATGTAACATTGTACAAGCGTCTATTATTTTCAGTGTTCCTATTTTAATTTTACTTTGAAGCAATAAAGTCTCAAAATTCTCGGATTACGCTTATATCTTTAGAGGCTTTTGTGTTGTATGTATTTTTTTATATTTATCAAATCATTAAAATAATAAAATAGTACGTTTTTTATTTCAAAGTCATGTCTCAGAAAAATTGACATCTGCCAAAAGAATCAACTTATCGTGAATGAGGTATAGGCTACGATAATTTTTTTGTAAAATATATTCGTATTTTTTATATTAGATAAGATTTTCAAGCTGACCTTTCCACGCCATTATATATCTTTACAAAACCAAGGTTTTTTTAAAGACTAATTGCTGGTACTTCATAGGCTATATTAAAATAAAGTTAGTAGTTTGTTTCTATGCGCATAATTTTGACATCTATAGTTACTTAAGCATTTAATTAAGTAATTACAATTCAGAACACTGGTCTTAGATTTGTACATTATTTACTTTTTTGTGCTAAATGCATTTAAACGCCAGTAAAATCCTTAGGCGTCCTGATTCCCAATTAAAATCACTACGCGATAAATCCTCAACGTAAAGATACAATTAAATTTCAGGTCCATGCTTGTTTCGAAATTTTGGGTTTCGATATACTTTTGGATCACAAATTGCACCCGTACATTTTAGAGGTGAGATTTCCGAGGTTATTTCATGATCGCCAGCTAGTGCTTGAAACCTTAGTAAGTGACAAGTTTAATGGCTTTGAGTGCAGTAATGATGGTCGTTGGTTCGAAAAATGCATCAAATTATTAAGTATTTTGTAATATTTCAATGATATAACGTAATTAAACCGGCAATATTCAGTGAAATGGGGATGCAGAAATTTACCACTTCTTACTCCTCCGGGTAGTACAAGCGTGAAGGATATTTGTATGTATCATTTTGAAAATGTATTGATGATTTATATTTATGCATATTTATTTCAGGTAAACCATTCTCCCAGTTTCCACACGGACACTCAGTTGGATCGGGAAGTGAAGGAGAATTTGCTAACGGACACATTCACAATGCTCAATATTTGGCAATGCGACAAAAAACGTGTCTTGGAAGAGGATCGAAAGAGGATACGTGACAGACTTCTTCAAACTAATAAGTAAATTGTCCAATAAATTGAAAAAATATATGATTTGCCTAAATCTTGACAATAACAGTTATATACAAAAGGAACACTATTGCATAATGGCAATTGTTTCAGATTTTCAGAATTCACTCCAACTGAAGACAAGGAACCGGAAAAAAGTCCGTGGCAAACACAGATACAGTGGGAGGAAACGCACCTTGGGAATTTCAGGTCGATTGTTTTTAATAAGTCTTTAGGATTTATTGTTGAAGTCTATTACATATGCGTAGTTTATTCTGCAGGCGAGTGTATCCTGTGGGAGAACAATATGCGTCCCTGTTCCAACAACCATCGGGATCTCTTTACACGGGAACGGCGTCGTCGCGCGCTCGCGGAGACTGCACACGCATACAGCGGGAGGAATTCCAGGTTTAAACTCATGTGATACGAGTCATTTTACAAAATCAGTCACGATCTACCGTTAATAAGTAAAATTTTGGCAACGGTTTTTTGAAAAGATTTGCATTTACATAAAATACATTATATGTAATTAATTATAGGAAACGCGTTATACCTTTAGTAGAATAAGCGCGCATATTCTCAAGATAACGCAATATTACCTGTCACAGTAAATCATGCTGTACTTAAAATATTTTAGTAAACTAACCAAGTCTAAAAAAATACACGGCGGAGAATGAATTTTCTTTGCTAGAAAAATGCATATAAATATTCTTAAAAAGACATGGTTATGGATTTCATTGCAGCTTGAAGTGGCGTGTGCAATGGAAGTGACTCGGGGTTGATTCCGATCAGCCTTTATGAAATTAAGTTTTTCCGTTGCCAAATTCTCTGTAGCACCAGAGAATGTGGTAATACGCCCGGTAATAGGGAAGAGCATCTTCCCACTTATATAGTTAACTGATGTAGATTAAGAAATATACCCCGGTTATACCTTGACAGATAGGTACGGACGATGTTAAGTTAATATAGTTTAATATTCAGCAAACCAAAGCGAAAGCAGAAGCACTTAAGAAACCGTCGCAACCCAAGCCATTAAAAGAAGGTGAAAAGAAACTTGCCGAGGACTCGAGCACAGCCACCGTGTCAACTGCTACGGCTCCACCTTTGGCGGATAAAGTGAAGACCAAACTTAAAGAAAAAGATAAACGTAAAGATAAAGAAAAGGACGAAAAGGATAAAAACAAGCTCACTGCAAAATCATCACTTGCGATACAACCTGTAAGTATTTTAACGAGTTCATACATATATTAGACACCCGTATAAATAAGTCAAAGTCTATCCCTGTTATACAGAAATAAATAAGTTTTTTAGGGCATTTTACAGGGTGTATGGATGCGAAAAAAATCTTTTGGAGGGGGATTTATCTACGCCAGATCTTACAGTGTCTGATGATGTTTACTTCAATGTATACCTACAAAAATACAGATTTCATTCGTTACCCAAGCAAAAATTATTTTAAGACAGAATTAATGAATATGCTATACGTTTTCAGGTGCCTGAAAAAGAAAACAAGCCAACGTATGTGTTGTGTTCTTTTGAACCAGATCCGATTGTTGAGAAAGAAGAACGTGAGCGTGTTAATCTTTTGGCTCAACGTGATTTCCTTATACGAAGTTACGGAATGCTAGAACAGGTCACGTATTTCTACATTACTTACATTTTTAAAAACTAATTTGCATTTTTATTTCTGCGTTGGAAATTTTCGAGGGCAATGAGAGCTTCCTTTCGATCCCAGTCAGAGACAGGCCCGCCTAAAGGTGACTTTTTTTTCTTTAGACAAAATTCCAAGTAATTGTAGGGCATTAAAATAGTCTGCACGCGGGCAGCGAAAAAGCTAGCGGCGGGCCTGGTCAAAGAAAAATCCAGAGAATCTCAGTAGCAGCATAACTTCCAATAATGTTCCCGAAAAATAACAATAGGCTTGCTTCATATTACGTGATACTTAAAACAATTCAATTCAAATTAATTAAAGCACTATCTCGTCAAGGGTCATGGCTTGAGTGGTGTAGGTTTTTTTTTTTATCGGAACTAATTGCTATGTTGATTACTTACTTTTATATCATTTAAGAATGTGCCATGTGGACAATAAAACCTTGTGCCTTGGTTCTGGATTAACAGCTTACATGAATAAGTGACAATGTAAACATGAGATGTTTAAAATATCTAAAAGTTTTGTGGTGTTGCAGATTTACTTAGTTATGAAAAAAATGGGTACACTGAAACCCGAAGATGAACGAAAATATGGTGTCTATGGACGTCTGTCTGTTGTATCTAACTCTCCCAAGGTAAAATGTTCTACTAACAGTCTTAACAATGTTCTCAGGCCATTTCAAATACGCTGTCACTTTCTTTGGCTAACACAATGTTTTTACAATTTTGAAGGTTTAATTATAAATTGGGTCTCTGAACATTGTTATAAATTAATAACTTGATGATATAGTACCAGATAAAATATTGTGTTTGCCCACAGAAAGTGTGAAACTATGTGCAAAATAAAGTTTAGTGCAAAAAAATTTGATGTAATAATTAAAGATGGGACCAATAAAATTTTGTGTACAGACTGCCATAGCAAAGAAAATCAAATCACAACATAATCATAGCCGAACCACTAACAACAGCGGAGACCACTTAGGTAAGGGTAAGTTTATTTGTTTATTAATAATTTCCTAGTTTTAAAACTCGTGGTATCTACACCCTCATTTTTATCATAGTTCAATACTCAAAATATTTTTTTTTGACTATTGTTACACCAGAATTACAAGTGATGTGCAGCGACGCTGTTATATTTGAACGTCCTCTGGTGGTCATGGAAATAGGCAATCGGACTACAAAAACTCATCTCGTGCGTATGGCTTACACCATACGGAAAATGAACTCGTACGTAAAATTTTAATCGTTTGATATTTGCACTGAATTTTAATGATTCCCTGTTTATTATAATATGTAAATTATAAGTTATTTTACTTTTCTTATAATTATGACCTCTGCATTGTATTATTCACACCAATTTTAATTTCTAAATCTATTTTCTTGAAAAGTTGCTTAATAGTTTTTTCATTTATGGAAAATGCTGTTATTAGTTATCTTTATTTCAGAACTGCCACACCGGTTCCTATCTCCAAATAAAATCAGCAAATCTTACTCTTTTACTAAAGCCAAATTACGCCTAGCATTTAGACTGGCTTCTATTATGGAGCTTATTTATTACTCATAAGGCATATTTTTTACATTTTAATTTGTTTTATTAAAAATATATATTCGACATTATACTATGTCTAAGTTGTTATGTAAATTTTGGTGATTACAATGAACAGAACTATGCTTGTTCATAATAATTATAAATGTACTGACTTAACAGAATGTCAAATGCATGTCCAATAAAATAAAAATATTATTTATATCAAATCTATATTTCTTTCTTATACAAAGTCGAGGTTTACATTTATTTATTATTTTTTTTGTTTTCAACTGTCATACTGAACATAAAGTCCTGCTTTACTACAATTTACAATATAAAACATTTTTCTTCTCTGTCTCAGTCAATCTGTCAATTATACCCTAGAAAATCGATCTGATGATAGTCTTATTCATAACACATTAAGAACAATAACACCGAACATGAAATTATATTTTTCATACACAAATACATATCTAGCGTTTGTCAAATTGCACTTTAGTTATCAGTCGTCATTGTATTAATTTGTGGCTGGTATTTAAGTTTTTATATTAATGATGATTTAGAATTGTAGACGTTTTGCCAGTGAGCCTCCATCAATGTTATCCAAAAGCTTTCTCTTGAGCGACGGTTTCTCAGCCTCTATTCTAGTTACATTGGAAGGCATGGGCAGCTTTGAACCCACGGTGGGTGCTGGCTTGTTACTGTAAAATATAATTAATTATAAAAAAATGTTGCAACGGAAGAATAGTCGCTCTCCAGTTGATATTAAGGGCAATATTCAGGTTTTACGCTGTTATAACACGAAGAGCATTAGACTCGTGTATTTTTCGCGAATTTGGCCTTGCGACGCCGATTCAAATCATATTGTTTCTCATTACTAAATAAATTAAGTAGGTCTCAAATAATAAAAAAAAAAAAACTAGAAAATATAATGTACCTTGTAAATCGCTATTCCAGTAGTAGAGGCAAAGAGATATTAGCTGTATACATCTTTTATATACACCTTATTATCGTGTTATGTCTATTTATATCAATAGGAGCATATCCCATATCTTAGCATAGCATATCATAGAGCAGTTTTATTCAGAATATATAAAACTCCTCTCTTTAAAACTAAATACCTTACCTAAAATACGACATCTGTAGAGCTTGTGTGCAGTCGCACCGTTTAGGTGGGTACAAGGCTAATAGACTCTCTAACAATATGATGAGGTCATCGGATGCAGCACTGAATATGTGGCGCAACTGTTGCGTGGGAAATTGCTTGAACTGCACATAATCTGTTAGACTCTTCATACCCTGGAAATGGAGTGTTATAATGTTAATGACATGAAATTTAGGCTGAATTTTTTGAATTTTCTAACAAGTGGAAGAAAATAACGAATTGATATAAATATATGCATATTCTTGTCTTCTTCTTGTTAATCTTGACAGCCCCGTGGTGCAATTGGCTAGACACAAGCTTACGAAACGAGCGGCCGCGGGTGCGATCCCCGCACCGAGACAAATGTTTGTGTGATCCACAAATATTTGTTTCGGGTCTGGGTGTTTGTGAGACCGAAAAATCTCTCGTAGTTTCTGATACCCACGACACAAGACTCGTATCTTAGTGTGGGGTCAGGACTATGTATGTGACTGTTATTTAATATTATATTTATTTATTATTTAATATTATATTATAATATATTTTGGGATTATGTATACAGTACTCGGCATCCATATATGAAGATTTCAATTGTTTTGCCGGCGAAGTAGCCAACGATGTATCTTTTATTCGTAATTTCGCTTCCATTTCACATTTATGTTCTTAGGTAAGTAACACATTGAAGCAGCACACATGGAGCAGGTATCAAGTCATTGTTTTCCACATGAATATTGAAACCATTTCAATTACCTGAGGACATTGAAGTGTGAAAACTAATACCTATCCCCACATTTATGTGGAAATCTAACCTAATCGTAAGGGGCGCTATTCGCTTTGTTCAATGTGTATATAGGACGTAAATACTTACAGGCCAAACCTCCTCTGTCGGCGTTCCAAAAACTTGGAATATTCGTGATAATTGGTCCAGATCTGTTTCACCAGGCAAGAATGGCACCCGCAATAGTAATTCAGCTAGTATGCAGCCCACCGCCCACATATCCACGCCAGTGCCATATTGTCGCGCTCCGAATAGTAGTTCTGGTGCTCTATAACACATTTTTCATAACCAAATTTTTTGCAACAAATATTATATAAACACATCAACATCAAGAATACTTTTGGAATCCTTATGCGAAGAACAAAGCTACAAATGCTTTCATTGGCTCTTATACATCCCACTGCTGGGTACAGACCTACTCTACAACTGAGAGAATTTGGTCATTAGTCCATCACTCACACCTAGTGCACTTTGGCAGACAGCAAACCTAAAAACTTCTAAGAAGTTTTAGGTGTGCAAGTCTCCTCACTGTTTTATTTCACCATTAAAGTAAGTGTTATGTTAAGGACTGGCAACCACCAAGATTATCTACCATGCACCTAAACCTTGAGGTTATCACTATTAGACTCTTTATTAACCTCATACAAGCAGTATAAATACTGAGAAACTACCAGATGTGTTTACATTAAAAGCTGACACAAGATGGCAAACTTGTTGAAAACAGAAATGCACTTATTGAATCAAAAAGGCACACAGAATAGCTTTTATTCATAACTAGCTGGTACTGTTATAAAATCTAGAAATTTAGGAAGTGCTATGTATTGTTGCATTTGTTCTATTTTAATTTTTGAACCGCTTGAGTATAAAAAACCATAAATAAAATCCATGGAACTTACCTGTACCACCTGGTGACAACTTGATGGGTATTGATTCTTGTTGGTGATCCAAATGCCTTAGCAAGACCAAAATCACCAATTTTTAATATACCTTCTCTGTTTATAAGTAAATTATTTGGTTTCAAATCTCTGTGTAATATCCAATTCTGGTGCAAATATTCTAAACCTTTAAATAAACAATAATATGTAAGACAATATTACTATTACACAATGTTTACACAAGCTTTTAACTAGCCTGTAATTTGTTCCTTGAACTTTCACCAACAATAATAATGTTATCTAGTTACTCAATTAACTTAGAATATTGTCAATGGGAGACCCACAATATACTCAGTTAAAATACAAATTTTACCTTTATTTATATTTTTTTTATTTTAGATTGATTAGAATTCCTCTTCAATATGATTAATTCATCATTTCATTTAAATTTGGTTTAAGCAACTCTAATTTTCATTCATTTTTTAAAGACAGTAAGTTATTAGTATACCATCCTATAAATCACTTACTCATCTGTCAAGTATACTCAGGCATAACTTTGATTTATAATTTACCCAAGATATCCCTTACCTTTTAAAGTCATAATCATATAAGCCTTGACATTGGCAGGGGTAAGTACAATAGTGTTGTCCTTAATAATTATCTCCAAGTCAGTGTCCATGAAGTCAAACACAAGTGATACATTTGACTTTTGACCAAATACATCTGCAATTAACCATGTATTGGTAGATTTATATAAATGTTTTTCGATAAATATAAGATATTAAGCACTAAGCCAGCATAGTGGACTAAGGCCTATACCCTCTCTTTAATACAGGAGGTCCATGCTCAGCAATGGGACTTATATGGGCTGGTGATGATGGTAACATATTAAATTTTGATATCCAGAAATGAAACACCATAAATTTGCCAATTCATTATATACACATCATATGTGTTTTAAGTTGTAACTGACAGATTAATTTTGGTATGTGTGACACAAATTTATATCTCTAAATTAATATACAATTTTTGTTTAACCCAGATAAGCCTACTGTCCTATATTTAGGACAGTAGAAATAAAAAAAAATATCAGAATACCCTCTTTATCTAAGATTATTTAGTCTTATGATTTGCAGTAAGAAATGTGTCAGCTTTATTAGAAAAAATAAAAAGACAGTTATTTTAACAGTTTTTACCTTATATTTTACCTTATAAGTGTGTAATAAAAGTGCGTTGCAGACATGGCAAATGACAGGTATGTATAAAAAGTTATATTTTACTCGTGAGTTGTTTTTTTCTGTGTTAATATCTAGTTGATAACCTTAACTTTTGTACTAAATAAATATTTTAGCAAAATATTATAAATAAATTACGTATAACTTGTTACAAATACTAGCGTACTATATATAGGACAGTAGGATAATATACATGATTTTAGTACAATAATACAACTTTTTCTTTACAGACCGTTAGCTGTGCATGAAATTTTAGATGCTTTAGAAAATGTTTCTGATAATGAAGAAGATTATAGAGAACGACTGATATGTATTCTACCTCCTCCTGTTGATCCTGACTGTCTCACTGACGAAGATTCGGGTGAAGAAGATAATGTAACTTTGAATAATTTTCCACGAAACATTCTGCTTCAACCGGCTGAAGTAATGATTCAAGGGCAGATTATGGTGAGGGATACAGAAGAAGAGCCTTCTGATTCTACAGGTCGAACTAAACGTAGGCGTACCTACGCATGGAGAAAACGGGACTTGGCAAAAAATCCCGTGAATTGGCCAGATGTTCAAGGCGCTTGCCAAGATAAGCGCCCAATTGAGTGGTTTGAAAACTTCTTAGATGAAGATGTTATTTCGTTGTTGGTGTCACAGAGCAATAAATATGCTGTCAAAAAGAATTTGCCTGGAGACATAACCACTGAAGATATGAAATGTTTCATCGGCATATGGTTGGTTAGTGGTTATTCATGGCTCCCCCGTAGAAGAATGTATTGGGAAAACTCCCCTGATACAAAGAATGAATTGATCAGCTCGGCTATGACTAGGGATAGATTTTACTTTATTTTTCGCCACCTTCATGTCAATGATAATCTGGATTTGCAAGACAAATACACAAAAGTACACAATTAGTTCTTAGAGTTTTAGCAGAAGGGTAGCAATTGCTTAGATTGAATCAAACAAAAAAAATGCCAAAAGAGGGCCTAGCCGACCCTCCCATCATGAATATGCTGATAGTCGTAAAGACCAAATGAATCATCTGGTTATTCCTCAATCGAAGCAAACACGCTGTCGTCAATGTCACAAAAAATGTTTGACACGTTGCAAGAAATGTGATGTTGGAGTGTGTGTCAAGTGTTTTGAAACATAACATTCATAAATAGTATTAATCTAGTAAATTACATATAACAATGGGTAATATAATCAATAGTTATCTAATAAACTACACTTTTTGATTACATTCTGTTTTGTCATAAATGGTCTTTTATTTCCTCTTATTATCCTACTGTCCTACATATAGGACGGCTGTTTCCCTGAAAGCCTTACACTTAATTTTTTTTTCATAATTTTTTTTATGTTGCATAAGATCTAATAAACTAAATAATGTAACTTTTTTCAACATTTTCAGAAAATTTTAGTTTCAGGCTTATCTGGGTTAAGAAAAACATATTTTCAAGAATCCTTAAATACAGTGTGCACTAACTGACTGGTAATAAAACCACGCTTCTAAAAGCTTGAAAAATGAATGTTATCTTATGTTGGTGTTTACATGTTATCATAATTATACAATAACATAAATTAATTGCTTACTTAGGCCCTATGAGAGCAATAAGGTATAAAATTTGGGTTTAAAGACTTAAGTTCATTAAATAGTTGCTGAATGATTTCAGATAATATTTGGTAACAGACTTAAAATTTACCTAGAAGATTTTAACTTTATATCAAATTTCATTGTATCATCAGAAACATACCCAGTAGTCCAATGAGGTTAATATGTTGTAATTCTTGCAACAGTTTGATTTCCCTGAGGGCTGTTCTGTTAATGCCATCTTGAGCCTCTAAGCGGGAACCAATTTTTATTTTCTTAACGGCCACTATTTTATCAGTTTTCACGTCTTTTGCTTTGTACACTGTTGCAAACTATAATACGAAACATTGTAAAACATTAAATGCTAATAACACTAATAGTATGGAGAAAATTGTTCACATTTTGAGGTTATCAGTTGTTAAAAGCATTTATATTGCAAAAATGATTATTAGTAAGAAGTCATACACTTATAATAATTGGGTAATTTGAAATTTTACCTGTCCCTCTCCCAAAAAGTCAATTTTTTCATAACGTAAAATAGGTTCTTCCATTATAAAGTTTAACTTAATCCAGCCCCAATATTATGTTTCCCAAAGATTAATTAAATAAAATACATTATGTTAATGCATTTAATTATTTATGGAGTCATTATATCAGTTTTAAACTCCATAACTAAAATACCACCACAAAATTGAACTCACTAAACTGATTGAAATTTCAAAATTGACAAAAACATAAGCAGTGTTACAAGCGTAAAAGAGAATTTACAAATAAAATCATTGTAACGTATTTATCTCCTAGAAAGGTAAGGAAGTATAAAGAAAAAACATTATTTTAATTTCTGTATTAGCCCAAAACACTTCGTAAGACAGAAGGATACTATAAAAATAATTATATAGGTAGGTAAAAATACAATAACCGAGAGAGTCTATGTACTTACCCAAAGTAACCTTTGATTTACAGCTGTGGGTATTGTGTTCCCCACATATGCAACTCACAATCCGTCCATATTCGGCTGAATTTAAGCCCCAAAACCTATTAGAGTCCTTAGCCTACGGTCTTTCGACTAGAAGAATAAAGCTCTGTTTCTGCAGTGGTGACATGTCACATGGTAGATATTTACCAACTGGATAATTTAACTGCTGACTTTAAATTAGAAGAGCAAAGAATAATTATAATATAAAAACAAAGTTTGTCGTATCAAATCAAAGACATTTCAATTATTTACATCAATCATTTTTATTATATTCTCATATCAATTCTTCAATACACTAACGAATGAATTCAACCAGATCCAAACCCATACCATAAATCCACACCCGAGGAAGAATCCAATGACTATAGTAGATGGATGCCTACTAAAGATTTCTTACATATTATTCAACGAAAACAGTTTTTTTTCTCTATTATTAGTAATAAATGATTTATGACGAAGCGGGTAAATCACGGCTAAGATATGAAAGTTTAACATGCGCAATACTCCTTATTTTATTCAGTTCTAAGCATTAATTAGGCAGTACTTCAAATGTTGATGTTTTACGATACATGTATTCGTAGTTATAGGTACGTTACGCCTATATTGTCCACAGGAGTTTTCTAATAGATAACATTGTTAAGCGTAAATATTACCTATTACTTCTGAAGCTTAGTAATCATGGTTACATAAAATGTGTATCAGGTATAAAAAAATATAATAGTCGAAATAAAAAGGTTAATCATGTGTGCCTCACAATCGTCTCCACGTCGAAATGAGACAGCTAGCTCGACCTATGACTGATTAAATTATGTAGGTAGTGTAAAATGCAAAATGATAAACTATGGTAGTTTTCATATTATTTTGAAAATCATTACACCTATTGATGTTACGTTACGTAATACGTTCTTGGGAGAGTGATTGTCTTAGGGATTAGACCTCCGGTCTAGCAAGATGACACTTAGGCAGATGCTGATTATAAAGCTATGACTTGTGTTAAAAATATACTAATATACACATCTGTTTGTTCCCTATATCTAAGAAAAGATACTAAATTATAATGATACTAAATTAAAGGTGAGAAAAATACAAGAAAATATTTAATATATAAGACTTAGAATTTTAGGTTCAATGTTTTTTTTGGTCATTATATAAGTGCCTACGTCGACTATAGAGGTGAACATTCAGAAAATTATAAGAGTATGTAAAAACAATGAAAATAAAAGAAATTTTATCATCCACAGTGTTTTATTTCGTTTAGCATATTATTTTGATTATAAATACACTTTTAATTTTCCGTAAAACCACCGCGCAGTCGTAAAACTAAATGCAAAGTAGATTCTTTCTGAATGTTGTAATCCGACAATGTACGACCATCTTCAAGCTGCTTGCCAGCGAAGATCAGCCGCTGCTGGTCTGGAGGAATGCCTTCTTTGTCCTGGATTTTGGCCTTTACGTTTTCAATTGTGTCGCTGGGCTCGACTTCCAGTGTGATGGTCTTGCCTGTCAAGGTTTTCACGAAGATCTGCATACCACCCCGGAGACGGAGGACCAAGTGGAGTGTAGATTCCTTTTGGATGTTGTAGTCTGACAGAGTACGGCCATCTTCAAGCTGCTTGCCAGCGAAGATCAGTCGCTGCTGGTCTGGAGGAATGCCTTCTTTGTCCTGGATTTTGGCCTTAACATTTTCAATTGTGTCGCTGGGCTCGACTTCCAGTGTGATGGTCTTGCCTGTCAAGGTTTTCACGAAGATCTGCATGCCACCGCGGAGACGGAGGACCAAATGGAGTGTGGATTCCTTTTGGATGTTGTAGTCTGACAGGGTACGGCCATCTTCAAGCTGCTTGCCAGCGAAGATCAGTCGCTGCTGGTCTGGAGGAATGCCTTCTTTGTCCTGGATTTTGGCCTTAACATTTTCAATTGTGTCGCTGGGCTCGACTTCCAGTGTGATGGTCTTGCCTGTCAAGGTTTTCACGAAGATCTGCATACCACCGCGGAGACGGAGGACCAAATGGAGTGTGGATTCCTTTTGGATGTTGTAGTCTGACAGGGTACGGCCATCTTCAAGCTGCTTGCCAGCGAAAATCAGTCGCTGCTGGTCTGGAGGAATGCCTTCTTTGTCCTGGATTTTGGCCTTAACATTTTCAATTGTGTCGCTGGGCTCGACTTCCAGTGTGATGGTCTTGCCTGTCAAGGTTTTCACGAAGATCTGCATACCACCGCGGAGACGGAGGACCAAATGGAGTGTGGATTCCTTTTGGATGTTGTAGTCTGACAGGGTACGGCCATCTTCAAGCTGCTTGCCAGCGAAGATCAGTCGCTGCTGGTCTGGAGGAATGCCTTCTTTGTCCTGGATTTTGGCCTTAACATTTTCAATTGTGTCGCTGGGCTCGACTTCCAGTGTGATGGTCTTGCCTGTCAAGGTTTTCACGAAGATCTGCATACCACCGCGGAGACGGAGGACCAAATGGAGTGTGGATTCCTTTTGGATGTTGTAGTCTGACAGGGTACGGCCATCTTCAAGCTGCTTGCCAGCGAAAATCAGTCGCTGCTGGTCTGGAGGAATGCCTTCTTTGTCCTGGATTTTGGCCTTAACATTTTCAATTGTGTCGCTGGGCTCGACTTCCAGTGTGATGGTCTTGCCTGTCAAGGTTTTCACGAAGATCTGCATACCACCGCGGAGACGGAGGACCAAATGGAGTGTGGATTCCTTTTGGATGTTGTAGTCTGACAGGGTACGGCCATCTTCAAGCTGCTTGCCAGCGAAAATCAGTCGCTGCTGGTCTGGAGGAATGCCTTCTTTGTCCTGGATTTTGGCCTTAACATTTTCAATTGTGTCGCTGGGCTCGACTTCCAGTGTGATGGTCTTGCCTGTCAAGGTTTTCACGAAGATCTGCATACCACCGCGGAGACGGAGGACTAAATGGAGTGTAGATTCTTTTTGAATGTTGTAGTCTGACAGGGTACGGCCGTCTTCAAGCTGTTTGCCAGCGAAGATCAGTCGCTGCTGGTCTGGAGGAATGCCTTCTTTGTCCTGGATTTTGGCCTTAACATTTTCAATTGTGTCGCTGGGCTCGACTTCCAGTGTGATGGTCTTGCCTGTCAAGGTTTTCACGAAGATCTGCATACCACCGCGGAGACGGAGGACCAAATGGAGTGTGGATTCCTTTTGGATGTTGTAGTCTGACAGGGTACGGCCATCTTCAAGCTGCTTGCCAGCGAAAATCAGTCGCTGCTGGTCTGGAGGAATGCCTTCTTTGTCCTGGATTTTGGCCTTAACATTTTCAATTGTGTCGCTGGGCTCGACTTCCAGTGTGATGGTCTTGCCTGTCAAGGTTTTCACGAAGATCTGCATACCACCGCGGAGACGGAGGACCAAGTGGAGTGTGGATTCTTTTTGAATGTTGTAGTCTGACAGAGTACGGCCATCTTCAAGCTGCTTGCCAGCGAAGATCAGTCGCTGCTGGTCTGGAGGAATGCCTTCTTTGTCCTGGATTTTGGCCTTAACATTTTCAATTGTGTCGCTGGGCTCGACTTCCAGTGTGATGGTCTTGCCTGTCAAGGTTTTCACGAAGATCTGCATACCACCGCGGAGACGGAGGACCAAATGGAGTGTGGATTCCTTTTGGATGTTGTAGTCTGACAGGGTACGGCCATCTTCAAGCTGCTTGCCAGCGAAGATCAGTCGCTGCTGGTCTGGAGGAATGCCTTCTTTGTCCTGGATTTTGGCCTTAACATTTTCAATTGTGTCGCTGGGCTCGACTTCCAGTGTGATGGTCTTGCCTGTCAAGGTTTTCACGAAGATCTGCATACCACCGCGGAGACGGAGGACCAAATGGAGTGTGGATTCCTTTTGGATGTTGTAGTCTGACAGGGTACGGCCATCTTCAAGCTGCTTGCCAGCGAAAATCAGTCGCTGCTGGTCTGGAGGAATGCCTTCTTTGTCCTGGATTTTGGCCTTAACATTTTCAATTGTGTCGCTGGGCTCGACTTCCAGTGTGATGGTCTTGCCTGTCAAGGTTTTCACGAAGATCTGCATACCACCGCGGAGACGGAGGACCAAATGGAGTGTGGATTCCTTTTGGATGTTGTAGTCTGACAGGGTACGGCCATCTTCAAGCTGCTTGCCAGCGAAAATCAGTCGCTGCTGGTCTGGAGGAATGCCTTCTTTGTCCTGGATTTTGGCCTTAACATTTTCAATTGTGTCGCTGGGCTCGACTTCCAGTGTGATGGTCTTGCCTGTCAAGGTTTTCACGAAGATCTGCATACCACCGCGGAGACGGAGGACTAAATGGAGTGTAGATTCTTTTTGAATGTTGTAGTCTGACAGGGTACGGCCGTCTTCAAGCTGTTTGCCAGCGAAGATCAGTCGCTGCTGGTCTGGAGGAATGCCTTCTTTGTCCTGGATTTTGGCCTTAACATTTTCAATTGTGTCGCTGGGCTCGACTTCCAGTGTGATGGTCTTGCCTGTCAAGGTTTTCACGAAGATCTGCATACCACCGCGGAGACGGAGGACCAAATGGAGTGTGGATTCCTTTTGGATGTTGTAGTCTGACAGGGTACGGCCATCTTCAAGCTGCTTGCCAGCGAAAATCAGTCGCTGCTGGTCTGGAGGAATGCCTTCTTTGTCCTGGATTTTGGCCTTAACATTTTCAATTGTGTCGCTGGGCTCGACTTCCAGTGTGATGGTCTTGCCTGTCAAGGTTTTCACGAAGATCTGCATACCACCGCGGAGACGGAGGACCAAGTGGAGTGTGGATTCTTTTTGAATGTTGTAGTCTGACAGAGTACGGCCATCTTCAAGCTGCTTGCCAGCGAAGATCAGTCGCTGCTGGTCTGGAGGAATGCCTTCTTTGTCCTGGATTTTGGCCTTTACGTTTTCAATTGTGTCGCTGGGCTCGACTTCTAGTGTGATAGTCTTGCCTGTCAAGGTTTTCACGAAGATCTGCATACCACCGCGGAGACGGAGGACCAAGTGGAGTGTGGATTCTTTCTGAATGTTGTAGTCGGATAATGTGCGTCCATCCTCGAGCTGCTTTCCAGCAAATATCAATCGCTGCTGGTCTGGAGGAATGCCTTCTTTGTCCTGGATTTTGGCCTTTACGTTTTCAATTGTGTCGCTGGGCTCGACTTCCAGTGTGATGGTCTTGCCTGTTAAGGTTTTCACGAAGATTTGCATACCACCGCGGAGACGGAGGACTAAATGGAGTGTAGATTCTTTTTGAATGTTGTAGTCTGACAGGGTACGGCCGTCTTCAAGCTGTTTGCCAGCGAAGATCAGTCGCTGCTGGTCTGGAGGAATGCCTTCTTTGTCCTGGATTTTGGCCTTTACGTTTTCAATTGTGTCGCTGGGCTCGACTTCCAGTGTGATGGTCTTGCCTGTCAAGGTTTTCACGAAGATCTGCATTCCACCGCGGAGACGTAGGACCAAGTGGAGTGTGGATTCCTTTTGAATGTTGTAGTCTGACAGAGTACGGCCATCTTCAAGCTGCTTTCCTGCGAAGATCAATCGCTGCTGGTCTGGAGGAATACCTTCTTTGTCCTGGATTTTGGCCTTTACGTTTTCAATTGTGTCGCTGGGCTCCACTTCCAGTGTGATGGTCTTGCCTGTCAAGGTTTTCACGAAGATTTGCATACCACCGCGGAGACGGAGGACTAAATGGAGTGTAGATTCTTTTTGAATGTTGTAGTCTGACAGGGTACGGCCGTCTTCAAGCTGTTTGCCAGCGAAGATCAGTCGCTGCTGGTCTGGAGGAATGCCTTCTTTGTCCTGGATTTTGGCCTTTACGTTTTCAATTGTGTCGCTGGGCTCGACTTCCAGTGTGATGGTCTTGCCTGTCAAGGTTTTCACGAAGATCTGCATACCACCGCGGAGACGGAGAACCAAGTGGAGTGTGGATTCCTTTTGGATGTTGTAGTCTGACAGAGTACGGCCATCTTCAAGCTGCTTGCCAGCGAAGATCAGTCGCTGCTGGTCTGGAGGAATGCCTTCTTTGTCCTGGATTTTGGCCTTTACGTTCTCAATGGTGTCGCTTGGCTCAACCTCTAGTGTGATGGTCTTGCCCGTTAAAGTTTTCACGAAAATCTGCATTTTGATTATTCTGTAAAAATACGAAAATAACTACTTAAAATCATACATATAATTTGCCCCTTGGACGTAGTTGCAACAGAGGACAGACTTCCGCAATAAACGGTCTAATTTAATTTTAAACAAACAACACGTCACAAAATAACGGGGTCAATACTGTTATTCCACACTATAACTATGATGAATCATAATTAGTTTGAGGAAAACAGGTCATATCAATTTGAAAACATTGTGAAATTTGTACCTACTGCGCAGTGAATGAAATATAAAAGTTCCAGGCTAGCTCATAGAAATTAACCTTGTTGAATATGGATCAAGGATAAAGTTAAATTAATTTTATATACGTCGTCCACTTTTACTTCAATAAATTAAATCGATCATAAACAAAAACTGCGCTCAGTTTTATAGTAAAAAAATATTATGGATATATTTCCAGAAGACATTGAAATTACATTTCCTCGGTATATGTATACTACTTGTTAGGTACTTTAAACGATATTTTATTTTTTTTGAAAGAATCCAATTAATCCTCTTAGGAGTGTGATAATACATTTTGAGAGTTTAATATCTTTGATAAATACATGATCTGCTAATGCACAAAACAATATGGCGCATCGTCGACTTCGATATAATTCTTGTAAAATAAATAGTAACCGTTTCTACATATTATGATATGCAGTAATAATTATTGAATATAGGAAATATAGTACTCACCACTATAAACCACTAGAATTTTACGATATATAACACTTATACGTATGGAAATATTCAATATCTACTTAAAAGAACTCGGAACGCTACACACTTATTCCTTTTTCAACTTCGTCGCAATACTCGTATTAAAATGCTTCAGCACAATGGGGACGAACCTTTTTATACACTCCGGTTTCATATGCGATCAATAGTGCCCGACATGACGAAGCAAACCCGATTATGATGTTCCATCTCTTTTTAAAGTTAACGTAAGACAGAGATAGCATATTTCCCCTTCTAGAACGCCTGCGTATTTTCTTTGTGACGTGTTATCGACTACAAAACATTCTCCGAAAACACCTAAAAACAAAATATTTCCAGTTGTGCCAATTCTGAATATCCGTACACTGAACTTTATTAAAGTTTAGGTATTTAGTCTAATTACGTTATAACTCAGATCACAGACAAAGGATAACCTATACTAATACTTCAGATATAACAGGAATTGGTATCTAAATAATGAAAAGATCACGATAGGATAGGTTTAGGAAATGGTATTAGAATGAATAAATTTCACCCAGGTAAATTCATAAATTATTGCAATGGTAATATATTTTAGGCATTGTAACATATTTAATATAAAGAAATAATTTCTGTTCACGAAGTTAATTTAAGCCGTGTTTTTTGCTAAAGATATTTACTTCATATACTTAATTACTTATCCTACATTATATTCTATATCTAAAGATCTTGCAATTGATTAAAAGATAATTATTTCTTCATCAAGCAAGCAGCTTAAATATTAAGGTACTTTCTTGGTTTCATGACTGTCTCCTAACTAATTATTATAATGTTAGTCGTTACTAACTGTCTAAGCTCATTAGTAACTGTATAATCACATTTTGTTTATTAGAGTTCTATGAACCAAGAGCAGTAAATTGGATTAGCAAAGAGTGTATGAGAATAATATACCTACTGAATTTGCTTACTGTAGATAATTAAAAAAGGTTATAGGATACCGATTACTAGGAAATTTTAAGTTATTTGATTTATAGCATGTTTGATTGTCACATTAATCTACATTGATCTAGATAACAAGACCAGACGGAAATTGTTTACAGTAGCATTGTATGCTGATAACATAAATAAAACGCTTTTAAAAACATAACAACATAGTTTATTATTAGCTACTACATAAATACAACTTATCTATGTACAATGTACCTACATGCATAGCATGCGTATTATTTTTTCTTTGCGTCTAAGTTTCCTTCCCAAGGTCGTGGTCCTCGTTTGTTCTCCCAGTTGTCGATGTCAAGTTTTTGAATTTCATCATAAGCGCCCTCCAACGTCACTTTTTTATCTTTGTGTAAGCCCATCTTCTCGGCTTCTTCTTTACTGACGCCTTTAACCTTTGAAAACTGGTATCTGTAAAAAGAACAAATAATAAAACTAAGCATGTTGAAGGTGGGCGCTGTGTGAATGACTCCTTTGACCTCTCAGGAAGGACATACGGCTCACATCGGTTCAATAATCTCGTCTCAGCGCACGGGAAATTTATTTGACTGTAGCTGGATAACAAAATAATGTTGTAGTATAAAGCTAGTGGAATGAAAGTTCGCATTGGAAAATCGATTCATTTTATTAAATGGGATAGACTAATTTTCTTAAATACATTTTTAAAGAGCGTATTGTTCTCAACAAATTAAAGCTACGATTTTTTTATATTTCACACTATTCTAGACATGAATTTACAAAAATGATGATCCCTGTGTCCCCGAAACGATAAGATAAATATAATTTTATAGTTCATATTTTGCATTTAAAACCCCTAATAGGTCAATGTTTACTGCTGTTTGCTTTTAATAATAGAAAACGCAATAATACTGCCCACCCCGGAAGTTATACCCTGTACCTTTAGGTAACATGTGCCAATTTGGTGTAAAAGTTATGCATTTAGAATACTGCGTCGAAGTATTAGTTTATTCGGCGAAATTGATATCAATAACAGTATGACGTTAGTTGGCCACGCGAAGTCGTTTGAAATGCGCAGAATGATTTTAGTTTACGACATATACAATGTATATTTTTAAAATAATCAGTACAAATATCTGAGAAAACAATGGACACTAAAATAATAGTGTCTGCGTCGTGTTCTCGGGGCACAGGCATGTGTCGTACATGCTAGAGGTCGCGGATTCGATTCCCGGGTTGAGTAAAGAACTTTCGGGTCTTTGCTTTAGGATATTCTACCGAGATTCAGTAGCAGCATGAAGCTAAAAAAAGTGTCTGAGAAACGGCGATAGGCTCGAAATGCAATTCTGTCTACCCTTTCGGGGAATACAAGCATGCGGTCATAATGTAAAAAAATTATAGGTTTGATAATGTTTTGTTGCATGGCTGAAGAGAGATAGAGATTCACAGTTCTTGTTTGATTTGGAGGTCAAGCAATAGGTATATCATACCATGATTAATGATTAAACATAGGGCGGCCACTAGAGTTTAACACTGCACACATAGTGTAGTAATATATAAGCATATATTATAATGATGCTACAAAGAATAAAAGATAAATTATATATCCTTCCAAATTTATCCTTGTAGAGACAAAACCTTTACCAAAATATCCTAAAGTAATTGAAAAAATGAGTAGTCAGACCACAAGCATTTTCATTGACTATATTTACTATAAATAAATGTCTTTTGTCTTTTCTGGGAATTATAATAACCATAGTGCATAAAAATTAATCACTTATGGATACTTGTACGGTAGATATTGCATCATATTTATGATGAAAAAAAATGACAAAGTTGTGCAATCAATTGCTTATATACAACAAAATTTCTAGAGTCAACTTTTTTGCAGCCTAACATATCTTATTTAAAGTGTGTATATGCATTATGTTGAATAGCAATTTAGAGATAATATTACTCATAAATGATAGTGCATAGCATAGTCACTACGTAAAAACACTTATCTAGACAGCATCACACTTCAAATGATAAATAAGGCTCTATAACACTTATCCACATACTCACTAAGTTCATGAAATAAATGTACAATTTTAATAGTTTTCTTTAAACAGACTGATCCAGGATTCAAACAAATGACATAATATCAGAGAAGTCTATGCCTAATAGTGAGGTAAAAAAAACTGTGGATGATGAAGAAATTGTGATAAATGTAAAATTTTAGACAGGTTATGCAACTGTCCCTGACATCCACATCACTGCAATTGCTTTAAGAAGTGATTCTGAGCATTTCAGTACAAGAGTTACAAGATTTTAGTTTCGTCTTTATTTAAGCCTCAAGTCTAATTCAAGCCTTAACATTATATGTCAGAAAATAATAAAATATAAGAAGAGGATCAATTTCAGTATATTCATTATTTTATTATTATTTCAGAGGTATATAAGTGGTCTGTAGAATCTTTTATGGACTACCCTAATGAGGTAATTTTCTAATATTTTCAACTCTTTTTTATCTACATATACCTATATGCCACCCATATCTGTCATTTCAGATAACAACATAAGTTAGATATGGAAATGGCTAAAATGCTTTTATATGAAAAAAAAAATGTTGATGATGTAGTTCAAATAACTATTTTTTTGTAGTAGAGTAAAATACACTAGAATAAGGGTACTTATTCTAGTGTATTTTATCACTTAATCAAATGTTTACATCATGTTTCACAGGATAGGTTTAACATTCCAGTTTACAAAAAAGACTACTTATATTAATAATGTACAATTTTTTTTTCTCCGTATAAACAGCTTAAATTCTGTACGTTACTAGTTTAAATGGAAAACTTTTATACCAACCGGATCTGCGTCCATTCCCTCAGTCCAAATGATCCTCCTACCACAAATAAAACGAAGGGTAAACCATATCTGAATGATTTCCGTTTACTCAACGTTATAAAAGTGTTCTTTAAGTTATCAAATCGGGCTGTTAAGCCAGTTAACATTTTTAAAATTTATGAAAACATTGGATGTTGTAAATTAAAAAACAAATTTTTAGGTTACCGCTGCAATGACATAACTATTGTCATCCGTCAGATTAATTGTCATTTGCCAACAGAAAAACAGATAGCAACACCATCATAGATGATAGAATACAATAGGAAGCGGAAATAATAAAGTCCGTACTGGCGGCAATAAAGTAATTACCTATACCTCCCTAGGCAGAAGGTGGTATCTGACCCCTTACCTACCTTACCCAAATACTAATTTTCGATGGGTCCTCTTTATGTGTCATCTATAATAAGTGCCTATTAATTCTTAAATATATCAGTTCGGTTTGCAGTAAGTTGCACCTACCTAAATTAATAGTATTTTCTAATTTTTAGATGTATTATTCAAATTGTATGATGTACTTTAAACCTCGTTACCCTAAAAACGTCAGATGTCAAATCTCATATCTGTCAAAGCCTTAAAAAGTCAAGCCTATGTTTGTATTTATTTTTTATTTATAATTTTAGAGAGTATATACAGTTTATGCTATGTTTTAAAAGGAAATGGCATCTTCTAGTAATTCCAAATACATATATTATGAAGACCCACCACCGGGAACACTTAAAGACAATGATTTTTTTTGTACGGAAAAAATAGTACCCAGGAAAATAAAACCTCAAAACATAGTTTTGAGACTTATGGAAAGGGAAATATATGGATCCAGAAAGCCTGGCTCTCATTTTCATGTCGTGAGAGAATTTTACCAAAATGTCTTTCCGAATTTGACGATAGTTAATGTAGAAAAACCACCTTGTTTTTTAAGGAAGTTCAGTCCAGATGGTAAACATTTTATAGCATTCTCGGCTGATCAAACATCGTTAGAAGTAAGTAAGAAATATAAAACGTAAG
This sequence comes from Cephonodes hylas, assembly GCA_030295005.1. Classification (NCBI taxonomy): domain Eukaryota; kingdom Metazoa; phylum Arthropoda; class Insecta; order Lepidoptera; family Sphingidae; genus Cephonodes; species Cephonodes hylas. The sequence goes on along the minus strand of AP025377.1, from coordinate 7,443,238 downwards.
ACAAATCACGAGAAGTAAATCAAGGCATAGTTTCTATTAGTGGTCAAACCCTCAACTTGGTTGCGAGGGGTTTTTTTACCTTAAACACGCGCCTAATGTAACCCACGTTGATGTATGTCTTATTCTGTAATTTAAATAGGGATGAATGTCATTTTACAAAAAACAATAATTTATTAATGAAATCCACAACAACATTACTAGGAATTTGTATTCTCTAACATGCACAGGTCATTGTGGTGGACTAACACATAATTAATACTTCAAAGTGGCAACCTTGATGTAAATCTCAGTTATTATGTATCCACATAATGATGATCTCATACAAGTCCTACTTGAAAAAAATTACCAATGAAAGCAGTTAAGTCACTCTATAGCTGGCTTGGTATTCAGTAGCTTAGTACCACTGCAGAAAACACTTACAAGCAATTGTATTGTCATGTTAAATACCTAAGAGTCAAATACATTCTTCTGACCTCATACTATGATTAAGAACCTTCTGATGGTATATGACAAAAAATTAAATGTTTTTCACTGTGACAAATATGGAGTAAATAATTGTGGATCAAAAGACATTTGTTTTGTAGTAGGCATTATAATCAAAGGATCTTATTCCACAAGTTGGTTTCCAGTCAGCAACACTTTATACATATATACATAACCTTACACCTGTGTTCCCTGAAGGGGTAGGCAGAAGTGCATTTCTGCATTCAAATTTTACCATACTGCAGGGCTTCCCAAACTGTGCGTCGCGACGCCCTGGGGCATATAGGGCGTCATAGTGTAAATAAGTTTGGGAACCCCTGCCATACTGTATGCTAAAATTTATTTAACTTGTTTATTATTTGATGTGAAAATCATTTGATTCTTGGAAATAAATTTCCAAATCACTGCAACATTAAGTTTTAAATTGAAATTAACTACTATATAAGACTTTTTTTAAACTTTCTTCCATCTGGAGATTGACTACCCTGCATAAAGTGCTAAGGCCTAAAGAAATACTGACCACAGTTAGTAACAAGCTTAATTGTTTTGGGCAATTATAATTATGTAATAACATAATCAAAACCAAATAAGTTGTGCCAAGTAACAGAAAAAATGAACTCATCTGCAGTGCTTTATGTGAATGAATTTTGTTCCAGATTTATGAGTACCGAGGTGCTTCCGCGGCTGGTGACTTAGTAGCTGGATATCCATCAGATTTATTAAATGCTGATGCAGATGCGCATCATAGGATAAGAACTCATATATTTTATAGATTTTTTAAGGTTAGTACTGCTTATAATATAATGTTTGATAATATGTGATCGCGGGTTCGAACCCCTGGCACACACCTCTGACTTTTCGAAGTTATGTGTGTATTCACATTGAATTATCACTTGCTTTAACGGTGAAGGAAAGCATCGTGATAAAACCTGCACACCTAAGAGTTCTTAGGAATTTCTTAGGTGTGTAGTCCGCCAACCCGCACTAGGCCAGCGTGGTGGACTATGGCCTAAACCCTCTCAAAGGTAGAGGAGACCCGTGCTCAGCAGTGGGCGTATATGGGTTGATAAAGATATCTTTATTTATTGCATTGTTTCCTTGTAAGTATTCATGTTGTGTTAACTTATGAATGCTTATTTGACATCTACTTTCATTTTAGCCAAAATTCACTGTCAATGTGTGCCAGCAAAGGGAAGTCAGTAGGGCAGAGCGTAACCTTGGACAACTTCCCTTTATGGATCAGCAATTGAACAGGGAGTGCAGTCTGTTTACTGAAGATGGACGTTATGTAATAGTTGGTTCAGCAGCACACATACCAGATGAATCTAGACCACATTTCTATTATATACATAGTAATAATGAAGCAGTTACACCAACTGTAAGGTAATATTAAATATTGTTAGATAGCATTACTATATATGATGCTTATAGATGAAGGTTATTTGATGTCTATCTTCTGTTAACAAATCCCATGTTGCATTCCATATTACCATGATTGTTAAAAGATGCCTAGGATGAATAATTATTCCATTATATTTATCTACATGCACAGGATAAGCCTACAGCAGTATTAAGGTTTCAATTAAACATGTATTTCAGGTCACCTCTAGAAGATTACTCCCTCCATTTAGTAGATCTGCATCATGGAAAATTATGTGATACAAAACATTTTAAAATTGATAAAATATATTTATCACACAACCAAGGCATTTACTTGTATAAAGAAGTATTAGCAGTATTATCAGTCCAACATCAAACCATTCATCTGTTTCAAATTGTTGAAGGAATGTTGATAGAAATACGAAAAATAGGAAGGTACTGTTATGACGACGACCCGTTTATTGTTAATTCCGTGTTTGTGACGTCAATGAACGAAAGACCATTCCACGAAGAGATAATCAACAGTTTAAAACACAGACTACTTGTCTTCCTATTCAAAAGAGCTAAGGCAATAAGTGACGAGACAGGAGACCCCCTGGAATTGAGGAAATTTTATAAATATTTTGACATGTTCCGTAGCTTAAGGATGTGGAAAATGCAGTTGTTAGATGAAGATCACCTTTTTATAAAATACGCAAGTGAGGAAGTTGTTACATTGAGAGTTGCAGAACCTAACAGTCAGTTCTCCTTCTTTGTAATTTACAATATAAGCGAGAGTAAAATATTGGAGGTGTATGAGAATACATCAGAAGCTCTGTTGCAGCTGTTTGAAAACTATTGTGATTGTTTTAGAAACGCAAGATTGTGCGCTGACTCACAATTTACTTGCTCGCCATCGAATAATTTATATGCTCGGTTGACGCAACAGAGATTTAAGCAAACGATAGTAAGAGCTATTTACGGTGGCCGGACCGAAGCGACCAAACGCATATTAGCGCAATTACCTATTAGTGCGCAGTCATACAGCGGCTCGCCGTATTTAGATTTAGGGCTTTTTAGTTATGACGACAAGTGGGTTTCCGTCATGGAAAGGCCTAAAGCATATGGAGAATATCCAATAAGGTATGTTTATTTATTATGTGAATTAGGAAATTATTTATAAAAAGTTTTATTAACGTTTTGTTTTTCATCGTTTCAGATTTTACGCCCGAGACTCGGGTTTACTAAAGTTTAAGATATACGCTGGTGTTTTGGGTCAGTCAGTACCACCAAGTGCCAGAAGACTCGTAGCTTTTACATTCCATCCAACTGATCCGTTTGCGATCAGCGTTCAAAGAACTAACTCCGAGTACATAGTGAATTTCCACATAAGAAACGCTGTATTTAGCTGATATTCAGGGTATCTAATAAGCGAAGTGTAAATAAATGTATGTACAATTTATAAATGTTATTAAATTTTTATAACATATTTGTATTAATTGTGGTGTCCATTCCCTCTACAAGTAGATACCTAATTGTTACCGATCTTAGACCGTTATTAAAACTAATTCGTAATGTACTTATTTGTTGATGTTATGATAAATGTATCAGTTTTGGATTCGAAGTAGTGATTAAAGATAAAAATCTAAGTCGCATATTCGTACCTAAAGACATACGTATTATGCAAGTATAAGAATACAATTTAATTAAAAACGCATAAATGTACTTAATACAATATAGGTATGTTGATATTTTAATCTAAACAGAAAATGTAAAATATAAGTAGGTATCTGCAAATACTTCCTCTACGAAATAATCGCATAGTCACGTGCTGGGACTCATGCCGTGTTACGTGCCTGCCTGTACCTACGCATGAGCAATCGAAGCTGCAACCTGACTAATGCAGGCGATTAAATCAGTATGGAAATCTAATTATTGTGCACACATACATACATGTATTCCTCGAAGGAATAGGCAGAACGGGTTTTTGTGCAGCCATATTTTGCTAATACTGGTTTTCGGATACAACTCCAGATTCCGTTCTACGGAGAATTTCCAAATGGCAAATAAAAGATAATTCTCTAAATATTCCCCGATCTGTAAATTAATACCTGGATAGCATTAGATCGCACACCACGTACCATGTTTATTTTATTATAGTAAAATGAATATGCTATATTCTTCATTAATAAAAGTAATTATTTAGGTCAAAAAGGAGATCCATAAGAAGAATCAAGAAGTTTTGCTCATTATTTTGACACAACTAACGTTTACAAAATGAAAGCAATAGGATAAGATGTAAGAAAGAAATATGATTATCATATACAATAACACATTTATGAAGTGAATAAAATAGTGCATGATGCAGTTCAACCAAATGAATCAGCCGTTCTTTGGATATAATCATTGTGCACCTCCTACCGAATTCAACCGACGTAATTATTTTTAATGAGTGTTATATTCTCGTCATTCTTTAGTATTGAAAACTTCGCTGATGAATATTTAAGTTCTTGGGTTTTAAAATTTAACCTACAGGCTACAGCTAGATTTTTATTGTGAAGTTAAATACTTATTGCAATTTTAAAGTGAATTTTTCTACTTCTTAAAAGTTCTTCTGCTGATTACGGGTAATCTACCGTCTAGTGGGCTTAAGCCTTTGACCACTCCGCCGGCTCGGCTTAGGTAGATTTACTACACTTCCTAAAGATATTAGGGTACTCGGAGCGAACTCTTAAGCTCGTCGATATTTTACAATGTTTTCTTTTTTAATGTATTTGTTAATTTATTGAGAAAAGACTACAAAATTGTCATGGGTGTGTGACTAGGATGCGGCGTCGCGGCCCGCCTACTCTTCAAGATCACTAAGCCCTTAATAACATTGAAAATGAAAGGCATCTAAGGACATTTTCTTACTTATTGCTTATTCAATCTTTTGTTTTAGAAATAATAGGAGAAGGCGATGTCACGTCTTTTGTGTATCCCGATGGTACAATTCAGTATTTCTTTATGCCAATATCACAGTGGTGGCCACAGATGAACATCAATCCAATAAATAATAATTATATTAACCCTATGTGGAATCCCAATGTGGCAGCTTGGCTCGTTCGCAGTAACATTAATCCGTATGTTTTGCATGAAATTATTTTTATAATTTAAAATTAACTACAAATACACGCACAATGAAAAATGCCGATACAAACAAAAATGACGGACTACTGCAATTAATGGATTTGCTACTATACACAGCAACAAAATCTTATTTTTTAATTTTTTGAATTCTGATAATCTTCCCGCCTTTATTTATCCTTTGGAACGCCCAATAAGTATAATGATTTCTTAAATAGTTTTTTAATTCTTAAGCCACCTGAGTGTTTTCATGCCCCTAAACTTGAAATTCGTCAGCACATGGTATACTTTTTGTATGGCATCAAATAATTTAAAAACATATATTTATTTTAATTTTGCCTTCGCCGATAATTCTACTCATTTTAATTTCATACAGAATACGCAGAAGCTGAACTGATGTACGAATATTTTATACAGAAAAATAAAAATGCTTTCCTTATGTTGCTATTCTTGTGTTCAGACAACCGCTGCCTGTATTTTGTCAATTGCGGCAAATGCCATCTGCAGCACCACTTCATAAACAACTGTACGACATAAACTATAGTAAATCTGAGACAGCGTTTAAACTAAAGGTATTTAAATAATGATAATTATGAGATATTTTTTTATAGGGTATATCCAAATTAACTGAAATAAAACATTATCAATCAATATCTGTTTGTACATTGGGTAAATGCAATTATTATTATTATACCGGATCGTACAATACCAGAAGGGTTTCTTTTATTAGCAACACGTGTAATCTGATGTTTATAGAGAATCAAATGTATGGATTCTATTGTATTTCAGTTTCACAACGACTGTTGGACTTCCACTACAGATTTAGTGTATTTTTATCCATCTTTGCGTACATACAATTGGTTTAATGAAACGCAATATCGAGGTAGTGCTGCCATTCAAGTGGAACTGCCGCCATTGACTGTTTGCCATTGCGAAACCACACAAAAGCGACGTTGTTTTTGTTCGCAAAAAAATAAATACAGATCAGAATTTTGCGAACACACCAACAATGAAGCTACAAGCCGAATGTCCGTAGATGATATATGCTCAAAATACGAAAGCGATGCGGAAGTAGAAACAAAAAAGGCATCCAAAAAGCATAAAAGGAAACATCAACGGTCCACAAGGTGTGAATGCTATGAAGATAAATCAAAACCAACTGAGAACAAAATGGTAGTAACATTTACAGATCAAGCGAGCAATTGTGATAAAGAAAAACTGACGCAGACAGTGAAATCGACATCAAGTGCTACGTTATGGAGTGGAAGCAAAGACAACGTAAAGCCCGAGTTGTGGATGCCAAAGACTCCCCATGCTAAGAAATCATTGAAAAAGAAGGCGTCAGTAAATTCAATCCATTCATGCAGCTCTTGCACCAGCGACTGCAGCTGTCACGATTCTAATTAATGAAACACTGTGTTTCTTGTCAATATTTATATTTTGTTATTATACATTTATCCCTTAACATTACAAGTACCTATGTATTTACAACAATGAAAATAATAGTACAGTTATAAACAAAACAATATGAGATTTAACTTTCTTCCCTGAATACTAAATAATAAATAAGATACAACTGCAATAATTAGGTATTTCGAACAAATTCAATGTATACAAAGCAGTCGCATGAATTTATTGCCTCCTTGACTTAATTATCTTTTATAAATAAGTTGCGGAAACACCAAAAGAAAGTTTAATTGTTATTCAAACTATACTTTGGCTCGACAAGTGATTCGCAATAGATTACGATCGATGTAAAATATTTTTTAAAGAATTTTAAATAGACAATCATAAATCCTTATAAATAAATTGTAAAAACAATTTAACACTTAAAGCTAGTATTGCATAAGATCGGATATACGAACGGACTTTCCCTTTACTTGAAATATAGTCTCTGAACCAAGTCACAATAGATACGCACGAGTGTAACACAACTCGAATCTCATTAAATATATGCATATAAATATGTATACATATAGATGGAAAGTAATTTACAATTATTAAGACCACATCAACTTTACAATAACTCTTAGAACTGGACTTTAACACACATTCCATGTGAGATTCAATTACTTATATCATAATAATTGTCACTTGTCATGCTGGACGAACCTATTTTATCCATAGTTTTTTGTATGCATTTGAGGGTGTTGTTATTTTAGTAATTATTCACGTAAAATCATAACATATACGGAGATTACTTCTTCTAATATTTAAATATTCATAAGCAATTAATTGATAAAGAAAAACAAAGAGCAAAGATACATATGCCTGAAAAACAACCAAAGATTTTCTTAATAATTAAATTATTAGGATAGCATAGAAGCCTTGTGTTATCTATTTACCTAGTTTGGTACAACATGAGATAGGAAGGAAAGAAATTTAAATTTTGTTAATGGATTATTTGTCGTAGTATTTGACAGTACTTTACAAAATTAAAGCTATGGAATATGTGCTGTTAACGGAGTTAAGCAATGGTTCTTCTTTTTGTGTAAATATCAATTCGTAAGATAAAGAACTTCGTAGATTTAAGATAATTAAAAGATGGGATGAAATAAAAAATGAGGCTACTCATATTGCAACTAGCTTGCTTTCATTAATCAATTTGACGCGGCTATATATTATTGTAATATCATATTTTATAATGTTTTATTTTATTTATAAAGTCCAGCGAGCCAAGTAGCCAATTGATTAATTATAGTGTATACATAAAAAACGGAAAAATCCTTAAAGTATGTATCCTAAACGTCAATTTAAATTCATACATACATTTCCTAAATTTTACAATAGCACACAACCTTGGCTTTAACAAATTGTTTTCATAATTACGGCTCAGCAGTTTTACTCTATAACACAAGTGCAGAACCCAATTACAATTAAACTACCAAGGATGTTGGGTCGAGCACGAGCCGACACGACCCAAGTAAATCCCTAAAGTAGATTAGACACAAATGCACAGTAAGTTAAATACGTTGATAACATCAGATTTCGACGTTCAACATTTATAAGGAATGAATTTTTCACTTAACACAGTTAGTAATTTTGACACAACACGAAAAATACTTTTAGTTGCTGTATTCGCTGTCGGAATACACCTACGCTATGTCACTAACATCAACCGTATAATGATACAAAATAATGAAATTGCGTTTGAGTTTCATTGAAAACATATTCAGTTCCATAAATAGGTGGCAAAGAGGAGTGCATTCTGTGTAACGTTTCCCATGTAATCAGTCGCCTTACGATTTAATTAATGTGCAAATACTAATATGATACAAACAATATTATAAACAATATATTGACTAGACAGTACGATAGTACCGACATGCGACACGACCATCACGGCCACTATTGGGTGGAATATTTTGAAAATTAGGAGAGTTCAGCAATTTAGGCCTTTAACATTCACTAACGCAGAACCTTTAGTGTGTCTCGGGAGCATGAAAATATACATAAAAATATACCGTGTGATATCTTTAGATGAGGTTAAAAAAATTAATTTATTTCTGGAACGTTCGAGAGCGAAGCGCTATAGAGACCACCACTAAAAATTCTGTCGCGTCATCAGGACTAACATCTGACACACTCCTAGATACATCTAATAACACACTAATTTTACACACCACCTAATTTATATTAGATTTACTTCTTAAGCGAGGAAGTGTCTTCAAATATAATTATTAAAATAATTTAGTACTTATATTTTTAATTAATAAAATAGCATCCGCGAAGCGGTCACCCCCGCGGCGCGTCTTCAACTCGCCCGATGCAGTATCCATACGTTTCAGTCCATCGTCCCTGTGCGTCCAATTCACTGCTGAAATAAACAAGAACATTTACAATAAATACTTGATGTTTTGTAGATAAAAAGGATGTTTGATTTTGTAACACAGAATATGAGATGTGTGAATGTAGTCGTCATTTGAGTTAATAACATTAGAAGAAAAAAAATATAGGATAAACATGTGTATGCGTGGGTACCTGGTGGTGCAGGTGGTGGTGGTGCGCCTGGTCGCGCATGGCGGCGAGGCTGCGGCGCGTGGCAGTGTGTGTGCGTGTGTTGGTACCTGGTGGTGCAGGTGGTGGTGGTGCGCCTGGTCGCGCATGGCGGCGAGGCTGCGGCGCGTGGCAGTGTGTGTGCGTGTGTTGGTACCTGGTGGTGCAGGTGGTGGTGGTGCGCCTGGTCGCGCATGGCGGCGAGGCTGCGGCGCGTGGCTGTGTGTGTGCGTGTGTTGGTACCTGGTGGTGCAGGTGGTGGTGGTGCGCCTGGTCGCGCATGGCGGCGAGGCTGCGGCGCGTGGCTGCGAAGCTGGGTCTGTGCGCGGGCTCGGCGTGCCAGGCGGCGCGCATCACCTCGTACGGTCCCGCGGGACAGCCTTCGGGCGCCTCCATGCGGTACCCGCGCTCCACGTACCGCACCACCTCCGCCAGCGGCTGCCACAACACAATTGAATTAGCGTATTGTAATAACCAACAGTTCTACAACATATCACGATGTTTTGAATGAACAATGATATTTCCACTTGACATCTCGACAATATGAATAAATTGGATTGGTTGAGCTCAGTTAAAGTAGATATTTGACTACTGTAAAAGATAATTTGATTATTGATATTGGTGAAAAGGTTATTATAATATTGCTATGAACTCACAATTCTTGGGTAAGGAACTCGTCCGAAGGAGTAAATCTCCCACAGCAGAATGCCAAAGCTCCACATGTCTGACTTATTTGAAAATTTCTGAAACAATGATATTTTATACTTTAGCCAACTTTTCATTCAATTAAAATTTAAAAAAATCCTTAGATGCTTGACTATAGCTCTCTATAGTCAAGTTACAAGGGTAAGAAAGTTATAGGAAACCATAGAGTACTGACATTGTACTTGAGCGCCTCTGGTGCGGTCCACTTGATGGGCAGCTTGGCCTGCAGGCGCGCGGCGTCGGCGGGGTCGTCGACCGCGACGTCTGCGCGCGCGAGCCCGAAGTCCGCCACCTTGGCCGTGCCCTCTGCCGATATCAACACGTTGCGCGCCGCCAGGTCGCGGTGCACCACGCGCTGCCGCTCCAGGTACTCCATGCCGCAGCACGCGTCGCTGTAACAACACGCACAAATATATATTATACAAAATGCAATTTCATACAAAATGTTTATAAACCTAATGCCGCTTACTTTGATCTGGAAAAATAATCATTTAACCAATAAAAAATATAGACTAATTTATGATATGTACAAATTTTAAAAATATCGCTAAGGTTCCTTGTTTATAAATATCTATTATTTGTTGTAACAAAATATATAATTATTTATTTTAATTTAATTTCGTTTTTTTTGATAATTTGTAGAAAAAAACGCGTATGCGTCAATAATGTCTAGACTAGAACAAAAGTAAATTGGTAGAAGTTGGTAGCAATAGGTACAATGTGGCAGGTATTAGGTACTGACTATGCGAAGTTGATCTGGTTGAGCTGCGTGACGTAGTGCCTGCCGCGGCTGCGCAGGTAGTCGAGCAGCGAGCCCTGCGCGCAGTGCTCCGTCACGATGCACGTGCTGCCCGTCGACGTGAACACCAGCCCCAGCAGCCGCACCAGGTTGTCGTGCTTCAGCGACCTGCGAGACAACACACGCCGCACCTTACTAACGGTACTAGTAGTAGGAAGTACTTGACACATACTCGTCTTACACAACACGTATATAGAGTTTCTGGCTGGGGAAATGCATAAGAAAAGTATAATACGACATCTTAATCTTTATATGAATTATTTATCATCTCATCTTTTAGGGCTTCTATAATATACACCGAACATTTGAACTTTTGTTTAGATGTTTATATGATGTTTTACAGCTCGGAATTTAATCAATTTGCTAATGTAATACAATTGGGACTCTCGGCTCCCTTGATTTTTTTTCTCAACTAAAACTAATAAAAAAGAAAGACTTACGCCATAACGCTCGCCTCCGCTCGGAACTTGCTGGCAGCTTCCCGATCTTTCAATATCTTGACGGCTACTTTTTGCGTTCCGTTCAATATTCCCAGCATCACGTCACCGAACTCGCCTTTGCCGATATTCTCGCGGATTTCTAGGTCCCGTTCGTCTATTTTCCAACCTTTAATAAAATAAGATTTCATTAATATTTTGTTATAGCTTTAGGGATTTTGTCAGATTTTTGGCAGCATTCTCGCATATACAGGTGAAGGTGAAAATGATGTAAAGATGAAGGTAAGTACCGTGAGAAAACCGGCAAATCTATGATCCGAATAGGTTGACAGCTTGATGGAGGAAAGTATGTATGGAATACTTACGTGCATCAACAAAATTTTGCGGTTGTATTGTGCCGTCCGTCTGGTCCGAAGAAGACATCTGTGTCGAATATGTTTGCTGGAAGGGACCCGAACTCAACGCGCTGGTGACGCTCGGCGTCGGCGGGTATGGAGGAGGTTGCTGTAAGACGGTCGAAAACATAAGCTAACAAATATTTCATTTATTTTAATAATAATGTTTATGTAATACTTATTAAGAAAAATATAATGGTAACCGAATAAAAAATCGTTCTCCAAACATTGGATGTCTCAAGACATTATAAGATTTTATTATTCTGGTAAAACTGTAAGAAAGTACCTGTGGATGTGGTGGATACGGCGGTTGCAAAACACCGTTGTTATTTGCGCCATTTTGTGCGGTTTTTGGTAGACATCGTAACAGTTTTGTGCATAATCCATCAGCGTCTTGTAGGTAATGCTGAAACGAAAAAAGAAACATATTTATCTTCTATAATACTATAGGTTCACCCCTTCCATCGTTATCCTTCACTATGGCAAGTTTTGTTTAAGCTTAGTTAGCTTAGTTAAGTTAGGGCATAAGCCCTTATTCTTTAATGTGATACATCATATTAAATCGATATATTCCAAAAAAACTATACTCACATGTATTAAATCTGTCATGTTATCGAAGAATTCTTCGTCGTCTATGGTGAGACGTTGGTTTTGATTATCCGGCGCCGTCGTCCATTTCACTCTGAAATAAATATATTCAAATAAATTATTAAGTGACGTTAATTATTTTCAACACTAGTACGTCTATCGCACATGATGATTTGTTCATAGATTAATATAAATGTAATAAAAATGTTTTATATATATTTATAAATTATTGACTTATCCTAGTTTTTATATATTTATTTTAGTGTTTTTTTTTTTACTTTGTCTTCTTCTATACACTTTATTCTACCCTATTTATTTTTTCCTTTCTTACTATCCATCCTAAGGTTGCCTTTAAAATATTGCCTAGAGCGATAAGGCCGCCTCTTGTTTTATTCCTTATTAGTTAAGTTTTTTTTTTATTTAGTGTATATACAAGGAAGTTTTAAATAAATAAATAAATAAAAAGGAAGACAACTACATAACCGATTTAAACGATATAATATGGGCTGCTTTCGTGTGATGAGCACAGAGATTGGCGTTACCTTTTGTTTTCTTTTTTCATAGTACTCTATACAAACTAACTCCATTACTATATAAGGTACCTGTAGTGTTCGACTCGTCCGTGGTAGCGCACGCAGAGCGTGTGGTCGCCGGGGAAGTTGGTGCTCTCGCGCACGAGGAACACGCCGTCCGGCGACGCAGACAGCAGCGCCTCCGCGCGCTCCCGGGATATCGCGCCGTGGTGCCACCTGCCACACAATATATTACATGTATTTAGCTATCAATATGTTAGGAATTTGTATAGAAAATATGCTTAATATAATTCTTAGTGGTCTAATGTTTTCAAATTAACATTATTTATGCACCTATTTTTTACCTCTTTATAATCATAAGGTCGAAGATAAGAGAATACAAAAAAAATAAATATTTACAACTAAAATACTTAGGACATAACTTCATCAACGTTGTTTTTGTACTTATGGATAAGCTAAAGCAGTCATTGTTATAGAGAAACAGACCAACATGTCTACATTTTACAGACAATGTGGTTATACTGCATTTTCAGAAAAGCGCTAGATACGAAAAGGTATATTATAATAAAAAATAACTGATTTTTACTATAGTTTTTTAAGGTCGAAAATTAATTAACTATTTCAATTTTATAAAATAAATAAGAACGCCAAACTGGGTCTTGTCATACTAAAGTGTTTAGTCAGGTTTTCAAGGGCGAAAAACTTTTAATGCATTTGTTGATATCATTTTATCTGCTTTATATCAATTCAATAATTTTTCGAAATACTTGGCACAACAGTTTGAATTGAGCTTATCACAATAACATAAAAATCCAATGCAAGAATGAGGGAATTATCTGGTAGTTTCTCGGATAGAATAAGTTTCTGCTCATTGCGTCATAAATGACCATAATAATACCATATTTTCCTCATACATAAATAGATTACCAAACGCCCGAATTCCCCAAAGGGTTAGAAAGAAGTCTATTTCTGCATCCAGGTATGTTTATGTATCTATAAGCCTCAGGGGCACATTTCCATGTCCGTGCTGCTAATGAGAATTTCCTAGTGGAAATTCGATTAAAGCTTTTATTCAGTATATTTTCAAAACTTACGAATCATTCTCCGGTAATAATAATATTTACAAACTAAACATATTACGATTAGCCAATTTGTGCTTCAAAATGATTTTTATTTAAATCTAAAATAAGAGATATTTACTCATCGTCTGTATCGTCGTAGGCTATGATCGGCGGTACAAACAGTTTAACTTTGTGCGGTTTGTTGAAACACTCTGTAATGTCACTCTCCATACCTCAGCAGGGTTTCGTACACACTGGCGCATTATCACGGCGGCGCCTGATAACACTATTGATCTTATCGTAAATTGAAACGCTTTCTTTCAACACATCAGAATATCGACAAGTCACGTCCAACCGTAAAACAATGGGATAAAGTTGAGAATTAAATGCATTGTTTACTGTTGTATAGATTCAATGTTTCGACCGTTATCTTTTTGTATCATTTATCGCAATTATATCTGTTATCATTTCGGACACTGTATTTGGAAATATAATGATTTTGTATTTATAAGATATGGTTGCTATTGTAATACTCAATTGCTGCAATTTTCATTTATATTTTAATAATGTCTGTAAATTTACATTTTATTCCTTTTAAGATAAATGGGAAATTGAAAATGGATCAAATAACTTCTACACTGCGATTGATATAATTTTACTATTTATTAGAGAACCGTTAACGAGATGTTTGGGAGATGTTGATACGATATTGGTGCCATAAAGAAAATATTTCCTATATATAGTGCAAAAATCAAATGTTTACATAATGAAAAGATTGTCATGCTAAGTAAATAACAGACAAAACATCGGATGACGCATAAAACGATAATTGTGTAATTGTTTGTAAACAACGTCGTTGAATGAACTATCGTGCTTCGCGATCTCGTCTGGGAGAACCCATAATGTCATTACAATAATATTAAGGTGGCATGAAGCATTCTTCAAGTCGCATTTATACCGTGGCGGATATATGCAATGTTGCGATACGATGTACTATTTTATTTTTAGCTGTATCTATGCTTATATCATAAAGCTGAAAAGTTTGTTTCTTGGGTTGAATGCGGTTATTAAACGGACCACTGCTTCAAAAAACTTTTTTTTCATGTTAAATAGTACCTTTACTGAGGAACGCTGAAAAGTATAAGTAAATAGGAATTTAACAGCCCTTTCTGGTTGTTTAAATTGCTGGCAATAGCCAGTAAAACCAAATCGTTTGATTAATCTTTTCCCGCAAATTATCACTTTGCATTGGTCGCACTGCACAATTAAAATTGGAGTTACTTTGCCGTAAAGGCATTTACATATCATGAAATATATTGTTTAACTGCTTGGATGATGCTATTATAATAGTGAGAATGACTTAGACTATACTGAATTTAATTAGTCACATACCGTGGTCGTCAGTATAGTCATAATAGTCGTCAATTCCATAGAATGCATTTTATACTTTGTGACAACATTTTGATATTTTTGACTAATAATACGGGCGAACAGCGTAGTAAACCACACTTAAAAATCTTACGTCGTTGAAAATTTCCATGCTAAAAGCCACCCTAGTCTAAAATTCTTAACTCCAATCAAGCGTAAAAGTAATTTGAATCTATTTCTAGGAACAGATACTTACGGCCATTGTGCCATGTTGACGAGCCTGTTTCCGGCTGGCGGCGGGTTTTGAACCGACGACGAGTTCATCACGACGTCGCTTGGGCCTTTGGTGACAGCTGAGGAACGAAAACGTTAAACAATAATCTGTTTGATTCAAACAACAGACCATAGCGTGTGACAGCCTCAAAGTTTAGGCACGCGGTGTAGAATCTCGGCGGTCGCGGGTTCAAACCCTATTAACAATAAATTATCATTTGCTTTAACGGTGAAGAAAAACATCGTGATGAAACCTGCACACCTAAAAGTTCTTAGGAATTTCAAAAATAGTTTACTTTTATACCCCCTGACCATTGCTAATTCGTGCTAATAAATGTGTGTTAGTAATAAAATCATTACACACCAAGCAAAATATAAAAGTTTTCCTCTAATTAAGAGAAAAACCGACTATCTCTGGACATTTAATAAATTTACGCTAGTCGGCTTAATTGGATTTTGAGCTTCATTAAAAACCATCAACGTGGGTGCAAATAAAATAAAAATATTTGAAGGGTTATGAAACCCGTTTAAATCGGGTAAATTTTGCTCGTTTATAAAATATTAATATTAATATATAGCTCGCGTATTGCATAGACATCAATTGTAAAGAGTTGTGCGCAATGTTTTTATACGTCTCAGTAATTTCAACGGATGGACTTAAACGATTGTTGCAGTTATAAACTGTTTGAAATGACAGGAAGCGAGTCATCAATAATGATACGTCAAATAACACCACTAGCGTCCCCCAGTGACGACAATTGCAGCTTGCGCGAATATAGGGTCGCCCCACTTCACTATAAGATTTACAAGAGCATAGACAAGATAGTCTAAGATTCGAACTAAAAGGAAAAATCTATCGAAAATATAGAACTGCGCAATGGGGTAAAATTCATAGAAGCCAAAACATATTATATAAAATTATGTGGGTGTTTATAGGATACGCATATTGTTAAATTTATTACTCAGTTTAATGACTGTGACGTTAAGTCATAGGTTCTCTACCATAACTTCGTACTTAGTCACTACACTTTTATACTAAAGTTTATTAATATTGCGAAGAATACATTTTTAGTGACACCATGTTTAATTTCACAGAAAGTTGTCTTATTTCTATGTTGGTTCACTACTAAGTAACATAAATATAAATAAATAAATACACCCAACAGTCACATACATAGTCCTGACCCCACACTAAGATACGAGTCTTGTGTCGTGGGTATCAGACACTACGAGAGACTTTTCGGTCTCATAAAGACCCAGACCCGAAAGATTACTGACTATATACCTGAATGTATTAAAAATTCTTGGTAAACTGTCAATAATAATAATCAACATCATTATCAGCCCATATACATCCTTCTGCTGGTCACAGGTTTGCTCTGCAGCTGAGAGGGTTTATTACGCTTTAATCCACCACAATGATTTAATGCGGGTCAGTGGATTACACACCTAAGAAACTCCTGAGAACGTTTCGGTGTTTAGATTTCCTGATGATGACTTTCCGTCATCATTAAAGTAGGAGATAATTCATTGTGAACACAAGTAAAACTTCAAAAAGCATGAAGACAACCCTATCAACAATGTTTACTTAGGTTATAGCGTGTAGTGAGTGTGCGTAGTATGTAGTGTACTGTATGGTGTACGTACCGGGAGTGGTCTGCGAGGTGTGCATGGGCGCGGGCGCGGGCCCGGCCGCCGCCGGCGTGCGCACCGACGACGACATCACCAGCTGCGGAACACTTCACACTTAGTACACTTACATTTATTACAAATAATTATGTAATCAATTATAACAAACTAATTTTCAATATCTAAATCTTATGTCGTAAGCGACAATACAATACTGAATGCGTTATTATAAACGTTAAATGGGTTAAAACAAAAAAAAAAAAAATAATAATTTTCGCAGAAATAGATTTGAATATTTGTTTGCAAAATATGTGGCAAAGAAAAAATTACGAAAACAATTTTTTTCCCAAGTAGGGCCAGGCCGCTAGTTCATCTCTAAGCTTCTAATACTAACTAGACGAAGAGGTTGTTATTATAATATAACAGCTATAGCTTTATAACTAATTTGACAAATATTAACGAAAATGTTATGGCATTTATTGGAAAAATTATCGCTCTTTCAAACTTAGTTCCTCAATTCATCACATATTATACAGTTTTTAAGATTTCAGGAATAAAAGCAAACTTTACTACGTCTTATTTATAAACAGAAGCGTATTACAACGTTGACATTTATACCAAAAACGGTTGGCGCGACATTAAAACTGCAAAACAAGTTTGGAATTTGATAAATTTTAACTCGTCAGCGTAGATTTTTTTTGACATTGTAAAAGTTATTAGTCGATCCGATTTGATCACTGAAAATTTCAAACTTCTACGTTACCAACTTTCAAAAAAGCTTTTATCTTTGGGAACAAATTGGCGCAATCAGAACTATAACCTGACACTCCTATATAAAATAGTCCAAACTACATCTGTGCTCTATTACATTAAAGTTATAAAATTGCATAACGAAGTACGGTAAAGGTCTGGCGTACATGCAAAATCATTCAAATATAGTATTGAATGAGGTGAGGGCGGTTACATTCCATTCCGCACAATCCCTATTATATAAAAGCAATAGAAAATAGAGGTAAGCGGGTTTATAAAAACAGCACGATCTACATAGCGTAGTGATGTGCTGTAAAAGCTAAACAAATGAACTCACATTGTGTGCAATGGAATTCTGCAGTGCGGTGGGCGAGAGAGGCGCGTGCGGCCCATTACTGCCGCTCACGTTGCCTCCGCACTGAAACAATGTTTCATATTATGGCAAAAATAACTTTCATCTATTATTATGCAAACTGTAACTATGCCAAATACTTAGAAACAGTTACCGGATGAACATTGGCTGAATAAATCAGTGAAAAGAATTTTGAGGAACTAGAGTATTAAAATCAGACTTCAGCGGAACAAAGGGAGGGTAAATTAAATATTCATATTTAACATATATAGTAACATTTGATTTATTGACTATTACATTACTTACTATTAGCAATATTACATTACAGATGATTGAAGATTTTTGACTACCGTAAGTTATTATCTATTTAAGACTTTATTCAGTCCTTTTAACTTGTTTTAACTCCTCGTCATGCGTATAATAATCTATACTAATATTATAAAGAGGTAAGGTTTGTGAGTTTGTATGTTTGTATGTTTGAATGTTTGTATGTTTGTATGTTTGTGAGGTTGTAGAAAGTAAACTCGGGATCTACTGAACCGATTTTGAAAATTCTTTTACCAATAGAAAGCTACGTTCTTTGTGAGTGTCATAGGCTATATATTAGTCCGAAAAATGATAAGAATTTTTCGCTGTAGCAGGATTTGTGAAGTAAGTCGGAGAAAAAACGGGCGAACGAAACCATTTTTTGCAAACGCTGCCTTTTTCATGGGAGATATATAGTTGAGTCCTAGAGAAAAGTTGTAGAGCTTGATAATGTCTACAAAAAAGTCAGCGGTAGCATATGTCTAACTTTTAGGGTTGCTTCACTATAACCTCTTTTATGCTAACTAAATTTGTTATAAAATAAAGCATTGTTTGTGAAGGTATTTTTATAAAGATTATATTAATCCTTATTTAAATAAATGCGTTATTTAGTATAAGTGTTTAATTTAAAAGAAATTTGCCCTTTACATCATTTGATTTCAATGAGTATCTTAGAAGATATCGCAGTTTCGAAATAATCATCAAGTACACAATACCGGCGCGTTACGCTTTCACGTGATTTGACCAATTTGTATGATTGTTGGTATGGGCATAAATAGGACTCTAAGGAGTAAAATAGACTATAACTTATTTTCTTTCTGAACTCAACCCTATAGTCTACGCGGACGAAGTCGCGGGCAACAGCTAGTGGTTTATATACCTAAATATAATAAACAACACATTAAGAAGAAACAACATAGAAAGCAATGGGAATTGAATGAAAGTTTTTAGAAGTTTTATTGATAACGCGAGAGTTAAGATAGTTAAATATAGAGTATTTTTTGTTTGCACTATTGAAAACATAATTAACGAAGAATTTAAGGAGATTAGCGGGACAACAAATCTAATATTCTAAGTTGAGGTATCAAATGGTTATATAGGTGAGGTCTACGTATTGCGTTTCTATGATTGTCTGAAACCACACAGGCAAAAGTAGGCACGATCAATAAGAGCTCGCCAAAGTTAACACATCCATAAACCCCGTTGCAAGGTAAAAGCTTTTGCGCGACATTATTACATTTTGAATATGCACATTAGCCCACATAGAGAGCTCGGCGCACGGGTATGTGTGACATGGGACCTTTACTTGTGTAACTTTCTATATGATCGTGAGAAATTGCACTTGAACACAATCATTGCACGACACGCTTTTCTATGTTATTGAATAGTTTCAAAACTACTTTATTTAGACGCAAAACATGCTGATAGGGAGAATTGTCTGTTTAGCAGAGAACTTTGCGTGTATGTGAATTTATATAGTTTGTTTTTAAGACAGAAAAAAGGCTGATCAAAAACCTCCCAGAATCAGCTATGAAATGACATGAAGGAAAACATGAGAGGAATAAACTGTTATTCTTGAATCATTAAACACAAACAGTTGAATCAGTAAAGTTTTCAGCATTGTTCGCCATGAATAGTTGTTATGCGAACGATAAAATTAACCTTATATTACTCAACTGCAGTAAACTCAAGCTGTGCGTGGTATTAACTAAAATAAAAGGTATTTTGTGTAAATGAGTAGACAGTTCATAAGGTCTCTAATTTTCCTAAGAAATAATTCAACATTTACCATCGAAAAAATTCAAACATGCAATAATATTACATAACCATATTATAATTAGAACTTAGCATCGAAATATAATAGTTTATATCCATTCACAAAAATCTATAAACAAAGGGCCTACAATATTTCTATATAATTGGAAATTGATCTATAATACATACAAGGCTATGCGCAAAGCAACACACATCGACTATAAATAGAAATCAGAGGACAAACACTTGCATAAACACATAAAGTTGTATTGAAATGTGTGCATTCAAACTGATTTAATGAGGGCCCGTTTGCGGTCTTGTTTGTACACAGATAAAAGTAATAAACAAAGGCACATAAATCCGTTGACATACATTTGTAACGGCGCGATGTCAGCGATATCGACCTCTTAAATACTGCCCTATTGATACGGTGACTTAGATATGGACATTCCCGATGTATGAGTACGCGCCGATTCCATATAAGTCTCAGATATCATAATATATACTTCGACGGTTAAATTCTCTTAACAATGGCATCCCAAAAGAATTCAATTGCGACTATTCGGGGAATTCGTTTTGTATAAATCTAATAACTTTCACGAAGTAGTGTTTTAAAAACTAAGAAAGGCTAATAAATATATTTATTATTTCATCTTTCAAATCTCCATGAGAAGTAGGTATGGAAAGTAGGTATTCCATTTTGACACCGAAGGAGCATTCATACAATAAAATAAAAAGTGTTATGTCCATAACGGACATTTAATTGAAGAAATATTAAATATACCCTATTACATTCAAATTCTTGTTTTGGTGCTACAGTTTCATTGCTGTTAAATATCGGCTGACCACTTATACCTAAAGTTAATTTTATTTATTTTCTTTGATAAGTTCATTTAAATAAAAAACTGTCACTAAATATGTTTAGATGTCTACATATTTTGTTACTTATAATATTTTTTACGAAACCATTGCTCGACATTGTTTACGAAACTCGCATTTTTGTAAAAGTAAAAATGCAATTACTTATGTACAATATTCAACTAGGTTACAACACCTCTAGAGTGTGTACTGACATCGAGATAGCTTTAATAAATTTTAATCTCAATGGGTTAGTGGAACGATGACTTAAGAATTACAAAAACTTAAAATAGCTCGCCACACGCTGATTTGCGATGTTTGTATTATATTTTTGCGACTAAAATAAGAACTGCCAAGCCGCCCATGCGTTTATACGTATAAAAATAACAACGTCCACAAGACTTGCGTATCATCTGGTCGCATTAAAGTGGCAGAATAAACATTGCCTTTTGAAATTCGTTTCAAATGCGCTGAGCAATCGTGAAATATAGAGAAATGATTCATTTAAATGGAGTGCCTTTAAAAGATAAATAAAAGAGCAAATGCAGCAGCGAGCGAAGCGAATGAAAAGATCAAATGGTTATGTGGTATGTAGATGCGTCATTAAATCCTTTGATCGGATATACATGAAAGTATTTAGTTAAAACTGCGCAGTGACGTAAAGCACATTTTGGTAAACGCGACGAGGCCATACAGTTGCTATTTACGATGCTGCAATACGACTCCGACCAACAAACCGCAGTCGCGATACCCGTACACAAAGACACGACATGAGACTCGTTGGCGAGACTGATGAAATCTCGCTTCCGCCTTTGTGTGCAATTATACTCTACGGCTTTTCCTTTTTCCTTCTTGCAAGCGGCTTGATTAATTATACTGCATTTAGTTGTGCTCTTCACTTGTCTTGTCAAGTATTTCAGTCACATTTTTAGAACGTTGGCGAGAAGGTTAGAATTACGCATTACGACACTTGAGGCGTCAATGTACCACTCATTTGAAGTTGCTTCAACAATGACACAAAAATTAGTTGTTACGATGTTGACATTGATCGTCCTTGTAGAGGACAAACTTTGTATGCATGCTTGCTTTTATTACTTTTTGGGATTAAGTAAAAACTTAGGTACAATTATTAATTTAGATTAGTTTCAAAATGCATGATAGCTAACAAAGTGACAGATAACGATTACTATTTAGCTAACAAGGAAAAACTAACACTGCAAAAGGAGTTCCATCCAACAGAGCGAAGATCAAAGGGAAGCGCAAGTTTTTGATTGCTATGAAATCCCATTGCAGTGTTTATAGCTTGAACTATTATATTTACACATAATAAATATTGGATATGCTGTTCGAAACTAGATAATACGTGCAAATTGGAATAAATGACCTTGCAAAATACAGGAACTCAAACTTAAAACTTTTAAGTTCAAAGACATACCATGAACATAAAATAAATAATACGACAGATTGTACTAACAAGGCTGGTTTATAGTAAGGCAAAACCAATAAAGACCCTGATCGTTTTCTCACCAATATATACCCGGTAGAGTACATACCCTCTCGCCTTATTGGTATGAGGGGTAAAGTTTACAGGCAATAAACTGTATGATCTTGAGTTCAATTGACAGGTCTGGTAAATTACTTCATAAAGTTTTCAATTCCATAAATGTACTTGCTCCTTAATGGATTGTTTGCACAAATGATTAGCAACATGAAGGTGACAGAGCGTCAAACAATTATTAACGCTAAGGCGACCAACAGTAATTTTATGATATAAAATGGATGTGAATGAAGTGGTAGTAAAATTAGCTAATGAAGGAAAAGTCTGGCCGGAGACCTCGAGTTAGACTTCTTAGAAATGAGTTGTGTATTAATTCCAAATAATAATGACTTATTTCAATTACGCAAATAAAACCTGTTTGCTTGTATTGTAAATTCATTATAGAACCTTCAATAATTTGTGAAGTGTATCATCTTCTAAAGATGTGTATGTTATATGTCAAGGTCTAACTCACTTTTAAAAAAGAACAAAATTTACCTAAATCACCAGTTTTGTAATTAGGTGCGAAAGACATTATAAAACATTTTGGGCCCTACGTATATATTGTATACAAGCATGTACAAGATTTAAAAATAGCTAGAGACTGACCGGCAGTTGATGAGGTGGTTGAGTACGTTTAAGTCGTGCCGGCGCGGTGGGCGCGGGCGCAGCTGACGCGGAGTACCAGCCGCAGGGACCGACGCCTTGAGCGCCCGCGTGCACTCCGTGCTGGAAATAACGCACGTACTTGCATCATCTATTTATATCCACGTGCATTAATAATGACATTTTCACTATACCATCTCCTCTTAGGTCCCCGTAAATTAGTGGTCATTCCTAAGCCCTTATACATTTATTCATTACTAGCTGACCCGGCAGACTTTGTTCTGCCAAAACGATAAATGAAAGACCTAAACTTTTGTATAAAATGATTTTAAAATAAACAAATCGGATCCGTCTATAATATAAAAATGAATTGCTGTTCGTTAGTTTCACTAAAACTCGAGAACGGCTGGACCGATTTGGCTAATTTTAGTCTTGAAATATTCGTTGAAGTCAAGGGAGGGTTTAAATGGTGATAAAATATGGAAAAATTGCGGGCAATATGATAAAAACAGGAATTTCATTTTCCCATATAAACTGTTCTATGTAATGTCCTGTCAAACGTTAAATATTTATCCCTTCAATGCGGGTAATTGTTCCCTCAAATTAAAGAACGGATTTAAATAAAGGTTTCGAATCGACAACATATATCTACAATATTCGAATAATTGCATATTTTACATTTTAAAAATGAAGAATAGTGTCACTCATTAATAGGGATTGACATATTTGTTGGTTGTCAAACATTTATGTCAGCGTTCAGAACTATTTGTTGTGTAAAATATAAAAAGCCTAATTATTATTATCTCCTTAGATGTGCCTGGTTTACAATTTACAACTGAGGGCTCAGTAATTAAACCAAGGCTAAAGCCTTTATAAATGGTAAAAAGCCAAATAAAATTATAGTAGAATGAAACGCAAGAAAGAGAATATGTATTACAAAAATGGATAAATCAATTTGTACAATCTGTTTATATAAAAATGAACAATCTTCCTTTCTGTGTCTGTATTTTAATTCTCTCTCTCTGGTCATCAGTGCGGTTAGCACGTGAGGTAGCTCTTCGTACATTTGATTGACTTCCTATGTCAGGTCGTCTTCTCCTCGGCATCGTAAATTGTAAAGCACAAAGTCACTACCACAAAGGATTACCAAAGTAAAGAAAGTTCTCGCGCACGTAGCCACAAAGATAGAAGGATGCACTCACAGATATCGTAACACAATATCGTTATAATTTTTTCCGTATTCTGAAGTGCGACAGGATGGATTGACATATTATATTTTGGTTCTCAAATCTATTGTCAAATATAAAAAAGGTAAAATACAAAAAAATAAAAATATAATCTGACAGATCAACAACTGAAGTTAGTTGTTACGGAACGCGATATAAGATTCTCCAACGCGCACGCGAATTTGAACTTTATGCAGCGGTAATAAATTAAAAATTGACTCTCCATTTTATTTAGATAGCGTTTGTATGGGAAATAGAAAAGGGCTGTTTTGAGGGTTTTCCCGGCAATTATTCGATTTTTTTTCACCTTTTAAACCTTCCCTAGACCTCCACGAACATTTTAAGACCAAGATAAGATAAATCCGTTCAGCCGTTCTCGAGTTTTAGCGAGACTAACGAACAGCAATTCATTTTTATATATATAGATTTAGCCTTCCGTGAGAATGTTTTGATAAAACCCCAAAATCATTGCCCGACCCAGACCTCTCCATCGCAAAGGGACACGATTGCTCCACGAGACCACGAGGCTGTGACGAGTGTAAATGTGGCTACAAACATCAATCCAAACGCGACATTGGCTGCGGTTATTGCTGAAGAAAATTTCTTTCGTTTTAAAGGTCGTTTATTCGATTTGCTACGCGGAAAATTAATTCTTTATTCTGTTTTTAAACCCGATTGCCATTTTACATCAGCCAGGAAGTTATTTTGTATTAAGTAAAATTATTACCGTCTTACAAGCAACAAATAAATTATTCACATACTTCGCAACGCGGATACAATGTAACAATGTTTTTAACAATAACAATAAACTGACTCAATTAATGAGTCTGCAGACGCCTCGTCAAGCTATTGAATCTATTAATTAATTACTGAGGAATTCCTAGCTTTGTGTTCTTTTTATATTACTCGTGGCGGATCGACTATAAATGTAATAATTTCATTTTTTAAGTTCATGAGGCGTGACATTGTAGTTAATTATGTTAACACCGAGTCCTTTATTTCTTTAATCATGAACTACGTAAGACATAAATATATACTGCGTACCAGCAGTCATTAAATTTGCGTACACAACGAGTATAAGCGTTTTGTTATTAAATGAAACGAGTCACATTGGAACTGGAGCGACTATTTGCACTAGAATCTTAGTTGGTCGCAAATTGGGGACAAGGATTAAGATTAACAATACTTAACAGTATCGATACATAACACTTATTTGTAATCTCGTTCCATAGTAGGTGTAATATATGTGTAGTACTTAGACAAAAGATAATGTTCCCATACAGTAGCGGTTAACGATCCATTGAAACACACAACCTTGGCCACACGCCAAAGCCAATGTGATTCAGGTAAGATCAGCTGCACGGACGCAGACACTCACATCCGAAATAGCGCTCTAGTATCCCTTTAGAATACGAATCGGTCCTTATAGTTATAACAAATCGATATTATATTTTCTTTTAGAAATGGCGTCTTTGAATAATCTAGGAAAACGTATGCGCCTTGTGTAAAAGATGGTTTGATTTCTTTTTTAAATCAAGACATTTTTAACGATTATAGTCCCGCTATTAATATTGTTATTACCAGTTGTTTACCTAACTCATTAAACAGATATAAAAACAATTGATAATCGCAGTGGATCAGTAGTTAAGAATTACCGAGAAGGCACACTTAGGTGGCACACCTTACAGATTAGCAGTTTCGAAGCTAAGCGAATATGGGTTTGCGGTGTAGGCGCACCTACATAACGCCCGAAGCGGCGCCGCGGTACAAACCGTTGATACATCGGTAAGGAATGCACAACAAACGTGCTACTGCTTGCTTCGACATCGCCTTAATAGTTGTACCCAAATCGGAAACAGAGTTTTATGATTTGTCTCAATTTGCAACTCTGTATTTGGGGTGTACAAATTTTCAAATTTTCCTTGGGAAGAATAAAAAACTGATTATTTATTTAAGCCTGGCGCTGGAAGGAATTATTATTGTTAATAGGAAGAGTTTTTAGGAATCGAAAGACTTTTTCCCATAGTCTATATATCATGAAATAATGAATTATTGTACAACTGAATCAAAAAGCATGTTATATATATAATATGCTGTTATACTATACATACATGATTCAGGAAATAGATAAACATCAACTAACTAACACACAATGTACGCGGCTAACATAAGCATGAAGTAACAATATCTTGACGGTTTTCGCTAAAAGTTACCGCGAGTGTAATACTTTCTCGTGCCAGTATATAGAAATTTTATATTTACCTGTGCTAGAGGCGGATGCGCCTGATGACGGTGTACGTCAGAATTCATGACGGTCTGCTCCTACCACGTTTGGGCACCCTTCATCCTCTGCGGACAACAGAAACGAACGTTAAAAATGGTAACTAGACATTAAACAATTTAGAATCAATTTGGGGCGTAAAATCATTGTTTATAAGATTTTTTCTAGCAGGATGTGATGCTAAGCAAAATTCTTCTGAAGAATTGCAAAAAGAAGAAAGTTTTCAGAGTTAAGTTCACTTGGATTGATAGAGGTCTTTAAAATTATTAATAAAAGTTCTCAGACTTAAAGTAAGTAAAATATGTTTACTAGTATAATTTAGAATTTATCTTAGTTTGCTCATTGCTCAGCTTAATGTTTTACATATTATTGTATACAAAACTATTAAATAAAAGTTAGCCGGACGTACATGTATTATTACTTATTACATAATAGTATAAATAACCTAAGACGAATTGTAGTACAATAAACTACTAAATTGGATTATAGTGTTAAAAGTATTAAATGTGCAACAAGCTTCCGCTCTACTGGGCCGACTAACTTGTTTACTGTAATTCGTAGTCTATTGCATAAATAAGCTCTGCTGTTCAATGGCCTTTGACCTTATAAAAATGAATAAGGTAGAGCAAACTTGCTAGATAACACAAATACTCGAAGCTCAACGATTCTTTGCACTGAACTTTATTTCCGTTCCACTTAACAATTTCTACTATAAATATAGTTCCTTCGCCAGTAATATTTTCTGACATTCTGAATTTAATGCCGTTTAAATTATTTAATACTATTGGCGTGGTCCAACTTTTGTGTGCGATATTACCTTTTGGAACTCTTTTATGTTTTGCAAAGTTCCGTTCTCCCCCTTTGACAAAATCGAAACTTATGACGATTTGCTTTGAGAAATCTATGGAACGTTTCGTACACTTTTATTAAAATTGCCAGAATCAAACATTTATACCCAATAAATATTCTTAATTACTCGATTTCAATTCATCATAGTCATTAAAACCTTGAAATTTGTGATCAACACATTATTTAATTAATTGGGTTTTTATACATTTAAATGTGTAGTTGTTTTTATCTACATTGTCCGATCGAAAACACATACGGTGTGCAGGTCGGGTAGTTTTATTGGGTGTTTCAACTAGATTTTCCTAGTAGCAAGGGTCTCGTAAACGGCATTCAACTCTTTCCATAGAGTAGGAGATAGCGAAACCAGGGTTTAAAAATACTCTCAGCCTATCTATTCGGGAATATTTCATGTAAAAATATTGAATTTAATGATTTTATTGCAGCTTAAACAATATTAAGGGTCGGCATTTTGCTCGTGTTGAGCAACAGCTTTGTTCCGTTGCACAAATTACAAACGTGTTGTGCGCTAATTGTGGGCACGTACAGCGTGGGCGGCTGGGAGTGGTTGTGATTCACTCTCGTCCTCCTGTCCCGATGAAGTGGAACTAACGACCGGTGGCGCGCCCGGTGGACCGTATCACCTATCGTGACTGCCACAACTACGTTATAATGAGGTAACTTATGTAGTTTGCACTGTGTGTGTTACTCCGGAAAGACACATGATCGCATTCATGTATAGTAGTGTGGTATCTGACGAGGATCTCATTATTAATGTATTTATGGGCATATGTCGAAAAAAAAATATCCGTCCTTTTGGATCACTATTAATTAAGCGTAGCTCTGAAGTACTGTGACTGATGCTAATAGTCTTATGCTTAAATATGACAAAAAATGCTTAACAGTTTATTACAAGCAATTAACCGAAACCGTAGCTACTGAATAAAACTATGAAGATGGGCCCTAAGTAAAATTTTGTATAAATTGTTGTATTTTGGACAAAAGTATACCATTTATTGCTACCTGAGATGGCCTCTCTCTCTTTGGCATGAATCTAAGCGGTCGCTCTGACTTTTCGAAGTTACGTATGTATTCACAATAAGTTATCACGTGTTTTAACGGTGAGGCAAAACATCGTGAGGAATACTACACACTTAAATGTTCTTACGAATTTTTTACTTAGTTGTGTAGTCCGCCAACTCGCACGAGGCTATGGTCTTGGACTAAAACTCACTCAGTTGTGGAGATGGCTTGTGCCCAACAGCGTGGACGTGTATAGGCTGATGATGATAATGATGAAGAATAAAGTTAAGACAGCAAATTTTAACAAACTTTAATACGTCAAAACAAGAAACAGCATAGTATTGTGCGTGGCATGTTATTGAAAAACGGATTCTTGCAACTTGTATATTTTCGTTATTACAACTTAGTATTACAGTAAAAATGAAGTGGCTACAGGAAAAACGAATTAACTGAACAATGGCTTTCCTTATTGTTGCAACATTTGTCATTGGCTTAAATGACTTCTATATGATTAAATAAATTCCCGTTAAGTAGTACATTCATTGACATAGGTTCGGATGTTCATTGTTGGTAAGGCACACACGACTTCGCAACAATTGTCGCAATCAGGCGGATACGGCAATACTTGTGAACAACTTATAGTTTTTCACTTGACCTAGCTCGTAAGCAACAAGTGTTGCGCAACAATTTGATTAGCCGTTTTAGCCACATGCGTGACTGACATCGCACAACACCGCCGCACCGCTATGCGCTAGCCGCAACATTTTGCGCACATTCGTGTATCGTATTGTTGTGTGTGATATATGATTTGTTTTTATCACGCAGCTCAGCGTCACGCTACAATAAACATAACCGATTATAAACAACTTCTAACTCGATTTGCTTTACATATTACTGAATGTATTACGGCGTATTGCGCTACTCATGGCATCGATGTTTACTTGTTCTGAATGCATTAGTTCCATTAAGTAATTTAACCAAGCAATTAAACATTTGTGTCATTTTATACCCTATCTATATTACCCGTCATTGTTAAGTTATTTTAAATAAATCTGCATGAGCCAAAACATGTCAAAGATCTTAAACAAAAACATCCTGATATTTTGTCTTGAACATCTTTGTGCGTCATAGATATCCCTTTTAAATCTCAACAAACTACCTCTGTTTAGTTAGTAGGTGGACGATCATCCTACACAATCTTAAAGTGCGTGGCCGCCCTTAAGTTTAATGCATTCAAGTAGCAAAAAATATTCAAGAACCTCTCTAACCGGAAGCCCATCGCGTATAGGTACGTACTGTTGGCTGTCAAGTGGCAGCAGACGAGGTATGGCCGATCCTTACACATAACTTGGAAGTTTTAGTTATACATCGATATCTCTCCAAATAAGTCGTCCCTAGAACTCTGATGATATAAGGCAATATGTAAATTTATCCGGTGTTAAGAATCTGCGCCTAAAACTAAGAATATTAATTTGATCCTCATTTAATAAAAAAAAAAAGATTTCACTGAAACACAACTAACAATGACGGAACCAGAGTACTTCATGCTTCATCATAGACCGACAAGAGAACTTAGTGCATTACAAAGAGGAGACGCTTCAGTTGTTTTAAGAAATACTGCCAACTAATTATACTCGATGACAATTATGATAAATTACTTTTTACTAACACAAAAAATAGTTTTGTAACAACTAGGTATTAAGCTAGTATGCTGTTTATCTATATACATATCTTCGTACGGAGCGCTATGTAAAGTAATGATTTATATAATGCTAAGTATTACATGCCTATAAAGACACATACAACGGGCTTGCTTACCACAAATGTAAACAAACATTAGTTTAGTTTGTATAGCCAATTATAAAGGATTTCTAAGGTCAATCGTGACGTTTTAATATTAACTTTAGACTTTAGTTAGCGATTCAAGCTGTTCAAAAGAATGGCTATGTATATAAATTATTCTTTTAAGAGATAACAGATTGACTTTTGCGCCAGAGATAAAATGTTTTTGTCATAATATAATAAATAACAAAACTTGTTGTGGTTTATAATCTGTCTAGGATTAATTTTGTTAAGACGAAATTGATTTAATACTTTATCTGCATAATGTTTAAATCTGCAGATTTTTTTTACGATGTTTTCCTACACAGTAATAGCATATGAGAATAAATTTATGCTATGTAAGATGAACCATCTATACGTCTAGCATATTAAATAGTAAAATAAATCGGTAATGCAAATAAGATTGTCTCAGACATTAATAAATAAGGAATGTACAGACTGCAGAGCGTTAGCATTAGGGAATGCAAATCTCGCGAGATTGGGCTCAAGCGAGATCTCGCATGTTTACGAAAATCAATCTCGCGAGATTAGCAGTGTTGGGTTTGTTTTTATCAAATAATAGCAATATTTGAATACATGAGGTAAATAATAATAAAATATATAAATATATATTATAACAATATTTATTATCACAATTTTTTTCAAGACTTTTTCATGCATTATAATCATAGATGACGTAACGTAACTTTCTAAATATTTTAAATAGACTTTTAAGTAGTATGCTCTTACGCTTTTACGTATGTGTCTATCAAAAAACAATAAAATAAATTATATCAATCAAAACTTGAGTTGACTATTAAACTGAGATATTATTATTAACAATTAAATAACAAACTATACTACTCAGTACAGTAGAACATCGAAAATTACAGATAACAATATATATTATACAAAAAATAATGAAATATTTGTTCAATTAAAATCACAATTTATTACAATTTAACCGTTTTTATACTCCAGTACAATCTCGTTAATCTCGCGAGATCTCGCCCTTTTTTCGACCGAGATTAATCTCGCCCAAAAACGCCGAGATCTCGCGAAAACGAGATCTCGCGAGAACGAGATTGCATTCCCTAGTTAGCATTGTACTTGGATGTGATTCCAATGTCCACTGATCTGCATCGTTATTACGTACATACGTCGCCAACGCAATGCATTAGCAATTTGAGGACTAACACGTGTAAATGCAGATTTATATTTATTAATCTTTCTCCGATATATCCTATTAGACAATCATTCCTAACCGCATGTTAGGCATTATGATTTTTTTAATAATTGAGTGCAACATCCAAATTCAAAAAGCAGTAGGTAAGGAATTTTGCCACTTTATAAGTGAACTTTTTACTTCCAACATTCAAATGACATAAATATTTTAATAAGTCAAGTATTCCAATATACACCAACTAAGAACAACAGGAAAATTATAGACTATATAACTTAATTAATTTTAATTATTTATTATCTTGCTTCGACATGACTGCGTATTTAACTGCGGAACATGTCATGTTTACAAAATTTGTTTATAGTACCGAATGTGACAAATCAAAGGAAGTAAATTTTAAAAAAATCCGTACTAAAGCGGAGATTAACATGAAAACTAAAAGTGTATAACTCAATAGACAATAAACAAAGTTATATCCATAGCCAATAGAGAACAAGTGGTTATTAGATCAGCGGTTGGAATTCGCCACACATCCGCATATGGTAATGACGGAGATAACCTGCTCGCCCGCAAGTGCGTTTATAACTTAATAAGGCGAGAGTATAAACACACTGACCCAAACAAATGACGTATGACATTTATCCAATATTCCAACTAAATAACAATATGCTGAATTCCTAATGTAGATTCGAAGATTATTTTTAACGAAAAATGCGGTTAATTAATACATTTCAAAGAAGTTATTAGTTAGAAGCAAACATTTACATATTTTTAATCTAAATATGCCAAGAAGGAATTTTGAGCGCACATACGTGCTGTACTTAAGTAATAGATACGCGATTAAGCACACTTTCACGTGGTTGTCGGATAAGATGATTCCGAAGTTAGAGCCGAGGTCGCCTCAGTTTCAGGAGAAATCATAACCACAGCATAAGGAACAAGAGATAGGTCGGTAGTACCGCGCGCGCCGGTCGGATGATGGCGCGTGCCGAGTTGAACGACCACGGGCCCATGCGCGCGTTTCACTTTCATCGCATCCCGGCGCGACCGCGTCGCAGACGTTACAGAACCACATTATTCAACAGATCATCAGCATGGACCACTCTATATATGTTTACGGAAATAGTAAAATTGTCTCAAAATTAGACGGCTAATGATCTAGTTGTTTATTTTCAACATCGTATTTTTTACTATGATACAAGAAGAATGGAGGAAAAAATATATAATTATTATTAATTTCATTATGTGTATAATGTACTGTGCGCGATTACCATTTAAATCTCAAATTAGGTAAAATATGTATTATGAATCAGATCAATACTGGTCTGTTTTTATCTTTCTAACATTTGTATTTATTTACCTTAAGGCTTCCGTGTTTGAATAATTTTTAAAAAAGTGTTCGTGTAGGAATACTTAATCCTTGGTTTGAGGTACGAAAGAATAAAGTCTGCATGAATTCGGCAACTTTCGCCACTATTGATTGATAAACTCGCAAGATCGTCACCGGTGGTTTGACCACAAGAACGTAGTAATACTATATGCTCCCTCTCACGGAACCGGTCCCGCGACCATTAGTGTTCAAGTGACACAATAATCAAGTTTTGAAGATGCAATCACTTTGTTTTCTATTATCAATTAATTTATCGACGACTGATTGCCGATCAAATGCACTGCTACCTTCTGCCTTTTAATGATTAATCATCGAGATATATGTAAGCGATTAGAATAGGCAGGACTTTTTTAAAATATAATAAATCCAATCATAGGCATAACGTTATTGTTAAAATATAAAAACCGGCAACCACGTCTAAGATGATAGTAATTTGTGCACAGGAGTTTCCCCAAAAATAATGATGCTTTAAAATATGCTGTTTGATAGTAATTTCTAATATATTATTTGCGTTTTAAAAAAGTTTAGAGTTAACTGAGGCAAAACAGTTTTTTTTTTATCATATCAGTTTTAAAATAAATTTTCAAAATTCTAGTTTTTCAATGCAACAGAAACGGGAGTAGATAATATCACTATGTGCACTCGACACACTTGATTGTGTGATGCATCATAATATTATCATGACATTGAATATTGCGTTCAAGTATTACATGTGACTTTTCATATTGTATATAGATCAAGGTTGAGTGATCTATTTAGAGAGTACTTTGGCAAAGTTTTTTTTTATTACCTAGTGGGATTCTGTACCAGTGTTTGCTTTTCTCTAAGTCTTTTACAAATCGCCTAACCATTAATTTCAAGCTATTATGCATAGCAAACTCTTAAATGGAGGGTTTGATTGAAGTTTCTGAGATATAGTATAGATTTTGTTAAGATATAACTAATGTACCTCACGCGACATTCCTGGAGTTTATTCAACATATCGCGGACACAGGGGCAGTCGCCGATGTTCTCGTTATTTAAGCCGCGCAAGGTGTTTGAGAAACAACCTTACTGTCGACGAATTTTGTTTTAAATAAACGTAGGAAGCAATAAGCGGCAGACACACAATCACATCAACCACAGTTTACGTTAACACCACATATGAGTACATTTCACGTTATTTTCAGTAGCGGTCGCATTAAAACAATATTTCTCTAGAGAGATTTGACATGTTACGAAACTGATTTATGTGTGATGCATCGTCTTTTCCTTTTGCGGCGAACTAAATAGACTATAACGTGTAGTTTGTTCTTTCCTGTGAGTGAAGCTTTTGATTACATAAATATAATATTTGTTTTAATTACCAATGCAATGGCAAAAATTGGTAATAATGATAAAATTACAACATGGTTAAGGTAAATTTCTATAGTATTTATTTAAATGACGTGAACTCGTATTTAATCAAACTAAGTTCATTGAAAACGAAAAAGAATTGCGTACCACTTTAAATGTTACAAAAGGATAGATACAAATTGGCAAACATAACGAGTGAAATCACGATTCAACAAATTGTAGGATGAACTCACTGCGGAATAATGTGGCCTTATTAGTAACGAAATTACTTCCTTCCCTCGAACGAGGCCTTTGCGAAAGGAAACTCCATGTTGGGGCGCGACGTATCAGCCGCGAAAAATCAAGATGTGTATCGCGTTTTAAAATTTAACTCCCCACTGACATGTGAATGTTATTGATCGGATGTGGGGATACTATTCATTATAAAAGTTGCCGTGTCAGAGTAAAGAGATAAAAGTTTGGATTTTTTTTTGTATATTTCTTCAATAAATCCCACATTCGTATAAATTCTAGGGGAAGAATTTCATAGATGCTTCCACCTCGGCTGGAATACATTGAATGGAATTTGTATATTATCTTAACTGCAAACTATAGGCTACTCGTTTCTAAATTGAGAAAATATTTTAAAGGATCGCATAGGAACAACTGACCAGGCTGGGACGATTATGTGTGATGGCGAGGAATAAAACGCTCATATTAATCGAAACTCTTCCTAGAGTTTAATTGCTAAAATCATAATCAAAAGCCTTTCGTTTATAGGTATCAGTAATAAGACAGCAAGTATTTTTATACTGGAAACTATTTTTATACTAACACCACCATGAGGTTTTAGATGTGTATGGCAAATAATTTTGTGCGTGAATGATTCATTCGTGAAACACTATTTTACCGGGAAAGAGTTACGTGTTTAGTTATAGGCTCGCAATATAAATGGAAATGCCTTGGCGTGGTGTGGGTGCGTTCGACGTATTTCTGTCTAGCGGCTAGCCTTACGGGGCGTGTTATAATTTTGGCTTCTCCAGTTGTATACGCCTTATACGTTTGTAAACTGCGCATATTTGATATGGACAATTTCTCCAAGACTGTACTAATTTGTTGCTGATATGCTTATATCCAATACATAAATTCACAGCCGTACAAACGTATGACAAATGAACAATTTGTTTCTGTGGCAAATATACAAAAAAAAATTCATTCAGAGAATGACGAAAGCAGCACGCACGGTGTGAATATCGTTGACCGGGAGGCCATTTAAATAAGTTTTGCAAGAGCATCCTCACCACTAGCAAGTGGACTGGACAATTTAACAATAAAAACGTGCCGAAAATAAACTCGGCGGCACCCTTTCCTTTGGACACATAAACGTACAGTCATAAACGTACTGCCTATTTCCGGAGGGTAATTCCATGTTTGGCGACCATTAATCCTGTTTTGGCAAGCGACGCCCCAAACTTACCGTCATAATTCTTAACAGTCATACCAGCTTTTCATTTTTATTGCGATATGACTCAATTGTATGTTCTCTAATGGTGTAAATATGAAAATGCTCATTAACAGCTGTTTATCGACATAAATACTATTATTCCCAGCATGGCGGGTAAAACCTCAATAGTAATAATACTTAGCCACTTTTAATTACAGTCTTCACTCAAGCGGTTTGGTATAATATTTAAACGAGCGTGTATGTCCACATCAGTTTGAGCATATTAATCAAACTAATTTAGAATCTGAGCTCCATTAGCAATAGTGTAAACATCCCACGTCGTACTAATCAAGGTAGACATGTAAAATCGACCTCGTGATGTGTAGAGGAGCGAGCTGCATGGCTAATATTGCCATAGGTGTTCAGTTAAGGTGCGACCTTAAAAACGAATACATTTTTAATAGCTTCAGGGGAGAATTAGCATAAATACGACTGCCAACACAATATGAGTAAGTTATGCGCATTATATCCAATAAAGTACTGCAGACGTAATGAAAACACATAAGTCCATATCTGAAAATGTACTCACCTTGAAAAACATCATTAATGTAAGGCAAACCTCCATATGTGATATGTTTTATAGCACCACAAAGTTAAAACACAGCCTCACTAAAACATCATCACAAAAAGTACACAGAAACACAGCACTCACAATGACTTGATGCTGTTCAGCAGTGAGTCAGTCGCATGCGAGTCGGGACCCTTTTGTTTATTTACATCAATGACGTGACAAACAGAGCGACAAACTGGCACAAAATATTTCAGCGTAAATATTCGTAGCCGCCGACGAGTTTAGTACGCTACGGGCGTGCGGATGTCGCGTTAGCCAATCTCAAACTGTCGGCGCGGGGCTTGCGTAGTCTTGTGCCCACATACGAATGAATTTCCCTATTAGAACCAACATTACACAAACGACCATCTTTATCTACGACATTCGTCTTGACTGCGTAATAGAAATCTAAGGTCGTGGATTTGCTTATTGAATTTCTAATCTCCGTACCGAGAGCCATTGAAATTACACGAACCAACAAGCAGTAAAACGTACTTCAAACATAACATCCGGATATTTTTATTTATAAACACAGACCTAATAATTTTACTAGTATTACGGTAGCGATGAAATGATCATATTCATATATTTTAAGGTTGCATAATTTAATGTTACTCTTCTGACGGAAATAGAAATAATTAACAAGCTGAAAGATGAAATAGTGATGGAAGACACCATTTCCTGACGTTAAT
Organism: Cephonodes hylas; assembly: GCA_030295005.1. NCBI lineage: Eukaryota > Metazoa > Arthropoda > Insecta > Lepidoptera > Sphingidae > Cephonodes > Cephonodes hylas. The sequence continues at coordinate 7,406,492 of AP025377.1, read as the reverse complement.
GGTGTCCATTTGAATAACTATCGCTTTCAAACTGAGCTCATTCATTAACGACAAACAAAGAAACCAATATTGAAGCAGTGAAGATTTCCATACAAAGAACACGAAGAAGAATCAAATAAGTGTCGATTTCATGACACAGTTGCTAAGGATCTCAAGTTACGGCGAACAGAACCGAGCACAGGAAATAACCGACATACAAACATACAGATACTTTGTAATTAATACAAGTGCCAGACCACGTGTCAAGCAAATGAGTTAACACAAGTTACGGAAAATACATGAGTAAGATTGCCGAGCATTACTAACCTTTAAAGTTTGTAAATTATAAACCGTCGTTCAGAATCACAATAGATTGTTTTATTGGGAATTTAAAACGATAAACGTAATAACGTAAAAATATTACATAGAAAAATCCACACAAAAAATAAAAGTCAGATAAAATTATCCTTAAACTATGAAATGGTTTAATTATAATATCTTCATTGCAACTCTTTTATCTTTAAGAAAAATTAATACTGGATCGAGAATTAATGTGGCTGTAATTTTCGGAACTCATATACGAGCGTAAAAATGAAGAAGAACACGCACATAAGTTCTCCATTAGAATCGGAAGTCCAATCATAAAATTTGCACAAATTGACTAACTTCTAAAGTATCAGCAACACGTTAAGCAAAGGAGAATGTTTCCGAGACTAATCAATAATTTGTGTTTAACGTAACAGTAGTATTGCGATATTACTTTGTTACTTTTAAGATTTTTGATTCATATTGTGATAAAACTATCACTATTTTCTTACTTGCTTAAATTAATAGATCAGGCTATAATTTATTTCATCATCATCATCAGCCAAAGGACGTCCACTACTAGACATAGGCTTTCCCAGAGACTTCCAAAGTGTTCTATTGGAAGCGGCCTATTATTTAATATTTACCTAGATATAATCCATAAAAAATATTGATTACGCTGTTGAAATAATTTTAATATTTTATAAGTAAGAAATTTTATAAGTGTTTGTATTAACTTAACGTAATTGAAGGTAAACATATAATGGGAAGATTTTCTAGTATAAGAGTCCATAGTTCCACATCCGAACAGTGGCAAAATGCAATACAATTAGTGGTATTTGTGGCAACTGGAGCGTGAGAGGAATCCGGCGAGTACGGTAGTGTTCGCGGCGCATTGCCCCGTAACCGAGTGCCGACGTTGTCATCGAAATGTCCTCAATACAACTGAGTAAACCGCGTTAATCGCGTCCCATCATCGGTCAACTGCTTCTAGCCGATCAAAGCGATTAACGTGATAAACTGTTACAGATGACCACACTAGCGTATCTAACCCTTGGTGAAGCCATAACTTTTAAAGGCACTATTCTAAATTAATATATAAATGCGATTCGTCAAACTTTTTATCCACTTATCGACATTAGTATTGGACACCAGCAGTTTTACTCATCAAATTAATACGACAAATATAGGCAACAGTAGCTGTTGCGTGCGCGCGATGATGTCATCACCACCGTATGTCAACACACAACTGAATAATGATTTACGACGCTAATATAATTTTTAATCGTTATACCTAAATTCACAACCACGTTCACCTGCATTGATATGTAGTTTATATAATTTGTATATTTATTGATTTGATTTACATTGGATGCAACGAAACAGTAGTATCTGTGATTTACATTATAGTCCTTATTTGTTATTGGGTCAATGTATTTGTCTAAATTTATTCACCCAATAACAAGATAAACATTCGTTTACGTTTTCGCAAATTCGTCATCATTACAGCACTTAGAGGCCAGTTTACCATGAGCGGTGACTGACTCATAAAAACTTGAGTCGTTTTAATTGGCTTATTATACGATGTTCGTAAGATAATCTGTGACATTGTGTGGCAAAATTCCTTTTGAACACTGACACTTGTGTTTTGAATTATCTCGTGGGATATTGACTTCATAAAACAAAGATGTCTTGTGTTCACTATCACATTAATTGTTAAATTTAAATAAGCTAGACAGTTTAATGCCTATATTGAACATTAGAGCTAGCTTCTCTAAATGTAAATGATAGCTTTTAGAAGGGTCTTTGTTGTCTGGTTATTATGAAACTGACTGTTTCAGATGAAATTTCATACCAGATTTGTAACTCGTCTAGCATAGATAATCCTTTTTACACATTTATGTTTTGCTTATTTAGTCGCAATCATTTCAATTGTCCAAACCATGAATTTAGTTTTATTCGTCGTTTTGAATTAAAAATTAAGTAATCATTTTAGGACCAATATAAATAACAATCTGATACATAGCAGATTGAAAATGGGTGGGGAACGTAAACCTATGACTCCGGGGGCAAAAGGGTTTATAGTGGTAAAGTGGAGGGCACTTATAACTACGTTGGAAACGATGATCCCTATATATCACAGATTGACTTGCGAGCTGAAGCTTTTTTCTCCTAGTGTTAGATATCAGTTTACCATGTAAACCGGGTGAAGTAATTACGTGCTGTACTGCTGTACCATCTCTTATTAATGTTTTTGTTATACATTCCATGCATCCAACGTAATACTATAAATTTTTGTTAGTTAGACTTGTATTTTTACTCAAAGAATTATACTTAATTTAATAGTCTGAGGGCCTGAAGTGGCTGGTTATTTGGTAATTGTTTTTGTCACAATGCACTCATATTTAGTTTTGAATTATTACGCACTACTCTTCAGGTCCCTAGCAAGATGAATATAACCATAATGTAACGCTGCAGCAGTTTCTTGACGATATGATAATAAGTACGAAGCGAAATTAGAAAATTAAAGATGAGGTTTTGTTATTTCTAATACTAGTATCAATTATTTCATAATTATTCCTCGTTAACACTTTTGATAATGACAGTAATGGCTGATTTCTAAGTGATGATCTTGATTATTAACTGACTAAGAACCTTTTCTTGTAGAGTCACGATGGATATCGTGGTTAACGCGATTAAGGTGACGGTCATTGTATGTCCAACTGTGATCAATGGCAACAAGTGACTCACAATTTAAATCGACATCTGCGCAATGATGTCTACTCTAAATATAGAGACAGACAGTGCGACTGTATGTAATTATACTACCTACGATTTGCATTTGGTACCAAAGTTAAATTTGGATACAAGACGCGGCGCTTGTATTTAGCAACATGCAGAAAGGATTCTAAATACGATCGCACCACATGTAGAAACTGCATCTAAGGAAAAAATAAGTAGCTTGTGCATATGTGGTAAATTATATATCTTCAAATTATTTCATAAGTAATTAACTTACGTAAGTCTGCATTAAATGCTGAAAAAAAAGTATAGAATATGGCCACATTTTTTATGTTGGTGATCGACGATTACATCATTATTACAACAGTGTAACTAAGTAATTGCTGTTCGAAGTTTAAAATCTATGAAAGCCATCAGCCTAAATGCCTTTCTGTCTCTTTGGCATGTCCCAAAGTTTACTTAACTTTCTAGTTATAACAACTGTTATTAGGTGGTGGTCCAACCCCTAATCAATGTTTTATGTCAAGCATCAAACAAAGCAGTCTTGCGCTCTCTAGAGTATTGTGATACTCAAATTGCTTGAAGTTTGATACAATGCTGCAAGTTATGATTTTTATTACATCTGGATATGAATTCAAAAACTTGTCACAATTATAGACTTTTATAAGAACAGGAGCAATTTGAAATGTTTATAATATAAATTTGAATATGCTACTGTAAGTTGCAAAATTCTACCGAAATATAGTACACCAACATTCAGTCGTCATAAATATTCCATCACAACAACAGAATACTGACTGGCGACAATAAACAATAATCACATATTACATAATTTTTATTTGGGAAAATACATTTTTTCTTTTCTTTGTTGTCAAGTTATTCAATAACATTTTAATTTGTTTTTTTATATTGAGGTTGCTTAGTAATATGCTAGATGAAAGTGGTAGCAATTCCTATTTTTTGTGGAACTCTGTACTAAAAAGTGTGATTTTGGCAAGTTTAAATGTTAGTGAATTGTTTCACTCCTTCATTCATAAAATTATTTGTTAAAAAAATAATAATGAAGTTAAATAACAGTCAATGCCAATTATTAAGTATGCCTTTATACATACAGTGTATATAGCATAAATAAATAAATATGCAAGTAACAACACAAATACCACATAATGTCTTTGATTTCATCTTGAAACCACATAATTTATTATTTATAATATTTCTGAACACTACCTGCCTAAGTCATGATTGTTGAAAACTGTTGTATATAGCAAGGCATATCTTACTATGTTTACTAATTATACAATCAAGAAGCATTACTTAACTATAGAGAATCATACATACCAAAATCTTGAAGTAGTAAATATTACTACTTCAAGATAACAGCATAGGCTGTTTCTTAGTTTTTGTGATTGATTCCTGTATTTTTAACATAATATTGTGTTATATACTTTGTTAATATTTACTGACTTAATAAAACTCAACTACTTTACTACAAGCATCTTATTCAGTGGTTACAAGTACAAACAATACAAAATTTCTATTTTCCCACACATAGAATGAGTGAGTAGGTGCATAAAAAAATTATATCATTTAAGATCAATTCAGAATCATTACTCTTTATGTTTTTAGTATAATTTCAAGTCTTTAATAGCATAAGATTTATGTAAACCCTGGCAAAAAATGGAAAATTCACAAAAACAATTAAGATAGATTTTTTGTTATTATTACGGTAACAGAAATACTATAGTAGGTTGCTGTTTTATTGTATTACAATAGGGATTGCATAAACAAATTAAAAAAAAAAAACAAAAAAGCGTTACTACTTCTCCAATACAATAATTTCTTAATCTGCAAGTAAATCTAAGGGACTGTAGGAAAATGAATTACGATGATGTTTAATGTAGTGATCGGCAAAATAATTACTGCTTGGCAAAAGGAATGTAAAAATATGGAGTATGCTTTTTTTATTAACAAAGTAACATTATGTTTAGTTATATATTGATTTTATTTAATAAGAAATGCCTTTCAAAGTTAATATTTGGCTTTATGCAACGAACAAACGAGAACGTCTCATCCCGCCTACAATCTATAGCCAACCACCTAAGACCGTGACAAACCATAATATGCGATAAACTACTCATGATTCATAAAGATATATTACTTACCAATATGACGACTAGATGATAAGATGATAATTTGATGAAAAAGTCCTCACTTCATTATACAAATCAACGTATTCAGACAATATTCGATTCATAAACACACAACACATACGTCACTCAGAAGTCCGCCATTTTATAAATTTATTATAGTCAGTTGTACTGTCAGAAAAGCAGCATAGTCAACAGTATTTTTTTATTAGTCATTATAAAAAATATTAAAATACGGTAAAATCTTAATAATTATTCAACATGTTATGTGGTCTGGTCATAGAAACAACAATTAATATTTCTAATTATTGGAGAATCTATTTAAAAAAAACAATAAATACCTACTCGGTCAACAATATCTAAAATATTACCTCATATAGTTTTGAATTGTATATTACCATTATACCTAAGCGTTGAATATTATATTATAAGTAAATAATAATAAATTTTCATGGATATATCAATTAGTTAATTAAATTTTAACCTTTTAAATTAACAAATATTATTGAATTGAAAGTAAATATTTATGAAACACTTGACACAGCACTTCCATCGCTTATATTTATAACATTTTATTCTTAACACTTATGTAATTTTACAACTATAAAAATATATTCACGTTAAAAAATTGTGATTAAAATTTTTAAAAGGTATTTCGCCCGTTAAGACTTTATGGGCACAATACCTTTGCTTAGTTGAACAAAAAATCTTAAATAGTGGATGTTACTATATTTGCGGAATAAAAATATTTTGAAATATTTTCTTAGTAGATCATTTAGTTAGAATAAATGAAATAACGTTTTTGCGTATAATTATAAATTGCATGTTAAATGATTAACAAATGTTAATACGTAAACAATACATGTTATATTTAATTTTTGCAAAAGTTTTAATAAGTCAATTTCTCAAGATATAAAAAGCTCGAAATGCGTGGGATTATGAACTTCGAGCTCATTACACTGATTTTTCTCCACTTATTCTTGGTTACAACTTGTAAGTATATTGTACAAATAAATAACAATATCATGTTTTTCAGTGTTAATATTAAAATGTATTATAGGTTCTCTACATCGTAATTTGAAATATTTTGAAACGATACATGCATCAAGTCTGAAGCATCATGTTGTTAAACGTGGTGCAAAACTATCGAATCATCCTTTCAACACCATAAAAGAAGTTAATTTCAAGACTTTGGGAAAAGACTTCAGGCTTATTCTACATCCACATAATCCTGTTCTACATTCAAATTTTAAAGCCTATTCTGTGGATGGGGATGGCAAAGAAACTACAGTGCATGTTGGTAAGTGACCTCATTGTGTACCATTGAAAGTTTTTTATACATGGCTCTATTACATATTTTGTGTTGTACAGTGTTGAAGACTTCTTATGGAACTGTTATCTTCTTATGAATATTTAAACTGAATGAAGGCATGGGGGTTTTTTTTTAGATCGTGAAAATTTCTACTCTGGCAGAGTATTTGGTGAGACCACTTCGGATGTAAAGTTACACATGGAAGATGGTATGATGACAGGAATCATTCACACACCAGATGAAACTTATCACATTGAGGTAATTATGATTGTGGCAAACTTGATTATAGCTTTTTACAAGAGCTTAAAAAACTGGCAATTTGATACTGGGTTTCATTCCAGTTGGAACACACTGTAATCATATTTTTCTTGTTAGAAACTTTCAACAGAGAATTCATATAGAGTTCTATGATATGCCAGATAGGCTTTGTCTCTATTATAGTGAGAAATATGCTTTGGCTGAACTATTTGGAGATACAAGGGTGAATGTTTATGTAGGTATCTTTTTTTTAATTTTTCTTCTAGCCCTCCTGGAGACACTTGCCCCACTTGGATGATAAAACAATGATTTCATACCGCTCTTCTGATATGCTGTTTAGTGGGTCAAATGCTGGGATTTCAGAAGATGGAAAGCCACGGGTTTGTGGCTATGTAAAAGAAGGGAAAGGTAAGGTTATTTATAGCAGGCCTGTGTATTGTTTTTATGGCAATTCTTAATAATTGATTACCGTTACTCATAGCTCATACAAAAATCCCACCCATTTCAAAGTCCAGAAATAAAATAATATTTTTTTATTTCTGTGTATTCAGAATTGGAAGAAAATGATGATGAGGAAGAAGAACTACAATATGATATAGAATTGGAACATAAGCGTTTGGAAAAAGCTAAATATTTAGACTATGCCAACATTAATCATACAGATGAACATGAAACTAATATAAATACCAGTAAGGAACATGGTAAGAGAATCAAGAGACAGAGTGACTATGAATATACACCTACCAAAACTAGGTGCCCCCTTCTTCTAGTGGCGGATTATAGGTTCTTTCAAGAAATGGGAGCTAGTAACACAAAAACAACTATTAGTTACCTGGTAAGTAGTTTCATTGGACATAAACGGTTCGTGATAAAACTATCTCTATGTATTGTCTAACAAAGGCACATTATAATCGGAAATATTATGAGAAATCTAAGGTACATTCTATCAATCCAAATCCCAAAAGTTTGATACACATTTCTGTAAAGGAGGCTATTCTAAAAATTTGTCATATAAGGGTTAATATTATACTATTTGTTTGGAAGTTATATAGATGCGGCAGATAAGATATATGTCGATGGTACGAGGATATAAATATAATTTTATATGGTGTAATAAATATAATTCCTTTTCAGATAAGTCTAATAGATCGGGTCCACAAAATATACAATGATACGCTATGGCAGGATCGACAGGTTAGTATATGGATCATACATAAATATTACGACATCGGCAGATCTTTTGTTAAATATGAAATCGCATTTTAGGACATGGACGGTTTCAAAGGCATGGGATTTGTAATAAAAAAGATTCTGGTACATTCTGAACCAACGCGAGTGAGAGGCGGCGAAGCACATTACAACATGGTTCGGGAGAAGTGGGATGTTCGTAATTTATTAGAGGTAAACACAAATACTCATATATCCCTACCTAAATAATAAAAGCTTGTTGAAAAGTAATATGACGCTGTAAATTGGTCGAAAATTTTTCTTTTGTAATGTGATCAGTGCAACCCCTTAGGTAAATCTTAGTGTGACTAATTTTCATATTATTTCAATATCACCAAAATTAAAACCAGTTTAAATTTACTATTGATGTCATTTAGACTTTCCAGTTGGACGATTTCACTTCTCTTAAAGTCATATTATTTAGAGACTAGCTTTTGCCCGCAACAACTCCGTCTGCGTGAACTACAGGGTTGGGTTCAGAAAGAAAATAAGTTGTAGTATTTTACTCCGCAGAGCCTCATTTACTTAAATATACGAAAATCATACAAATCGATCAAATTATTTAAACGTGAAACCGTAACACGCCGGTCGGCGCCTTGTGCATTATTATTGCGCGCTTGATAATTATTTTAAAACTGCGACATCTTCTAAGATACTAATTGAAATCAATGATGTAAAGGGCAAATTTCGTTTAAATGAAATACTTATAATGAATTACGCATTTATTTGGATAAGGATTAACATAATCTTTATAAAAACACCTTCATAAACAATGCTTTATTTTAGGACAAATTTGGTTAGCATAAAAGAGGTTACAGTGAACCTAAAAGATAGACATATGCTGTCGCGGACTTTTTTTTAGAACTTTTAAAGGAGTACAATTCTGTCATACATTATTTTAGCATAACTTTAACCGCTTCGGCAGCGCACGCGGCGGAAGCTTTCAAAAGGAAAAAATATCCCCGATTTTGAAACATTATTTATTGCTGCTCCGCTCCTATTTGTGGTAGCGTGATGTTATATAGCCTATAGCCTTCCTCGATAAATGTGTTATCTAACAGTGAAAGAATTTTTCAAATCGGACCAGTAGTTCCTGAGATCCTAGCGTTCAAACAAACAAACAAACTCTTCAGCTTTATAATATTAGTATAGATATCATGTGCCATCAAACGTCGCGCTACCTTTACGGAATAGGTATCGGATGACCGTTTATTACTCCCAGCAAAGCGTCTATGAAAGGAAGATAAAATTGCCTTGCAGATAGAATTAAATGGCTTACTTAAATTAATATGAAATTTCGATATTTCAACTTCTTTTGTCAACGAAAGTGCAAGGTTATTTTAAAATTACATCCATGTGTATATGTACACAGGTGTTCAGTCGCGAGTACTCCCACAAGGACTTCTGTCTGGCGCACCTGTTCACTGACCTCAAGTTCGAAGGCGGCATCCTCGGGCTCGCGTACGTGGGGTCGCCGCGACGGAACTCCGTTGGCGGGATATGTACACCCGGTATTTTATATACATAGATACATTTTGTCGCTATATGTGGTGTCCTTTAGTGATTACCAATGAATTATAAAGCACAGTCAATCTTAGAAAGAGCTTTTATACCTATGTATTGTTTTTTTATGGAAGTTTTGACACGTTTGTTGTATGATGTGTCTGTATCATTTCAAATATCCCTTCAGCTGGGCATGAGTTCCTCTTCTAATTTGAGAGAGGCAAGGCCTTAGTAATTTTGATTGTATTAATCAGAATCAAGTTATGAAACCAATGAGCTGGTCATCGTTTTAGTGATTCTTGCTCTAAAACTAAACACCAGCTCATTGACCAAAAAGAGTAGGGATACAATATAATCCTTTGTCATGAATTTATTTTTGTTATATTTTTCGTTTTTGTTTTCAGCTATTGCGGTGCGTACTGTGAGTGTTTTTATTTGTTGCTTCTTTTTGTTGCTTTCATATCTATGTATTTATGGTTCTTTAATGTATGTATGTTAGAAATTTATGTAAGAATTACGCAAATTTATTGCAGCATAAAGCATTTGATTCATGTATGTTTAGACGTTTCTTTCCGCCATTAATTCACTTTCAATAATGCTACTAACAAGTAATAGTATGCAAATATATTGAGGAATTCATAACAGGAAAGTGAAAATAACCATATTGGTAATTGTGGCTACGTGATTCATTTATAATAACGCATGTGTTTAGTTTGACTAATGTTCCGAGTTTAAGGATAATTAACACTTATGGGTATTATCTAATCATGCGGCGGAGCATAACGTCGCACGAGCTCTTGCTCTTGTTGTGGTACAAAAGATAACAACTCGGACAAAAGCCGTTTTTCTATTAGCGTAACTGTAAACTGAAAGACCGAGTATATAGACATAAGATGAACACATCTGTACACAAATTTCTTAGACACACATACCTACACGCACATGGAACACCGGTTTTTGTTCTAACAACCTAACTAAACCTAACAATGCAACAAACAAAGCCTACTAAGAACCAGCAGTCTAAAAGTCTCATTAACGCCACGTAGAGTACTTCAAGAACGGGTACACTCTGTACCTGAACTCTGGGCTAAGTTCGTCGCGCAACCACTACGGGCAGCGCGTGATCACGCGGGAGGCGGACCTGGTGACGGCGCACGAGTTCGGCCACAACTGGGGCTCCGAGCACGACCCCGACGTGGCCGAGTGCTCGCCCGCCGCCAGCCAGGGCGGCTCCTACCTCATGTACACCTACAGCGTCAGCGGGTACGACGTCAATAATAAGGTATACGTACTAGCATATTTTTACAAACATACATATGTAACCTTACGGCTGTATTCCCCGGGTAGGCAGAGGTGCAGTTCTGTACCCATATTTTCCATAGCCAAACATAATAGTCAATAGAGGGTGAGCCTATTGTCATTGAATGTTAAAGAAAAACGAAATAGTCTATATTGGCAACACTAAGCACGTAAATATGGAAAATCGTAATGGTCTAGCATAAAACAAGTTATTTTAGGCTGATCAAGGCGAAGATGTTTTCCTATTTATATGGATCAATCTTTTTGCTTCAAATTACCCGGTGGTTAAGATTTATAAAGTGATTATGAAAGCTGACGGAAATTTATTGCTAGATCAGTTACCTCAATGAATATTTCTCGTTATATTTCCAATTACATTTCCAGAGATTCTCGCCGTGCAGTCTGCGATCTATAAGGAAAGTATTACAAGCGAAGTCGGGTCGCTGTTTCTCAGAGCCAGAAGAAAGCTTCTGCGGGAACCTGCGCGTTGAAGGGGGCGAAGAATGTGATGCTGGATTACTAGGTAAATTTTATACCTATACTCAGGTCTCTTATACTTAGGTGAAATCCGTCCGTTGTATTTTGAGCCTGTCGTAATAGGGTGGAGCTTATTTCCGAATGACAATTTCGTTATAGAAAATTAATATAAGAGAACAAGAATTTGCTCGATATAAAAAACAGTCGTAATTGGAGTTATACTCTATGAGGTGATCATGAATACATAAATGCAATTTTTGTAGGTACCGAAGACAATGATATGTGCTGTGATAAGAATTGCAAACTGAGGAAAAATCAAGGAGCTGTTTGTAGGTAATGTACTATTCATTCATTATTGATGTTAATTAATACGAAATCTAGAAACATTGCAAACTTTATTTCAATATGTAGGGGAAGTACGTACAAAATGACATATAGTTTTGGTTTTGGGTCATAACTCTTTAATGGTAAATCACAGCCCATTCATATTATACACCAGTAATCTTAGGTTTCATATCTTTGAATTATAATAGATACTCGAAAGATAAACAAACTGGAAAAAGAAATATTTTTTAATTTAACTGAGATCAACGAAATCCATTTTGTCAATATGCTATGGACAAAATGGCATACCACATACGGACTAAATGACATACATGACAAAAGTTATAAAGTTAAAAAATTATATGTCGATTAAAAGCCTGAGCACAAGCAGCTGAAGTAGCTTCTGGTTTGCGTAAAGAAATATCTTTATTTCGTCTCAAAAACCCTTTTAACCATGCTTGTCCAGCTATTATTTTTGTGGGTTAAATCTTTGAGCAAAACTATTTTTTCAGCCATCTCAAAAGCTAATTCTTGAACAGACGTTCGCGTCAGTCCAAACAAACGAGATTTAAGTAATTTCAAATGCTCAACTAATTTTCTTTCCACATCAGGTGTAAAAGTAGCTTTAGCTTTTGAACTGCTTCTATAGCTTTACGCATTAATTTCTCAATCCAGGATTGACGATCAGTCTTACGCTTATAATTACGCATTTTGGTATATCTGCAAATAAATTAACAGCTTATTAACGAGAAATAGGTACCTAAAATTAGCTCATAGAATCCTTATGGACAAAACGACATACCTATGTCATTTTGTCCGTTACGTATGTATGTCATTTTGTCCATATAGCGTTATAAAAAATCAAAATTCAACAATAAATGCTAAATAATTATTTTTTACGGAAAAAACTATTTGACGGCAACAACAAGTACACAGGGGATGTAATAAATGTAAACACAAGGTAATATCATGAAAAACATAATATTAATACACAAAACTCTCTGTAGTTAAAAAAAACTCGTAACTTACCAATGTTTGTCGTCCGCTATGACACCCAAACTAAAGGCTGGTGCGAGTTCACGTTTTCACAGGTTAGTATCACCGGATAGAGTCACGAGATGTAGTTATCTATGCGGGGCTAGAAACGGCAGAATTTGAAATATGATGCCTGTGTCATTTTGTCCGTATATGTCATTTTGTACGTATTTCCCCTATAATAGGTATTGTGCTCGGCCAGATACTAATTTTCTTATACATATGTTTAAGAGTAGCATACGTTTCACATGTGTAATTCGTAACATTTCACTTGTATGATGTTTTTTATAGGAAGTTAATGGCTTTAATAGGGTGAAATTATTTTTATTGCACTTAATTTATAGGTTAACATAGTCAACGCAATTTTAACTCTTTTCTAATTTGTTTTAACACATTAATTTGTTTTTTATTAAATTAATGCTATTATTTTTTTTTCTTTCTACCCTCATTATTTTTTCTTTTCTATTACTCATCCAAAGGTTGTCTAGAAGCAATTATAATCATAATCATCATCATCATCAACAGCCAATATTCGTCCACTGCTGGACATAGGCCTCCCGCAATTACTTCCACCGGGAACGGTAGGAAGCCTCCTGCAATAATAATATATCGATATAATTTTTATAGTAGAAAGTGTAAATAAATAAACGCTGTAAATGTGTATCGTATGCAGCGACAAGAACTCCCCGTGCTGCGCGGGCTGCGTGTTCGCGCCGCCCGGCGTGGTGTGTCGCGAGGCGGCGCACTCCGCCTGCGAGGGGGAGGCCACCTGCAACGGAGCCTCCGCCGACTGCCCCAAGGTGCGCTACACAACGCAAGTGTGCGGCTCATACACCAATATTCACTTCGGAGATGGGTGTTGTGTGGATGTGACACCCAAAAAGTTTCTCGTAGTTGCTAAAACCTACGACACAACTGTTATCTTACAAATTACAATGTGCCCTGTGGCTGTTGCGTGTAATTGGTTCAATAATATCCATCCAATTTTTTTTCTAGTTATGGTGCAGTCAACGGTACTTCCAAAGAAGCGTAAAAACCCAGCTTCCTTGGTTTACCGATTCCTTTAGTTGCGTTTTATCATTTTAATTAGCGTTGTAAACTTTACAATGACTTAATTTATCACCAACCCGCTTCAAGCTAGCGTAATTCACATCACTTGAAACCCTCGACGATAAAGCTTTTATTTATAGTTTATTGACTTTATGAATGTATAGGCCCCTGCGATAGCGGACGAGCACGAGTGCGCGGAACGCGGTCGGTGCCGCAACGGCACGTGCGTGCCCTACTGCGAGACGCAGGGGATGCACAGCTGCATGTGCGATATCGGTATGTACTACTTTTATATTGTAGATTACGAATTAAGGGACCTTGAAGAAACGGGCCTATATTTTCTTCAAAAACCGGCAACGCACCGATGATTGTGCTGCGTTAAAACTGTGCCCGAAAAACAGTAATAGACTTGTCCTCTTTTATGTGGGATGAAAATATAATTGGCTAAATGAGCGTGTAGAGCTCTACATTTCCTTTCATTCTAATGTGTTCAATAACTGATTATTTCTGAAAGGCGAAAATATATTCTGTTGAACTTATTATTGGCGTGTTAAAAATATACAAGCTATATTTGTCGTTTGCAGTGGCGGATGCATGCAAGCGGTGTTGCCGCAAGAGCCTGAACAAGACGTGTTTCCCGGTGGCGCACAATGACATACTGCCCGACGGCACGCCCTGCATACAAGGGTTTTGTAATAAGGTACATATTATTTTTATGTACAGAGTTTATTTCTAGTCACATGCATGGAAAAAGCCCCAATTCATATACATATACAATTGAAATTGCAGACATTAAGATTAATTTGTCAAAATTTCAGTTGTGATTAAAAATCTTTATGAGTATATTTATTTACTCAACTAACTACCAGTAAAAGTAAAATATGCAATGATAATATTTTGCAGGGTGTGTGTGAGAAAACAATACAAGATGTGGTGGAGAGGTTCTGGGACATTATAGAAGATATCAACATTAACAACGTACTTGGGTTTTTGCGAGACAACATCGTTGGCGTTGTTGTACTAGTCACCGCGTTCATATGGATACCCGCCAGTTGTGTAGTAAGTGCAAGCGTATTGTTAAATGATTTATTCTACAAAAAGTTGTATAGTTATAGAAAATTTACATTGTGTTGCTGCTAATTTGAATAGATGTATACCTTTAAAAAGTGGCTGTATTTTCAAAATCGTCGTTAATTAATAAATAATAAGAAAGTAGTTTTGAAACTAAATAGTTTAACACATAATTTTACAGATAAGCTACGTAGATCGTCGTCGGCAGCGTCAGCACCAAAAGTACTTGGACTGGGAGAGACAACACGATCTCATACATCCGTCGTCGCCACGGAAAATCATACACACGAGGTATGTTTTGCTTTTTTTTTCTAGAGTATTTTTATGTAAAGTAATATATGAGTGATGATCTCGAGGTTTGGGCGCGCGGTCGAGGAACTCTACAGTCGCGGGTTCGAAACCCAGGCACACACCTCTGACTTTTCGAAGTTATGTGTGTATTCACATTGAATTATCACTTGCTTTAACGGTGAAGGAAAACATCGTGATGAAACCTGCACACCTAAGAGTTGTGTAGTTCGCCAACCCGCACTAGGCCAGCGTGGTGGACTATGGCCTAAACCCTCTCAATGGTAGAGGAGACCCGTGCTCAGCAGTGGGCGTATATGGGTTGATGATGAATGAATGATGAATATATGAAACTGATTCTCATTTTAGAACTGGTTAAAAAAAGTAATAATTTTTTTTGAGGACTTGATTTGTCTATACTCTATTGTGATTGATTTAAACACATTTGGCATGACTGCCTTCTGTTTCTGCGGTATAAGTATGCTGTGTGTCCAGACACTTCCTGTGTTCGATTTCCGGGCTTGTATTTTTGTACCCCGTTAAATGTATTGAACAAACGAGGTGCTCCGCTTTGGAAGCAGTTTAGGGTTAAGTCCATTGTGAAACTAGCCTCTTTGTCCTAATTTATTGTTTTTTATTGCAGGTTGCCGAAACAAAAACCTCCCGGCATCAAGAGTGCCATACAAGGAAGCAGCCAGTTGTAGTTTTACAGTAGTTCTTATTAAATAAAAAACTTTTTGTTTAAATAATTTGTGTATTATTTTCATAAATACTGTGGTTACAGTGCATGCTAGCAAAAATATAAATAAGCGGAACAAGCACTGGGTGCAAAATAATATACTAGACGAGTCATCAATGACACCCAAATATAAAAATTGATTCGTATGTAATTTTAATAATACCCCATATTTATGGCGTATAGGGGTGAACTGGAGTAGGAGAGTTCCTTGCGTGTGTTTAGTTGAGTGCGGTAGATGTAAGTAGCGCGACGCCGCGTTCGTAGAAGGCGTGCGGCTCCTGCCCGGCCGCGATGGGGAGGCGCACCGTGAACAGCAGCTCGGAGCGCGCGCTGTTCAGGTACACCGGCAGCGTCAGCGTCTGCGCACCGGTCGCCGGCTCCGGACCACTGAGAACACACGTATCACGGTTACTTAATAGGAGTAAATGTCGGCCTCTGAAGCGAAATTGGAGGACCAGCTTCTGTGATTCACAAATTTTGGTTTAGGTCTGGGTGTTTTTGGGCAGAGATTGCCTGTGTCTGAAGCTCATGATAATGTAGTCGTAACAGTCAGGTTTCTCCAACACTTGGACATTGAAGGCAATATTTGGGGGTTATCAAACATTTCTCTTAGTGCAGGACATCAAGCCCGCGTCCACGGTCTACAAAAGTAGGAGTTGTTTTATTTAATTTCTTTTAAATCTCGGTAGAAATAATATATATGGACACAAAAGCATCATAAACAAAAACACACAGGAATATAGCACTAACTGATAAATACACAACCAAAAATATTATAAACATACCGAATCCAAGTGAGCACAGTGAGAGGCAAGTCGACCATGATGGTGTTGGTCAACAGCAGGCGGTTGCCCTTCACTGTAGCACCCTGCAGCTTCAACCCTGTGACCGAGAACGACCATTCCGTCTGCGCATTCTCTGTCGGCGTGCCTGGGTCGGGTATGGTCACCTAAAAGAAACGATTTTTGTTAATAATATGAAAAAACAAAAAAAACAGAATTTGCGTCTAATGGAAGGATCCGATAGTTACCTGCAAATGCAGTTCCTCAAGTGACCAGGAGTTGGCTTGCGCTACACATTGGCGAGTCGCTGTGATGTAAGCTTCCGGATTGAGAAGACCTCCAAGCCATACTGGAATGCTCTGTAGGCAAAATAGTGAATTTAAGTTAAAAATTCAAGCGACATGCCGTATATAAGTTGTTAAACCAAAACACATCGTATTTTTTTTTTTGTTAAAGCAAATTGAATAATATCCATTATATTCATTTATGCGTCCTTAGAAAATATTTTCTTATCTAATATTTTAAGAGTCAAAGACGCTAGAATAGTGCTAGTGTATGTGTGCATGCCTGCAGTCGCTTGGCCCCGCTGGCGGCGACGGTGTCGGACACGTGCGCGAGCTGCTGCACGCGCTGCGCGAAGTCCCCCACCCACTGCTGCACGGTGCAGCCGCGCGCCACCGCGTACCGCCGCCACGGGCCCGGCAACATGCCGCGCACCAGCGCGCCCACCATCGCGCGCGTCTCGTTCGTCTGCTTCATCTCGCCCTGACACATATAAACGCTTGTAAACATCACTGATAAGACTGTTATTTGCTCATGACGGAGGAAACTTTGCGAGTAGTCGAAATTTTAGTTAATCATAGATAAATAGTTAACTATGTCAAAATAACTAGCAATTAAAAAAACTGACAATACTAAAGTACAATAAACCTATTAGTCATAAAATATACCGATAACCGAATCATGTCCACAAAACATTTACAGCAAAGTTTAAAAACAGATGTTATAAGTCTTACCTGGCAGATAGAAATAACGCATCGCAAGTCGTGGAGCACTTGCTGCAGCAGCGACGCGCCGGCGGCAACCTCGCGCTCGAAGAAACGATACAGTGGGTCCTTGATGTTCTCCACAGTACGACGCAGAGTCTAAAATATTAAAGGAAGCATATTTCTTACTTTGTTTCTTTACCGATAACACAATTAGTTTAAATCTAGGACATGATTAAAATAATAGTTACCGGCAGCTGTTGCGGCAGCAACTGCAGCCAGTTGGTGGCTGTCTGGTGCAACACCTTCATCCAGGCTGGTCTTCCGTCGCCCAATACCACCGAGTCTGTTGTCATACAAAAAAATATATCATAATGCTTATTAATAGTGTTATGACACACAATAGTTACACAGAACTATAAAACACATACTGGGATCATGATCCTGAGTAGCGGCGTTGTAAGCGAGTTCCTCTTCGTCTTCTAGTTGCTGCATTTTTAGAAGTTTGGACACAAGATCACTGCCTTGAGTTGTAAGGAGTACCTGCGTGATAAAAGAATATATTTTTATATCTGGTGGGATTATTTTTGTTATAAATCTTAGTTGCCAACAAGTAGTTCTATTATATTATACTTCATAAACAATCATATTTTCCGAAGTTTCTAATTTTCATATTACGATCACGCTTACCTTCTCTGCATTGTTAGGCAATCCAAGCCAAGATGGAGTCTGCCTGTCTGACAGTTCTTCAATCCATTTGAGGAAGTGATCGCGGCGGTTGCCATCGGGCATTGTGATGTGGCGCTGGTTTCCAGAAGCCTGAATGAAAAAAACGTATTTTTTTTTTCTTAGATTACTGAAATTGATTGCTTACGCTTTCTTACATGTCTTAAGCATATAAATAACATTTTTCTTAAAAATTGGGTAGGTAAGTCGTAAATTAGATGAGAGATTTAAAAAAATCAACAAACAGTTCAATTGAAACTTACCCCATCAACATTAGCGACGAGAGCGAAGTCAGCTTCAAAAGACTTAGGCGTGAACAACTTGCAGAGGAACGAGTGCAGCAGCCGTTGGTCGAACACGTTGTCGATCTTGCCTCCGTAGATGCACTGCGACAGTAGGGTCACCAGGGCTTCCCATGGCACCTTCTCCGGGGGCAGATTGGTGCGACCCTGCATACAAAATAATGAACATTGTTAATTTTTTATGATTTAAATTAAAGTACGTAGTACTGTCATGTAATTTTGGCGTTAATAGTTATATAGGAGAAGAGAGGCCTATTTAGCTTTGCATTTGGTAAAATTTTGATTTAAGCTACTCAAGGATTATCGTGGTTTTTTAATGTGTTAATTATATCTATCTGTTGTTCTATTGTATAAGAAAATGAGTATGTGTGAGAAATAATTATTGGTAATGTTGTTTTAGTGTACCATAGCGGTGGCGTCGATCCACGTGTCGAGAGTGTCGCACGCGACGCGCAGGTCGGACTCGTTGAACTCGTAGTACTTCGCCCAGCCCAGGGGCACGTAGCGCAGGCGCTCCTGGACAATACCTGCAATAAAATGTAATCGTAGATAAAATTATAATTTCAAATATTCAAAGTCAAAGTCAAAGTCAAATCTCCTTTATTCAAATAGACTTTTACAAGTTCTTTTGAATCGTCATTTTTTAACACTTTTTTATACTGTTTTTTTTTTTAAACTAACTATAGTAACTTTTAATTTGCAATAACATTATGTCACAGAGGGCAGTTAATGTTCAAAAGAAACTAAGGTTTTACAAAATTTGCTCTAAGCTTATGTGGATTGGCAGATTTCGCATATCCTTAAATTTTGCTAAACAGTCAGGTTTATTTAAGATTGGAAATAATTGTATTGAGCAAAAAGTCTTAATAAATAAAAAAAAATTCTTAATAATTTACCGTGGAACCAGGCCAGCAAGAAGTATAATCGTGCACGTTCCGAGGGTTGTTTCATCATACGAGCGGCAGGAACCTTTAAAGAAAATGATATTGTTAAACAACAACGAAATCTGATTTCAGATACAATTTTTATATTCATCGATTAATTAACTGCCCCATATTTTTTAATGTCAAATAAAAGAATACTAATCGTAAATCATCTTTAATCACTTCCAGTCAAGAATAAAAAAACATTATTTTAAAACATTATTATGACATGAGGTGTAACACTTTTGTTACTATTTAATTTCAATTTAAACTTGAGTAAGATTTAAGTTCCATTTAAGTTCATATTTATTTCAAATGCAAATGTGAATTAAACCTATTTTGTCACTTAATAACTTGTACATTTTCAGTATGTAAGCAGGCTACAATGTCAGTGACATTCTTAAGATGTCTTATTCAGTATTGAGGCAAAGGTAAATTATTAAAACAAAATCTGCTAAATAAACCCCAACTATCCCCCCTACAGACCATAATTACTAGTACACTCACAGTGACGAAAGTCCTGAGCAGGTTGGCTCTAATGCCGGGCGGCGGCTCGAACACGAGCACGCGGCCGGCGCGCAGCAGGTTGACGGGCAGCTTGGGGCTGATCTCGGTGGTGAGGAACAGACGGAAGTTGGGGTGCGGCTGCAGCGAGTGCAGCTTCTTCTCCAGCTGCACCAGCCACACCGGCGCCAGGTGCACGTTCTTCAGCATCACCCAACTGCACATATACATATAGGTTTATCTTTTTTTTAATGGGAAAGAAGGCAAGCCATCTGATGTTAAGACCACTGCCCAAGATCACTCACAATACCTATAGGTATTTAGATGCTTACTAAACACTGTGCCTTTTTATATCTCAGATTACAAAAAGGCACAAGGAAAAGAGGAAAATCATCAGTAATAGCAAGGAGTTTGGAAATGTGTTCTGCTTCGTTATTATGCGTTAAATTCTAGTAGGTAAAATAGTACATAAAATGATTCAGCAGGTTTACATTTTTATGCTCTGAATTGCGTAAGAAATATATTGAAGACATGTGTAAAAACTTTTAGCTTTAATCTCACCGTCCAGTCTTGCAAGCAGTGTTGATAGCTCGTTCGGCTTGGTTGAAGCCCTCAGCAGAACCAATAGCAATGCTAGACAAAGGCTTGTTCAGCTCAGTTGCCATGTCATCCACACGACCTGTCGAATTGTGAAAATTTTACATGCAGTAAAGTACTGCTTTGTTGTTACTAAACAAGCTGAGCATTGCATTGTTATATTAGTAACGATAAATTTAAATATAGCAAGGGTTGATTCGTATTAAATAAATAACGTGTATGGGGGTCTATAAATAATTGTTACCGCTCGCGTCATATCCGGGAACGGAGCACAGAATGGCCGGTGTGGTCGCGTTCAGTTGTGTCTCAGTGATGGAGGCGAGATCCAGTTCAGTCTCGGCTTTGGCCATGAAGCCGCTACCCAAGACTGCAGCTGCGAGTTGAGTGGCCGCCGCGATCACACGGTCGGGACGGAACGCCTATAAAAACAAGTTATTTTGAAACATCATTATTTATACAACAACAAGTAGGATTTAAAGCTGAATGACATTCAAAAACATAAAAATAAATATTAGATAAAATACCAATAACAAGTCCTTTATTATTTTAATGTTCAAATCTAAAGAGTAAAGATGTTACATTTTACTGAGACTTTCTTGTATCACTGTGATTGATAAACTAAGATGTTTATATTCACACAATAACACATACCAACGTTGGGACACACAAAAGTCATGGCCGATTTATCCGTCTGAGTGTTAAGAAGTATTCATGCCTCGTTAGAAGGTAAAGGTAACTTGATGACCCTAGTAAAATAGAATTATGTAGGTTTGCAGTACCTGTATGAGCAGCAGCCGGTACATGGCGAGCGTGTGCGGCGCGGGCGGCGCGGCGGCCTCGGAGTCCCACAGCGTGGGCACGCACTGCTCGGGCGCCGCCTGCGACAGCCACGCCGACAGCTCCGGCAACTCGCCCGCCTTCTGCAGCAGCCGCCGGAACGGCGCCAGTCTGGGAACACGCACTCGTTCTTATCACCTGCCTCAGAAACTATGTTTCAATCATAAGCTGATAAAGTATCAGTTCGTAAATGTTAATTACTTTAACCTAATAATTTATATAAAAAAACACGTATCACGTTGACTTAGACTTTAACTCGCACAGAGCACAATTAAATTGTAGCGATGATATTTGATTGAGTAAGAAGATAATATTAAAGTTCCACTGCAAAAATTATATCAGTGTAAAATTAGTTTTTAAACATCTACCCTCGATATCTCAAAAACAAATCAAGTTTCCATTAGTAAGACAGTGTTAATTACCTGGAGCTGAGTCTATCGGCGGCGTCATGTTGCTGGTGCGTGAGCGGCTCCAGCGGCGCGGAGTGCGACACGAAGCCCTCCTTCCCGCGCAGGAACACGGCGAACGAGCGCTCCAGCGTGTCCTCGGCGCCCGTGCCCTTCAGGTGGATGCGGCACAGCAGCAGCGCGAACGTCAGCCGGTCCGTGTGCAGCATGCCGCGGGCCACGCGCTCGTACACCACCTGGGGCGAAATAAATAAATAACAAAAACAATGAAGAAGATTTTTATTTTAATTTAGACTGTGACGTTTTCTTTTTTCGATATTCCTAAGTTGAGCAAAGTTTATATTGATTTTTTTTTCAGTAAGAAGTTCTCAGTAGCAGCACTAAATCTGGAAAGGTGCCCAAAAAACTAAAATAGGCGTATCCTTTATTACGTGGGACTAATACAAACGTGTCGAATTCTAAATGCATAAATGAACCTCTTTCTATACAACCGACAAATACAAGCATGGGGTCATGAATTGATGAATAATTTTTATCAATGCACGGATGATACCAAAATACTCGTTGTTCAAATGGGAATATAAAAACCTAAAACTCACCGTAAACAATTCTTCGGTGATGATCTTCAACCTAGCGGTGTAGTCGGTGACTCCGTTGAGCAGCGGACACACGAGCACAGAGCTGAATATGTCGAGGAACATCTTCAGCGAGTATTGGTACAAGAAGTGCACTTGGTTCAGAGAGTCCATTGTGAAGTAGATGCTGCTGCACGCCTGAAAGTACGTTGAGTATAAGGCGGGTGAAATGTGGACGTAGAAATTTGTGTGTATTCCTTATGTTAATGAAGCAATACAAAACAAAGTCGTAAATGTTTAACGATACTTACTTGTGACAATGGCAGGTATTGCTGACTTACAGTTTCAATTTCGGCAATAACCTTATCGGTTTCCTCCACCTACAAAAGAAAGGTTTGCATATTATATTATTGTCATAAGCATAAAAAAATCATACACAGAAAAGAGGATATTCTACCTTCTGTCCAATGTCATCTGCTTCCTTCTTGAGAGTCTCTAGAGTTGCAATAACTGAGTCGTCGTCTAGAATCTTGCCCTTAGCGTCATTGAGCGCTTGAAGAAGGGATTTCTCCAGTTGACGTAAACGCAGGTGGAATTCACCTAAACAAAAAAGTATATAAATAATAAGACCCAATTTATTTTTACTTTTATACTGATATTAAACATGCGAATGTAACTATCTCTTATGCCTTTACTTATAAACTAATTTGGATGGATGTATTGAGGTCCCTATGTGAGGGTTTGGGAGTGAACATAGCTCACATTTTTAAAATATGCGCGGGCAGATCGGCGTCTAGTCGTTAGGAAAATATAAAATCAATTTCACCATTCTATCCTTTATCACCCATTACACCAGATAGTTTAACATTTTGAGAATTTCAGCAGCATGAAAGTGATAATATAAGTTTACCTTGCAGTTTGAGCAGGTCAGACCGCTTGGTGTCGATGTCCGGTCGCTCCGCCTTGAGCACCCTGTGCAGACACTGCGACTGCAGCGACGAGCGCGTCACCGTGAAGTTCACGAACGTCACTCGAGAGCACATGTCTGGAGGGAACTCTACTGTCGGGTCCCTGTGGGGTTTCATTATAAGTAGTAATTATTTCTCATCGTTATTATCATTATAGGTCCACAAGAAAAGGGTTCCTAAAAACGTTTTAAGTGTCCCTTTTTTTTTTAATAATTTCGAAAGTGTGGTTTATTAAGGTCCTGAGGTAACTACTAACTAGTTATTAACAGTCTATCAGGTAAGAACAGACCATCTTGTGTGTATTTTATTTCTAACATAGAAATTGCTTCTTTGATATTATATCTAAGTTAGTAATAGTAAGTGACATATTAGGTACCTGGTACTAAGGAAGATGACGAACGAAGGACTAAGATCGATATCTTGGTCTCCGAGAGTGATGAGGACACGGCCGCCAGTACGACGCAGTTCCCGATTGAGTACAGGGTTCAAAATTGGATCGTAATTTTCGACGTCCTGCATAAAAGAGAGGAATGAATTAGTATCACAATTTCTAATATATTTTTCAAATACGAAATTTATGAAAAAATAGTTATATTTTTTTGCCATTGTTTTTTATTTATATTATTAAATTATATAATATCCTTTTCTGTTAGTTTACTAACCTGAACAAGGAGCGGGTTTCCGAATCGGAGAGCAGACTCCAAGTTCTTGCGGAACGAGTCATCCAAGAATGATGTTTTGGTGATCTTGCGTTCTTTGAATTCTCTCATTATGAATTCTGTAGCTTGACCAGATGGATCGATGATCAACGGGTAACGGTTGAAGCGCTGGAAAATTAAAACAACATTTTGCATATAATATTTATACTAGTGTGATTATGTTGACAAATCTAGATGTGAAAATAAAAAAATAAAGTAATATCTGTATGGTAACAACTACAGCTCAACTCTAAGGAACGGTGACTATGTTTAACTTGTTTTTATCTCGTTATAGGTGAGATACACAGCAAGCTAAGGTACAGCTAAGCTGATCAACATTTTAATCTCAAAATCAAGTCCAGCTATTCGAACTTACCCTAAGCATAATAGCATTCTCGACGCACAGTTCGTCGCTAGGCAGCGCGTTGGCTTGCCAGCGCAGTCTCTCGTCAGGGTTACTGAGATATTCGGTGCGCGCTATATCCGCACGGTACTTGATATTTGCTGCGGCCAAGTGAGCAGTCCACGTAGAGAACAGATTTTGACGGTACTGAAATAAATAGATTTGTTTAAATTAAGTTCCAAA
This sequence comes from Cephonodes hylas, assembly GCA_030295005.1. Classification (NCBI taxonomy): domain Eukaryota; kingdom Metazoa; phylum Arthropoda; class Insecta; order Lepidoptera; family Sphingidae; genus Cephonodes; species Cephonodes hylas. Next base: position 7,381,844 of record AP025377.1, on the reverse strand, counting down.
CTAGACTTTTGAATTTACCAGCTTAGCAATTTCAAAATTATGGATTTTTGAGACACATCCCATACGTGAAAAAATTCACAAAATATGAATACTGGATTGTAACAAAACCTAAAAACAAAAATATTCATAATTCTTGTAATTACTCAACAAGCAGAAAGTACTCTGTACTTACATGTTGATCGAAATATCCTCCGTATGCGATGAAAGCGGCCGACAGAAGTACGTCGCCGACAATAGTGCTCATTTGAGAACGGAACGTTTCCGAGCTCGACTCCCAACGTTCACGCTCGATCACCAAGCTCTTCAGCAGGGCAATCGACCTATCAACCTATAACATAAATATAGTTAAGTAAGTATTTTTTTGTCCTAGTGGACTGTCGACTATAACAAACAAGACAATAGAAAACGATGTCAATCAATATTTACCATATATAATTATGTTAGGTACGATTTTTAATTATTATTTTCTAGTTACCAGTACACAATATTATTTGGCACTTTTGGTTTAACTACACTGTAGTACATTTAATGTCCACATCGAAACGATGTTTATTGATTGATTTTAGTCTATAAATTAATTATTTTGCTAATAACATAGGTAACTAATATTAGATGTGTTCTTACCTTGGCTTGTACATTCTCCAAGTCAGTCTTGATAGCCTGCGCTTGGCTGATAAGTTGCGCGTATTCTTCCTTATAAGAGGCGATAGATTTTTCGAGTTGAGCGATCAGTTCACTCACTTCATTACCCGCAGTCACGTTACTTTGAGCTTGATCTTCCAACGCTTGAAGTTCGTTGCGGAGAGGTTCGACACGTTTTAACATGTCAGCGTATTCGATCTAAAATTTAAATTTACTTAAATATTTTATAAATAATTTGTGATGTCAATAAATAAGCGAGAAACCTTTAGTGATTTAAACACGTTGTGAAAAGAAGAAAATAGTACTATAGATCTTTGTAAGTGACACGAGTCTTACCTGAGCAATCGCCCATTTAACCATAGGACCGCAGGCCATACTGGCACGGTTCACCTTCTCGAAGTTATAGTCAGGGTTACTGAGGTACCGAGTCTTCATCTTTTCGCGTACATCGTCACTAATAGACACACACAATCGATTAGTAATTATTCATTAAATTTAAATCAAAATGACTTTTACGTGCTAACGTGCAATGCCAATGAACCCACACTATATCGTGAATGATACTTGACCCTATCCCAAGAAAATAATCGACTGTCTCATGCACTGAAACCCATTGTTCTTTTTTCAAATAAAAGGACGTCACTTACCAACACACAGCAAACAAAAAGTAAACAAATGAACTGCGAAATCTTCCAACGGAAGACACTTTAAACAGCAAACAAAATAGACAAAAAAAGAAAGCTAATATCACCGTCGGTAGTGACACATCAGCTTCATTGATGACGTTGATAGATCTTATTTATTGGCAAATACATTCATGCTTCCTGTCCCTTTGTTCACAATTATTTGTTACCGATGAACGCTAAAAAATATCTAAATATTAGTATTTGCATTAAAATTATCGATTCGAGTCGTCTAGTGTGTTATTTTCGACTCTAAATAATTGTGAATAGCTTTTGTCGGTATTGTTTAAGAGTTATTGAAGAAGTATGATGGGTAAATATTTTTTCTTTTGTGTTACTTTTTTTAATGATTTGCTAAAGAATTAGTTGATAAATGCAAATAATATAATTATGCAATTTCAACTGTTAAAACTAGCTGAATGTGTAATAGGTGTGTTTTCATACTTTATTACTTTTAACATAACGCAATACTCACTATTCATAAACCGTCACCAAGCACATTCCATAAACGTGCAGTTTTCAGGCGCATCAAAATGCATTAAACAACGTACATCAACCCAAAAGCATGCATCAAGCACTTATTTATACATGTTGCTGCAATATGAATTATTCCATCTCACAATTTTATTTATCTATTATTACACTAGCGTCATCAAGTAATTTTTATGGGTGTCAACATCTTAAGAAAAATTGAATTATTTTATAATTATTAGCGATCATGTGAGATGGGATATTAATCATACCGTAATCACAGTACCTAACTCGCCAACACCAAAGAAACCCGGGGATGAAACAAAAAGGGGAGGGGTGTGGATAAGAAGCGGGCGGTGCTCACGTTATGTCCTCAGTGGAGAAATTGGAGACGATGCTATTGATGAAGTTCTCTCGCATGATGACCGCGCGGATCGCCTTCCAGTCCGTGGCGTTCTCGCCCAGCAGCAGGCAGATCGACTCGAGCGCTACCTTCACTATGGCCGGCGGGTTGCCCATAGACCTCACTTCCACCAAATGCTGCTTCTTTATAGATTTCACCGCTGTACATTATAAGTCGTACGGCGTCGATGATTTCGTCGATGTTCGTCGCGTCCATCGCGTCCGTCACCACCACGAAGCGAGAGCGAGATAGTACAAAAAAGAGAGAAACAAAAAAGGCGTTTTAGCTGGTTTTCTGTGACCATGCGGCTGGCTATATTATGGTAATATAAGAAATAACTGTTCACTGCTACCAGCGACGAAGCTGTGAAAAGTGTTTTAAAAAATACCGAAGTGTTCGTATTGTAAATAACATCGAATCATTTTTATAAAGCCAATTACACTTTTCAACAGACCTCAATCACTGAAAGAAACAAATATCAAGTAAAACAAAAAACAGTTAGGATTATCATTGGTTAAAACGGATGTTAAACTAATCGTTCACGACAATGCTCAGCGGGGTTAGTCACGATATTCACGTTATATTAGTGTGCCTTACATAGATGCCATTTTACATTACGTACAGTGTTCACAGCGTTTCATTAATCATTATATTAATAACAGTCACATAATGCAAGCGAGGATTGCTTATATACAACAACAAACTTATCTAATTGTATGTTCATTCAACAACAATAAAGAAAAAATAAATAATTCTCATAGCAGTATATCTAAAAATATAAGAAAAAAACCTAATAAACTTATAACATAACAGAATTAACATTAAAAATTCTAAGCATGATATAACACTGAAGTACAAATGTCTTTGCCAATAAATATCACTCGTATAAGTTTAATAATCTAAATGACACTATCTGAATCTAAGAAATATTCTAAAAATAATTTATTACGAAAACAGTTCACTGAGTCGCAAATGTCGTTACATACTTTTGTTTGTTTTCCATAACAGAGATTTCCGAAAGTCGATATTTTATTCGCTAGTTATCGACACCCTACAGTGAACTGTTTCCGAGTGTATAAATAAACAAAACTAACGTGATGTTCTCAGTTTCGAAGTTTACAATGGTAGATATGAAGTTGTCCTTCATGACAACGGATCGGATGCCCTTCCACGTGTCGCCCTTCTCGCCGAGGAGCGTGCAAATCGACTCGAGCGCCATCTTCACAACCGACGGCGGATTCGCCATCGAACGAACTTCCACTAATTGCTGTTTCTTGATTGAACGCACCGCTGTATTTTGGGAGCATCTTGATGTTTAATACTATTTGTAGTCATAGTCAGAAATTTGTACAATAAAAATTCCATTATAAGAAAAATCTTTTATCGATATTAGGAATGGTACCAAAATGTTTACAGAAAATTCTGGTTCGAATTTCTGACTAAGACTACTATAATATTGTGTCGAAGTTTATAATACGTAAAATTTTGAATATTTTCCGGCAATGAATTTGGACATGTACTTCTTGTTTGAAATGAAAACATATTGGCATCTTATTTTGTGACTGTTTTCAACGTTATGTTAGGCAAATTCAAACTACAAATGGGTAAGCGAATATTCGAATACGGACTAACTACAAACGGCTGGTCGATAAAACTCTGTTATTATTGAAACGGTCGAATCCATTATAATAACAGAATTTTATCCTTGTCAATTCAATTGTACTTGTTACAGTTGGTAGTCACGTTTTAAAAGGTCAGGTCAAATACAAATCAAATAACGTTTAATAATAGTATATGTTGTATCTAGCATGCATATGAAGTTAAAAGTCAAACCGTTTTGAGCTTCGATGACAGCGGGCTCCACTTGTGCCAAGTCGGCCATCACATCGCGACGCTTCGCCTCAATTTCCTTAGTTTGTTTTTCTAAAGCAACCTAAATTCATAAAGAACGTTATTGATATGTGTATGTTGTAATGTTTTAGTTTCGAAGTATCTGTATATTATTATACAATCAGACCTGAATCTCCTGGCTTTCAACCTTCTTCTTTTCAGCCTCTTGTTGATCTTTTACCATTTGACGTAGTTTAGCGTTAGCAGCTTCATTTTTGGCTTGTAGTTCCTATGAGAATGAATATGTTAGTAAAATGTTTTTTAACGTGCACTGCCTTGCCCACATCATAAGTACACATACATATATTATAGAAACAAATCATATAATATACATGAGTTTACGATTACTTTACCTGTGACTTCACAGCAAGGCTCTTTTGCATCTCTTCAACTTGTTCCACGGTTTCGGCAATTTTGCCCAAACCGACGTTCAAGTGCAATTGTTGTTCTTCGAGATCAGCGCGTTTTTCTGCGTACAGTTTGACCATTTGTTGGATGAAGTCCAAGTAGTGTCTGAAAAGATTCATGTCATAGATTATGACTTAGTTTCGCAGAGTTTAAGTAATGTCAGGCATTTGCGATGTTATGTATGGATATTTTAGTAAGTATTCTACGAAAAAAAAACAGTAAACGCGAATTAGAAATTAGTTGTGTTTGATAAGAACGGCTTAATTTATTATTGATATATGGCCGAATACTGAAACGCAACTTAAAAATTAAGGTGAACTTAAACGTCTAATCCCGTCCTATTTTAGTCGGTTAAAATCGACTTAAAATTAAGTAGCGTTTCAGTATTCGGCCGATAATGATATAATCAAACAATGTAATTGCCAAAAAGGTGACAAAAGATGCGTTAGATTATTTCATGTTCGATAGTATGACAGTGAAAGTGGAAGTGGGCCGGCCATGTGTGCTGACGGCCGGACGGCCTACGTTCTGCAGTGGACGGTGATAGGCTGAGTCTAGTATAGTATGAGTAATGGAGTTCATGGGTGAAGTTGTGTGTACCTGGGCGTGATGGCCATGGTGCGGTTGGCGCGCTTGGCGAGCCGCGCGTTAGCCTGGTGCAGCGTCTGGTGCACGTACACGCAGGCGTTGACGACGGCCTCGCGGTGGCTGGGGCGCGCGCCCACCTCGCCGCACGCCGCGGGGAACGCGTCGGGCGGCACGTACTCCGCGCACTCCAGGTCCATGCGCCGCGTGAACTCCTTGCCCACCTGACCCGCACCACGCGTTATAGTATCACTATCGCCTCATCATATCTTTTTTTAATAAGCTGCAATAGCCCATGGCGCAGTAGACTAGATATCAGCCTGCGAAACGAGCGGCCGGGGTTTCGATCCCCGCACCGAGACAAATGTTTGCGAGACCCACAAATATTTATTTCGGGTCTTGGTTTTTGTGGGACCGAAAAGTCATTCGTATTTTCGGATCCCCACGACACAAGACTCTTATCTTAATGTGGTCAAGTCTATGTGTCTGACCATTGGGCATATTTATTACTATTATTATAATTCTTCAATGTTTCGTCAATTGTCTTATAATTTTAACAAATTGTAAAAGTTGATCATTGAGCTAACTTAATAAATAGACTAACAAAGATATTCAGTAAAGTATAGACACGAATAAACACTCACTTGGAACAGAGCGCCGTCACTCCAATCACCGAACCAGTTGAGTACACAACGGTTGAACAAAGCGGGAGATGTGGCGGCGCGGTCCTTCAGGCCCTCTGATGACGGGTTCATTGTGAACACCACGTGCAAGTTGCGCATCACTTGCCCAGTGAACCTGAAAAAGTACATTTTAATGAAGTATTCATTATCATCAGGCCGTATATTCCACTGCAAGGCACGGGCCTCCTCTCAAATAGAGACCACCACATTGATCTTGTGGGGGTTGCCGGGTACTTCAAAATTTTTAGATGTATAGGTTTTCACGCGATATTGGTGACTTGTGGAATTGACACATACAAAGGTTGATTAAAATTATTATAATATGGCTGCAGCCATATAATAATACTGAATCTTACCATTTGTAAAGTTCATCATTGGAATCGAGCATCAGTCCCTCCCTCTGGGCGCCCTCTTTGCATTGAGTCATCAAGGCAGCGAATTCATCGCCTTCGAACAATCCGGGCACCTGAAGTTAATTAAAATATTATAAAATTTTTTACTTCGATACATTTTATTGCAATTGCACCGATTGTAAGTTTTTTCCATTATGATTTTATGTCAGGTCCACTGTAAAATTCCACAGCACAGTACCTGCCGTACAGTTTACAAAATGTATAACGTATGTAATACCTCTCCGTTGGCTAAGAGTGTGTTCATTCTCTCGAGGAAGCCGCTGTCCAGTACGTTGGACTCGTCGAGTATGAAGGCGACCTTCTCGTCGCGACAGCCCGCGCGGCGCAGCACCGAACGAAGATCCTCGTCGAAGTCGGCACCTGTATACTTGTTATGGACCTGGAATAAAAAAAAAATGATTAATATATTTTTTATTTCTATTTAAAGAGCATGTTCTAGAGAAGAAACAGTTGTTACTGGCAAATGATTCTACAATATGGGCAGCTGTTATAATGACCGGTATTAAGACAGCGATTTAATCGAATTATATTTTATTTATTTTTAATTATTTGCAAATATTATTACAGTAAAGATTCCTCTCAAGGTTAGAGAAGGCCCGGGCCCAACCAAGGGACGTATATGGCCTGATGATCAAAGAACCGTTATAGATGTTTTGTTTATTTTGTTCACAATCTATTAGAGAAAGTTATAAGACTCACCTTAATTTGGAAGATGCTCAATCCGTTCATCCAGGCGACGAAGCGACTGAGAGTCGTTTTGCCGGCGCCCGACACACCGATGAGCAGCAAGTGTCCTTGCGGCTGGCGGAATATACGGTCGATACGCAGCACATGGTCCAACACCTCGTCGAACAGAACCAGAGGCACGTCCAATTCTTCTTCATAGAACACCTGCCGAAAAATAAATTAGTAATTACCACACTACCAATACAATTTTTCTGAGCAACTTTTTTAAAATAACCCGTTAAATAATGACAAAATCAATATATTATAGGTATCTCGAGGAACAGCGGAATAACTTGCTATTTGATTACTGACCTTGAGCCTAGCTTTGACGTATTCACGGAGTTGATCTCTTAGTACAGGCACGTAGTCCTTGCTCAACCAGTTGCTGTAAAGTATTGGGCGAGCAAGAGCTTGTTCTCGGTTGATTCCTGTAAATAAAATAAAACCCAATGTAAATTTTTTTGCACCGCCATGTTTTTAAAGTTTCTATGAGTAAATATATTTTGTGATTCAAGAATAACATGTTACAAAATAGCCACGATTTGTAAATAAGAAGTGATATTACATACCTGGGAAGAATCTCATAGCGACGTTATCGATATTTTCGTCGGTCCATTGTCTCTCTGAATCTTCAACCAAACGGTCTTGGAACAGGCGGAGGGCCTCGTGAGCCCAAAGTCTTACCAGACCTTCTACGCTCAGATTGTCCAGCGGTCTGTGAACATACGAACATTATTAAATGTTTGACCTTTTGGGATACGGGTAAATATTCCTTTCATCTACACAGACTCATTATTGTTTTTTTGAGAAAGCTAAGTACAACTCAAGTTTACTTTCAGCAATACATAATATAAATCAACTATTTAAATAATACACAAACAGACATAAAAAGCTGTTGTCGAGTATCTTTACCTAATAGCCTCACATATGCCGCGCACCCATCTGGTCATCTCTCGAGGCGAGTACACGTAGTGCGGCTGCATGTCCTGCGTGAATCGTTCCTGCGAGGCGAGGTACAGTTTCACCATGGCTTGTGTGAGCGGCTCCGCGTAGCCTCGCAGGGCGGGCTGCATGCGCAGCATGGCGCGGGTGAACGTGCCGTAAATCTAGGGGAAAAATAAATCATTGAAATTCATTGTTAAAATTGAGATTTTTGTGTACTTTAAGACAGACTGCTTTTGTAATTTATTACTGAAATAATAAGGTTAAATCAGTATACTTTTGAGTTTTTTTTTTCTTACACGCATTAAAATATTTAGTTTAAATTCATGAGAAACTAATTAATAATTTTGTTAACATTAATTGTTTTCTATTCGACATTGTTTTGTGTAAATGAAGAAAAGGGTAGAAACAACGTTATAAAGAGTTCATTTAAAAAACTATATGCACAATTAATAGTATTTATATATATTTTAATAATATATAAGATGGTTACTTTGTACCTGTTCGAGTGAAGTCTCTCCAGGATAGTCGACGTAAATAACGGGCACGTGTCTCAGCAGGCGGTGAGACAACGGTTTCCGTCCCGGGTCGGTGGGCGGGTTGCACGCGCCCACAAACTGGATGCGCTCCAGATGGACCCACGAGTGATCTGTGTAAAAGTATGTTTAATTTAGATTCTAATTTCAAATTTTTATGCCTGTAGTATTTAATGTGAGGCTAAAACATTAACAATATTATTTCTATCTGATAGGTGTTGATGAGGTCTTCCTAAACTATAAGAAGATTTATTCATACTCTGTTGTGTTTCCTATAACGTAACATATCATACATTAGAGATATATTAGTACTTGAAACTTTAAAGACCCATAGGACTTTTGGCGACAATGTTGCCACTCTCAATTATTCTATACGTACCACTAGCACGGTAGAATCCTTTGTGTTCCAATAATTGACGCAAGAAGGAGATGACGCGCTGTGTGCCGTACTGATCCATGTCGGGCAAGTTGATCTCGTCGCAGAACAGGACCAACCATTTACCCAGCTGAAATTAAATGTATTCTTTAGACATATACTATAAAAAATCTACTGAGTTATATTAGAAATAAACATAGAAGTCCAGAATATACCAAAAGTATTAAATTATTATTTTTTTTAAACAGACCTGTATAATCTATATCCTGATATAAAAATCATGTGCGAGAATCTTAATAAGTTCAAATATCGCAAGACTACCCTCCTCAAGTAAGTTTTAAAGCCCTATAATATTTTAGTATTAAGTACTATAGAATACCTGCACAGGCGCAAGGACTACACCATTGGGCGTCTTCCTGTACTCGCAGTAGTGGTCGAAGGTCTTGAGCAGTAGTTCTGGTGTTGTGGCTGAGGAGAAGTTGAGGCCCACCACCTCCATATCAGGTAGAGCACGCAGCGCGGAGAATAACGTCATGGTCTTACCGGAACCCGGCGGGCCGCACAACACTACACACAGATGTACAACATTAGTTTAACTCCATTGGGTATGGTGAGTTACATCTGTTTTTTGAACTATATGGTAAGACTAATAGGTCTCCTGTACAAATGAAACGACATTACCAGCCTATATAGGTCCCACTGCTGGGTAGGACCTTCTTTATCACTAAGGGGGTGGCTAGTGGTCGCTGGCCTAGTGCGAGATAGCGAACTACGCACCAAATATATTCCTTTAGAACTTTTAGGTGTGGAGGTTTCATAACGAAGTTTTCCTTCACCGTTGAAGAAAGTGATAAAATATATTTTTTCCCACCACAGTTAAAATTGTACGCAATCGATCTATGAACTTTCATATTCTGCTCGACTCAGCAACTGCTGATTTCGTTAATTTTGTTGTGAATATTATTTCCTTACCGAGCGGTTTGTGTTCAGCCAGCCAAGTGTATAGAAGTGCTTCATGACGCACGGTATCCAGTGTAGGTACTACTACATCTGGAGCGGCCACTTTGTGAGTTTCCACTTCAATTTGTGGCACCTTGGCCGACCATGGCACCCATTCACCAGTTATGCAAACCTAAAACGGAATATAATTGATTGACCATGGGCAATATTAAGAAGGATTTATTTTTCAATAATTTTATTTAACAGGTATTGAATAAAAATATATCCTTACCTCGAAATCAATGATGTGCTGATTAGCGCCACAGTTAGGCAACTGCATGGTGCTTGCTGATCTTATGAAGTCTCCTAATTCATTGCGATCCTGTAATCGATCATTACAATTAACATCTACACCAGTTAACATAAAATGTAATAACATAAAATTTTTATTCTCAACCACATTTATGAAAGTGTGTTGAAAGAAATTATATCATTTACTTATAAACAACATACCTTTAATTTAGCATCACCAGCGAAAGACCAAAGCAACGAGTACACGAGCCACTTGGGTACGTAGGCTTCCAACTGCTCACTTGTAATCGGGAAGTCAGGGTGTTGACGATTGTAACCCAAAATGTTCCTTGAAATAAAACAGACATTGGAAAAATGATGCAAAACTTTTTGCGATTGAAAAGAGCCTTATTCAAATGCGCCCCCGACGGTGGAATAAATAATTACACTAATGTATTCATACTGGTGGTATCAACTTGGCCTAATTTGATTGTCATATTTATTTGATATTTTTCATTAACATTACCCTGACTGAAGTTTTGGGAAGTCATTATGTTTGTCCAGGTATAAAGATATAAAACAATAGCTATGTTACGTATAAAACTAAACCCCTTACCTAACACCTCTGTTGAGCATAGAATGTAGCGATGACAAAGCTCGATGGCGAGTGAAGTCCATGATGTGGTCGAGAGATGCCGCTCTCTCCAAACACTTCACTACGAGACCGTCGCCGAAGAACAATGGCTGCAGTATAGCGGCGACATCGCGTTGAGTCTACAAAAAATATATTGAATATAGAGAATAATATATAAAAGTATCTATTCTTACTTCTATTGTTTATATACATACTTGCAAAGCTGGAGATAAGATGTTTTCTGTAGCAGCCTGATCGCTTCCAGGTGTAGGTGCCGCCATAACGATGCTGAATGAATCTTCTTCTCCATCCTCCAAAGGAATATTCCGCAATCTAAACAAACCAATACGATTAAATTAAAGAGAAATAGTTTATAAAATATTTCATCTTAATTTTATTGTTTTTTTTTTTACCTCATCAGATAGTTTTCGAAAATCATTTCAGTGGTCAAGACGTCTTGCGAGAACCAAACCATGCCGCAACGCGATACAGTAGCGAGTGTTGCATATTTAAGGTCTTGTACCTGTAAAGATAATGTCAACTTAGTACCTACTATTTAAACATAATGTTATCTGGCGTTCTTTCTAGTCTATTCCTTACATTAACTAATATAATTAAAGAGAAATAATAATTAAAGAGTTGAAAAATCTTGCGATCATTACAGAATACATAAATACGATTATTCCTCAGTGTTATACGCGATTAATAGGTAAACACAGACTAACCAATCCAGGACAAAATATTTAGCGATATAAAAATAATTTCCTAGTTATAATTTTCTGTGGGAACATCATGTAATCTGTAAACATTATGATCCTCTCTATTCGGTAGATGGACTTTTTACACGGAGGATTTTATTTTCACGTTGAGCTAAACTTTCAATCAATACCTGATTAATGTACTTTACTTACCTCGAACATAATTCTGACGTTAGGCGGCAGTGAGAGACGCTCGCCATTAGGCAGCGTCAACAGCTTGTTGTCATCGAGCACGGAGTTCAAGTTCTCCACCCATTCGGGATCCACGTCACCGTCGAATATTATCCATTGGCGCTTGTTGATCTCCCCGCGAACGTTGTCGATGATTTTCCTATGGAGGAAAGTAACACATTTTTTATATGAGCTATAAATTATTCTAAGCTATAGTAATAGTATTTTAAAGATGTGTATACCGATTATTACGAACACAGCTTATTGAATTAAGACTGACCTCTGATTGGGCAAATCATATGCCAGAACTAATAAAGTTGCTCAATTGAATATTTGTACCGTTATAGTTGTACCGCACCGGTTTAAATGGTAAACCTACCTCAGTATGTGTGTGAAGAGACCATCGGTCCATTCCCGAGTGTTGGGGTCGAGTACACCATAAAGTGTTTCCTTCGACATAGCTTTAGGATCAATCACATGGGCCACGCCTTCAACTCCCTCGTATCTGTAAAAACACGGTATATGTAGACTCCACACTGTGTTAAAATTTTGATCAATAATATCTTAAGACTGTATATATACCTCTCCAACGCTTTCAATAGAACTCGCCAGGCAGTAGACTTGCCACTTCCAGAAGGTCCAACCATCATGAGACCATGGTTGAGCTTGCAGATCTGATACAGCTGGAGAACCTGTATGTTTATAATTTAGTTAATAATATAGTCGAAAAAACAGCATGCCTCAAAAAGAAAACTACCTGCTTAGTCACTTTTGTAAAGCGTGATTTAAATTTGGAAAAAACAATATACTGTGAATTAGTCAATTGTAACATCACTAAGATATGGAAGCTGTATACGACACAAGTTTTGGGGTTGCAAAAAATGTAACTGTAAGGTTTACACAGATTCGTTCTGTACAAAGCGACTCATTCGTGGAGGAAGCAAAGGGTTTTTACTCCATACAAAAGGAAATCTAATATTGAAAAATTGGATAAAGTAAGAAACGAGGCCATTAGCTTAAAGTGGGAGGAGACGAAATCTCAGTAACAGTGCACAAATGAATACCAGGTAAGCAATGAATTGAAAATGGCGAAGAAACTACCACGCAACACTTCACTGAATATCGATAAAACCAATGCATTGGCATCTAACAGTTTTCGGATTTTATCTTTTGCCTAATCTCTGTCCAGTACAACCGAAGATATTTTATTGTTACGAGTTAGTTTTCCAAAATACCGCCAATGGAAAATAAAATCCGAAAGTGTTTAAATTCGATACTTACTTTTGGAATATGAATAACGCTTAAGAAAAGTACAGGTACAAGCGCTAAATTGGCCACATGAAGTGCACATTGGACACACACAAATCGGCACAAAGAGTAAGACCCAAGAGAGAGTGTCCCCAGTCCGGCCTGCACTGACCTTCTCGATCCACGTGCTGTGTAAAGCGCGCGACGTCGCGCTGCGCCTCTACGTGCCGTTAGCGGGTTAGCATGGAAACGCATATGCATTCACACTCACATACTAACGTTATATGTTAAACAGAGTGTCCATTTCATAGTTTTTAATCTATTTTTCTATCCTATATTCTCAATATTAGTGGAATATATGAGATTTTTCATTTTGAAAATATGACGCCATAAAATGAACACCCTGGTATTTTATAAAATAAATATTATTATATTTGACAGGACTAAAATGTTTCACATTCACGGGATGTCTTATAACACTAATCTATGATTTTTTCGTATTTCTTATGTGCAATTTCTATAAATTGTTTCATGAGGTGTAAATGTCTTTAAGTTTAAACTTCAGGTACTAAGTATGTTTTTAAAACCCATGTTATGTAATACATCTAGTGCCACCAACACTTCATGACAAAGCGTATGTTAAATCATTATGTAACCATATTGCACGACTTCCATTTTTTATTAATCATCATGTGTCATATAATACGATATAATATGCCGTCACCTTGTCGGTTAAAATGTAAATGGTAAATGTTGTAAAACGTAAAAAATAAAATAAAAATTAGGTGCATACAGAATTCATATTCCAAATATTTGTGCACGACGAGATCACACATGAAATGAATGCTGTATGTCGTTGATATGCTAGCAGTTAATTTCCGTGACCATTATTGAATGAATCGTCCCTGCAAATTAAATTATCTAGCCACCAAATCATATGCAGTAAAATAATCGACACATACCTTGTCCATCCAGGTGGAGCCTTGCTCGTCACCCTCGCCGCAAACCAAAAACTCTTCGGCGCAAACAGCACGAATTTCATTCTTTAAGCCTATAAGAAATAACATTTTTACGTGATCACATTCGCTTGTTCAAGTTCATTTGTCTATTACTATATAGTTGTGTATACAAAGTAATAGTCCGGGGGCTCTGTCTGATTTCAGAAATAGTGTGACAAGGCTGACTCTATAGGCTTAGTACAAAGAACAAAAGATTTTAACCGTAACCGTTTTAGAAATCGCCAAATGTTTTGAATTACAATCGTCAAATTATACTAGCCAATTCACTCACCAGTCATCTCGGCCCTGGTGTATCCAACATTGGGGAACACATCATTCAACAGAGAGAACAGCAGGGGTATATCTTCAGCCACCAATTTCGGCACCATTGTTTCGCACACTGATTGTATGAGAATGTCTTGTTCAGGCAGAGATTCTGCGATGGACGCCTCATCTGGCACTTCTTGACCACGTTCCGTCAGATTTTCCTATACAAAATACATTTTATTTAATGTCTGGTCTGAGTTCATTGCACAGAGAAAGCTATTCGGATACAGACATATATAATGTGAACGTAATTCATATATACCTCAAAGTGATGTCTGCTATGCTATGGAAAATAAAGTAGATGTAAAATTTTGCATGTAATTACTACAAAAGTTTAATTAACAAAACGGAATGGAGTTACATGATTTATTGGTGATAAATATAATGAAATTTATATAGATACCTTAATCTTCTGTATACGGTCACGTTTCACGTTACCGGCGGAAACCAACACTGATTTCAGAGCTCGCAGACCGAAGTCGTAATGGGATTGGTTTGACAGTTGCTCGTCACACAGCCTATTGAAGAACAAACGAATTAGAGTTTTTCTAAGTGCTTTTCAAAAGAACGTCAGTACCATGTTTTAAAACGTCGAGCAGATACATTGAACTCATTGCAACTTGTAACTACTTGTAATAATATAATTGTAGCTTTTAGACAATGAAACATTTAGAGGCGTATCGTGTACAATATAAACCATTATTAAGAGGTGTCATATAAATCTTTAGAACTAAGTGGCTTACTTGAAGAATGGTACTATCTTGCAGGCCAGTTTCTCAGCAGTCCTGAACCCTTGGCTGAACAACATCACTTCGGCGATGAGTTGTCTGTCGGGAGTGGTCATGGCTAAGCTTCTGAACAGCTTCTTCAAGTTATCCGGCAAGTTTGAACGTCCAGCGTATCCGGGGTTCATGGTGATGAATATAGCCATGTCTTGGGACACGCGCACTTGCTTCCCAACCAGCTCTACGGTTATGGACTTGGCTGAAAAATAATAAAAATAACTATAGAAACTAAACATATAAATATATTTGAGGGTATGATGATGAATAAAATAAGATTGTCTAGTGTACTTTGAGACTACTTTTAAAGGTTGGCATGGATTTAACTTGTCTTATAGACAATGAGTGATTGTTCCACAAGCAATCGGAATGCATTGAAAATTAATTTCCAACAAAAGAGATGCAAGCTTGGGAACTTCCAGTATCTAGTGATCATGAGTGGGTGCAACTTAGTATATGAAAACTTTTTTTTTAAGTAAACGTTGTAGCTTGTTGTGCTTGGCGTGTATGGTGCCTTAATCAAAACTGACATGAAAATTGTTAAGTGAAATTGCTACCAGCTCAAAACTGTCTTTGCTTTTCCCTTTCAATGTTGCGCTAGTAATAAGCAATATCGCGTATTATGCTTGTTCATACGGCGTAACAAAAGTTAAAATCGTCGGAGAGTTAAAAAATGATTTTAACTAGTCTGCTTTTCTATGTGCTCTGGTAATTATATTATTAAAGTTTTTTTTTTTATATCTTCCTTACCTCTGCGTAGTATTGTTTTCATGTAGTGTGCTGTAGTGTTTAGAGTGCCAGCGAGAGGAAGGAAAATTTGCTGTTGTATACGGTTTTAATTTAAAATAATCTATGAACATATAAATAATATTTAGTTTACCGGTATTGTCTCCTTCTTGATGACTCTTGAGAGCTTCTTGAATAGTTTGCACCTGCTGGGACACGGCCGATAACATTCTCTCCTCCAGACGATTGAACTCGTCGAAGCAACCCCATGCACCCACCTATAACAAAATATAAATTTATATGCTGAACATATCCCTTCCCTATGTAGTTTGAGCTAAATTCAAAAGTGTTTCAAGTCATCAAGTCTAGAATTATAAAAGCGAAAATTTACTAGTACAGATTAAAAGGAAATCTTACTTGACAAAGACCGACAAAGATACGGCCCATGGCTTGGAAGTCAAACGTTTCGTCGCAGTTGAACACGAGCACAAATCTACCCAGTTGGTTTCCGAGGGCCTTCACAGACTCTGTCTTACCAGTACCGGCCGGACCTGGAATAAAAAAAAAAATGTTTTATTAACATACTCTAATTTTTACTTCAATTGAACTAAAATAAAAAGTATCCTGTAAATTTATTTTTAATTGTGATACGTACCGAATGGCGATCCACCCAGCCTGGCTTCCAACGCTTGTGTCATAGTCAAATAGCAACGGTCAGTCAAGGGCGTTTGTACGAGACGGTCTTGCACACCCAAATACTCGAAACCGTATAGGAATTTTGCATTCGCCATGTGAATTGTCAGTTGTTGCAGAACCTATACAAAAATTGGGATTGTGAACACTATCTTCATTATTATAAAACTTGATATGATTATAAATAAATTTATTAATTAAAAGCTTTTAAAACGAGGCATATTTTTAGGAGTACATGTCGGCAATGAAAAAATCTCTTATAGTTTTCAAACAATTCTGGCAAAGATTTATAACACACAAGATTTTTTTTGTGTTATACACGTTACTTACAGAACGTTAATAAAGTTTCCATGAATTCTATGTATTATTAAAACTTGTGTTATAACTTACGTCGTTGTTCCTGGGATCGAAGTAGAAGCGCATCTCACACAGCCATTCGAACGAGCGTGGGCTGTTCACGTTAGACGCGATCAAGCGACGGGTGACCGTACGCTTGTGGACGAACTCGTTGATCTATGAATAAAAAGTTTATATAGATATTGTAAGCAAGCCAGAAATTACTACGTTTAAATAGTATAATGTAGATGTTTCATAATAAAAAGTACTTGAATGAAATGTGTCGTCATCACCCATATATGTCCTTCTTCTCACTGCCGCTCCTCACCCTCTACCATTGAGAAGGTTTAGGCCTTACTTCACCACTGGCATTATTTATGTATTCAAACATATTCTATCAGGTCAAATCATGCATAAAATAGCAAAAATTTATTTCACTTCTAATAAAAAAATAGTAGCGGGAAGTCTTACCAAATGTTCAAGCTTCCTTCTTCTAAGCGGAGGTTGTTCTTGCAGCACGGAGTCAGCGAGTATGTTGAGCATGTTCTCGACGTGGGCCAGCACTCTCTTGAGCCCGTCCCCGCCGCCGCTCGCCAGCGCCGCCTCCACGTCCTCAGACCACAGGATCTGCGCTGCTAGCACCACGATTTGAGCCTGCGAGATGGTAAGGCGAATTTTGTTATTATGTATTCGAGTTTGGAGATTACAGTGTCTTCAAAAATAGGTAATTATTGGTAACCCGATAACTTTTTAATAATTACTTTATAAAATGTAAATCTTGGTATTGTCGAAAAATAAAATCTTTTACAGACTTTTAGTAAGGGAAATCAAAAAAGTTGCGTATTTAAAGACTACGATAATTCACTTAAAAAAAAAGGCATAACTATGAAAATCATCTTTATTCATCATCATCATCATCATCATCAACCCATATACGCCCACTGCTGAGCACGGATCTCCTCTACCATTGAGTAAACCCTAGTATATAGTCCTCTCATAGGCCATAGTCCGCTACGCTGGCCTAGTGCGGGTTGGCGGACTACACACCTAAGAAATTCCTAAGAACTTTTAGGTGTGCAGGTTTCATCACGATGTTTTCCTTCACCGTTAAAGCAAGTGATAATTCAATTTGAATACACACATAACTTCGAAAAGTCAGAGGTGTGTGCCTGGGGTTCGAACCCGCGACCGCCGAGATGCTCGACCGGGCGCCCAAACCTCGAGGCCATCACTGCCACCATAATCATCTTTATTATTTTCCGTCAATTGTACTCCAGAAGTTAATGCAAGACATTCAAAAATAATACTTTTTACGATGTGTTCAACTTACTTGATATTTATCGCACCAATCGATGAACTTTTGCGGGTCGACATTGCCGTCTTTAAATTGTTTGACGTCACCAACAGCGTCCTTAAGTCTGCAAGCTAAGGTCACGCGCATCTCGCGTTCCACCATCGACAGCCACGAGTTTATTTTCGGATTTTCAATAGTTGACACGGGTGATGTGAAATATACCTAAAAAAATATTTAGCTGTTATCGCAATGAAACCGAGACTTCTGAAAATTTCATAGGACTTTGTGACATATACGAGTATGGTAGACGAACAATCCTACTAATTTTCAACAGAGTTAAATTTTTTGTTACCCACGTTTTTTATCTAATTTGACTGGACTACTTATTGACCTTTAATAATACCCTTTATATGGTGATAAAATAGTAGGAAACATTAAATTAAAATCTAAATTAAAACCTTTGTCTATAGATCTTATTTACCTCTTCTCCTTCACGCGATGCTATTCCGTTAATAACAGTGTTATCATCATTGAGAATAATAGCTGCAACGCCAGCGAACATTTTTTTGAAGTGTTTCTGTAGACGAGCGATGTTCTTACTGTTGCCAATGATTTCCAGAAGATCTTCGTCACCCACGAAGTAGAATCTATAGAGAAACAGTATGTCTATTATCGACGATTATTATATTTTCTTTCTGATATCAAAAATGTTTTTTTTTTATAAGTCCATCAAGTGCTTTTTATTTTTGTTGCTGATTCAATCGATAAATTCTCTGTTGCAGATTATACAAAAGACATAGTATAATTTTATAACGACATGATTGTATAAGACTTACCGCGGGAAGCTGCTTCTTTCTCTTTCCAAATATTCACCAAGAGCCTTCTGAATCTTGCCCAACAAGTCTGCGAGACGTTCCAAAGAGCGCTGTACTCCCGGAATGTTCAATACGTCCATAACCATGGGCGACTTCCCCACTTTCTTCATCAGCCCGAGGAATTCAGAACTACAAATAAAACAGGATTTTTATGTTAAGAAATATAACATGATAGATTTTTATATAGTACGTACATTCATAAACACACATTGTGGTGCACTCGAGCGATCCTTAGGGGTGCATTTCTCGATAAAACCGCGATTCGCAAATGGAGTTTTATGTTCCTTGCAAAAGGGGGGTGGTATATTATCGTTTTTCGCCCTCGTTACCAGACTGTGCTGTTAGCCATGATTCGGAAATTGCACCTGGGATCTATTTATCTATCTTTAGGTCACACAGCACACACGCACACGCCAAACTAATCCATAGTACTAACAATTAAATTTCAAAGGTTACTTTACCTGATGCTTTGGAAGCGACTGGTTTCAACAGGCAGCAGAGTTTTTATATCAGCGGATCCGCTGAAGATGCCCTCGAGGTAAACCCATCGACGTTGCACATCGATCCACACGTCGAACAACGCGTTGATGCGGTTCAATTTCTCTTCCCATGTCAATGCCTCTTCTTCAAATACCTAAAAATTGTAAGCAGGTAAGTGGACATACTCATTTTTCTTTAAAAAAAAATTACATAATGAAACTGTACTGAATAACATTGAATCCAAAACAATATGAATTCATTAATATAATAGTCACTAGTTCTCAAATTTCTTTCTTCTCTACTGTTTAAAATTTATGTTTAGTATGACGTGATACCTTGTAATAAGGAGACAGTTTCATAGCAGCGACGCTGTTGATGTGTTCCTTCACTTTGTTGAAGAGATCGTCCCATCCACGAATGATCTTGCATTTGTTCTGGTAGTTAATGAGGTCCAGTTCGTAGCTTTGCCAAGACTCGCGCACCTGTTAGTTTTCATTAAAATTTATGAGTACTGTTTCATAAAAATGAAATCTTCCGTGCCTTAAAATCACATAATTACAAGTATTAATTACATAAGTGAAATAGGTTTATATACAGGAAAAAATATTATTTTTATTTTTTTCTACATTTATGCGCTAAGTACGGATTAATTAAAAGATGAGTTTTTGTAAATTGTTGCAATTATCATATTTATATTTACTAGAATAAATTTGCCGAAGTAATAGTTTTTCAGTTTAGTGACGCATAAATAAGTTTCAGGTGAAACTGAGGGATCGTGTTGCTACTATGAAATTTGCACATAGTACATAGAAAAAAATATAGTAATATTAACGGATTTTGAATTGTGAATGGATAGAAATTGAATGGCGAGGCCTATATCTAGCAGTGGACCTCACATGGCTGATGGACTGATGAACATATACGGACCTGTTTCAAGAACTCCTCGAGCGCCATCTCCCCCTGCGCGACGGAGACGACGTCCTTGACGGTGTGTTCGTTGTGCAGCAGGTCGGCGTCCCACACCTGGCCCAGCGTCAGCTCCGACAGCGACCAGTCCACCTTCAGCGCGCGACACAGCTGCCGCCAGTGCCGCTCCTTCAGCGCGTCCGACTTCAGCTCCACGATCAACATGTTCACCTGCACAAGTAGGTGCATTAACACACTGAAATTGCATCATTGATAACACTAGTGCTAAAACCTAAAATGAATCTTTGTGTTGTAGTTTGAGATACTCTTGATAAGAGACTAGTATTTTAATGTAGGCTCAGAACCAGATATGAATGTGACTGTTGGGCATAAAAATTTTAACATTATAAGTATCAAGAAATATAGTTAAAAATAAAATACATACCTTGGTGTAAGACTGCAGCAGTTTACGGACATATTCATAACTGTCGTACATTCGCAGACGAGCCGGCAGTTCTTTCAGCTCATTCAACATCGCTTCCAATTGTTGCCTGTAATCAAAATAGATCACGTTTTACTCAGTACTTAAAGTCTTTAAAAAGCCGAATCATATTGTATTGTATGGAAAATTAGTTGTAACCTGAGTTTTCTCGGCTGGACGGAAAGCCATGGCTTCTCCCTGATATCGTCAATCTGAGTCCAGATCTTGCTGAGCGAGGACCACACGCCGCGCAGGTCTTGCAACTCTTCCAGCGCTACAGTCATGCGCTCGTTGTTCACTGAGCTGCCTGTAAATTATATTTTTAAATATGTTATAGTGAAACGCAGAAATTGGCACCCGACAATACTTAATTATTCTTATTTTGGGACCATTTTTTTTCTTACATTGCAAATGATCATAAAGGATATCAAGATCACTATAAAAAAGTAGTCGAAACTTTTAATTGTTTTTTTTTTATACAGTAGAATTACTTTTCTGCGTTTAGAAAAACACTATTAGTAGTATGTCTTCATAAAAAAAAAAATATTCTCAATTTACCAGTGTCATGTAGCTCTAAAGCCTCCTTGGCTTTGGCGACGTTGTCCCGCTCGTCCTTGAGTCTCGTGTAGCGAGTCTCCATAGCTTGCAGCCTAGCCAGAGCATCCTCAGGTCTTGTAGACCCATCGGTGGGCTTGCTGCGTTCCCACTCGGTGAGGAATTCCAGTGTACGCGCTTCTACTGCTTTGTCCTCCGCAACGATTTTTTGTTGGAGCGAGGCCACCTATAGGAAAAAAATGCGATGATTTGTAGATTAAGGACAAAACTAAGAGGTTCTGTTGTTTTTTTGTTGAGATACTTACTTGGGTCTGGATTGAAGAATCCTTTCTGCGCATAATCTCATTGAACGCACTCCATTCGCCTTCGATATTATCGACATGCAACCACTGGGCTGGGAACTGGAATCTAAAACAAAATAATACACATATTAAACACGAAAGTTAAAAGTAGATACAGGGCTTTTTTTTCATAAAATAGTATGTTTCGTTACCTTTGTCTCTCGAGGATGCGTTGCGCCTCCCTGTAAATATCGACTTGTTTCTCCCAGGCCAGCACTTCCCTCTTAAGTTGTTGTACATATGTGATGAGAGATACCGCATCACTTGTTGAAGCTGCCTCTGTTAATTAAATTAATTGATTAATACAACTACTACAACTGAGATAGGTAAAAGATCTTAGTGAGATAAATTGTGCTTATGGCAATGTTTTTCATACATTGCTATTGTTATTTTTACAAATGATATTCTGTTCCTTATTGTGTACAAGTACATCATCATCATCACCATTATCAGCCAATAGTGGTCCACTGCTGGATATAGGCCTCCCCCAATGACTCCCACCGGGAACGGTCGGAAGTACAAGTACAACTGTACACCATAAGGAACAGAATATCATTATATTATTGATTTATATAAGTAAGTACGGAATACGGACATGCCCAATGCCCATAGAAGCATGAATGAACAGAATGCTATAATTTTTTTTTTTCAACTTTTATGCACACCACGTTAACCTTATTTTTATTATATACCACACCAATACGACTATTTGCCTCGAGGTGAATTAAAAAAACTCCCACTCACCAATAGTCTGTTGCTCGAGCTGGCTGCGCGACTTGGCGAGTTGTCCGTGGAACTGCACCATCTCCCCGCCCAGCAGCGCGCCGAACTTGCCGAGCACCTCCTTGTGCCACGCGTCGTACTTGAGCGCCACCTTGCTCTGCACGCGCGCGAAGTCGATCACCACGGGCCCGTACTCGCGCCGCGTGTCCGACGTGTCGAACGTCGTGCGCGATTTCCTGGTAAGGGAGTTTATAGTATTTTTATCTTATATGAAGACATTCATTTTAAAGTGGAATTTTGCATTTTTCGAAACATGTTTGCACCATAGACACTTAATTATTTTTTGAGCTATGTATGTGACTGTTGGGTGTATTTATTATTATTTATTCATAAACATATCTTCATAGAACGTCATTTATTAAAAAATTGAGCATGTATATGGGTTTTAAGTAACTAATTGATGCTTTCTACTGTAAGGGTATGATTTTTTTTCTGCTTTTTATGTACATATCCACAATGTTTGTATACAATACAAATCTTTAAAAACTTACTTGATGTCATTCAAGCATTTGATCCACAGAGTAATATCTTCGCCCAGACGTCCATACAAACTTTCAGGCTGCAGATCCCACAGAGCTTGATAGCTGTAAAATATCAATATAAAAAATTAAACAAAATCAAAATTTATTATCTTTAAGACAATAGTTATAATTCATTTATTTTCTAAACTTACCGTAGCCATTCATCGACGTATTCCCGAACTTGAGATATCTTTTGTTCGATGGCATCGTATGCGCTTTCAAGTGGCATCGATCCGCCGGGCAGCTTGGTCAACAAGTTTCTATAAGTTGCAGTTTGAGCGCGAGCAACGCCCACTTGGTATCTGTGAATTAATATTATTTATCATTTATAGTTGTGCTCGTAAAATGTTGTTATTACTAGATTTAACCGACTATCAAATATTCGGGAAAAGCAAATAAATTATAATGTAATGACATTGACAATCAGAAATGTATGATGTCTCAAACAAACACAAGGTGGCTTGGTTGAAAGAATCAAGTTACTTAGAAACAAGGTTGTGCCTTCAACCTTCTTTTTTGGGAAACAAATAGAAAACATCAGGTATCAATAACAATGGAATGTCTTACAAAATTTATCAAGCATTCCACTAATACATTGCTAATGTTGTTTCACTAATGTTTTCGTATTTGTATGAAATTTGGATGTGATAAACTGCAAGTTCCCTTCTGTATTCAGACACCCATAAACGTACTATCTTAGTCTGGAGTTAGAATTGTAACAATGACAGTTTACGAGTATAAATAAAAATTGTATAAAATATTTTTTCTCATAGCAAATAAGGCATTTTGATTAACTCACCTGGTGCTCTGCAAGCGATGCTGGCTAGTGACGATTGCCTGCCACGCGAACATCTGCCGCATCAGTTGGAAACGAGCTTCTTCGAGAGAGGGGAACAAGTACATCTGCTGGTTGGTTATACGGACTTCGTGCACCACACGGGTGATCTAAAAAAAAAAAAATAGGAAATGTAAATATCGAAAATCTAGAAGCTTCTATCTAATTTATTGAATTTTGTTGTAATTTTTCGAATTTTAAAAGTTATTTAACATACCTGTGGCTCGCCCCCAGGTTTGTGCGTGGGTTCTGCTGGGGAATACGTGTCCATTGACAAATCGAGTTCGTTGCTCTTGCCGAGCAGAGCAGCAGTCCAAGCTTCAATGCCGGCTTGTAAACGCGCAGCAAGGCTTTTCTCCACCTGGTAATTTTATATAATGTGCTTAGCATATTCAGTTGAGTTTGATATTAAAAGCTGGTCAGATGTGAAATATCAAGATATAAATAAAATGAACATCGAAGTAAAAAAAGTAATAAATTAAATATGCCCATACTTTATTAAAACTAACATACCTCTTCATCAAGGCGCTGCACCCACAAGTGTAAGTTGCTGTACTGACGCAGCGAGAGGTCATCGATGGCGCGCTGCAGGCGGCTTAATATATCAGCCAGACTCCCAGCTGAATACGGACATGTTTCCAGAGATCGGGCGTCTACTGATATCTGTTCTTCCACTGCTAATAAATCTTCCACCTGTAAAGAAAATAATGTCAATATTTGTACATAAAATAAAAGAAGAAAATAATAATAAAACTTAAAATATATAGTCTCACCTTCTCTTGGAATAAGAGAACCACTTCACTCAATTTCTGAACATACGGGTCGAGTTTGTAAGACTCCCATACAAGAGCCATGCCTTCAGACACTTGGTTCAGTACATCACGACGCAGTCCAGCGACCAACGGGATGATAGACGCTTTGTCGCGGATCTGAAATATATTCACCATTCTATTGAATCAAAATACAATTTTAATGAAAGTCAAACAAATCCATGCCATGAAAGATGATCAAATGATATTTTTGGATGCATGCGTGAGCAAGGTGATATAGAGGCGTGCGTTGATATTATTAGAGGCAATATTCTATTCCTACACATTGTATAACGATACTAATACATTTAACAAATAAAATACTGCTTAAATAAATGAAGGCGATGAAAACATGCGATGGGACGAATGTAGTACTCTCTTTTTAAATAATAAATACAATATAAAACACAATTCAAATATTGTCAGCATGCGGCCTATAAACTTCAAAACTACCTTAGTATGATTCCTATTATTTAGCTGCACAAATAAAACGTACATATGTTAGTAATTGTAGGGTATTACTCATTGTTAACTCCTAATATCCTTGTTTGTCTCGTGCCTATAAGTTAATATGTGTCTAGTGCTGAACTTTGTGAACAGATAAATAACGCAAAAGTAGACATACATACCTTTTCCAGAGTGCGTTCGTATGTGCGCACGCTTTCGATAAGTGAAATGGCGAACGGGTAGAGTTGATTGGCTTGGTGGGCTTTGTTCACTATAGCCAAGGGCACTCTGCGAGAAAACGTATATCAATTATTCTTAGGAAGTACATCAGTACTATTTAGTACTATATATTAGTACTAGTAGTAGTAGTATCAGTACTAGGTATAATTCTAGACCATTGTATAAAGCCACTTTTTACAACGGTGTCTAAGTTCCAGCTGTCGCGGGTTCAGACTCCAGGCAAATCTGGTTAAGAGCTTTATATTGTCATGAAAGTAAACGGTTCCTTGTGTGGTTTATTACTATTATACTATTGTTAATTTAATCCTTACCTGAATCCGAGGTTCTTCAAGTTGCGCACTTCCTTGTACAGAGTAATAATTTCTGGCAGGAAGTTGACCTTGAGCTTGAGTATTGTGCCGGTCTTGCTGGAGCGAGCTCGCACGGATTCGATGGCGAAGATACGCCCGGATACGCCCAAGTTACGTTGTTGTACCTACGTAATGCATGAACAAATTTGCTGTAGTCGCATAAATTTTGGAAAGAATATAGTAGCCAATACAGCAGATCCAATAAGCTGGTTCTAGCCTTTTTAATACTTTATTTTCAACTTTACCTTGCGAGCCCAATCGTCGAAAACTTCTTGCGTATCTAACTTCAGACGGAAACTATCACCATCCGCTTTCAGCTTCTGTCCTTCAATGTGGTTTTCCCAGCCTTTGCCTAACACACGAAACAATATAAAATTGAATTTATTAATCATATTGTAGTATCACTAATTAATAATGAAGAAATTTTCTTACCCAGTACATCTTCGACTCTCTTCAAGTACGCAGTTAGTTGATGATCAATTTGCTTTGCCCATATAATTGAACCAGCAACGGGCGGCAAGTCACGCACTAGAGAAAGCCGACTGCACTTCGATTGAGGATACTGGACCTAAAAAGTATACATACATTATTATTGTGAAATTCAATTTTGCTTCATACAAACAAAAGCAACTTATACAAATAAGCTTATTGTAAATTTGTGCTTTAATAGCTTATTAAAATAATGGCAAACAAAATAATACCTGGCTCTTATCAAAACAGAGGTAGACGGCATGCAACATTACAGTTGGAATAAACAAAACATCATAAACTACAAATAAATCAATTTATAAAAACACAATAATGTCAAATTAAGATAGCATGTAAATAAAACACTACTATTAAGAGGCAATCAAAAATTGAGCTTTCGAGACTAGTATAATAAATAAAATTACAGTCAAATATTTTATAGGTAAAATTTCAATTTAAAGTAGGTATTCAACTAATTTGTATGATTTTTGTATGGGGGGCGAAAATGAAAAAAATAATTGGGAGATGGGGAAAGAACATTCACTTTCGTTACATAAATCTCTTTCCAAAATTAGAGTGGGACGTTACCTAGCAGGGGACAATTACAGTTGCATACAGGGTGTATTCAGACCGTGATCGGACACGAAGGTGGTTAATAGCTAAGGTGATTATAAATTCGTTGGCGTTAAAAAAAAATCCGACAAAAATAAAAAAAAAAGTTTTCCATACAACCATAGATATTAAATATATGTGGTTTTTATGAAAAACATATTTTTTTAGCAGACTTCGAGAAAGGAGGTTTTCAAGTCATCTGTATTTTTTTGTTTATTACCTCAGAACTTTTGACTGGTTGGACCGATTGTGATAATTCTTTTATTGTCGGATTTTTTTAACGCCAAAGGGTTTCTAATAGGGAATGCAATCCCGACTCGAGATTGCAAATTCGAGATCCCGCGGGATTAGAAATATCAATCCCGCGGGATCCCGGAATTTTCGGGATCCCGTCTAGTTTTAAAAACATAATTAATTTGGATGACTAAAAAAAACTAATAACTGCTTGTTTGTGATAGTGAGGATAAGCAAAATAACATATTAAAAATATGACCACGTCTCTGAATTTCGTGATAAACTCAAGTGGGTATCTATCCGCCTTCGCCGAAATACTCGTATTCTTTTGCTACTCTTTCAAATTTTATTCAATCCCACTGCTCCCCGTTATCTTAAAGATAGGTTCCGTTTATGCACGACCGCTTAGGTCCTCAGAAAATTTAACACTTGAAATTCCTCAGCATAGTACCAAATTTCTTAATAATTCTTTTACAGTCCATGCTGCACGTCTGTGGAATGAATTGCCACTAACAATTCGTAAAGCTAAATCGCTTTCCACTTTTAAAACACTTCTCAGAGCTTACCATTCTTAACTTTATATTTTATTTAGTAAATTCGTATTGGTATATGTATGTCGTTTAATATTTATATTCTTTTATTAATAGTGTTGTTTTTATTTCTGTAAATTACTCAAGCAATCTTTACACCAATATCTTCTATGCAATGTTAAGTTAACACATCTTCTTTTTACATTCATGTATGTTTATGTATTTGTTATTGATATACATTATTAGATGTTTTTCTGTTTCTTTTTTACAATTCTGAAGACAACTGCCAGAACTACGACCTTTCATTTCAGTCGCGTAGGTTGTCTGGAAGAGATCGCAGCTAGCGATAAGACCGCCTATTGTGCCTATATTGTATTCGTTATGGTTCATTAATGTTTTATATTTATTTTATTGTATAGTGTACAAAAACTATATAAATAAATAAATATTACTCGAAAGAAAATAAAAACCTTTACTCTTTAATCTTACCAACCAAAAATAATTATCAGGTTTTAAGGAAATTAACATAGGTAAATTAGGTAATCAAAATAATGAACATATTTCAAAGGAATTAGGAAGTAGTTACCTAAAACGAGTGATTTTGAAAATGACTCCTTAAGAAACAAAGGGTATTAATAGTATCATCTGCTAAACGGCATCTAATGTTCTTTGCAATGTATCGCGCTGCTGAGAATGCCCTCTCCGACTCAACACTGGTTGGCAATAGCGTGGCGAAGCAATTATATGCGAACTGCAAAAATCGCCCCCTTGTTCCTCCACACTGAAATAAATCCTGACTACTGCCGCCCAATCCCGTCAATCTCGAACGGGATCTCGTCATATAATGCGTCGGGATTGATCCCGAAAAATTACTCGGGATCCCGCGGGATCCCGATCTCGCGGGATCGGGATTGCATTCCCTAGTTTCTAATCACCGTAGCTATTACCTTTGTTTCTTCGTCTGAATACACCCTCATGTATCCATATGCAAGAAGGGATGTGTATACCTTGAATTTCTCGTGCAGCGTCTCGATGTCGTCCTTGACGCGCTGTATGAGCTGCGTCTGGTACTCGCGGATGGCGCCGCGGATGTGCGGCCGCACGAACAGCGCGTTGAACCGCGAGAAGATGCGGAACATCTCGTTGGCGTTCTTGGCCGTGCCCAGCTGGTCGCGCAGGTGCGCCGTGATGCGGGTCTCCACGCGGTCTGTACGGCATACAAACTTCGTACAAACTCTTACAAATTGTTAACCAATTCTTTAACATAGTGTGCTACACTTTTGTTTAGTTTATTAATGTAGATAAAGAAGTATATAAGCTATGGGCTTGCCCATACTGACACTCAAATATATACATATTTTCTGGAATAATGTTCATTGAACGCTATGCTGTGTGCTGATATTTCGAGTTTATTTAAAACATACCGATTCTATCTTCGTATCGACGCACGGCGGCTTCCCAAGCATCGCAGCCTTCTCGCGAGATGTCCAAACAATCGACTTCTTTCACGTTCTCGTACGCAAGGTTAACCTAGAAAAAATGTTTATTATGGTAAATTATATTGTAGTAACGAACAAAATATTTATGCAGTACCTTTATAATACCAAATATTTGTATCAATTTTGAGTATAGCGTTACCTCAGCGATTGCGTTGGCATCGGCAGCGTCCATTGGCAAGGAGTGAGGTTGTGCGGGCTCCCCGCCAGCGCCAGTCTCAGTGTTCACTGTAGCACGCGGACGCAGCACCTATACACAGTATTAATTGTAAGACTTTCTGGCGCAGTAGCTTACTTACGTACACGTTTATGTATGCATTTTTTATATGCTAACAATAGACTATCTTGTGGGGAACAAAATTAACAAGCATAAAATTAAAATAAAATTTTCATAATACAAATTTCTTTTTCATGTATATGCATCAGATAGCATTAGGCCTTGTTGATTATATGATTGTATGTTTTTTTAGTACTTAATATTTAATTACTAAAACTTAACATTCCAAGGAGCGCCTGGACTGCTTATATAGTGTCTAAACGGACTCTATAACGGACTAAGAATAAGTGTAATGAAGGGAAACAGATGGATGAGGGCTGTTCAAGGACGGGATGGCTGGCGCTATCTTGGGGAGGGCTACGTTCAGCAGTGGATGGTGATAGGCTGAGTATAAGACCAATTGTGGTATACCCGGAGCATGACGGTGCGCAGTTGCTCGTGGTGCCTGCGGAAGCGGCGCATGTGCTCCATGCGCGCCTGCAGCCGCTTGTGCGACGGAGACACGCGCCACACCATCTTCAGGTGCTCGTCGCGCTTCTTCTTCACGATGTCACTGATACAACAATACACGATAAATAAAAAAAAACAAAGTCAAATTATAATTATATTTATATATATTTTTATAATTATACTAGAGCGATAAGACCGCCACTTATTTCTTGTTATTTTTATATTTAGTTTTTCTTTTATTTTGTAACAAGGAAGTGTTAATAAATAAATAAATAAATTATTTTCCTTAAAATAGAGTGTCATATAGATAGTACTCTTTGGAAGTCTGTGAAGGCATATTTCCAGCAGTGGACGTCTCTTGGCTGATGACGATGATATTGATGAGACTGTCATACATATTTATTTAATTCTATAGAAGATACAACAAAAAACTTATGTACAATAAATATATGAGCTTATTTAAGGGAAGCTCCCTAATTACATACTATATGCTTGATAATACTTATAACTGGCCTTATTTCTAACCTGTGAGCTGTTAGTCACAAATTTGTCGCCAATAGTAAGTAAAAAGTTAGCTACTCGAAATGGACAAAGGCAATTAAAAGTGTAGTAGAGTACAAAAGTAAGCTAATCCTGGTTGAATATGTTCAAGAAAGTGAGTTTTGATTACTAAACGAGCTACTAATATGGCTAGAGGCGGCACTTTAATCAATTTTATGTATTGGTCGATCTCGACCATTTTTGCAAAATCGTGGTTTAAAAAAATCTTCATAATGATTCAATAACGGTATAAAACGGTTATGAATTAGGATTTCACTACGTGAAATGTAAGGTGTTAAAAATACTAACCGCAAAAGTCCCTGCAGTTTCTCGTACTCATCATCCCAGCAAGAGAAAACTTCGAAGCATTGTGTCATCACACGTTCGAAGTCTTCGAAGGGAATGTGCATGAGTCGCCGAGTGCCCAGAACCTATAAAATATAATTAATGAT
The DNA here is from genome assembly GCA_030295005.1 of Cephonodes hylas. Lineage (NCBI taxonomy): Eukaryota > Metazoa > Arthropoda > Insecta > Lepidoptera > Sphingidae > Cephonodes > Cephonodes hylas. The sequence continues at coordinate 7,351,207 of AP025377.1, read as the reverse complement.
TAAGAAAAAATAAACATAAAAAAAATTACATATAAAAAATGAACATTAATTGATTAGATCTTTATAGTACCTTCAACAACTGTTGTCCGAGGTCACGGGAAATAGCCTCAACAAGTCTCAAGCCTCGTTGGATGGGATATTTTGTAGAACGGATTTTCCGAAGGTGGGAAAATATCTGCTGTACAGCCAACCTAAACAATTAATATTCGTAAGTTTACAAACAAAAGACAATTTCAACAGAAGCAAACCAGCAAAAATATATTTCTTTTGATTCAATTATATACCTACGCAGTTATTTGGTAAAATGGGGATATTATGCAAATCTTAAGCAAAGCATTGTATTTTACCCTAATATCATAGTAAAGCAGATTTTCAGTTTCAGAGAATGGTCAATTACGTCAAAACATGGCGCAAATATTCAGTCAAAAACAAAAAAATGTAAATACTAACCTGATTCTATCAAGTTCAGTTGCACTGAGTAGATCGTTGATGGGGAAGTCCTTCATCAGTGGGTTGTAATCCGAGACCGTAGCGAGTGCTTGTTTAAGACCCGTGTCGGTATCGAAGGACACTGTCGCGTGGAAACGCTTGCCGTACTTCAGAATCTCTAGGGTGAGGGCCACCTATAATGGAAAAATAGTTATTATCATTGGTGAAGAGGAATAATGAATAGATTAAATAAAAAAATAATCAGTTGCAAAAAATATGACTGTGGTCGAAGGAAACTTTCATCTTCTGAACGTTTTTATTAATCGTCGAAAACGAATAACAATGTTACAATCCTGTAGAATTATGCCGGTTTGTTTGAAGTAAAAATTATAAATTTACTTACTTCTGTGCTCTCCCGTTTCTCTTGAATGCGATGAAGAGCTCTCTCCAGATTCAGCCAGAATGAGATTTCCTGAAGGGCTGTTCCATTAGATGGATCACGATCTAATTTTGTTACCTATTAATAATAACAAAGAATATAATATTAATTATCGTGACATACATAATGTAAAGATTGTCAATATAAACAAAATAAACCTTTTGAATCTCTTTAATCCAGCGATTAACGCCGAACTGCAGTTGGTTCAAAAAGGTGGAGTCTTCAACTTTATCGCCAAAATCGGCAACGCGAGCTTTTCGTCCTTCATCAGCAGCCCTATAAATTACACAATTATAGTAAAATTTTCTAAAGCTCATTCTGCAGGTGTACAATTATTTTTTGGTTCAAATATAGATTTTATGTAAATCCAAGGTGACAGCTTCTTTCATTCCAAATTTCATTCAAATGTATTCAGTTGTTTTGGATAAATTAGGAACAAATATTTGTACAGGTAATCAATCTTTAGAATTCATAAGATTAGTGTGATTAAAGTTTAAAGATGTATTAAAAACAATGTTTTGGTTATATAATATAGGATTTAGAGATGGTTCTCAGGAAGTCTAGTTTCACATAATGGTAAAAAGAAAGCTTAACATATTACATTTATTGCTTTGTTTGTGTTTATTACATTAATTTTATCTTATCTAACAAGCAGATATTAGGATTTTTCTTTTATTTTAGTGGCTTATTACAACTTTACATATCTTGGTTTTAGGTGATATTTAAACTTTGAGTTCACATTGTACAGATTGTAAGTGGCAGACAATAGGCATCAAGTGAATAATCCTTATAATATTCTATTGTTTCTGGTTTCCTAATACAGACAATCATATTATGCATAGCATTTGAATATTTAAATTTATAAAGACATGCTGTGAATTTCGATTAATATGATTTATGGTGTTTTTTACTCTCATTTCTTTGTCAATAGCTTCCATGACCTAGTTTGTTAACAGAGGTTGAATTATATTTCGTAGTGTTAGTATATTTAAACATAAAAATTGTTGTGTTTAAAAAAGGGACTGTTTTTGCTATATCATAAATTTAAAATAAATGTTTGAATGGAAGTACAAAAGAATGTTTTCAATTGACATCTTTACATATTTTGTATAATTTACTAATATCAGTTTCCGAAACATAAATGTTGATGCAAAGGTGAAAATCTTACCTCTTGATGACAGCTGCCACCAATGGATGAACCGGCAGAGTGATTTCAGGAATGTCAATATTCTGTTGCAGGTGGAGCAGACCCATCTCCAGCTCAGCAATCTTCTTCTCCACTGATGGTGCCATCTTATCACCATCCCTATGCACATTTAAATTATATTGCTGTATTCAATATATAACAGTATTCAATTTGTTGCAATAAACAAATTGTGATTGAAAGATGATAAATGTTTCATTGCTGCATTCCTTAATATTAAAGGTATTCAGTTGTTTTTATTGCATACAAATCGGCAAAAATAAAGAAATTTAAAAGTTTAATGTTTTTATAGAGTTAAGGTTAAATACATTTTATGTAACATTTACCTGTCTGCCCTACCACTTTCTTTGACATAACTCTTGAAAAATGGAGCCATAGTTTTGCTGATGAAGGCATGGAGGGTCTCATATGGTGAGCCATCAGATAAGTTGATGAGGCGCAGCTGACTATGGATGGATTTGTCAGCTTCGATGACAGCTCCTCTCTTGATGCAGACAAATGCTGCCACTCGCGGAGATGTAAAGTGCACCTGTGTTTGTGAATTAAATTGTATAGTACATTTTTTTTATACATTCAAAAATAATGTAAGGCATATAATATTTATATTTTGATTAAAAGCAAAGCAGGCAATAAGTGTAATTAAAAAAATGTTTTTCTGTGCTGGTTGAACTTTTAAGATAAAGTTATTACTTTAGCTATAACTATTCTTGTAACATACCCTATTGGGTTATTTTAATAATTGCCTATTTAGAAATAGTACCTCATTGCTTATCTGGTACGTGACAGCTTCTTTTTCTTCTTCCCCTTCTGTGGGCTGCTCGCTGTCATCTTCTGTACATACAAATATGAAATATATTAGAAAACATAGCTTATATTTCACTGTCCTAAAGAAAATATCCTAATAAAAACCGGCTTTTGATCGAAAACTGCATGGATGCAGTTATGATGTCATTATTGATTGATTCATTGCAGTGTCGAGGCGAACGAGAGAAAGTTTGCGAAATTTAAAAGTGGGTACTGCGGCATACCTTTGGAAGAAAATCGCTGAACATACAGCGAAGAGACTTGTGGGTCTGAGACAAACTTCCTTATACAGTCTTGATTTACTTTGTCGTCAAGTGCGGTGTTTAAAGCCGGTGGAACGATGTCATCCTCAGGCAAAAGTACCGTTGCGGCCCTGCGCAGGTAATTTGCGAAGTCTTGAAACTCCACGAGGACGACATTTTGAGTATCAGAAGTATTTTCACTCCCGTCTAGGGAGTCTCCCATGATGGCTTAAGATGTTAACCAAGTTTTCTAATAAGAATCAATAATTTATTTGGTGTAAATCGCCTGCACGCAACAACCGTGCAGCAAATTTTTGACGACTGAGGATGACGCATTCAGCAGTGTTGTCAGTAATAACAAAATAATGTTATGATTACACAATCGCGGAAGGTGCCGGACGATTTATAGATCCATACATACTATGTACCTAATAAAAAAATTAAGAGTAATTATTTTACGATATCACAGTTTTAAAATTATTTTCATATATATTTTTCAAGAAACAAAACGGTTACCGTTAACGTACAGTAAACCGTAGGTACTTTATAATAGAGATATTTGTATAAGTGATCTTATTTATCCGCATTACATTTTTATTATAATAAAATGTCCTTCACAAAGTTGAAATTTGAAAAAAAGAATCTTTTAAGTTAACGAAGTAAGCTAAACGATATTTCGTCTTCAGATTGTACTTTCTTCTTGCTTTTTTAAATATTTTGTTTTTGTCTATACTTGAAAGTATTATTATGGTCCTGATGTTTAAATGTTTGTTACTTGGCAACACAAACATTCACATTAGCTTAAGTTGTAAGAAAATTGTAATAGGTGGCGTTAAGTACCCAGTTTAAAACAAAAGTGAACATTTCCAAGTTTGGGTACCTATATTCTTTTCCGACAATTATTTTCTTATCTCCATAATGAATATAATGATAATAATTAATGCTTTAAATGATTTTTATGCTTGACTATTTTTATGTAGTGCCTAGTTAAGTTTTATGCTGAGAAGTTGAACAAGACTGTATACACTGCAGTAAAGTAGATTGTACAAAATAATGACATTAAAAAAAAAACAGTGATAAATTCGGGGCTTAGGCATGCGGTCGAGAATCTCGGCGGTCGCGGGTTCAAATTCCACACCTTCGATTTTTCAAAGTTTTGTGCGTATTCACAATGATTTATTACTTGCTTTGTCGGTGAAGGAAAACTTTGTGGTGAAACCTCACCCAAAAGTTCTTAGGAATTTCTTAGGTGTGTAGTCCGCCAACCCGCAATAGGCCAGTGTAATGGACTAAGACCCAAACTGTTTCAATAGTGAGGAGGCCCGTCCTCAGCAGTGCGACGTATATCGGCTGATGATGATGAATGACATTACAATAGAGTTATTTCTTTATCGAATTTAATAATACGAATAAATAAATACATATTGTGTATATAACATTTTGTTCATTTATAAATAAGGTTTTTAAATATAGGAATACAAACACCACTGTATTGATTGATTGAAGTCATTACCGCTCATCATATCATACATGTAGGTACATATGTATGTGAGGGGAAACTAGATTCTATGATTAACTGTAAATTATTTTATTATCAAAAATTTTACAGTAAAATTCGTCTCAATTTAGTAATTGGACTTTCCGTTTACTCACTATTAAAACAAAGAGTCTGTAGTGTCGTCACGTTTCCTTACTCGTTTAAAAACTCTTCAAAGCACCTCTTTCCTTTAACGGCGTTTTCAATCAAGTCGCCCTCGACTCCTTCGCTTTATCCATCACAGTCGACAAAAAATCTGCCTATATCAGCCCACACTGCTTTATCAAATCAGTTATGGAATTTTCGGCTTTAGCAGCTGTTACATACAGGCTATATTGGAATGAGTAATATTTCGTTAGAAAAGTACAAGAAGGTGAATATCGGCAGCGCAGGCCATAAAGGCAGTGATTCGAGGAGCGTTTCGTCAGTTTACAAGCTCGCTGTAATAAGATATCGGACGCTCTATCACCCTGGAAAATGTCTTTATTATGCTCCCTGAAACACTAAGACACCGAAGGGTTCTGTATAATAAAATATAAAAGGGCTTTTGTCTTAATATTGTTAGCGTTTTACTTCCCCTTTAATTATTTGTTTCATTGAAACCACAAATCAAAATTAAATATATAAAACTTATTAAAAAGAAATTGTTAAGACTACTGACAACCTTTATACAAATTACGGAATTCTGTGTGACAAATAGATTTTGAAGCTTTTGTTTGCATTGTGTCAAACGTTCGTAGGGGTATCCTATTTTCACTAAGTTCCCAACTTGCCAAGAAAGGGTGAAACGTTTTCGTGTGGTAATTTGTCGCTAAAATCCTTATTTATTGCAACAGAGAAGTTGGATCGGCCCCGGGGGCGAATTCGCAAACTTTGCTCCTTTAACTTCGCTTCACTGAATACCGACACCTTGAACACATATTAAGGTCGAATCCTCGTTTTCTTGTTTCACTTGAATTATGGACGAATAGCTACTTTAATACAATTCCAATGAAACTTTCTCTCACTGGATATCAGGATGTCAACTTTATTTTTAAAACTATATCCTTAGTGTTATATCCCTGTTATAAAAGCGGTCCTCATTATCCGTCATTATAATTTAGGATGGGCTTAGTATGTATGTTACAACCATTCCGATGTAAGGTAAAATTCGATATTTTAGTATGTGCCATATGGCATATTTATCAAAGTTCCCGTTCCTAATCCGTATTTCAGACTGTGTTTATTAATAATTTATTATGCTAATGGATTTATTTCGTCTAGTTTCCAACGTTAGTTAAAATAATTTAGGATAACGTGACAGACGTATCTAATGTAAGTCTGGGAACGTGTAAATTTAGTCTGATTGATATGGGTCTAAGCGTTCGGCCTTAACCTCGACAGAAACTAAAAATACAGCCTCTATTGCTGTAGAAATATATTTCAAGACATGTTTGTCCATTGTTCTTTCTGTCTTCTGTATTGTCGGGGCTACACGTCACTGCAAAACGATTCTCTTCTTGGACACGCAAGTCAATTTATATGTTCGACAAACTTCTCGGCGATCTGCGTATGCATAATGTATTTTATTTCGCACTTACCTGGGCGAGGGACAACGTTTTTCTTACTTGGTCGTATTTGCTACTCGATTTTGCATGGTATAAGATTGTTGACTGTCAAGTCTTTTTACAAAACCCCGTTTAAGCTCTTTACCGAGCTCTGAAGGCAATAAATATTATAAAACTTTCTAAGGCGCCCGCACTGGGTGTGACGGCTTAGTTCAAAACTTAGAACCGTTTACAAGGTAATGAGCAACAATTGCCGCGACCGCAGTACTTAAATCCGGACAGAAGATATTTAGGCTTTGCGGTTTTAGGCCTCGTTGGCTTCACTTCTAAGCAGGATTTTCAGTAAAAATTATTTTAACTTTACTCTGGTACAGAAATATTGTAATGATTTCTGTAAGTGACTTTTATTATCATATTTAGGTACATGATATTCTTTTACGAGGTAAATATAAGATATGTTCGAGCAAATTATTTCCAAATCAATAAAAAACGCCTTATTAAAGTCCCACTAAATAAAAATAATAAATCGCATGGCGGAATGCCGTGCTATGAGCTATATCACATTTGTTCTTGTAATCTTCACAGCGTTGTGTTTTCGTTTCATTCAATATAATAATCAGCGCTAAGCTGTTGTGTAGGCGTGTCGGCCGCATAATGTAGTAACGAGAAACAAATGATCTAAATAACAAGGCCGTTAAGTTGTAGCGTCAGCGGTAAACCGAAGTACACACGATCCCCTAATCACGGTGATGAGGTCGCAGCAGAGACCTGAACGCGCCAAGTGCGGCTTCTATAACACAAATGTGCACTCTGCTTAATTATAGTTAATGCACAATGACGGCCGGATTTACGTTGCTGTGTTGGGAAGTGTTTACACGCAATATAAACACCCTCACAGGGTAGAGAAAAGCTCTTCAGAAAATTACAGACATACAAAAGAAGCAATAACACAGGGCAGATACGAGCGAGGAGCGAATTTTCTCCAAGGCGTGAGTGTATATGTTTTAATCGGAACGGTTCGCTGCAACATCTTGTTTCATTGGAACTAGGACGCCTCTCCGTGTACGAGAGCTCGTACTAGTATATTATAGGTGTGTGATTAGAATATGTACTTATAAAGATATATGAATATGTGTGTTGACTAAATTTTATTAAATTAGATGATGAAACGGCATCAGGCTCGCCCTTATTACGTGAGACGTACATATACTTGGGTGACATTTAGGTGCAGAAAGTATCCCTTCCACACACTTCAGTAGGAGTACAGGCGTGAGGTTATGTGTGTAACGATTATTAAACATAATATTTAAAAAAAGGATATTTAAATTGATTTTACCCAACTATCCAAGCAAAATAATTACAATTTTATGTGGATAATACTACACCAGAGTAACCAATAACGTAATGTTAATAGTGAAGAAAGTTTACTGATATATTACTCCATTCCCTTGGGATCGATCTGTATATTTTCCTTATGATGCTTATAAAAATATGGTAACGTAAAGACGCTTTTACACCAATCGTGTAGTTTTTATAAATGGCATCTAATGATTATAATGGAACAGGGCATTCATATTTATAAGTACCTGAAAGAAATGAAGCCTTTAATGTGACTGGCTGGATTTTCTCAAAACGAGATGATACTGAATAGTTCCTAGCATCAAATAAGCCCAGTGTATCCCACTAGTCTTCACAGGTTATGTTGCAGTAGTACGGGAATTCTAAAAAATAATTTATATCTTAATGACGGAAAGAGGAGTATTACTTTAGCAAATTATAAAACAGAAAACTAGCTTCTGGTCTAATAGTCACAGTAATAGTATACAATAATAGGTGTAAAAAGAAGGATCGCTTATAAGAATCCGCGAGTGTTTGCGTTGATATTTTTAGTTCATAAAATTTGTTGATTGGTGTGGTTGTTCGTGTATTAATCTTAATCATTTCTCTCAACAGGTTAACACTTCTAACGTACACTACGTATTACACTTTCACTAGCATGCTTTGTCTTGCATACTCGTGCTTTTAAAACTAAAGGGGTAGGCAAAGATTATTTCTATAATATCAACATTTCTACAATTGTATTCTCAAGTCAAATGTAATGTCTAAACTTAGTACTCTCAGTGTAAATGTCCTTATAAAATAATCTAAAGCACTCAAGAATCGAACACGGAACTTATTGATCATTCAATACACTCTTGTTAGATAGAACTAATAAGGAAGGCGATATCGTTTCGAAAACAAATAGACATCAATTATCTACACCGAACACAATTAATAATACCCATAATGTGTGTATGTTTCCTTAAACTTAATTACCGCTGGGGCATGATGTAAGTTCCTCAAGGAAAACTTAATGACGTAACATTATTGAATGTATAGGCTTAGGAGGTGTTTGGATAATTCTATGCATTGGCTTATTAATAGTACGGCAAGTATTCAGTTCTCACTAATATTATAAAGGTAACAGCTTTTACGCATAATTTGGCATATAGGAGGGAGTTGAAGATATCCTTTATATGACAGACTAGATTTTTTGATAGCCCCGTGGCGCAGTTGGCTAGACACCAGCTTGCGAAACGAGAGGCCGCGAGTTCGATCCCCGCACCGAGACCAATGTTGGTGTGAACCACAAATAGTTGTTTCGGGTCTGGGTGTTTGTGAGACCGAAAAAGCTCTCGTAGTCTCTGATACCCACGACACAGGTCTTGTAACCTAATGTGGGGTCAGAGCTATGTATGTGACTGTTGGGTGTATTTATTTATTTATTAGTTACACCACTAAACATGGGTATAAATATGTTATCCTACACCCGAGTTTGGACTCAAGCTGTGAAAGAGAATTTCTTAAAGAAATAATTTAATATAATTTTGCCCACTTCAGAAATATAGTCTAGGACTTCTATATCGCATGACGCAGCTTTACATGTCGTGAAAAACATCGTGAGAAAATTTACACACCAAAAAAAGTTCTTAGGAATTTCCTTGGTTAGTCTGCCAATATGCCATGAATAATTGATTAGTATGTGGAATTGTGCGTATAATTTCCTAAGCCTGACATATGTATTACATAACTAAAAATGTTACAAAGGCTGAACAAATGTGCGGTGTTATTAGCGTTGTATTTAGCACCAAAATGGTGTCTAATTACCGTACGTGATTATTTGGACGTACAAATACAAGCGCGTTGCGGTCATGTTAATTATTGACGGACCTGTATACACCTAGTTTAGCTACATTTATACGATATTGCGCTAATAATTACAGTGTCGTATGGGACGCAGTCTCATTATCCAGTCCAGTTACACTAAATGTACGTGGTAATGCGATATTACTTTATACTCGCGTTTTGTGGCTAGATTTCATATGCTAGAAGTAAGCAGAATCGTTTTATTAACAGTCAACAATATTAGCATATTCGAGAAAACTACTTATGTGAGTGGTTTATTAAAGTACGTCTTGACGGAATTTGCCGTAACACCTCGGAATTCATAAGTGATTTTCATTTCTTGTCCATCGAAAGAAGCGTAAATACCGATAACAAATTATTATATACTTTTATTATGATCTTTAGCTAGACTACATTCTGTCAGTAATTTCTGAATGGTAAATTACAAAAAAAAAATAAAAAAATGTAAGATAATAGCAATTAACTTAATTCTTTTTTAAGTTACATGACAAGGTGATGAATAAAAAAATATATGTTTTTTTTGTTAAACTGATTTCTTTCAGCAGTTGAATGTCAGTAACGACTTCGATATAAATTTATATAGACATTTGGAATTTTATGAATCAATAAAATTAAGTAAAAATCTTTAAACGAATATCCAAGTACTTACCTATGTATAAGTTATATATAATACTATTCATCTGTGAAGAAATAAATAAGCCTATATGTTTTGGGTAAAATAATTATAAACGTAAATTGGTGCTACTATTCAGGGAAAAAATAAATTATCGGATTTAACCACTTTAAATAGGATAACACAGTAAAGGTTGTTTGTTAAGCAAAAGGTGACATAAAGAATACATGAGAGAAAAAGGGCGTTGCATCTAGTATTTGTATAAATTTATTTGTTTGAAACAGTTTTATTTTATGATAATTCTAACATGGGATGTTATACAAAACAAGTTTCAACCGAGTCTATATTTGAATTTTCAATGCGGCGTCTCGAGCAGTAGCAGTATTTTTGAATATTTCCACTATGAAAGTTGGGACAATCCGGGATTATTGTGGCAACCCTGAGAAATGGAAGGATGGAATTGGAAAAGTTGAGGCACGCGACGGTGGCGGCTCGCGGGGATTATTGCTGTCTGTAGTGGTACAATGCGACATGTACAAACTTTCAGTGTTGCCTACATCTCAGGAGTAGGCGTTGCTGTCGCGTTGAATTTTGGCATTTCAATTTGGAGCGATTGCCGGCTTTGTGTAAATCTTTCGTTTGGGTAAGTGCCTACGTGCAGAGTTCTAAAATCAAGTTAATAGTAGTTATGTGAGATTCATTTGCTTCACTGTATCTGACAAGTCTCATTTCTTTTTGAGTTGGATTGATCAGTGCACAATCTATGCAATATATTTGATTAACATTTTTTATATGATTAATTGTATAATAATAATTATTCCATTCTAACAGTTGTCACTTAATAATACATACATTGCTCTTAACTCTCCATGGTAGGTACAATACAATTGCAGCGCGTGATTTATGGGCTTAAAGAACAGTCTTTAATATATGAATGTACTTTATGTATTAAGCGGCTTACGTGAAATTAATTATCTTTATTAAATTTTTCAGCATTGAAAATATTTCAACATGGCTCGATAATAACGATTTATTTAATTTTTCTTTTTTTAATTGCCTTTTATAAAATATTTATTTTATTTATGAAAAAAGAAAAAATACGCATTTGATAAGTATATGCCTAAATTGGGGGAAAAGATTGTTGGTAAACGTCAAAACACTCGATTACTATTAAATTTAAATCATTACAATATGGTAATTATAGTTGAAGTTATTCTTTTTCGGATTCAAACGATCCGAATTTAATGCGTGTGTTTGTAAGCATTGTAAATGTTGATCTCCAGGGCAAAGTAACAAAAGACTAATACGCTAAAAAGTGACGCGTAACTTAAAAATCTGTAAGTCTGTATAGGATTCTTAATATTTAACCGGCAAGGAAAATAACTAAAACTATTTCTCAAGCGTAAAAAACCTAATAATATTATTTATAAGAGCTATATTATGAATTTATGATATAGATATATTCGATGGTATAAATAAGTTACATTTCATTTTATATGTGAGTAATAATTTTAATGTTGAAATTAATTGGTGTGAGTTCTTTTATCCATTATGAAACAGTGCAATGTAATTACGTTCGGAACATTTATTAAAACATTTCTGAATTTTTATTTCTTCATGTTTCTCATAACTGCGAAAGCTTTGTACGACCAGTTGATAAGCTGAAACGAAAAACAAAGCATATTAATCAGAGAAATTGTTATCTCACTGAAATATGTTTGCCTTTTAGATTTGCACAGTATGTAAGAAGCATTCGTCCATGCAAATATTAAAAATGTATTCGTTAATTTTACTAATGGATCCTTGTTTTTCTTTCCTCATCATTCTATTTGCCTTTCTTTCCTTTCTTCCTTCTGTCTTGGAATTGGTATGTATGTATCAGTAATGAACCATCTAAGAAGCAGTGAGAAAAGTAAGTTAGTTCACTACCTAATGTTTTACGAGGTAGAGAGAACTTTTTTAGGCATATTCATCTTTTTTTTATTTGTCATGATTTTACTAGTAGCCTGCTAAAAACAGTTTTTTAAGTGATCAATTTTGTTTGAACCTTTTGGTTTGGTTTGTAGAAATACTCTTGAAATTATTGTGTTATTATGAATCTCGGAATTTTTTTTTTAGTTTGAGATTTCTATTTTTGAAATTTGTGTGTAATAGATAATAGATAACCTACATTTTCTGAAGAGAAATCCCAGACTTGAATCAATTATGTTTGGGTTATGGAAATATTTGTCTGCTTGAGGATCGATCATTTTCTTGGAAAAAGTATTTCAAAGAGCTCAATAATTCTTTGCAGATTTATTTATAAGCGTTTAATTTTTATAAGATGGTAGTTTTTATGGCGTTAAATCCATTGGTTTAACACGTGGTCACGCAATTATAATATTGATATTTTAACGCAGAATACCATATAGTTTTCTATTGTGTTATTTATTTGAAGACCATTCTTCCGGAGTAATTTTTTTTAGTGTACTAACACTTCTATCCGCTCTAACATCCGTAAATAGCATTTTGTTTAACTTACAACAGTGTAAGTATCCAAAGAGAGTGTGAATATTTTTCCAGCGGTGAGTTTCATTGGGCGTTTGCAACGTTCCATAAATAGTATGACATACTTTCCATTGCTAGGATCAGTGGTTAGCCACGGCGCGTCGAAAGCTGCTTGACGAAGATCTGTACTCTGTAAAAAATGTAGGTAAGTTTATGCCATCTTCTATTTTCTTACGAGAAATTTCCAAACCGAAATTATTTCTGATAATCGAATTTAGAATAATAATATGGACGATTTAGTACGCGGATTGCATACACATTAAGCGAAATATATTGCATTTCTTACTTTATTATACGAGTATCTGTAAAGAAAGGCTATAGAATTTTAACCCCATCATTCTGAACAATTTTTCGTCAATAAACATATTTTGAGTAAGAAAATATGTTGTATGATCATTCCAATCGGCTTCTCGAATTCGGGGCCCCCGAATGGAGATACTGGAGTTAAATCTTTGTCTATAACTCCTAGGTTCTAAATTACGTACACGTATTTCAATATTTTAGTGTGGTCTAAAATAGTAACAAATGTTCGGTCATTTATCATGTGAGGAGCCGTTAGCCCTGCTACTGACTCATAGAGTACTTATACGTACTATTTATTTAAGCCTTTATACTAACCAATAATTATGAGGAATCATTATTGAAACATACACAAATGATTCTAGTATTTAATGTAAGCTTCTATTATTTCATGGACCTCTTGAAAAATATACCATTATCACTCTTAGTGATGGAACGTTAGGTCTGAATATGAAAATGAACATTCTATGTAAAAAACCTATAATTAATTACAAGGAATAACTATTCTACCTATATCTTATGATTTCGCTTCTATACGTTTCTTTTATAATGGATATCTTATGAGTTCAGGTTTGCGAAAGTTAATTAAAAATAATTGAAAGTGATTTTTAAAATCACTATAATACACACGTATGTACCTACGTGAATCAATTCTAACCTTTATGTATTTTTGATGCAACTTACTTAGAGTGATTTCTTTGTCGGCAAAAATTATATTGGAATTCTCCATAAGTAAATTAATACTGATTGTTAAAACGCTCGCCCCTATTACTTGTAATTTTGAAACCATGACGAACGAATCGTGGGAGTAGAAATAAATCTCTGTCTAACCTTCAGGGGACATTGGCGTGAGTGCATGTTGTATATATTTTGATTGTGAAAATTTTATGTAACAAAAAAAAGATGACTTAACAAAGACATCTCTTCTCAACACGGAAAGAATAAAGACTTTACCTTCCAAATCAGCTCATTTCCAAACCAACAGAGTATGAATACTTCCACTAACATGCAGGTTAAGTAAATAGTCATCCACACCATCTGCATAGGGTGACTGCTTGGATTCTCAATCTGAAAAAGGAGCAATATTATATGTCTTCAAGAAGTCACGATTTTTCAACAAATCTGGTTTAAAGTCTTTAATGTTCATCGAGACTTTACACAGCATACATGCATAAGCCAATACCGGTTTCTTTTTTTCAACTCGCCGATTTGTGTTTTTTTTTTGTTGTATTTCATACAAACTTGTAAGCCAGTGTATGGTAAAAGCATTCATTGTGAGTTCGGAATTCGTTTTTGTATTGATAGTAGCTCTTAGTCCCGGCGGGTAGGATGCAGTCATGCGACTTGGCTGAACACTTGAATTCAAGTTTAAAACGATTTTGAAGCCTTTTATAAAAGCAAAACTTGTTTTATTTAAGTACAATTTACATACGTACTTAAAATAACTACATACAGACAAGTAATAACGTATTACTAAAACTGTTGTGACTCTAATCATGGTGGATTATGCTATATCAGAATACCTGGGAACCACCACGAAAAATATGGGATTATTATAATGACTTGGGCTAGATTTCTAAAAAAATGCGATACAAAAAATAAAAAACATGTTAACAAGACAGAAGTGCGATACAAAGCTGAGCGAAATTTAAATAAAAATAACTCTTACCGATAAAAATTGTATTCCGATCAAACAGAGTACCATAACGCTCAACATGAATTGTAATGCAGACGCCAGGCTGAAAGCGTTCTCAATCATTGATACGTATCTAAAACGAATAAAAAGCAGTTGAAACGTGGCTTAAGTTTTATCAAGAACTATGAAATAAATCCGTAGCGAACCGTAACGTACTGGCTGATATTTTATGAAAATAAATCATTGTAGTGTCAAGATTTTTATTCAAATTGTAAAGACCCGCTTTACAAGAGGTTGTTATCGCGCATTGTGGAATAAAATATGCAGAATTATCGACTAAGACATTGTTCACTTTAACAAGTACAAGAAATAGACGACTTTTGAACAAGAGTGCATTGCGGATTTTAAATAAAAATCTAGATTTAATAAATAAATTCTACTTCATGTAAAGATTAGATGTTTCTTTTTGGTTGTATAGGATATTTATGAAATTCAGGTGGAATTCAGGCGATCAAGCATATAGTTCGTTCTCCGCCCCTCGTCATGCAAAGATGACTTAGAATTCCTTTGTTTGTGTTTAAGTAATATTAAATTACACACAAACAAAAATTTATTTAGTATTTACTGTACATAATTGCTATTGAGCGTTAAGTTAGTAGGATTATTTCATCTGAAAGCATTCATCATTGGTAATGTATGTTTAAAGCGGTACCTATGACGTTTTTATTTAATTCATTTACCTTTAGTAATTGTTATAATAGTACTGCCCGCGGACTACGGTACATAATCGGAAAAAAGCGTAATGGACCGCGAGTGGAAATTTAATTAAAATACCCACCGTATAATGTAGTTGTGGTGTACAATGCATTCTTTCAAAATACATTTAATTTTGTAATTATTATTGTACCCTCCAATGTATTCATAATCTTTAATGGCTTTATCGTGTCGTCTTTCCGCAACCATGTCGAAATTACGGAGATTAAACGCTAATATTTCTATTTGGCCGACTGGAACAGGAAAATAAAATAATAATAAAGTCTTATATTACTTGAATATATTCCATACGTACCTTCTGCCTCCATTTTGGGAAACAAATTTAATATTGCGGGATTGCGATAAGATCTACTATATCCTGCCTAGGGAATACTTATTCGAAGCATTTCGGAGGCATATTCTCGTTTAAGAATTGTTTTTGTCGTACATTATTTGCGCAAATATATTGTATTTGTTTACGAGTGTATTCGTTTATTATTGTGTGCTATTATGAAACACAACGTATCGATAAACAGTTCTTATTATCGGGGCTTTGAAACTCTAAAGAATTTTCTTTCATCAAACCTCCGTAAGCGTCTATATCTAAGGTTTTAGCATCATTCGCAATACCTTTATACCTTAATACCTTTATAAAAAACTTCACGATCAATGGAAAGGATTAGCTCAAAGTTTTTTTTTGTTATAAAGGCAAAGAGACCGCACTAATGCTAATTGTAGTTGTAGCCAGAAATCACTGTGAGGTGAAACTTGCATTAACACATAATAGGGAGCAAAATTGAACCCAGGACCTTTAGATCGCATGGGGCATACTTGTGTCGCAACTAGGTAGTCCATGATTGAACGTATTAAACATAACAATTGTACTATTACACAATCTGGATAGACATCTGAATACGTATTCTACAAACAAAAATTAGGTGGAATAATACAGCAAAGGACGGAATTAACAGACTGTGTGAACTCTTTTTTCTTTGTAGTGAGAAACGTGGATTTTCTAATTTGCATTCCTTTATACATTCTGTTCATAAGCGAGGAGACAAACTATTAAAAAAAGAAACAAGAAACCGTACTACAATAAGTGCGGCTACATTCATAATGTAAGAATCTTTTAGAGTCGCAGAATACTCTGACTACCGTCATATCAAATGTGCCCTTCTATTCACCGGTTTAGAAGCAATTTAATATTCTGTCACGGCATTTCTGCCACGGGCCGTTTCAGCAAAATAAAGTAGTTAGGCCTTTTTTATCACCTTGGCCTGGTAGGGGTTAATGAAGATACCGTGACCAGTAGCAAGGACTAGTTCAAAGTATTCAGTATTTTTTTACTGCGTCGGCAAAGGAACTGCAAGGGTATGGTTTAATAATGGTAAGTGCATGCGGTGCAGATACTGTCTGGACTCCTCCACTTTGTCAATGTTTATGATTAAATCCCTGCAACTTACAAATGTTATGTAAAGGAGTTGCAGGTTTCAAGAAATTTTAAAAGAAAATTCCTTACTTTTTTTGGCCTGATTATTGAACATAGAATAAAGAATTACAAAAAGGGGTGCAATTGTAATTAAGTCATGTTCTTACACATATACCAAGCGGTTTATTTTTACTTGTATAGATAAAAATATACATATCTTACTAGCAGAACAAACAAAGGCTGCCAATAGAGTGTCCATGACAGCGTCGATTATGCAGGTTGCTGGCTTGTAATAAATCTGTGAACGCAATCGGTAGTTAATTATTGTGGGCATTATTCTCATTAGAATGAGCGTCAATTAATCTTCAATGTATTGGGTTTGCTTAGTTCGGATCAATTATTAGATAATTAGCCTTGCCAACTGTTACGCTTTATACACTCGGTACACTATTGTTAACGTAAATAGCTTTTCATTAGGTTTTTGTGTAAGTGATTAGGTTTATTAGGAAAGCAGTGGTGGCCTCGAGGTTTGGGCGCGCGGTCGAGAATCTCGACGGTCGCGGGTTCGAACCCCAGGCATACACCTCTGACTTTTCTAAGTTATGTGTGTATTCAAATTGAATTATCACTTGCTTTAACGGTGAAGGAAAACATCGTGATGAAACCTGCATACCTAAGAGTTCTTAGGAATTTCTTAGGTGTGTAGTCCACCACCCCGCACTAGGCCAGCGTGGTGGACTATGGCCTAAACCCTCTCAATGGTAGAGGAGACTCGTGCTCAGCAGTGGGCGAATATGGGTTGATGATGATGATGATGATGATTAGGTTTCAGATTATTAGTAAAAAAATACAGATTATATTAAACTCAAGAGAGTCCAAAAACCAAATTAAGTTTGTGAAACAATAGGCTATTTCAAATATATTGTAGCCTTTAAAAGATATGAATTTATCTGGTTGACATAATCTATCTACATAAGATGTTTTGCCTATTTCATGTAAGTACCTTCGCATTGTAATCTTCTAGGTGCATAAAAAAACAAACAAATGAAATACTTACGTGATGAATATATACGAATACATAGGTAGGAGACTTGTAGGCGTCAAAATAGGGATATTCAACGTTTGTAGGCAGAATGTCAAAGTTCTCTGTTAAAGGCATTACAATCCCGACTGAAAATTTAAACACGAACACAATAGATTATAATTAATAAGCGAACATTTGCCGAAAAGGTTTTCTATTTATTAAATGGAAATGTTTGCCTTTTGTAAATTCAGTACGCTTGTGTCGCCGGATTTTATACGATACGTTTTTTTCTGACAAGCACTTTATGAAATTCGTTATAATCCATAAAAAAACGTTTACCCGAGACCGCTCCGACGCACATTATGGAATAGAATGTCATGACGAAACGTGCCCTCCTAATACTTTTACGTATAATCTCCCTGTGCTCCATCTCCTTTGCCTTGAATTCTTTACAATGCATAAACTCAAGTAGATTTACTACTTTATTTTTGTTGAGCCAGAACACAGCCACCTTGACGTAAGTATACATCTCGCTGAGGAATAAGTATAATCTAGAAAAAAGAATCATCTATGGATTAGCAATTAAACAAGAAAATTGAGAAAGAATTGTTGTGTAAGTATACCCTTCAGCGACATTTCCAATGTTCTCTCTCCGTTTCAGTAGATAAACAATTTCGCCAATTCCGGGAAGAAAACATACCAGCCACAGCACCCCCAGCGTGTACACCATCGAAGCCCAAAATTTGATAGTTGTCCAAGAATAGTTGTTGTACCACATGCCATAGAACCTGAGCCAGTAAATATGTACCGCGTGGTAAAGCCTCGGGTCGAGATCATCCCACGACTCCGTAACCCCGTAAGGCAATATTATCGATAAAAAAGGCAATTTATTCTTGATATTTTCAATGTGAATTTTCATTTTTAGCATGTAACTTAATCCGTGTGAAGGCTTTGACGTGTTGTTTAAAAATGCTTCTCAAAACTCATCATATTACTGTTTAGTATGAAAGTAGAAGGAGAGAGCGACATTAAGTGGGTATTATACATAATTTCGTTAGAGTTATTGTTAAGAAGAAGCTCTTCTATTGGCACATGGTTGATAATCTTATATTCGGATTAAATCGTATACCACGGCACTGTTGCTTGTTATGGTTATTCACTATTATGCAATATACAGTCAGGTTGAAAGTTCACTGTCATTTTTTTGGGCAACTTCGTCACGGAAACTACAAGCAAAGACAGTGGTGTAATGTTAAAAACAAGAAAAAACTGTTTAATATTATTTAAGTACCATACTTTGGATTAAAGCAAAAGTAATATAAAGGACTAAGAAATATTATCGGCCGCCTCGTGATTATTAGTAGGTACAGTGTAATATAAAGAACCGATTCCAGGGTCGGGCAAAATGTTATTGGGTTCTAATTAGGAAAAAAGTAGTCCAGAATTCGAGTCCGAGAAAAGCCTACAAGGTATGACTTGGGCGAAGACACAATTGGCGAAATGTGAGTGAAAAAATGCGTCTCTGCTTACCTCTGCATAGAGAGCAGGTGTATGTATGTATTTAACATTGTTTTTAAATGTATCATAGATTAATATTACAGTAAAAAATCTTTTCACTATATCTTTTATCCGGATTTTTACGGGTCATAAAATTAAGTCAGAAGTCACATTTTTTACCTCTATTTATTTTTCAGTATATTGCAGTCAACATTTTCTACGAGTAGCCGAATGCAATCCCCTTAAACGAGTTAATTTAATATGTCGACGAAAGCAATTATAATAATTACAACAGCAATGTAATTACCGCTATAAGAAAAGGACCGTTCTCTTAACTACGGATAATTGTGTTTTCAAAGAGGCTTTCAGATATTCATAATTTTCAAGCGAAACACAAAGAAGGAATAAAGGGGTTGCTGAATATTGGAACAAAATATTATTAACGTGTCTTTATCACTTTAATTATCCATTTATTTACTACTGCGTAGACGGTTTTACGGAACTAGTTGCATTCACGCGATGGTTGTGATATGTGCATTGCTGTCAGCCTTTTTATTTATTATACCTATTTATTTATTATATTATATATACCTATCTACAAGAATTCTATATATTATATCCCACTGCTGGGTTATCACGCTGATCAAATGCGGTTGCAAAAAAGTAACTAAAAAAGAACCTCTGTACTAGTGTAACAAATAGGAAATAGTGACCACAGTTCTAAGAAATAATACTAGACTGACTGAGACTGCGCTATTGAAAATTCATCACAAAATAAGGGCATACGAGTTTTGTGTGATGAATGAAGCCTAGCACTTCGTTTCCCGATATGATTGGCGTCCATTTTATGTCGAGCTTAATTCTCTTGTTAAGTTTTGGGTGTATGATCATGCTGGCTAGATGGACCGTATTTGTATCTATTAATAACTGGGTATTTAAGGGAAATGAAATGGTAAGTGAACACCCCGTTTTTGTTTATGCCATAAATAAAGTCTGCCTTGGTTAGTAATCACGTCGTTCTTGAGAAATTATTCTAATGATTAAATTACGAAGATTCCATTTTTAGGAATATTAGAATATAACAAGGAAATACGCAAACAATGGGGAATAATTAATATTTTAATTGACCAGCTAATTTTAAAACGCTTTCTAACAGTTATGAAACAATAATAATGATTGATTACGGAAACTGCGGTTAAAGGGAATAATTAACAAAACAAACTTTCCGGAATCACATTTAATTGCGGCGTGGGGATAAAAAAATGAATAAATCATTTGTTAAATGAGTAGGTAGCTTTCATCGCTGACGGGCGCTGACGGATCGCGGGCTCACACAAAATATATTATGCAAAAATGTGATAAAATGTGAAATGATTTATATGATTCGCGCAGGGCGATCACATCTGCATAATCACCGTTAGAGCCCGTTTACAAATACCTGAATTCAGAAATAAAAAACGCGAATCAAACTTGTGCGGAGCCGTCGCGAGTTTAAATACGTGAGCATGCGTTTGAGTGATGACAGACGAAAACTTTCAATACATGCAAATAAGATAAAATGTTTTCTTACAAATTTCTTTTATAAGTAATTTTTGAAAGCTTTTGACACACGAATTGCGATGCCCTTGAAACCACTACGCATTGACAATTTTGGATTTTAAATTGCAGTCACGTTGCAGTCAATTTAGACTGAAATTTGAAAGGGTCTGATCAATTACTGTCTCATCATGAGTTATCATGAAGCTGTACCTTTGGTGAGCTTGCACGATTGGTTGATTGCTCAATCAACTGTGGTATCATTTCATATATGTACATATTTTAATGAGAGTAATGGAGTAAATATCATGTCTATAATTAATCAATGAGTAATGGAGTAAATATCATGTCTATAATTAATTTAATCAATGTGATCTATTAAAATGGTGAAAGGAAAGAAAATAAATGGCAGCAAGATAATCTCTTTTGTCTGGCCAAGAGAATGTTTTAGCTAAGTTACTTGTCAAAACTAAACCTAACCATATAGACATACTAAATGAGATTTTAATAGCCATATAGTTGAAACATTAAAAAGCATTTACCCATTTTCGTGTTAATTTCTTAACGATCTCATCAAAACGAGCGCCGAGCCAAGCAACCGAGCGAAGGAGCCTTTACATCAAGATACATTGTGCTGAACGAGGCCAATGAGGAAACCGCCGCATCAAACTGCTTCTTTTCAACGTGACGGTATTAATTAATTTACCGGTAATGTTATTGCTGCCAAGATTGTTATACTAAGGAAATACAAAAATCATTTTTTGCTCAATAATATAACGTTCTTCGGGCTTGTGTCATCAGTTTGTATGCCTTATTTTAAAAATCGTGATATTTTATGTGACGTTGTATCTAATATTATGTATAGATATCAAAATTCTGAACTCAAATACAACCAAAAATAATCAATAGCTATTACGATTGGCGTGACCTTTAGAAATTATGAAAGCGAGAGTAAACCAATAACCAAAATGGAATAGAAAAAACATAAACACACAAAGTGATTTATTGACCCTCCAAACAAAACATAGGTACACATCGGGATTACCAGCGCGTTTTTATTGAACTGTAAAAAATAACCTAGCTTTATTCTTTTGCCCAGATCGCTTCGGTTCGTCTGGAAATTGTTTTAAACGTTGTATTTACAATCTTGATATCGTTTATTATAATTGCAGATCGTGAGGGTGGAAATTTCAGCGGGAACGGCAAGGTAAGTGTTTGAAGACATTTAAGGTATTTGTATCGCGTACAATTCTTCTGTGAACATCCGACGGCGGGGGAGACAAATGGGTCGTTTTCACGCGATACACCCACATTAATTAGAAACGCGTGCTGGAGGGACCACTGAGGTACTGATTGCTATCTGTCAGCGGGCACGCGACTACTTATTTGTTGAACAGATCGTGACTCACTTCACGATAGGAAAATTATAATCATTGTTGTTCACATATCAGTCAAGAGATGGTGAAATCAGTGGGTAGTAATGTCATTCGAGGCGAGAATAAGGTCAACATTATTAAGAAGTATTGAACCCGGCAATTCTTAAACGCACTTCACACACGTATGCCGCTGGGATAACAAAATCTCTTAGCGACATATTATAAAATTTTCTTTAATGCGAATATATTACAGTAGCAGCTTAGCTATAATTTTTATTTGCTCGTTGATTAAACCAAATACGGTCGCCCTTCCCGCCTTAAACATATCCTTTCCTTCCACCATCATCAAAAGCAGACCAAAGCAACAAGAATTTACTAGGGGTTGTAGGATAATAGACTTGCCAGTTACCAATGCTACTCTTTGAATACTGTCCAATGTTTAAATGCTTTAAAGACATCTTTTACATTCATTTTGGTGCTCGTGTTCCATTTTTTCTTTCCATTTTATGACACTTAAAATTTAATGGATTATATTTTAAATTGCTTTAAGAAAAAGTAACAAGTCTAATATCCTTCTAATGTAATTCCGAAATCTTTGCCATGGAAACATAAACACATATATCCAAATACATATTATGTACTGGGCACGGGCTTCTCCTAAAACTGACGACGAACGAACGGTTACGTCACGTGTATAAATACATAATAGCATATACGGGGAAAAAAGATTTTTTCGGTCCCTTGAACTGTGAGCGTCAAAGGATTTGTGTGACGCGGGCGAATATGCGAGGTAAATTGACGCGCTTCGAATGCCGATATCGTGGCGCGATTGCGGTCGCGATAGGGTCACTCGGATCTCCAAGGACGGGCTCGGTAAGGGACGGCGAGCTTGCGGCTAATGATAAATTAGTAATAAGGTTACACGTTTTCGGAACGTGAATTCACTTGCTTAGCGTGTTTTTCGGTATGTGTTTAGAAAATGTTTGTATCTCGGATTTTATTTCATCTTTATGGTGCCCCTAGAAGGAAAGGACCGAGACCTGATCTCAAATCATTCTAAGCATTGATAGCTTACTGAATAGCTTCTTTTGTGTTATATGAAACTTTAAGTAAAATGTTTAAGTCGTCAATAAATGTACACAATATTTAAAACGGATCTCTCATTAGTAGTGATAGTAGCCCGTATTCCATTCGATTTTTGGCCGTCTATTTAATTGAGATCATATAATGTAATGTCAAATACGGCATGAGTTAGCAACAGTTCCCACAAAGTCAATACAACACAAATGTTAACAGCTCAATTGGCTGAGCTTACCTATTCGTTTCCAGTAATATAACTGTCATGCGGCTGATCATTTACGTCATTGCAGTGCATTGTGGAAACATGCGTCGAACTTATGAAGCAACTTCAGCACGATACGATCGTCATTTCATTATGACAGCACATTTGTTAATATCATCGTCACTAGTCTACTTCAGTTTACTTATCATTGAGACGTCTTTTGTCTTTGAGTACAATTATTGGAAGATAGGAAAATCTTCTAGCTAAATTGATTATTGGCCTACGTTCAAATAATCCACTTAAAAATTCTTTTGGATCACTTAAAAATACAACATTTATAAAACAACACCGCGTCCAATGGTAAGTAAGAATAAAGATTTAAGGTAGCAGTCAAGCTAGAATATTCTTTAAAGTTCAGAGACGCCTCTTTGTTGTTTTATGGTATTTTCTTTGTAGACTCTGCAGTTAAGATTTTTTGACGATATATATAATAGATCTTCGATTATTGATAGATGGAACTTCGTAGAAAAAAAATACTGTGGGGCTATGATATTTCAAAGATTTGCGGTTGCTATTTTTTTGTTAGATTTAAATTTTATGGTCTAAAATTGCATCCTTCATCAACCCATACACGCCCACTGCGGAGCACGGGTCTCCTCTACCATTGAGAGGGTTTAGGCCATAGTCCACCACGCTGGCCTAGTGCGGGTTCGCGGACTACACACCTAAGATATTCTTAAGAACTTTTAGGTGTGCAGGTTTCATCACGATGTTTTCCTTCACCGTTAAAGCAAGTGATAATTCAATTTGAATACATACATAACTTCGAAAAGTCAGAGGTGTATGCCTGGGGTTCGAACCCGAAACCACCGAGATTCTCGACAGCGCGCCTAAACCTCGAGGCCATCGCTGCTAAAATTGCATATTACTGTATAAAGAAGAATATTCATAACGTCGAAATTTTATTTATTGTTTCGAACTTAGAGAAAAGAAATGTTATTCTATTGTTCTGTCGTTTTTTCAGGTACATTTCTAGATTCCATGCTCTTGCTGAATATATTTTAAAAGAAGAACCCTGTTATACTTTGTCTCCGGTTTTTTGAACACAATTTTGAAGAACATGGCATCTTGTTTCTAAAACCGGGACATCTCGATCGCATGCCAGACTTTTATACTATGCGACGAACTAGGCGCTCTAACTTTGAGAGCCGAATCAAGTTCGCAATGCATTTTAAATAGACTACTTCAGATGGCTAAGTTTCAATGAGAGGAATTCGACATCTAGATCTAATACTTTTCTTGGATATCTAAGACGAGTTATTGCTCTATCATGAGCGTATACTTTGATTTTATCCTTTATGCCTTAATTCATAAATGATTTTAATCTGCTTATTGTTACCAAAAACTTCGAAAGCTATTATTGGAAGTGTTTTGTCTAAAAGCCCAAAATTTATCATTTTCTTACAACTCATGCATTTAAATAAAAGCATGAATTAAACTGCCATCCATCACTTTAAAAGCTTACATTTTACGCGAGTTATTCATACGTTTTACAATGTTTACCAATATCCACAACATGTTTGCGAAGAGTTAACGCTCGAAAGTTGATCTGCAAAGGCTGAACACGTAGCTATCAGTTCAGGGCTCGACTTTGTAAAGCTTTGCTTACGGCTAGAAAGTGCAGGCCTTTGTACGGCCAACTTATTTAAGTGTCAATAGCAATCGTAGCTAACAACATTACGTGCTGCATTGGCTTTGTCGTCGTGAGGGTTTATTATTCTCAGAAAGCTATTTTGCTGTAGCGATTTAAAAATTATATTTCCAATGCGATTAGTTATTACAATCATGCGTTGCTTTGTCCTCAACCTACAGCATTCCCTTGCTTGCTCTATTGTGAATCGTCCTTCTTTAATAGATAGAAACATAAGTATTTTTCTTTTACTGATAAACGCTTCAGAATGTGGATTTATATCAGCAATATTGTTGTTTTTATTAAATCGTGGTAATACTCTTGCATTCTATATTATCTGCATATGAAATGTATATATCGTCAGATACTATTGGGTTGTATGAGTGAGATTACTGAGAGCACTATTTGTTTCTGGTACAATATTTGAACCCGTCTGGGTAGACAATCTGTTTGGATGGTCACACAATCTACATATATCTTATGGACTCTATAATAAACTGTAAAATCAATAAAGCAGTGCTAATATTCCAACAGAATTGACTAATCATCAAGGGAACTGATTCAAAAGGATTACAGTAAATTGGGACTTCAGCTTTTACGTTAATTGCACGGAACTGATTTCGCACGTCAGCAGATAATACACCAATAACTGTAACGATCAAAGTACTGCCAAATTGGATTTTGGATAAATCAAATATAAATTTTGATGTTAAAGTCGTTTTGTATAGGTATAAAGTTAATATATTAATCTAGTTATAAATATCTGTGGGCTTGAGAGTTTGCCTGCGTAACAGTAAACTGGGGATAAAAACAGTCTTGTAAAGTTTTAGGGGTGACCCATAGGGGCAATAGTTCTGACATCTTCTTCTTGAGAAAATTTGTAAATAAACAGAAATATTCAAGTTATATGGCAGTGAATGATACTGGCTACTTTCTACTACCAGGTAAGCTGTTTCATTTAGCTAGAGCAACTCATTGCGAAAGTAGCAAATAGACAGTTGGTGTCATCTCATTTTCATTGATGCTAGTTGCCCCCCGAGAACGCACTATTACTAACTATCAACGTAAACAATTTAAATTTTAAGGATGTGGTTGAAAATTGGAATCCTAATAGGTGGCGGATGTCATTTCATTGCAGCAGCAGTTCTCAAAACTCGCGCAATCTATTTAACAATGTTCATTAGTGAAGTTAGAATTTGGTATAATGTTTGCTAATTAGGTTAACGATGCATTTTAGTTTGTATGTGCGGTGTTGAATATTTAATTTCAATATTCATTATGCCACTTCGAAAGTTCGGCTCTTGCTTAGGATGTGTGCTGTGCAATACGCTGTATTGTTTTGAACTGCATTGTTCTGTAGTACGTATATTTGAATTAATTATTTAATAACTGGATGGTTTTCTATGTAGTGTGGTGATATTTTTAGTTGGTAGTATGTCTACGAAATTCGGTTCTAAGGAACTGAACTCCAGATTATTTTACCCTCGTATAGAAGATTACTGCATTGGCATACAGAGCTGTCATTTTAATCCTACTAATATTATAAAGGCGAAAGTTTGTAAGTATGGATGTATGGATGTATGGATGTATGGATGTTTGTTACTCTTTCACGTAAAAACTACTGAATGGATTTGAATGAAACTTTACCACAATACAGCTTATACATCAGAATAACACATAGGATACTTTTTATCCCGGAAATTGTAGTATTCCCGTAGGAATGAGTATTTCTGGATCTACCAAAGCGATTTGAATGAAATTTGGTATAGAGAGAGATAGAGCTCACAGAATTAATATGGGATAGTTTTTATCCCGGAAAATTAAGTATTCCCGTGGGAATGGGTATTTCTATATCTACCAAACCGATTTGAATGATTTTCGGTATAGAGATAGTTAGGGCTCAAGAATTAACATGAGATAATTTTATCCTGGAATATGTAATCCCGTGGGATAAACATGTTATAAATGCAAAAATCTCTCTGCACTTAGCCCTAGAGTCCACGCGGACGGAGTCGCGGGCAAAAGCTAGTAATGTCATAATCTTGAAGTAGTTTATATATTTATACCGAATTGACAAGTATGTAAATGGCATGGTTGCAAAAGAGTAACTTTCAGAAATAGAAGTATTTTTTATATAAACCTGTGAAATAAATCGTGAATGAAGTCAAGTAAAGTTTCTTACGAACCTGGTGTAGAGAGTAAAATGAAACAACTTCACTTGTTCACTTGAGAAGTGCACTCGACAGCACGCCACAAAGGTACAACTAAGAGAAGTTACACCGATTTGAATGCAAGACAGTGACCGTAGATTGTTGATGACTGAGTGAAGTGTACTTCGTATTTACGGGATGCTACCTTATAAGTACAATCCGTAAAAAAATGGTGTTGAATAGGATAGCTACCATAGTTCATGAAAGGTGCCTCGTAAAAGAATAAACTTAAGCGATTACAGGGTTTGAGACACGGCTCTAATTCATCATCATCATCATCAGCCAATTACTGTCCACTGTTGGACATCCCCCTAGACTAGTAATAAATTTCAACTGTTGACAGAATGTGCTAGTTAGCATTTTATTTTAATTTCACTGCACTTGTTATTAAATGTGGATAAAAGTATATTGGAAAGTTCAACTTTTATGCATAACAAAATGTATTAATCATTCATCTTCCAAAATTTGTATTTGGTGTTCGCCTAACCTCTGCTTTCTTCCCTGATTACGTCATGTCACATACACTCTGATTTTTCACGTCCCAGATATCAAAAACTACGCGGTGCTTCGGTCCCACAAGGCCCGAAGTTGGAGCAAATATTTGCGGATAGCCCCAACATTTATCCTTCTGCGGAAATTGAAGTCAAAACTTGTGATGGACAGAGAAATAATTTGAGTATTGATTGACTGCATATTAAAACTAGTGTGTTACTAATAATGCAAGTTGTGTTTATTGTTTTTATGAGAAAATATATTTAGAAAATATATAATATAGACATAATTATGTACTATATGAAGATATGTATCCACAATAGCTTTGGAGACTCAATAGTTTTCCATTTTCTTTATTGTTGAACAACAACTGATTTCAAAATTGAATCTTATACAGCCACTAGTAAAATTATGGGTACTTGACAACCCTAACACAACTGCATTACAGTTAATGCCAGTGCAATTATCGACACTAAAGGCAAATATGGTTATAGTATAAAAAAGCTAACGTTATGATTATAAAATCCGCTAAAAGCAAACCGATTTATGTTAACATCTATAAGGCTATAATTTATGTAGGCGCGGCGAGGCGAGGCGGCGGCGGCGGGCGGCGTGCCGTGGCGAGGCGAGGCGCTTGCGAGTAAACGCCCTTCGCGTCATTAGTGTTAGCCGAGAAGCGTCACTAGCTAATTACACAAGATTGATGAAGGCACCGCTCTCGCCACACTTCACTAGCGACGTTCGGCACACTAGTCACGCCTCAGTTTGTTTATTAGCGTCAGCGGAAAGCGTGCCTCTTCATTATTGAAATAAGTCAGCGCGTGATGATTTCATCCAGTTTGCTGATTGAGCTTTACTCTCGGTAATTTTACAGATTTATGTATTCCGTTTTCATGAACTAGTATTAAAATGTGTCTCCACGTGCCCATTTGAACTTTGAAATTTTATAGATTATTTGTAATTAACCTATTATATTAGCTTGGAAGACGTTGATTTCTGGGGGGTTTTTAGTGTATTGGTTGATACATTTTTCATTCATTTCACGGAATCCGCGGGAGATAACTAGTTTTATTTGAAATTTTGATAAAGTTTATCTTTATATTTCTGAATAACTTTACTAAGGCCTCATACTTCATGAATTATAATGAATAATTGTTTTGTTATAGAAATGGATTACAGAAGTTTTACTCGACTTCGTTACCGATGTCCGATATACATATGCGCTCAAATACCAATATACAATATGCTAAAATATATTCACATGTTTAAATATTTTTTATTTCATCTGATTAAATAGGGTTCGTATTTTTTTACAGATAAAAATTTGCTTTTTACTTTTATCCGCTCCAAGCATTTCGTCAGTCCACATCCTTATTTTAAGTGCGTAACAACGTTCCTTGGAAAAATGGTGATCGATGGCAATTTTTATTAATGAACTTCTGGCGCCTAAATAGGCATTTCCATTATTGTATCTACCCTTGTATTATGTGAGCACTAATCCCACATAATCACTAAGTCTCGTCACGCTAATTTAGGTCAAACATTGCGATGTTTATCTTTGTACTGACTATCTTCATTGACTGTTTTTAGACCATTGTATTGAGATTAGTATTATATAGCATTCAAATACATTTCTTTACAATATAACAGGACAAAATAAACCTATGCAAAACAAAGTAATATGCACTAAAAAGTAAAAAACTAATTGCATATTCTTCTATAACATAATAATCAAGTTATTTAGAATATGGTATCTTTTTAAAAAAATTAAAAGTTTTAAAACGTTAATTCGATTATAAGATTACACTACAAATATTTGTGGAAGACTTTTTGAAGTATGCACTGCTTTTCCGTGTTTATGTTATGCAAAACACCCGCAGTTTACGACTATGGGGAATTCAAACTATAAACTTAACAATTTTTACATTTCTGCAGCATTTCTATTGTATTTGCGGATAAATATAAAAAGGAAATAATGAAACGCACGCCTGGGAGCTATTTCCGAAGACCGGATACGGGGTACCGGCGAGGCTGCGTTCTCCCACCGCTTACGTACATATATCGCTTGCGCACGCCGGTATATGCTTTACCCGGATAATTATAAGGCCTCTTCTTGCTAACTGATGGTGCTTAAAGCTTCTAAGTGTTTATAAAAAAACATTTTTTGTTCAAATTAAATTTTTATTTAAAATAATTTACGAAATATTCTACGCATGAGTGTTCAAAGGTGGAAGACGATATATAGGCCAGCTTTGTGGCAAATGCCTTTCTCTAAAAAAAGTGGAACGGGCTCGTGTCCAGCTTTTGAGTGTAAACTGTATATGAACAGAGAATATTTAAAAATTTCATTCGTGATTTTCATTAAAATATTAAATTATGTACGAATTTCTCATCCAATGATCAAAAACGCTTTGAGAGATCTCAAAGGTTTATTCATCTTTCAAAAACAATTATGTCTCATGAAGTTGTCATAATAAAAACATCGGTAACTTGTTTACACATACGGTATATTTGGGGGAAAACAATATAAGAAAAACTCGCGAAAAGATACTCCGACAATGTAAATACATGTTTTCTCCACATACGATTATCAAATGCTTCGTGAAAATTAATTGCGTGGAAACATTGCGGGGTTTGTTGTTCAGCAAACACACTCATCATTCAATATCTATTTATTTTACGTTCTATATTTATTTCTGTAATGTTGTTTAAATAAATACGTCCGACCGTATTTTATACTTTGGCCCAGATATTATGTTACAGAATCTATAAATACACTACTACAAGAAATGTGGTAATTCCTAGAAAGCAATTGTTTATTAACCGTGTTATATATAAAAAGCCCGTTTCTGTCTAATGGTTTAAATATAAATAAACGTACGCTCACGATTTAACCTTTAAGAGGCTGGCTGAGGTGTTTTTTGGACCCACGTTTTGCCATTTACTATTTTCCAAATAATACTTGGAAACCATGTTATGGTTTAACAAGAACATTTTAATATTTCGTATCTCCACTGAGAATTACGTTACGGAACACCGAATAACACATTGTTCGTTCCGGGAATCAAAATCTTATTTAAACACGAAACACGTTTATGTCTAACTGCCATCGAGGTTGTAAATTCTTCATCAACATCCCAAACCTTTTAATACATTTGGAAAGAGTACGATGTAAAACATAGAATTTTGTTACTTTAGTTTTACAATTTATCCGACTAGTACCGCCTTTGTTAACAGCCGATCGAATACTCAACCGTTGTAGTTGTTATATGATACGAAACTGCACTTTGTGAATAGGATCTTGTATTTCCACGTGCACTAGTACCCAAACTAGCGCTAAGAGGAGTTACAGTCATATTAACCACGCGGAGTATTTCGCCTCGCCTGACTGAGCTATACCTACCGATATTTTGATTAACATGTGCAGCGCGAGCTAGTCTACAAGTCGTGCTTTTGTAAGTAATTATAACTTTTGTATTGTGTGGAGAGTTAGTACGCCGCGCGTGTGCATGCAAAGCTGTTTACATTCTGTTACAAAAACCATCCACAATGCATGCACTTGACATACATTACAGAAATAAATGCACGGCCTGTTCTCTCTTTACTAAAACGCCATTTTCTAGAGGCTTGTATTATGTTACACTCGGCCATGGTAGAAGAGGACGATAATTTCTTTTACGCCTGTATATTTAACGGGGTATGCAGATGTCTATTTTGATATAGAGATTTTGCAAGCTTTGTATGAGCCTCATGCAATAGTACTTAAATTATTCGCGTCTTTTTGGCATACTAAAAGGCTCTGTCACCATCTTGAGCCCATGTACGTTCCACTGCTTGGCCTCCTCTACAACTGAGAGGGTTTAGAATCAACTGAGGATAAGTTTTACTTCAACTTGAAGCCAGATAAAGCAACAGATAGCCATAGCTATTTTTGGTTCGCGGCAATGACCAAGAACCTTAGTTTTTACCTGTGGCTTTAGAACAGGTAAATATAAACATTTTTTATTTTAAATTTTCTTTTTAGTAATATTATTATAACTTTTTTCTTTTAATTTCGCTACTTTGTCACTCAGTATTTTGTTTTAGTTTAATGTCAATGTACATTCTCGAGGGCTAATTGTGCCCACACGATACATATGTACATGTAGTGTGAATAGCAGCTATGTTACGTTTCTTATAAATTTAAGTCAACTCAGCATGTCTTTTACCTTAACGCGGGTTAATTTCTTGTTACACAACTTGCTCTCGTATTCGTGTACTTCGAGTTCAGACTATTCATCTGAGTTTCATGTTACTCTGACTGGCAAAATGTTACTGTAGATTCTTCAAAAGTTTATACAGTCCTTTCATAGATGTGATATACAGTCAATGTGTCCTACTCGTAGCAAATAATTTTGCATTTTAAATATTACTGACAGACATACGAGTACATACTCATTGGCAGAATGTAAGATTTCCGTAATATTCCTCCGGCAGTTAATGTTGGTTTATATTGGAAAATGGGTCAAATATATATATTTTACATCTATAAGAAAATAAATAAAGAGATAAAATAGAACGACATTGATAACTAACTACTTGATGGTAATAGTAAAAAATGTCAACGTTGAGAATTAGGCCCCTTAGGGAAGACTCCAAATAAAAGGAAAATTTGAAACGTACAGCAGCAGCTCAAACAATAAATACGAAAGGGAATAGATTAACTTGAACGAAAAAATACCTAGTAGCAAATGAAGTAAGAAAACGACAAGAGTTCAAAGGTTCGGCCTCGCCGCGAATAAGAAACGACCAAAAAAATATAGGAATGAGAAATGACTTGAGTTTGTACAAACCCGGAATATGACAGGGTCGAGACGAAGTTTGCTCAACCTAATTTTTCTCCCGTATTCTTTTTATTAAACGCCTCTTATATTATGAAGCTTAATGTGCTAACATGAATGTTATAATATTTATAAGTACGTCTCGTAGCCTTGTCTACATTATTAACAAAAACAATCTGTTAGTTTGTTGTTAGGTTCCGCCATGGTTGCGGATATAGGTCATGCATAATTTATTATCAACATCTTTGGACAAATTAGAAATATTTACCCTTTTGTTCTTGCTACGCAAACCACAATAACAGAAGCGGTCCAAATCAGCTAAACGCGGGAAATGTTACCAATTCCAAGGGGGAAATTCCGGTGGGAAAATATCTTTGAAATAAATGTGAATAAATAGGGCTTGCGAGATTAAAAGCGGACCGCTTGATATATGGCTGGCGTCGGCGGCACCCTTGGGCGCTAGGTCACGACCAACTGCGCAACAGATAAAAGAAATTGTAAGATTTGTAAATAAAACAATTTACATTTTTCTTTTTCGTAACATTTTAAACATCACTAATTATTTTTGTCTACCGACTTGACGCAAATTTGTGTTTTCTATTTTTAGCCGAGACATTTAAGTGAGCATTGTTTTCTTCGATGATTTCAGAAACGGCGAAACGTTTCCAACTCATTGGAGACGTAAAACTTTTACTTTTCATTAACACTCGGGAGAAAAGCTGCAAACACCGAAGAAAGATTGAAACACGAGTTAACAATTTCCGAATAATAGAATAATACACGGCGTAGTCCAGGAAAGGAATATTTTGTTCGCGATTAAGTAGAATTTTAAGTGTGAAGTTGTACCCGAAGTCCTAATGGAAAAGTTCCGTGAGAGCTGGAGATGAAATGGACGAAAGAAGGAAATACGCTAGTTCAACTCGGCAAGAGGATTGTTCAGGACCGTAAAACATATTCAAATTAATTTAATGCTCTTAGAATAGCGTGGTACCACGATCATGGTTAATTCATACGTGTCTCGTTATTTCCGTGTGACTCATTCGATTTTATAGTTCTTGTTTTAAAAATTACGATGGCGTATTTATATTTGACACTACACAAAGAAGTCTTTGATAGTGTGTCTGAAAGTGCGATATGCTTTGGCTCGAGCAGTCAATACCATAACAAGTATTTGTGGATTGCACACTCGAATCTCCGACCTAACGTTTCAAAGTCAAATTCTAATCGACTCGACGCCGAGGTCGTCTCTTGAGTGATCTATAATTAATACAGCGTAACAACTAAGGGTAAATGGTGAATAAGGCATATATGTGTTATAATCAAACGCATTTGCGAGCTATTGCTAAACGTTATGCAAATTAATGGCGTGGGGCCGTGTAAACGTACGTGTGTTGTTATTTATGTGTACCCATGTATTTTATACACGAACACCGTTTACAAACCACAATTTTGCTGGAATTTGTGCTTGCTACATTTACAGGTGCAAGATAACTAAGAGTATTTAGAATTTGCAAGTGATATTTTAGCACACGGTCCCAAAGGAAATCCGAGGGAGATACGTGAAATTTTACGTTGCATGTGTGGAAGAATTCGTTCGGCCTAATTCTGCGGAGTTGTCGAAGTTGCCAAGATAATTAAAGTCCTCTTTGCACCTAGCCGGGGATGGGTAACTGGATAGATACCATAGTGCTGAAAAAACTTGTTTCGTTAGAGCAGTTCATTAAGAGGGCGCCCGGCCTAGAGAGCAGTTTGTGAGTATCGCGCTTGACCTAATTAGTGTTGCGCCTCTGTCACTGTGAGGATTTGTTTTTGTAAGTTCTTTTGTTTTCGTAATGTTTATCACACTGTGTCACTCATTGCGTACAGACACATTCATTCCGCGCCGAGTTCGCGCTGCTTTAACAAGTTTTTACACGAGTTTTAATCAGGGCTTTTTACGTTTATCGGCTCAGTTCATTCGTGCAACTGAGAAATTTTATTTATGTATAGTAGTCTATTTAAATTACAGCCATACATAGCCTATTAAATCAAGTATATGAAGAACATTATGAAGCACTTGACAATTAATAGTACCTAATGGACGAAATCCTCATACGACTCTTTGGCATTATTAGTATGTTAAAACGAAAACGAAATGAAACGCCTCAAATTTTCGTGAATCGTGGATCGAGTACGCTTTTTGCGTACGAATCCTAGTATCCTACAACCAGAGAAATGGGTTCTCAAAATCCCATTCACCAAAACAAAGCGGCGTTAATTCACGTTGGCTTTATGTTAGAAAGTGGTACTTCTCCAGTTGAGTTCCATTTCTTTCGTAATCGTACTTGACAACGTTGTTGGCTTCACCTCTTCAATAGTGCTTTGTCTAGACACTGGATGGTTAGTTGATAGTGGTTTGTTTCTTGACTTAGGGCTTTTAAAACCATTGCTTTTGTTTAAGAAAGTCAATTCGCCTAAGCCCATTAGTATAAATTAATTTTAATTTCTATTATTTCATTACATATTGTTTATTGCGTTTGAAACAAGCTGGGGACATTTAGAGATCAACCAATATTACATAGGTGTTTTTATGTGTATGCTATTTTCGAATGTAACTAAGTGTTCTTAATCGCCCTTTGTCAACTTTATTAATAAACAATTTTTTTTTCATGAAAAGCGGAAATAATGAACAGAACAACAAGCCTAAACGTCTTAATTATGTTGTAAAATTATGTTGCGTAAAACGTGGAATGAATAATGTGTAGCTAAACTTTTATTTACATTTAACACAAGTTACGGATAGGGCAGTATTTTAACTCGGAATTTTACCCTTTTAGGGTCGCCTCATGATAGAGGATGAGTGTGTGAAAGGGAAAAAGTGACTTTTAAATTAGACGACCTTCTTTCTGCGCGTAATTTATTCACGGTGACTTTTTGCGGCCTCTTCAGGAGACATTTTGTTTTTTTATTATTGTTTCTATTGTGGACAATCTTTTCCGTGTTTATGTGACGACGTGCGGAATAATGTTTTAATTTAGCTGTTGTGTCTTCCATAATTTGCTTTGTTATTTTAAAAAGTTGTTTATATTGTTGCTTGTTGAATTATTTTTGCTTAATTATAGATACATTATAGAACATAAATAAATTCTTCTTTAATGCCTTTTGTAGATTTATTTGAGTACCAGAAATGCCTACAACTATTCAAGTCATTGTATTTACACATAAAATTAAAAATATACAAAATCTAAATCCTGTTATTTATGTAAACCCGACAACGAATTTTTACATGGAATATACAAATGTTTATATATTTTTTCTGCGGGACTTTTTTATGTGTCATACATAAACCGCTTGGACATGGACGTTTAGAAAAATCCAACTTGTTTCACAACTTAATAACACTGTGTTAAATTGTTTGTTTTAAATTTTTGGCTAAAACAGGAATGAAGTATAATACGATATTGTTAGCCAGTGGTCACGTACCTGAATCCAATTCAATGTACCGGTTACGTGTCAAATCTTTTTAAAGCATTTTCTAAATCTTGGATTCTAAATGCCGTTCTATACTTTAAGCTTCGTTTATTCTAAACAGATTATTATGCATTTTGCCAACTTGGCTCATGAAATTTGAAGATTCTACTGGCCTTCTTCACTTTAGAAATTACTTCTAATTTAATTAAATGTATGTTCTTAGTGATGCGCATCAAGAACTTTTAAAATCAGTTCGCTACTTTTTTTATTAAGGAGAGTAATAATGTTATAATTATATTATAGGCTGTATTATATGGCTGTGGGGGCTATCTTTGCCTGTGACAGACAATATTCTTTGGAACGTGACTGCTCTATAACACAGGACAACAAAATCAAACTTATTTTGTGTTGCATGAAGTTTTTCAATTGTTGTTTACTAATTTGGGTGCGCTGATTTCATATCTGGCCTCAGATTTTTTGTAGCAGCTCTAGTTAGTGAGATACAGGTACCGTCTTGAATTTACCTAAGAAGTCAATAGTTTCTATCAATAGCGGTGTAACTTAACTATTTCCTTTCTAAATTTCATTATGTCGTCCTCAATAAGGAAGTGGTTAAATAATCCTGGTTGTTTTTGGATTATTTGTGGAGAATATATGTTCAAAAATTTCGTTTAAATGTGTCGGACTTTATAAAAAAGGCATATTTCGACGACTTTGGGATTCTATTGCTATTAAACGTTAAAGCTTGTATACCAAGTTTGGTACGTAAAAGTTGTGTTGAATCCTTGCGACTGTGGGCCAACAAAAAAAATACCCACTTTTAAATTCAAAGCTCCTATGATTTGGCGTGAACTATCCAACTATCATGACGACTGTTATTTCTGTGTAACGAAAATCATACGTTCAAACCATAAAAATTGCTCTAAGTGGATATATCCAACTTAAAATCTGCCATAAGACCAGTCTTGAGTGTTAGTGACAAATCATCACCACAGCAGTCACGTCCATCTTCGGAGAATCCAGACCAGTGAAGTGGACAAACCAAAAACGACGACGGTGGTAATGACAGTGATTTTATTTGCTACGGTAGTCCCTGACCACTAAATGATGGTCTAAATGACTTAATCAGGAACCTTAGACTGTCCAAAACAGCAACAGAAATTTTAGCTTCCCGATTGAAGGAAAGAAACATTTTTGGCAATAGGATGTCTGACGGCTGCATTCAGCACGCTGAACAACTGTTCAGCAACTGCTGATACCCTTCCAGCGGCTTGGATGGAACATGAGTATTAAGCTTCACTACCTTCACAGTCATCTAGACCATTTTCCTGAAAATCTCGGTGACTTCTATGCGAGGAACAAGGAGAGCGCTTTTACCAGAATATTTACACTATAATGGAATGGTATTGGGGGTACTGTAATGAACATATCTCGGTTGACTATTGTTGGAGCATTTAAAATTGTACTCATAATACATCTGACTCTAGAAAATCCAAAAAAAGGAAATTTTATTTGGAATTAATATATTTAATAAATTTTTTTAAACTTAAACTTTTTGCATTTTCAATGAAAAGCCATGTCACTTCATAACTCCAAAACTAGAGCTGCTACATAAAAACGGCATATATTTTTGAAATCAGCGTGGAAAAACTGTTCAGATTCATGTATAAAATCTCATGCAACAGATATGCTGTTTTCCAGTGTAATCGGTAAGTAAATTAGCCCATAACGCGCACTTTGTGCAGCTTTGAAGACTTCATGTCCTTAATTGACGTCTTCTGACGAACTTTTGTACTATTCTTCAAAAGATTTTTATACATCCTTAAATTTCGTGATCATTCATTATGAATACACACATATCTTTGAAAAGGCATAAGTGTTAAGTGCCATTTGGGGGAAATTTGCACTTAACATTTGAGAAAGGTGGCGGGAAACGGATGGATGAGGGCTGCTCGAGACCGGGATGGTTGGCGCTTTCTTGGGGAGGCCTACGTTCAGCAGTGGACGGCGATAGGCTGAGTATATAAGTGTTAAGTACGCAAATGACATTTGTACCCACGATCGCTGATATGTAGTCTCGACTATGCGCCTAATCTAAGCTTGTCCTAGAGTAAATTGAATCATTAGTGGATGATGAATTTTAATTGCAAAATCATTGCTTAAAAAACTATCTACTATAGACACTCGATTCACAAGGTAACGTTTTCTTATTTTGAGAGGTGAAATAGGAATATGGGAATAATTGTGCTCTTTAAGGCAAGCAAAAAAAAGTTAATAACTACCGGATGTTATTATAAGTTTTGTTTTATAAAGGTATATTTACAAAATTCTATTTCGCATTAAAGGTGGTGCCGAGGTCCTGTATTACGACGAAAATGAATATCTTCGACAAGGGTCAATATGTCGGTGTACTTTATGCCAACATTTTGTCACATAGAATACTTTTTATAATCTACGTAAATACATAGAGTATAAAATGTCATTACAAGAACTACGTTTCGAGTAATATCCCAACGAAAAAACACATGTAAAAGTCCTAGTCTGCGACACACAAACTTCACAACTAGTCCATTATTTTTACTTTGGCAGCGTTGCGGCGTGAGATAAACGTCAGTTGGGATAGAGAACGGGAAATACTATGAAACAACATGCGGGACAGACAGGTGCGATAGACAGGGAAATATTCACCCCATGGAAAAATTGAATTCCGATATTTAGGCGCCCCGCTGTTATAGCTCTACGTGTGACAAATTGAGTGAAGCATTATACCATTATTTGTGATTCTGTCGACATTTACTATTGAGTCGTGATGTGGGACTTTGACACATGGTCCAAAATCCCGATGGTTGCATCTTCAAATTCCAGACAGACCTCTGAATTTTCGAAGTTATGTGTATTCACAATAAATTAACATGTACTTTATCGGTGAAAGCAAACATGGTGAGAAAACTAAAATGTTCATTGGAATTTCTTAGATGTGTGGTCCGCCAACTCGGACTACGACAGTGCGGTGGACTACATCCTAAACCCTTTCAGGTGTGGGTGAGGTCCGTGCCTAGCATTGGGACATATACCTACGAATACGTATGGGCTGGTCATGAAGCGACAAATGTCACTATTTATTTTTTAAGCTATGATAGATAAATGTAGAAAGTTTCTTGAGAGAATATTGTTTATAATGTACAAAATAATTTTTGTGGAGTATTTTCCCTGTATTTTTCTTGTGTTTCGATGAATTTATTTGTCTGTTTCGATTTTTCTGCATCTGCACCAATAAGTAAATAAAGATTCTTACTGGATGTTAAAAATATTATACTATAAAGTCGCAAAGGAAATTATGGTAGAAAGTTCAGTTTTAACGAAAAGTCTAAACGATTAATAATTGAATAAAACTTATAAGCGATGAAAGCATACCCTATATTGCAAAACACAGCAAAAAGTAGTCAAACATTATCAAAGTGCTGAAGACGATTCCGGTGGGCAATAATGATTTCACGTAGTAAAATAGTAATTTCAACTCATTTGCCGTGAAATCTTAAGCTTTACAATCATAAATTGTAGTGTGCGCGAACGTAGAACAACTAGTGGCTGTGTTGGAGGACGTTCACTCAAATTTATGAGTCGCACTGCGGAATATAAATTCTTGCGTGGCTCTCCGGCCGGGAGACCGCGAAAAATTTATAAATTAGGCCCGAAAGTACTGCCTCTAGTATACTTTAATGAGGTAATTAAATTAATTATTGCATCGCTGTACTTCCTCTACATATTAAAGTTGCATTGTCGTAATGTAGGTTTAATTATAATTATGCGATGTGCCCCAGTGCTTGTAGCGATTTTTATTTAAATTTATTTTAGTGACTTAAGAAAGAAAAGGCGATATCACCGCCGAAAGCCGCCGTATCAAATAATTGAACATGTACATAATTAATATTTTATCGTACCGGATTTTAAATATAATATTTTATGGCACTATTTAAATGCTATTTAAGTCAGTTCTAATAGATTACTAACATACTGTATACTTTGATCAAATAAAAAAAAGCAGACTTGAACTCTTAACAATTGGCTTGGCAAAGAAACAAATGCAATGCAATTAAATTTAATTTTACCTCATTCGATGTCATCAGTCATGCTTAAAATATCAAAACAAATAATACATTTTTCTGAATATCATACGTTCAATCGATTTTCAACCGCGTTTACAGTGTCCGAAATACGAGTAAATAGTTTATATTTCATTATTTTTAACGACCAAACAATTCAACAATTGAACTTTTTTATTAGTGTAAATAAATTGGC
The DNA here is from genome assembly GCA_030295005.1 of Cephonodes hylas. Lineage (NCBI taxonomy): Eukaryota > Metazoa > Arthropoda > Insecta > Lepidoptera > Sphingidae > Cephonodes > Cephonodes hylas. The sequence goes on along the minus strand of AP025377.1, from coordinate 7,310,865 downwards.
GAATGATTGTTTTCAACGTTGCTGATAGGCCAAAGTATGTGCGCTGAAAAAAATTAACGAATTGTTTGCATCAAAAATTTAATACCTGGCCGGTGTCCGTTCCGGCAGGCTGCTGCCATATTTATGCAAAGCACCTGTTCATTTACATAACTTTTATACATTATTGTACGCTGGGCCTGTCTTTCATTCGTCAGACCTCAATATAATGCGGAAGAACCCTTTTTATCCGTTTATCTATTCAAAGAAAATTTCCCTATGAATACAAATAGGCGAGTTGAATGAAAATATTGAGTTGAAATTGACTATGAACGATTCATTTACATTGAGAATTTAGTAATACACATGCACATTTTATTGTTTTTTTGGCGATATGAAAATTTTGCCACAGTTGGAGAGAATTTGGTTGTTTATTGAAATCTTATTGTGATTTTTGATAACCATGCATTAGGTTTGTATTTCAGCATGATTGTATTTCAGATATAAAAAAAACAAACGCCGTTACTTCTCAAAGGGGTGAGCAGAGGTGCATTTCTCCATTTCGTAATTTCGTCTACAAAGACAGTTAGTTATGTATATGTATAGTTATAGTAAGTTATGGCAAATAAGCAATAAAATATAGAACCAACTTTAAAGTCCTATTTGTCCATTATGTACAGTATTAATATTAGGTCGGCAACTAAGTGAGTGCGGATTTCACTCATAGATGGCTTCAGTTGAAATTTTAGGTTTGCTGGCGTAGTCCAAGTGTAAAACACATTTTCTATTTGATAGTTGGTAATTCAGCTATCAATCAGTAAAAAAAGTTTTTTGATCGGTTGCGTAGTTTTCGTTTGGTGTTCGTTGAAAAATGGATAATCAAAAGGGAAATTATCGTCATATTTTGCTTTTCAATTTCGCAAAGGGAAAAGGCATCGCAAGCTCACAAACAGTTATGTGCTATTTATGGTGACGAAGTCCTAAAAGAACGGCAGTGTCAAAATTGGTTGGGCAAATTTCGTTCTGGTGGTTTTCACTCAAAGACGAAAAACGCTCTGGTCGTCCAATTGAAGTTAATGATAACTTTGTGAAAGCAATAATCGATTCGGATCGTCACAGTATAACTCGTGATATTGTAGAAAAGCTTCATGTATCACATACATGCATTGATAACCACTTAAAACAACTTGGCTATGTTCAAAAACTTGAAAATCCGAGATTACTTAGTTGCCAACTCAGGTTTGTCGCCATAAACAGCAAATAACCGTTTGTGAGCTTGCGATACGTTTTCCCTTTTCGTAAAAAAAAAGTAAAATATGACGATTATGTTCCTTTTAATTTTCCATTTTTCAACGAACACCAAACGGAAACTACGCAACCGATCAAAAAACTTTTTTTACTGATTGATAGCTGAATTGCCAACTATCAAATAACAAAATGTGTTTTACACTTGGACTACGCCAGCAAACCTAAAAATTTAACTGAAGCCATCTATGAGTAAAATCCGCAATAACTTAGTTGCCAACCCAATAGTTGTCGTACTAAACCACGGTAAAACGATGTGTGTTGAATGGTTGACGACATTTATGTTTAATGCCTTTATGAACCTTTGATTAACAGTAAAATTATAATCATAGATGTATATTTTATCATTAGCCTGTTTAAAATAACAGATTATATTTGACAATAATAGCATTTTAAATATAAAAGCACAAAAAAGAGTAAAATAAATTTTTAAAAAGTCGGTTGAGTATCCTTTAAAATCAAAATATTTTATCCTTTATAGCAACTTGGTGCGGCAGTAGGCGGGGCCCATAGCTTATCAAACCGTGGACCGTAGGGATAAAAGGGTTTCCGAGTGGCCACCACAGAAGACAATATGGGATCAGTATCCACATTAGATGGTGTAATAAAGGTCGTGGGAACTTACTTTGTCGAATATTTCGAACATCAACCCATTTGAAGTTACTAAATAAGAAATGGGTTGATGAAGAAGAAGAAGATGAAATAAGAAAAACATAAATGTACTGCTACGTTATTTTTCAGAAAAAAGTACATTTAGTGTTAATGAGGGAGTACCTTGTCGTTTCTTCGTCACAGCGGTTTAACACTTTCCCCATTTGTAAAAGTTGAATTGAATGAAAATTATGTTTTTCGTTCAGTGATCAATAGTAAACTCTATAAGGGTATTCATCGTATTAAATTGCATAACACATAGTTAATGGTTATCGTCTGTGGTAATAAATGCCGACAGTTTCGCATCTAAATCTATGCACTACTACGCGTTTAAACTGTAAGGATAAATAAGTTCCTCAACTTGAGAGTTTCCTGCAAGGAATTTCATTACGAACAACAAAAGACTGTCTCACTGGTTAGTGTATGCCGAGCGATCCACTTGCCTTGGACTCCCGGGTCTGTTCTTCGCTTTAGAATATTCTTATTAGTGGCGTAATGGAGGAAATAGTATAGGTAAATCAGAAATGCGCTTGCTCCCTATTACGTATAGGTTAATGAACAACTGCGTAACCCCCGTACGTTACGTTACGTAGCTTAAAAAGTTGTAAGTGTGATCATGTTCGTATGGGTGTGAATCTCAGATATGGCTGGATTGGTCTATTATACATTCATAATTATATTTGAGATAGAGATACATAGGACCTTTGGGAGCGACATTGGGTTCTTCTTACAACTGTAGTTTTTCCGTATAATAAGGACGGAATTCAAAACTGCGCCCGGTCGAAGCAGGGCCGCACAGCTAGTGTTTCTATAAATAAATTTAATAAGGAAATCTGATGCTAACCACTTGAAAACGATTCAATAAGAGTGTTGTATAGAGGCGCGAAAGTTTCCTTCTAAATATATAAAGGATAATCTCTGACGGAATAAAAGCGAGTTGTTTCTATTTCGCGGATGGCTTCCAATATCTTTTTCGCGTGTTCGGGACCAATCCTCGAGATTACTTTTCTTTCACCACTGTATGTATTGAATGAATAACGAAAGTGAATTTATTGATTGACGAAAATAAATAAACCATTTTACGGGTTCCTCTTGTGTTACTACGCTTTCTCACTGGCAGCCATTGAATATTTCTCAGTGAGATTTCATGGTGGTATTGATTTTAAATGTCTTTTGCATAGATTTTTACACGAATGAATCAAGATGTATTTTTTAAATTTCACAAAATAAATGTTGTTTTTTTTATAAGGTTAAATAAACTATATAAAAAAAAACAACATTTATTTTGTGAAATTAAAAAATACTGTACTGACTTTATTAATATGGTCGCGTGTCCAATATAAAAGACACGTTATTTGTCGGTTTTATTGAACAGTCCCTTCAGTTGAAAAGGCGTTCTATATATAATTATGACGATAATATTATAAAGAAAAGATGACTAATAAGTTAAATTTAATACATCAAAGAAAAGACATTATAAAATGCGAACCAACTTTAAAGTCCTTGATCGTTGATAGATTAATTTTTCGAAGCGTACTCCGCTTTTTGTCCAAGTAAAGGAAAGTGGCAAAATGAATAAAAGCAAGTACTTTTTCTTTGCAAAACGTGACAAAGAGGTGGTGCGGGATTTCTCAACGTGAAGTTATTGTCTGTGACGCAAAGCCGTCGTGACAAATAGTGCTGCGTTTTGCAACATTTTTAACTAAGAGTTAATGTCTTCTTCGGATACGTTTTTTAGCGCTATCACGTTGTTGCGCAGGTGGACTTTTCCAGCGTACTTCAGTTTCCCGCTGAAATACAAAGAATTTCTCTTACTCAGTTAAGTCGGAATTTAAAGCTAGAAATCTGAGGATTTTCAACTAGCTTAAATTGTTTTTAAAGGAAAAGTGTTCTTTTCCTACCTGATATCTTGTAAAGTCAATTGTTCGTTTCATTTTAGCTGAGTAAAATATGGTAAACATCATAGTATCCTGCTGTCTGTTTGGTCCCACGTTTAGATTGTGTTATCCGATTGAGAGGTCCGCGCTTTGATTACAACAACAATAATTGATTTATTCCATAAAAAAATTGCCGGAAAATGACAACGGACTCGTTCCTTAAAACGTGGGACCTTCAAAACTTCATCTCGCAAAGTATGGTCGCTTAAAAGTTTTTATGCACCATCTACTAAATTCAAGAATACAGTTATCAGCAAAATAAACTTATACAACGATACACGCATTTCCAGCGAGATGAGCAATACTCCCCGTACATTTAGTTATTCTATTTATTTTGAGAAAACAGTTTTGAAATGCATGATGCATGTTCTAGGTGCAAGAGATGAGTTTATTTACTCAGTACATGCGACGCTAGTCAAGTGTCTCTCCGCCGGTGCAGTTCAAATGAAGCTAGATGCATCTCTAAAACGTATGTACGATGCATTTGTCAGCAGCGTTAGTGTTTCACCGTTCTTGGAATGAAGTGAATTCTGTTTTTCAACAGCATGTAAAACACCCGGCTTGAAAAGCTCAGCTGGCTTTGTGATTTTTTGGCTTTTTTGTCGAAATGTAGTTTGCAAAAGAATTGATTGATGTTTGCTAAATTCGTGTAAGATTAGTTAGTTCCAGTAAAAGCATTTTAACTGCAAGTCGAGAAATATAGTGTCATTGAAAAGGGTTTTTTAAATGGTTTTACATACGAACACACTTACGCTTTTTTCACGCGTTTCCCAGTTTGTAAATTTCTACAGCCACGTTTCTCTTCATTATTTTCCATTTCCACGTGATGGAGGCATTGCCAATAGTTGTTTTTTGTGCTAATTTCTGGTCTCTTGCCCGGTACTAAGAATTTCGTAATGGAATATCTAATAACATTGATAAAGCTGGCAGTCACACCGAATTGCACAGAATTATACGGATATACTTTAAAAAAAAATCTTTATTATCTCGAAAATGTAGTTATAGCTAGAAAAAAAACAACTTTATTACTGTATTTGAGGATAGTGACAATTGAGAAAGTGAATGAAGTAAGTATCTGCTTACCCTAATGGGAGACAGGCGTGACTTTATGTACTCGTCTTTTCTGTCAGGTCAGATCTACACATCTTTAATAATTGCCAACAATACTTCCATTTATAAGGTCGAGTATATCGTAGTTACAATAATGACAGTATTGGGATATAATACATATTATTCGATTATTCGTCACGATTCAGTAGATTTTGTGTAAAGAACTTCCGCGTAGTTTTGTACAATACATCGACGAGATTAGACTTTGGGTTGATTTCACTTGAATTATAATGGAAAATTGGTTATCCGCGATGGGTTCAGTACATATTGTATCGGTAGATCGCTTAGACTATAGTGTTTATACAAGCATACTAATGTTTAAGTAGAATTGGTAGCCAATTTCTATCACCTTCACCATTTTTAGTGGAGATCGTTACTGTATTCAATTTTATAGCATAATAAGGATCTTGCATCGAAGTATTCGACTTTAAACAACCACATTGACATGTACGTAGCTTCTCAATACTTAATACAAGATTCAGTTGTAATAAATTGAATTTTAACGTTTATATATAGCTATATCCATCGCAGTTTGACACGACTATGCCTTCTTAAAAGGTTTCTGTCAATATGTGTATGGACTTCAGGATTGCAAGTAAATGAAATACATAGGTGTCGTCGGCGTTCCACTACTTAATAATATGCAAAGTTTACATACATTCATATTCTGGCGCCTGTATTCCTCGAATGGGTAGGCAGAGGTGCATTTCTGGACCCACGTTCCGCCAGGTATGTATCAGTTCCATGTAATAGAGGGCGATTATATTTCCGCTTTCCGAGCACATTTCCAGACTTGGAAAAACCCAATAACACTTTCTTCGACCCGGGCAGTGAACCGAGGACCTCCAGATCTTACGGCACATACTACCGCGAGACCACGAGGTAGATTGTAATTTGGATTTTGAACGGAATGAACAGAAATAATTTTATAGTCTTGTGTAGGTCTGTGTATTAAGTTTCCACTCATAAGCTTCTCAAAGTGAGCTAACGATCTGTGACATTTGCCAATAAACGGAACCGATGGCTCTTCGTGTCCAGTGAGCTGTGGAAGGAGTCGATATTTTTGCCAACAATGACAGCGATGAGTACTAGATTTCTTCAAACTCTAATTTGTTATGCAAATATAATTAGTGTTCAGTGTTTATACATATAATTGAACCTTTCCTAATTAGAAAAAAGTCATTTTAGCTTTTTTATAGTTTTAGATCTCAACGATTCCACGAGGAATGTGTTTCTATTTTTCGAGATTATTTAAAAAGTCTAAAAAAAGGTGATAAAAAAATATTTAAAAAATTAAAATTAAATAAATAAAAATTAGCACTTTTTGATAGGCAAGTTATTATTAGCATAATTAGTTTATAAGTTTTATTTGATAAAAACTACGTCTCATTTTGTTATCACATCGGTGAAGGTCTATGTACCGCGGTTTACTCTACTAATATAAACAACAATCTGCCTTGATGCTCCACTCCGACATTATGAATGTATTTTGTCGTTTAAAATAGAATTCAATTTTAGCATCTATTATGTTCTTAAAAGCAATGCTAAATATTCGGTCCTCTATCTAAAACTTTACTAAAGCGAACCAACTTCTAGTGTTTGTTTGAATCGACAAAGGAAATTGGCGATCTTGTCTACTCGATAGCTTTGTTTAATTCCCATTTCGTGATAGTCATTGGAGGTATTTCAATTTAGAGATATTTGTTACAAGTATTCAGCGTTATTAATTCAGAATGTAATTAGAATTTTGCAGATACCATGAAGCATGTTAAAATTTTATAATGGTTCACAGGCCTTTAACATACAAGGGTACTTTGTTTATTTTTTTAACTTATTCGTAAATAAAAAAAATAATATATCCAACGGTCACATACATAGTTCTGAACCCACACTAAGATACGAGTCCTCAATTATTACTTTTGATTATGTATGTTATTTAATTACGTCTTTCTTCATTAAAGAAATTTGAAACCTTAAGTATCACAGGGTTTAAGTGATAGCATATTTTGAGCCCAATATAATTCTTCTCCTTAGTTCGCAGTTACTCTCAATTTAAGTGGAGCTAGATCTTGCTTACTAAGGTTTATAGTGGGTTAGTAAACTTAATGTATCTATGAAATTTATGACCGAAAACTTTTAAGCACTTACCCTGCTTATAAACCTTCATAACATTCTTTACTCAATGTTTATGACAGTGAAACTGCAAAGATATTTTGTAATGGATGTAGACTACATTAAAAATTTTATATATAAAGCTTTGTATCAGTGCAACAAGTATGTCTAATCTAACTTTACCATTGAGGTAGGCACAGGCCACAGGAAAAGGGCCGCTTAATATTACGGTGCAAACGCACTTCTTTCATATGCTCGGCTTACATTATTCTTTTCTTGCATGTACGCCATGATACTGATTTTGATATTGATATTTTAGAGACACAAACGTTTTGCATTATAAATAGTAAAATTGTGGACATTGCGTTTGCGTTCAGTGCTCTTCTATCGCGGCAATTTGTGGTGCCCGTTGAGCCATCAGCGCTTGCCCATTCCGCCTGGAGCTCAATCATACACTAAGCTGGTAATGCGTTGTACAATTGAACACTCTCGCTGATATATAGTCCAATAAAGCCGTGATGTGAAGAATAGCTCCTATCCCATTAACGTCACGCGCACAACGATTCAGCCACTGCCGAACACGATTTGTAGTGGCAGTGATTTGTGTGTTCATATTGTGAAGTTGAAGTTTCGAAATAACGGACCATTTATAGAAGGGAAAAAACGTGGGCAGCGTAACGCACGCGATAGAGAATTAACTATTCTATGTTAACACGGTTTAATTTTACCTATGAACGGTTTTGGTTGCGGTGAAGCAATTAAATGGTTTCCACTTTGCAGCTAAAGACGTTGCTCCCATAGCATATGTGTTCTTGTTTCAATCAAGAGCTTGTCTATCAATAGTATTCCAAAATCGGGACTCGGCTTCGAATAGCAACTATCAGTTCGTGATCTTTTACGTGGAAAGTTAAATGGCCAAATGTGAGTTTATCCAAAAACAAAAAAAAATCTCTGCCTATTCCATCACACAGATGTGTAAAGTAAGCAAAAGTCAACTTTCAATTTATTTCAAATCATAAAACGCTAAAAGTTTCCGTTGTAGGGTATTACCGGCACGACGATACTCGATCAACTAAATATGTCGCACGTTCAATTAAAAATATTCAAACTTAAGATATATTGGTTAAAACTAGAGATGGGCCGAGTACTCGGTTGATACTCGGTACTCGGCGTACTCGGCGGATTTTTTGATACTCGTACTCGGCCGAATAACTCGGTTTGAATGCCGAGTATACTCTGTTTAAGAAATGCAATATATTTCGGTAGATATAATTTAAACAACAGTCATCATCATCATATTAGCCAATGGAAGTCGACTGCTGGACATAGGCCTCCCCCAATGACTTCCACCGGGTTTGGTCGGAAGCCTCCTGCAGCCAGCGACGTCCCGCGACCTTGACAAGGTCGTGAACAGGGTGGTAAAATTTGAAATGACTGAATTTAAGCGATGTATTAAACATTTTATAGATTCAATAAATATTATTTTATTTCATTTCGTAAACAACTGTGTTAATCAAAAATTATTTAGTAATTTAGGAAATCTTTGAAAATCTCAATTAATAAAATCAGAATTATAGTACATAATAAAAATAATTAATATTTAAAATTGGACAAAGCTAAGTTATGATGCAGTGATGGCCTCGAGGTTCGGGCGCGCGGTCGAAAATCTCGACGGTCGCGGGTTCGAACCCCAGGCACACACCTCTGACTTTTCGAAGTCATGTGTGTATTCACATTGAATTACCACTTGCTTTAACGGTGAAGGAAAACATCGTGATGAAACCTGCACACCCTAGAGTTCTTAGGAATTTCTTAGGTGTGTAGTCCGTCAACTCGCACTAGGCCAGCGTGGTGGACTATGGCCTAAACCCTCTCAATGGGAGAGGAGACCCGTGCTCAGCAGTGGGCGTATATGGGTTGATGATGAAGTTATGATGCAGGAACACAAGCCTCGCTGCACGTTCTGGTAACAGCCTATTCCTCTATTCTTCGTAGACGTTACCGGCCTCCGAAAACAGGCTATTTAAATTCTAATGTACCATATATTTAATTGTACCGAGTTACTTGGCCGAGTACTCGGTTGAAAAAAAATTGAACCGAGTAAAACTCGGTACTCGTTACTCGGCAAAAGTGTAACTCGGCGCATCTCTAGTTAAAACCATTACTGGGAAAGAGATTGGGTTTGGCGATTCATTGGAATTTGTATAGAAACGCTTTTGATTTTAAAATAACTTTGTCTTTAACACTTATTGATATATCAAACCTTAATCGGATCTCAGTAGTAAGTAATCGATATCCCTTGTGTTGTATATGTATTTCAAACCGTCAAAACACCAAAGTTTCCGTGGACTATTGCATTTGCCAATAATTTCGCAACCAACCAGCGACATATTCAGCTGGGTTCAAATGATAAATAAATAGCTTATCGACAGCTTTCGAGTGGAATAGGTTGAGACTATAGATTGCCATAAGTTTAAAATTAGCCCCTTCAAGTGAACACGACAGTTACGAGGACTATTAATATTTAAATGAAGGATATTTATGTATTGTAAAGAAGAATGTTGTAATCCAGCTTGTATTTTGATAGACTTCTCGAAAATAAAACATTGCGCTTGCGCAATTGCCAATAATGTTATTTTTTCACTGAAACATAAGGAAAATTTAAAGTTTGACTAGCAGCTACTACAAATAGTTAAATGTCTCGAGGATTTGGCGCTGTAAGCTGTTACAAGCTGTAGCTTAGTACGGCTACAGACGATAAGTACTGGTGTAATTTAGAGGCCACAGAAACCAATAAATTTAGTACAATAATGGTTACATACGCTTTAATCCTTGAAAGGGAATACAGAGAGCAATTTCTATACCGAGGTTTTTAAGTTCTACATAGCAAGGGACGAGTCTATATGTTATGTTTGTTTGACATATTTACACATTCTGAGTTAAAATCAAGAATTTTGTTAATGGATTACCTGTTTTAAAAAATTTCTACATCTGGGAATCTAATTGGTCACCTTTTCTGAACTAATTGATAGCGCCGGGGCTCGCAACTCGGCTATTAGTAAGTAGGTAGTAAAAAATAATAAATATAAAAAAAAATCCACCATCACGTTCGTATCGCGAGAAAAATTGCATGTACCTAAGATCTGTTATATCTGAAGACGAAATCGTGACAAATACTGCGCATAGATCACAGCAGCCGAGTGTAATTGGCGATTACTCACTGGAGTCTTATGAGACTATAAAAAAAGCAATGTATACAAAGTAGCGGTAAAACCGGCCGTATTGTACCGTAGTGAAGTCTGCCTAATAAAAGCCGCCATGAACTAAAACTTCACTCAATTTTTTTAACTGCAAAGGTACCGCAAACGAGCATGGGAGAGGGTCATGAAAAAAGTTATGAACACCCTAAGAAAACCCAAAATAGAATCAGGTAAAAAAAAGGATCTTTTTTACATGACTTCTAAATTAAAAATATCTCGAAACAAAGGTTTTTGTATGAAACTGTAAAATGAAAAACTCATGCCTAATGGCAGCTGAGACAACTTTTCAATCACAGTGCAAGTTGACCATGGCGTTCATCTACCAAATGGCATGTCCATACCATTTTTTTTATTATGGATGTGGAAAAGGAGCTTAAAGAAGCAGTGAAGGTGAGCTTATAACAAATTAGGTTCTCTTACCTAATTTGTTATAACATACCATACATGAGGAGGTGGAATTACAAGAAGTTGCCCAATTCTCTCCACAGCAAAGCGGGAGACACAATTTTGAATCATAATCTTTTTTTATTATTTACATCATCCCGCGCCTATATATATCACCAAAATGTTTGGCTCGGACTTTCTCTCCGACTAACAGACTTAAGGCCTTGGTCAACCACGCTGGCCTAGTGCGGGTTAGCGGCGTTTTTTTAAAATTTCTCATTAATCATCGTCATTTTCAGTGATAATTCACGTTTTGGAAGTTCCGGTGTAACGTCGTTGGAGTTGGTCCAACATGTAATTGAGCACAATCTGAATAGTAGTAGTATGTAATGGAGTTCTATTGCTTAAGGTTTTAATTGATTTATGAGGTATTAGTTGGATATAAATTCTCGAGTAAAATGGATTATGTTATTAATTCTATTTTTAATCTTAATCCGGACGCGCAGCGGTCGACTTGATATTGGAAGATAGCTATTTTAGTGAAAGATTTTGTGATTTTATTAGAAAAATACTTTCATTCTTTCGTTTACAGAAAATTGCAAAACACAAACTTTGCTGCTACATTTTCATTTTTTTCTGAAGATTGATTGAATGATGCCTTTGGTCTTTGAAAATTATTATTTGACTGAGGAAAACACACCAAGAATAGATTACCAGGATTAAAGAAGCATACTTTGTATCTTTCTTTAAAATAAGAAGACACGCTGAATATTACATACTCGTATTATATAATCACATCCAAACCTGTATTCCCCAATGAGGTAGTTGATTTTGTGTTTTCGTTGTTGTAAATATTATAATAATAATAAAGCTTTTTATTTCTGCATAAAAGTATGTTCACAATTCAAATATTAGTAGATTTCTTAAACTAAGTTAGTTTTTTAAATTATAATGTTTATTTGTTATATAAATTGCTGCCCCTTTTACACGAACCCCTTTTGGGTAAAAGCCTCCTCTAATTCCGTCCATTTATCTCTATTTTTTGAAAATTCCAGCCAGTTTTACCTGCTATTTCTTTTATATCATCAGCCCAACGTTTGAGTGGTCTAGGTTGTAAATATTATTATATGTTAAAAAAAGCTTCCTTATACTTGGTTCTTTATGTCTCACTGAAATCAATTTTCAATGCCTTATAAACGAAGTCATTCGCAGACGCCAGTTAATTAAAAGTATATAATTCGGACGTAAAAATATTTGAAACGGTTGCAGCCAATCGCGGCACGTTGAAGAGTTTAGTTCTGCCGACTCGGGCGGAACACTAAAATGACATCAAATGGGAGCAGGTGCGAAGAACTTATTCGCATCACTTTTCCCACCAACAACCTATTATACAGCTGCTCCTGGTGCCGTTGCCCACTTTTATAAATGCTTTCAATTGCACAAATTGCTGTAATTTAAACTTGTGTAAGCGTTTTCATTTGAACAAAATCTACAATTTGTTACGAGATTACGCTGTTATTGTGCCTGGAATAAATGAAAATATGTTCTTAAGACCCATCCTCGTGCATGTCCCGAGGAATTATAAAGAAGTAGCGCGATATTACATATTTTTTACTTGAATCGCGAACGACGAAATAGGTTACATTTTTTGTGTGAGATTTTGTATTTCGCTTTTCTGTTGTATCATTAGTTTGTGACGTGGGATTGCTCTTACAGTGATAAGCCTCTCGTTGACCCAACCGCACTCAGAACAATAACGACCTCAAATATGTTTCGTTACATTGTTTTATACATTGAAAGTAGAACTGGCAAACGAGCTCTCGTGAATATTGCGTAATGAGGCCTGTAATGCAATGAAATGTACTAGTTTTTATAAACATTATCTATGAACGACTTGGCGCGAACCGTGCCAAATGAGGTGACGATTTCTCTATTACAAATACAATACAATGCCTACCTGAAAATAATTTCACCAAATACAACCAAAAGTACACAAAAGTAGCAATAAGGTGAAAGGGAGACCTTAAATGGTTGTAAAACGCATAATTACCGTTTGGTATGTTTTTTTTTGAAAAAATGTTTTTACTAGAATTTTCAATTGTTATAACTTATAAAATTCTAATAAATCAAAAGTCCTCATTGACTAATAAGATGAGTTAACATAACAAATTTATACTTAGATTCAATTTAGTTATTATTACAATGTTTTGCGCTTTGTAATCGCATTAAGTAATCTGAAGATCATTCTCGAGGTAATTTACTACGTTGCAATATGCTATGTGAGGCGTAGAGAGTATCACATTATCGTTATACCACGCGCATGCACTGAATTTCATTTCCACAAACAGCTTATAATCATATAAGGCAAGCTAAGTAGCATCAGATGGACACTTCGTTAGGAACTTATGATATGAATAAAGAATATACGAAGTCGCTATGACGTCATTCACGACCTACTTTAATAGTGAAAATAAGTCAAAGTCAATTGGAATTGGAGTTTTGCGTTAAAATGGATGAAAATGGAAATTTGAATGTAGCCTTTGAATTTCTATGTCAACGGTTTATAATGTCACATGTCTAATTTACACGGCCAATGAAGTATTTCGACTTGAAATTCTAGGTTTTCAATATCTATTCAATTTGAATATTGGTTACTATATTATCGAGACTTTTAGGTATCCCCAACATTATTATCTGCGTAAAGCATTGGTGGTGCATTATTAAAATCAGATTATAAATAAATATTTGCGACGTTTTTAATGATCATCTCTTTTGTTTCTTTACCGTCTGTCTTGGTTTTCGGCACCCAAATGCGCTTTGTACTAAAAAAGCTATATTTTTCATTTAAAATTCGCCGTCACAACTCCACGTAAGCACAAAGGTACCGCTTAAAAGTCCCTAAATAATTTCAACATCAAACGAAATGATATTTCACTAAAGTATATTCATAAACGTCATTCGTTTTAATGCAGTGAAGGCAGATGTACAATGGAAAATATAATGTCTCGGTGCTCGGAGGTCTCGGAAATCCTGTCCTCATGAAATGAAATATGATTCACATTAAGCAAAGCTCTTGCTGTGTCCTGTTTTTGTCGCCGAAACGTTTCGCACGCCTGTATTTACAACTGGATTCGCTTCGAATTGTAAAATGAACGCGACACGGATATACCTCCTTTGTTTTTAATTCAATTATTTTTTCTTTGCACGTTTGAACGTTTATTTTATTGTAGACGCTTCGGACTCTCCACGTCCCTTTTGTACTTTGAATGGCAGAGTTTAAAATGTCAGAGTTTAGTTTATAGAATTAGTTATGTCGGTAAAAGATTTTTCATTCAAGTTTTTAAAAAGTTTTCTATGTTACTGTTTAAACTCGTTTTAGTATTTAATATTACCTACTTATGTTTTAAAATATAGATGAACGACTTGTACAGTTTATTAATACAAGGCAATTAATGGACGTTTTGTTTGATTATCTGTAAAATATTTTTTATTTTTATGAACATTTTTTTTTTTAAGTAAATGATTTATCAAAATTAATTTATTTTATCACTTTTTCAAACTTGTTTATTGACGTAAAATATATTTACACCCCGTCACGGTCATGTGAAATATCATAAAGTAAGTGTTGGCAACCACTACTAGATGTCGCTACGTATAATAAACTTCCCGACAATAGCCGGCTTGGACGTGACGCTTTCAAATTCCAGCCGTATTTGGGTCGACTTATGAAATACGGACCAATGGTTACCAGGCATGCGAATTGATCCATTTTTTCTGGATTTCAGAGAATGAGTTGCCCTGCTAACTGTTCTAATTTTAGCCAAAAAGAAAGTATAGGGTAGAAAATTGTAGATTTGACAATGGTTACCATCGCTTTCTTCGCGATAAAATAGATAAAAAGCAGTGTTGGCTTCGAGGTTTATGCGCGCGGTCCAGAATCTCGTCGGTCGCCGGTCCACAGACACACACCTCTGACTTTTCGAAGTTATATGTGTACTCACAATAAATTATAATCACTTGCTTTAAGGGTGAAGGAAAAATTCGCGACTAAACCTACATATCTAAAAAAAGTTCCTAGTAAATTCTTAGGAGTGTAATCCGCCTACTCGCTCTAGTGCAAACATATTCCACAAGACGAGAATTTTGACGCATAACTCTTACTGGTTGACAAAATTAAACCCAGGGACCTACCGGCTATAGGAAATCTAGTATACAATTAGATTCCGCTATACCTACTTATCTTCACGTTTCACGAAAAGGAAAACTGTGTATGTTTCGATAACGGCATTTCGCTTAGCACCTTTCATGAAGTAGTCGCAATCTGAGGCACTAGCAACACCAGTTTAAAAATGTATAAGAACATTAAGAAATAATTTATAATATACTTCTTAAATCGTAAAGGGATTCGTGTAAACGACGGCCAATAACTTTCACCTTTGTGCAGTGTGTGGTGTTTGATACTGCCGCTGACAGATGTGTATTGTTGTCACATCCACGAGTCTCATTCATCGCTTTGATAAGCCCACGTGATAAATTACTCACTTGGAGGAACAAAAGCTTTAAAATTCGCTTTCACGAAAACATTTATTTGTGATAGGAGGTCGCTTTTTGTTTTTACGTTTTTGTGATGGGATTTGCATGTAACATTGAAAACTGACATCCGCGACATTATTATCATAATACTTTTTTAAAATGTAGAATAAATTGAAATTTTATTTTATATCACGCGACGTCATTTTCCTATCGTTCGATTTGCTTTTTAGGGATCGGCGTCTGGACTTATTGGGGTTGATCCGGTCTGACAACTGTCGGTTTCCTCAAGACTACTAAAGGATCAGCTTAAGTTTGGGCGCTTCTTCCTCCTTAAAAATATATTTCGCTAACGATGATGATGATGCTATTTATAACCAGGACGTTGGTAAAAATCTCTAAATAATTTTGGCAATGGCTTAGTGACCAATCGTGATAAATACTGAACTCCCGGCGCGCAAATTTTTCACGCAGTTTTTTGTTCTCGAAGCCATTCTTATACTAATCTCAGCTCTATTTTTGGCAACATCATTGTGCAAATGGCTTGTTTGCATATCATTCCGCTTTCTTCTCAAGCTTAAACGCAACTTTAATGCAAACAATGTGAAAACCCCAAACTTATTTTTCAGCTATTTAGGTTATGATAGTTTAAAATTAAATCCAAGATGAAATTAGATTAATTTAATTAAAAATCCAAGGTGATCTACACATTTTTAGTATAAATATCTGTATTTAGCAAAAATTGTTTTTGCATGTTGTCGTAGCATGAAGGTAATGTAAATATTATTTACTAGATAGAGGCAGCTAAAATACATGCAAACACATAAGTCTGCCATAAAAGACATGGACGAGCTAAAACTATTATGAAATTATTTTCCGAGTACAGTTATAGAATCTAGGAGTTTAAATCAAAATGGTTTCTTAGAAAATAAGGCAGTAAGGCTAAATTGAATTTTATTATACATCCACCTTACATGCAAATGTGTAATTCGTTGAATTCGTCTGACTTTGAATCATCGATTTCAAGTTTCTAGCGAAGCTGTATGAATTTATAGAATATGATGGCCTCAACTTCATTAATATTATATCCTGTTTCCCCGTATTAATATATAGTTTCTGTGCACAAACGTCAAAACGCGATGTTCAAATCCAAATAAGAACATCCAGTATGCCATTAGTACACTTTAATTTTTTGTGTTTTCGAAAAATGATAATAAAATCTTTGTTATTTTCTTTTTTCTTTAAAAGTAGCTTCGTATTGTAGTGTTGTTGTATATGTACTTTATGATCACATAACAATTTACTTTTAATTTACTTGAACGATGGCCTCTATAACAATCACACAGAAAGTAAAAAAAAAAAACACGGTGAAGAAACCTCAAATTTCATGTGGCGCCATTACTTACTGGCGTTCTTAAACTTAGGAAATTGCCTATAGATTACTTATTAACATTGAGAAGCTGTCGATATTAAAATGAGTAAATTGACGGAATTAAGGGGGCTTGGACCGTGACAACTGAGATGGTATCTTAGCAGACTACACATTTATTTAACGTTCATCGATTTTTTTTAAAATGTTAATTTATAAAATAATTGAGTGTGTTTAATATTTGATAATTAATTATTTTCGAATTATCACTTGCTTTAACGGTGAAGGGAAACATCGTGATGAAACCTGCACACCTAAAAGTTCTTAGGAATTTCTTAAGTGTGTAGTCCGCCAACCCGCACTAGGCCAGCGTGGTGGACTATGGCCTAAACCCTCTCAATGGTAGAGGAGACCCGTGCTCAGCAGTGGGCGTATATGGGTTGATGAAGAAGAAGAAGAAGAATTATTTTCAGCGCCTAATATAATGTCAATTTGTGTCTTCTAATTATGTAATCGAAGGCGAATCAAGACGCCCTAAAGCACTTACTCTAATGCACTTCTATAGTACACACACGGGTGATATACGTCATAATAAATGACGCAGCAAAATCATAATACACGGGTACAAGTTACTATAAACAAACATTTCAGCAACGAACTTGACGTAATTATCCATCCATCTTTAAAAGCAAACATTATTATTTCAATTAGCTAAGTATGTACACAGGTTACCTGTACAGTCATCTATTAATGAAGATGGCGTCGCGTCCCCACACGTCGTCGGGACGTCCCTTAGATATTTCTGGAATGATAAATGAGTATACGTGATGTTACGCTTCGGTACTCCCCGGTGTCCGAGGTACACATATAATGTACGAGATATTGTATTCTGTTTGCCTCCACTAGCCCACACTTTCCGAGTGTGTGTTCCAGTGAGACGCATTCTTCAGAGATTAAATATCAAGAAACACTTTCGTATACACCGTTTGAACATGTGCAAAGTGTAAAATGTTCAAAGCGGGATTCTGCATTGACGTTATCTGGGGTTGTACGTGTCAGGGCCCGTGTCTCTCCGTGATATATGGAATATGTTTTGAATTACTGCCGTGTGTAAGACAGTTGTGTTTCTGAATGCTTATGCAAGTTTAATAGTTTTGTTTTGAGATATGTGATATTGCTCCAGGTATTTCGCCGAAGCGTAGTCATATGTGTACTTCATTTTAATGAAATATTATCGCATTCGACATGTTTAGAATTGAAAATACAAACCTATTCATGAAAATGTCAAATAAATTAAAAACACACATACATACACGTTCACGTCTATATTCTTGATGTGATAAGCAGTGGTCCCTCGAGGTTTAGGCACATGTTCGAGAATTTCAGCGGCCGCGGGTTCAAACCTCAGGCGCACACCTCATGCTCATGCGCAGTCATGTGTGTATTTATAATGAATTATCGCGTGCTTCAACGGTGAGGAAACCTGCACACCCAAAGGTTCTAAAGAATTTCTTAAATGTGCTCCAACCCGTACTAGGCCAGCAGACTTAATACCCAACGGCAACGAGGCAAGATTTATTGATTTATATTAAGTATAAAAATCAGGTAACACCAACAGTTACATTTTTAATGAGGACAAGCATAACATATGAAGCGCCCAGACAAGCTACACGGAACCCAATATGTCACAAGAATAATCAAAAAGACCCGTGCGCACGGTACATCGTGTCAATTTGTTTGGCTAATGAATACTGCGGCTATTTTGTGCATACGAAAGTCACAGAATCTTCATAGATTTTTTCATCGTATCTCTACATACACGCGGGTGGATAATTACTTCCCTTTGGTTATTTACGGGGACCCTCGTCACAGTGAGCGCTTGTTTTACACGTCATTCTTGTTTGCTAATGAAAAAAGTGCGCGGGAAAAAATAAATTGCTTTTTATTGTCCGTCGGTGCGCAGTCGGACGGGTGCGTAAATCAGAGATTATGAAGGTTTTTGAAATACTGTTCACTTTAAACCAACGTAAACATTTGTCATGGGCACGATAACACACGTGGACGGCTGAAAAATATATTTAACGGTATTTTTTTGTATCGGAATTAAATGTGTGAGGATTCTTTCCACTTAAGTGGATTAAAAGTCTTATAATTTGGGTTAGAAATGGTTAGCTATTTTGTACAATAAAAACTTTAATAATATTTGCGATGTTTTTTTGTTGTACGTAATCGCGTTTTTCCAAAGGAGTTATTTTAACTTGATTATTGTCTACTTGGTTTAATTGAGCATACATACATTAGTAAATTTAAAATTTAATGCAGAGGTATTTTCGTACCTTCTAAATCATCATCATTCTCTTTGCCTGGTCTCAGTTTTATTTAGGGTGGACGCAGTATGTTATATCCTTCCAAACATCCTTATCAGCCGTCACGTATTCATTCATCTCACTTCTTTTCGTATTTTCAATTGCGCACTCCATCCATGTTTACTTTGGTGTTCCTGCTCGTCCATTTTTAAATATTCATACTAATTAGATTTTTACCAACATATACTATACTTATTTTACGACAGACATTTTCCTTTCACATTTTCGCATCATCTAAATATTATAATTACCAGCTCAATCGTGGAATTACAACGGCCACTATAGCCTCTATATGATATAATAATAATAAATAACACTTATTTATACCTCCATTATACGAAACTACAATTTCTGACAACTCACTAACAGAATCAGCGTTAATTGAATGCAGTAGAATAACATTCCACGAATAATTGACGGCAAATTGTTTCCAATATGTTTAGATTAAATTAATTCACGCCTGCATGAATACGTGCGGACAGAGAATCGAGTTTGGAAACTCTTTACAACAAGGTGGCGTATGTCACCTCTGTTTGAACGACGTTGAATTACTCATGAACATTGTCTTATTTAAACGGATTGCGATATAAGAAAAAATAATATTAAATTGTTAAAGTCTCAGTCTCATTCCCTAATGGGATTAAATTTGTGTAAACAATTTTGGTGGAGCGGTTTTATGACAGTTATAATATTGAGATAAAAAAAACTCAATTAAATTAAATAAATCAAAAGAGTCAATGGCGTGATTGGCTTGAAAATTGGGTGCGCGGCCGAGACAAAATCTCGGCGTTTGCGGGGTTCAAGCACAGTGACTTTTCCGTTATGTATGTATTTACATATACTTAACACGCACTCTAAAAAACATTTTGAGGAAACTAATCAGGACCCCTGCAGTTTGGCATATATATTAAAAAAAATCGTATACAGAGCTTATCTATTTTCTCTCTAAAATATGTAATGATTGAGGAGTAGTCATTACAATGTCAAAGTAAAAGCAACAGAAAACAAATAAATAAAAAATTATCTTCTAAATAAAGAGAAGTGATAAAATAATATTCATAGCTTATGAAATACAAACAAAACGATCATACAATTCATACGTCTGTGGTGTGTTTATTCACAAAGAAAGGGTTCCTAAATAAACGAGTATAATAGTTTATAGCAACAACCGGTAATAAACTCCGGTATATAGGGAGTAGGGACCCTTCCGTATTGTTATAACCAATTTGGGCAGTGCCTTTTTAAATGCGGTATTCAAGAAGATGATAAGGTTCAACATTTTATTATAATACTTGTATGGAATTTTCTCTCTTTCCTCATGAATATTTCTAAGATACATGAACTTGGAGTGTTATTATGCCTTTAATTAATTTCAAATAATATTCAAAAATTGCGCCTGTCGTATGGCTAATTGGCATGTCATTATGATAATATTAAATCACTAGTTCTTTTAAATAGGTTTAATGAAGATGGGTAGCGGGGCCTGCCAACACATTCCAAAATCGTTTATTTGCTTAGAGAAGAACGTTGTAGCAAATATTGGTCCTTTGTACTATCACAGGATCTCAACAATCGCTAAGTACCTTCTAACTTACAAACAGAGAAAAATATACAACTTATGGGCTCTCTTTTAAATTAAAAATATGCCGTCGAAAAAGTTTTTGTAAAGAACGCAGCCGCCCGGTTTCCCCTGCTAAATGTGAGTCAGAACTAATTAAAACATTCAGCTAGCTGGCGATAGCTGGAGTTTCAACATATGCTAAGCTACATCCATGTCTGGGATTTTGATACCGAAGACACGAAACTTAATGTTGGATGTCTTAGTGTTGGTTAATAATTATGAATGGCACTAGCAAATACATCCATATTAACGAATATAGATTTTTGTAAGACGTTGTCACAAATGATTTAGCTGATGCTTAGCGAACATCTTACTCGTAAACTAGCACAAAACATTAACTCAAGCGTAATCGTGATCAGCTCATCAGACAATTCATGTATTAAACAACTTCTACAAACTCATGAGGGGGAAATCTTTTTTTTTAATTCAACGCATAAAATTGACAACATTTCAATTAATTTAAAATAAAAACAAGAAAAATGTGAAACTGAGGCTGCATTCAAACTTTTTGTTTGAGGACCTCAATGAAGAGTCTTGTTGAAGTAATTTGTTGTTTATAAAAGACAGCCAGAGGTGTTGGGCGATGTTTAGGCTGAAGTTATGTGTGGGTAATAAAAATAATGACGGACGGAATGGCCGCCGGGCCGGAAGCGGAAACGGCCGCGTTGACGCGCGCCACACTCAAATTGTTGAGCACCTGACGCACCGCGAACAGAGTGGCGGATGGCAGCCGAGCGCCCAAATTGTGTTAGCGTTCACACGGTTTTACGCCGATTACGACAAATGGACTTCACTATTACTGACTATAGTGTGCATTACTTGACATATTACGTAGCAATTAAAAGCTTTAGTTTGTGTTTTCCAGTCCATCGTCTTCCGTCTTGTACAGTTTTGTAGATTAATTAAAAAGAAATAATAAATACATACAGTTTAATTAACGAAAAGAAATTCGTTTATGATCACCTATAGTACCGCAGGGCTAAAAAAGGTATGTTGGGGTGTACTGCTAATCCACATTTCATCAACTGTATTCTTTGTACCACGTATTAGGGAGAAATCCTATCGTGATCTTTAGGGCACAATTCTACATTGACCCTGGAATCGAACTTGGGCCCACGCGGCAGTAAAAATAACATAACTAAAGGGTTTAGTAATTTATACGCTATAAACATTAGCTTATAAACAATATTTTAAAGAGTTAAGCTTTTTAACAAACAGAGTCCCACATGTGTAATTTACGATTATTCCATATTAAATTGTGGTTTCAATGTTCTAATAAGCACAGACAAAATGTTGTTTGATAATAACGAGGGAGGTTAAAATTATTTTTTATACAAACGTCATTTTTATTACATTGTTAAGATTAGCTTCACGTGTACTACTTTTTTACCTTTGCATAGAGGATCCAAGCGTGATCATCGTGTACCACAAAAGTCAGATTCTTTTTACCCTTGATTGCACGCATAAAATAGAACCGTTAGGACTACTAAGAATCTTTGAGTATATCTTTGTGTCGATCGAACTTTCGAAGGGAGAGATACAAGTGGGTTTGGAAAAGGACTTTGAGATCTCTACAAGGTAGTTTTGTATTTTGTTATTATACTAGCTTTATAGTTTATTGCACTAATGATAGGAACTGTCTGCGCAATTGAGGGTGCGACATCAAGTCGCGCTTACTGTTCTTATTTCATTAATATATGTTAACATATACATGCATGTACAGTATACACTCACACCGTAGACAAAGAAGTTTTTCTATACCTGTTTTTAAGTGTCACGTGATTGTTTGAAACCTATTGTTCATTTTTTCGCGACGACGTGCTTCCGTATGAAAATACTGTAGGTACACAGTAACATCACACATTCCTATAAACTAGTAGATTAATGGCCGAATACTGAAACGCAACTTAAAAATTAAGTTGAACTTAAACGTCTAATCGCGTCTTATTTTAGTCGGTCTTTATCGACTTAGAATTAAGTAGCGTTTCAGTATTCGGCCGTAAGTGAGTTTTGTTGAATTATTATAGTATGAAAAAATTGAAAAAAAAAAGCTCGCAAAAAATATATTACCATAGAATTAAAGGTGGACTTAAAAATCCAAATCGGAACAATTCTCTTATAAAAATAAATATGTATTCGGTTGTTAAGTCGGGTGGAACAAGAATTTTCTCTATCATATTTGAGCAGTTTTTACATGCTTTCTATATTTTACCCGAGGCTAAGTTATAAATGTGGTGAATAGTGTGTGTAAAAATAAGTAAATATTTACCTAAACTTGTATGAGATTACATTAGAATCTTACAAATCTACGATACGTTAGAGTTAAGTGCGTGTAATATCATAAGCATACATTAGAAAATATGATATACCTCGACATAAGAAGCGTTATAGATGCAGATTTTTTTAACAGACTTACAGTCCTGCGGGAAGTAAATAAGAACAGTTTTAACATATAAATATATCAAGGTTTGTACTCAGAGCACGGCTTTAGTCACCGAAGCGTATTCTGCAAGGAGCACATGACAAACGAGCATTTGTCATCAGATGACTCTGGTACCCTTCGAATGCGACGCTGAAAGCCGACCCGGCTCTCTGTTCCATTGTCTTAAGTATAATGACCGCCTTCGTTCTATTCAATGGCGATTAGAGAATGAATATGTCATAAATTACACTGTAGGTAAGACGGGATCAAAGGCACTTCGAATCGTTCTATAGTATTCGTGTCACTTAATTCGGTCAAATAACAATGTTTACTGCAGTAAATATCCCATAATCGCGTATACAATCCGTTTAATATGTTAATCCGGGATATTAACTGCCTCTTTGTACAGTTTTGGATCGTGTTATTTCATTCAGCTGCGACTTAATTATAATATTTTCTATAGTGGTCTGTTTTATCAAACTTAATTAATTTGTAGGTGACACATGTTCGCACCAATAAAGAAAAGTTTGTGACGTTGTTTGTGGCGTGTATTTTTTATGTATTCAGAGATCAGTGCGTCTATTTAACACTGAATATGTTTACTTTATCCGAATCGCAGCGAATAGCTTTTTCCTCAAATATTTATGGCTGGATCCGCGATACCGCAATAAATTGAATAAACTTCGCGTGAGAAGTAGTTTACGTTCATAAAGCACCTCACATCTCAATCTCCAAAAAACAATTTTACGACAGATTGAATAACTTGAAGCCGATATTTCTCGCGAAATTAAAATTTAAATGTTCGCAATTTTTCTTCGGAGCCCATTAGAAACAGCTGCAAAAGGTTTCTGGGTAAGAAACTACTTGAAAATACTGTAGCGTGTAAAATAAAAGGCGGCAAGAAAAAATTCACTTTGAAGTTAAAGTCAGTAAACCGAGCTGATTGCCATTTTTACGGTATTCCGAACGAGACCCTCGTCACTCCTTTTGGCTCTTTTTGCTGTGTATTTACAAATGCAAATGAGAATTGTAGCGGCCACTGCCGACGTTTTTATGCGTCTGTAGTTATTTATCTGATACACTCAATAACTTTATGGAACTAGCACCAGCTCATATTTATTTGCATTGAAGCCATTTTTGCGATACTTTGAAACATTTATCAATTTTTCACATACAAAACAACAAATAACATGTATTCACAATTACAATTTATAAGTACCATCTCAGGTTATTCTGAAAATAGTATACTATGATGAACTATAAGCATACTGTCTGTCTTGACAAAATATTAAAAGCCGTCAACTGGTTACAGGAAAATACCGTGAGGTAGTTTCTTACTATAATTATGTCAAGGCTATTGGTTAATAGCAGACTAGGGCAACGGGCTAAGCCAGGAACGAATCTTTATTTAGTAACTCAATAAATTGCAATGCTGGTTTGATTGATTATATCCCTCAGTTGTACCACGACTTCATGAAATAGAGGATAAAATGAATGAAAATAAAACATATATATATGTAGGTAACATACATAGGTATGAACCTACACTGACTATATGAGTCTTTTTAATAACTCTTCTTTTATTTATCCGTTGCTGGTGAATTTGTTGTTTTATTTTGAATTTAAGTAGATCACCTTTTTGGTCCCAAAGCAATTAATTACGTACTTAGATATATACTCAGCCTATCGTCGTCCATGGCTGAAAGTAGGCTTCCCCAAGTAAGCACCAACCATCCCGGCCTTGAGCAACCCTCATCCATCCGTTACCCCCCTTTCTCAAATCGTCGGTCCATCGTGCTGTAGGTCACACTACGTCTGCCTAAGGGCTTAATATTTCATTGAGTAGATATGTACTTAAGTGAATTCAATGATCAATATTTTTGGTAAATCCTCTTATAAGTCGTTGTACTAATAGATTTAGACGATAATTTATTAGTAAGGAATAATTTATAATGTAGGAGCCAAAATGGTAAAATGTACTAAAAAATAAAGACGACTAAAACGTTTTTAAACAAATTAAATGTTTTTAAAGTTCATTTAAAAATCACAGAGAACCCTTGTCATGTATCCCTTGCTTATATTGGATTATGAGCAGATTAATGATACTCTCGCATAATTTATATTTCGGAGGTGTAAATGTATAATTAGGAGTAAAAAATTATGCGGTGCTTACACGGGTCGCCCTGTATTATTAATTTCTACTTAGAACAGAATAGACATATAAAAAGATTTGAATAACAAAGTCAGAACGGGTTAGGGTAAACAAAATGAAAGATATTAAAATGATATGTTTATTTATTTCTCTAAGCAATATTTAAAATAAAGTCTTATTGTAATTTATACAAATGAATTGTATGTCCAAAGAAATAAGATTGAAGGGTACAATAAAGTTCGAACATTGATGTCTTCAATAATCGCCAGGCTATAAATGTAGATGTATATAAAACAGTATAAGCCATGCAATCTAGAGGTCCTAGATTCGATTCCCGCGTGGCGCGAAGTTACAAGAAAATTCTAAGGAACGAAAAAGGTGTGTGACTATGGCAGGATTTACATTTTTGCATGTTTGTCGCTATTCGGACTTACACCAATTCAAATTAGGACTGCAGCATTCTCACAGAAAGAAATGCTACGACAGGAAGAAATATGTGGATTTTCTTGTACCACTAGATAGAGCGAGTCTTGTGGTGTGGCAGTGCTGTGGACGATGGCAAGTCCTACCACGTCGTATTATTAAATATGAGATGACCTGCTTGTTTATTTCCCTTGTTTTTATTTTTCAAATGTATATAAAGAAAAATAATCGAACTTTAAACAATAACAATATTTAAATAAATACACCCGATACTTGAATATAGACTTCTGACGCCACACTAAGGTACAACTCTTGTGACGTGGGTATCGGAATATACGCAAGACTTTTGGATCCCATAGATATCCAGACTTGAAAGAAATTTCTGTGGATAACACAACCATTTGCCTCGTTGCAGCGGTTGATCCAGTGACCTCTCATTTTATTAGCTGGTGTCTAGTTAACTACGGCATGAGGCTGTTAAAGAATAAATAATCAATACAATGTTTACACATTTAAGTAGTCCCTTGAGACTTTAATTGGTGATAATATTTACAAAAGAAACTAATTATATACAAAGTGATCATATCAGGGGGACGAGTTTAAACTACTACCCTTTGTTGGCGATGATTAATAGTGCGGTGTAGGAGTCCTTTCATTATTCTGTGTCTCCGTCCCGTAACTATTAATGGAATATACGTAATGGAAGGCACTGCTACATTGTATACGCTTAAGCAATAGTAAACCAAAAAAATTAACGGTGAAAAACATATTTTAAAATCAAGCTTTTATTATGCACGAAAAATTTAAAAAATAAACTAAGAAAACATTCATAAAATTCGTAGTTTTTTTAAACTTTACAAGTAACAATTTACAAAAGTGTTCGGTTTATAAGTAGAAGTATGATACATAAACATATATTATTTATAACTAGTATATTAATATTCTTAAGAGATCTAAAAGCTCGTCGCGGCCGAGGTCTTTGTATTAACGAAATTGCGCGACAAGCTTTTAAATCATTTAAGAATATTAATATACTAGTTATAGATAATATATGTTTATGTATCATACTTCTACTTATAAACCGAACACTTTTGTAAATTGTTACTTGTAAAGTTTAAAAAAACTACGAATTTTATGAATGTTTTCTTAGTTTATTTTTTAAATTTTTCGTGCATAATAAAAGCTTGATTTTAAAATATGTTTTTCACCGTTAATTTATTTTCAACTTTTTAGTTGGAAATATTACTAAGTCTATCCATTTCGTAGTCATACTGAAATTTAACTCAATCGGTCCATGGAAACTAGTGTTCCTATGGGCACCTTCCAACTTCTCATAACACCAGATCAACGATACCTTGTTATTATGTTGTCACTGAAAATACAAAGGCATACCAAATTTTAGCTTAATTGGTCCACAGGAATCGGAGTTCCTATGGGCTTCTTCCAACTCTTTGTCAGATCAGCTCTATGATACCTTGTTACTATATTGTCACCGAAATTACATAGGTATACCAAATTTCAGCTCAATCGGTCCAAAGGAATCGGAGTTCCTGTGGACTTCTTACAACTCCTCAATAGATTAGCTCTATGATACCATTTTTTGTATTGTTACCGAATTATGAAGAGATACAAAATTTCAGCTCAATTGGACCATAGGAATCGGAGTTCTTATGGGCATCCTCTAACTCCTCATCAGATCAGCTCCATGATACCATATTCTTGTATTGTTACCGAAGTTACGAAGAGATACAAAATTTCAGCTCAATTCGACCATAGGAATCGGAGTTCCTATGGCCATCCTCCAACTCCTCATCAGATCAGCTCCATAATATCATATTTTTGTATTGTTACCGAAGCTACGAAGACATACCAAATTTCAGCTCAATTGGACCACAGAAATCGAAGTTCCTATGGGCATCTTCCAACTCTTCGTCAGATCAGCACCATGATACCATATTTGTGTATTGTTGTCGAAGTTACAAAGACATACCAAATTTCAGCTCAATCGGTCCACAAGAACCGATGTTTCTATGGTCATCTT
The DNA here is from genome assembly GCA_030295005.1 of Cephonodes hylas. Taxonomy (NCBI): domain Eukaryota; kingdom Metazoa; phylum Arthropoda; class Insecta; order Lepidoptera; family Sphingidae; genus Cephonodes; species Cephonodes hylas. The sequence goes on along the minus strand of AP025377.1, from coordinate 7,283,206 downwards.
CGAACCTCATCATCAGACCAGCTCCATGGTACCATATTATTGTATTGTCATCCAAGTTACGTCGGTATACCAAGTTTCAGTACAATCGGTTTATTGGAAGTGGTTCAAATCTTCATTGCAAGATTTGTAAACATACAAACATACATACAAAAGTGAAGTTAAATAAAAGCTTGTAATGAATGATAGATATAGTATCGGCTCTAATATATTTTTTGGATTTATTAATATTTTTAATCATTTGCATCTTTAAAATTGTTGGTACACATATTGACACTTATGCAGGTCACAATTGGAATTTTTATACTTTATGCACGGTGTTCGCTGAAGAACAGATATGTATGTCTTACATTTAACATTGTGTATGTATGAAACATTTAGAAGGTATCATACTCAACATGTACTTAATTTTCAAGTTACGTTTTTAAATTTTTTGTCATTTTTTAAGTGTCATCATTTTGATGTTTAGGCTTAAATAATGTTACAGTGGCTTGCCATATTATTATGGACAGTCACATTTTTTTCATTTTTTTTCTTTGAGCACATTTAACTGTAATCTTAAGTGGTGTAAGACTTGTTTGAAGTCTTTTACACATTCACGATACCTCTTTAACTTAAATTTTAAGTGGATTTCAAGTGTTGGAGCATTCATTTATTTTAAAAATATTTTTAAAAGCGGGAGAGTCGCAGAATCGTTGACACGCGTAAAAATAGGAGACGTTAATAATATTATTTTAAAAAGCCATTTAGTGAGTTTGTGTTATAAATATTAATTAAAAGTAATTATTATTTTATTGTTATTGATGGAAAAGTATTTTGGCGTCAATTTTTATCACAATATTATTATTATTACTTTTTAATGGTACTCAGTACGAGTCAACGGGTTGATTTGTTTCCAAAAAAAAATCTGTGGTTAAAACCCTCCTCCTGCATCCGAATCATTCTCAAAGGAAGATAGCAGAACTTGCCGGAGTTTCTTAGTCCGCTATTAGTAAAATAAAAATAAATTTGGAATAAAATAAGCCACTTTTGCCCAAAAGAAAAAGCAAATGTTGAAGAAAATTGATTACCACGCAATGGTCTGATTGGAAAATTCGGGATAATTGTTTGCAAAACTGAAAGAAAAGTGGTGATCTTTTAACGTTAATGGTTCGGGAATCTGAAATACCAGTTTTTAAGAGAACTGTACCACGGAGGTTCGCAGAGGAAGGTCTGACAAGTTATCGACGATTTGAGAAACCGCGTTTGACTGAAGCAATGAAAAAAAATCGGCTTGCCTGGGCTTGTAAGCACCATTCGAAGACTGGAATATGGTCAGATTTAATACTAGCTTCTATTTTGATGTTCTCAAATAATTTTTTCACAAAATTATTCATACAATTACTTTTTTTGGATGTGTTTCTCAGACGAACGTTATAATAACTTGTCTCTCAAATCGTCGATAACTTGTCAGACCTTCCTCTGCGAACCTCCGCGGTACAGTTCTCTTAAAAACTGGTATTTCAGATTCCCGAACCATTAACGTTAAAAGATCACCACTTTTCTTTCAGTTTTGCAAACAATTATCCCGAATTTTCCAATCAGACCATTGCGTGGTAATCAATTTTCTTCAACATTTGCTTTTTCTTTTGGGCAAAAGTGGCTTATTTTATTCCAAATTTATTTTTATTTTACTAATAGCGGACTAAGAAACTCCGGCAAGTTTTGCTATCTTCCTTTGAGAATGATTCGGATGCAGGAGGAGGGTTTTAACCACAGATTTTTTTTTTGGGAACAAATCAACCCATCGACTCGTACTGAGTACCATTAAAAAGTAATAATAATAATATTGTGATAAAAATTGACGCCAAAATACTTTTCCATCAATAACAATAAAATAATAATTACTTTTAATTATTATTTATAACACAAACTCACTAAATAGCTTTTTAAAATAATATTATTAACGTCTCCTATTTTTACGCGTGTCAACGATTCTGCGACTCTCCCGCTTTTAAAAATATTTTTAAAATAAATGAATGCTCCAACACTCGAAATCCACTTAAAATTTAAGTAAAAGAGGTATCGTGAATGTGTAAAAGACTTCAAACAAGTCTTACACCACTTAAGATTACAGTTAAATGTGCTCAAAGAAAAAAAATGAAAAAAATGTGACTGTCCATAATAATATGGCAAGCCACTGTATATACAAGAAACGTATCACATCCCTCTGATTTATTAGGCTTAGAAAAGCATTCATTGTTTCATGTGTTTACAAAATCGTATAAGGCGTAGGGTATTTGCTAGCGGAATAAAAGGAAATAACACGATATGTTTAAAACGCAGTTGTGGTGATTTACACCGCGCTTATCATTTAGGACACATTTATCTTGTTCCGTCAGAAAGTTTCCGTCGGATTATCATAAAGTTAAAGGAGCGCAGTCGACGACCGTCTTACATTTGAGCGTAACTTTAGAACATTTATAACATTTATGGGAAAATGTGTATTGATTACCTGTATGTGTGTGCTTATATTGTTTATGTTACAATTGCCATAAGTTCCTGGGATATAAATTTGCTGTACGATCTAGAAGTCTAGAGTCGGGAAAATGGGCTTATCCAATAGGAAATTTTCAGTAACAGCACGAAGTCTATGTACCAGAAAACGGCAATATGTTGAAGATGAATTTCACCTCTGCCTATAACTTCTAGAATAATCTTTGTGTGTTTGTCAATATCAAGAATACCAGCGATGTGTTTGTATAACACTTTGGTTAAATAAAGGTTTTATAATAATAATAGTACTACACAACGTGGAAACTGAAATCGGATTGAATTAAATTGTCACAAGAAAGTTTCTCTCAAATTGAAAAGAACGGGAAAATGTTAACGTTTTGTTTGAATGTCTTTTGTTTTCTCACAAAAAACTATACTACAATAAGGTCAGGTAACCGTTGTTCATAAAAAAACCTTTTGTTTATTCGCTAATATCTACTCGTAGACATCTCTTTTAAATATTTAAAAGAATTCGAGAAAACAACCATGTTATCAAATACATACTTCACTAAATAAAATTGACCATTCGATACAACATAAAAAATGTCAGACTAAACCTGGTTTAATTTAAATAGTTAGTTTCGGCGGCTCTATCTAGGTATTTTTGATTCAGCCTCTTCGTGTAATAAGTTAGAATGTAACGTCAAAGAAAGAATAAAGTTTGCATTCTCACAGAAAGTTTTAACAAATGCTTGCAAAACGTTCCTGTCTTATTGCCTCCCAGAGACTTATTTCACAACTTTCCAATCCTCCGCCTACTTATAACTTTTCCCATCACGATGACTCCGCTTAAGGTGATACAAATAACAGTATTCTAGAGCAAATCCATACCAATTGTAACGAGATCCCTTCCAAACATGTGTGTTTGGAAAGTTTTAAGTGAAGTTTTTCCACATCGAATTACATGGGCACAAAAATTGAATTGCTCCACTTTGCCGCTCGGTATGTTTTTTGTATGAGATCCAATACAACTAAAAGGCTATATATGTTCGCGTTCACTCCTACAGTGAATATGATATCAACATTTTTGGGGAGATACTTTCATTCTAACATGAGTTTATTTACTTTTATTTTTGTAAAGTTGCGAGAGGATAAGCATATTATGCTTCTATGGTGAGGTATCTTTTATATTTCTAGATTTCAAAGATTATGGAAATGCTGTTGTGGGCCGCATTAAAAATATTTGATTTGAAAAAATTCATCCCTTGACGTAGATGTATTCGCTTTGACCCACTTTTTACTCGTTCATGTCAACCTAGTTGCAGTAAAAGTTATGTGTTTTGGATTTGACGAGGCTGAGCTATCACTATAAATGAAATAGGTTGAAAAACTTGCCCGACCTCCAATTGTAATTTAGTGCGACCGTTAGGACGTTTACGAGCGATCTTGGGATTGTCCCGGCAATAATCTGTTTTAGCCGCCATTAAACCAATTCGTTTGCGATTGTACGTTAATCTCCGATAAGTAAATTGACGGAAGACATTTGCCGACAATTTTCCCTTCTTCTGCGAAAGGAAGCAATAATTGATGCTATTTTTATTACATATAAACGTTAAAATCAGTCTAATGGAAATTTCCTTCTATTCACAGAATGTCAATAAACTAACCGAGGAATATTATTAGCGAAGAGCAATCCGTTGCTGAATCTAAAGATAGTACAGATTCCTTACAAATTTGTCAGCTGTTTCGTTGGTATTAATTTAATTTGTGTCTCGGCTTCCCACACTTATCCTCAACGTTAATTTGATTTGTTTCAATTAATGAGCGTACAATTTCTTGAGCCCATTAAATCGCTCGCTCTTAATGGGAACATAATTAATGCACTGATTAGCGCTTTGAGATTTTAGCTTTTTAAAAATAGATTAATGAAAAGGGCATTTGAATTATTATTTTCCGAGTATGAAAAGAAATAGGAAACATATTAACATGTAAGGTTCTTTAACGGCATACGTGGGTTGTAAACAACTTGTTTCTATTTTGAGTATTTCCCTGTGAGAGATATTGAGATTTTGTAGGCATGCTGTGTTGGTCGACTGTATAAAATAAATAAATAAATACACCTAACAGTCACATACATAGTCCTGACCCCACACTAAGATACGAGTCTTGTGCCGTGGGTATCAGAAACTACGAGAGACTTTTCGGTCTCACAGAAACACAGTCCCGAAACAAATATTTGTGGATCACACAAACATTTGTCTCGGTGCGGGGATCGAACCCGCGGCCGCTCGTTTCGCAAGCTGGTGTCTAGCCAACGGCGGTATGATTCGTGCAATTACAGTGTCCCATTGGTCTAACAGTATAAGTGAGTCGCTTGGTATCGAGGTCAGGCAAATATATATTGTTTCTTTTACTTTAGAAAATTTTTGCTGAAGTGTTTGTTGTGCTTGAATAAAATGATAAGGCCAAATACATTTCTTACTCCTCTAGGAAGGATACTATTTTGAGTTATGTTTTGTTATCGGTATGATCCGAATAATAAATGCATAATATGTAGTTTAAAGTGCAGCGGACGTGCAGATGCTGACAAAAGTACAAATAAAGAAATTTGATCAGACTTTATGAACAATATGAACGGAAGAAAACGGACATGTATTACGTAACACAGCCACGTTATACGAAATCCAATTACAGTTATAGCAGAAAGTTATTGTGTTAGAGATTATTGTAAGCCGACGGCTCTGGGACTATTACAACGCTTGATTGGATAATTATGGAATTTAGAAAGTATCACGTGACAAATACGTTACCTTCGAACTGTTTAGTTTTAAAATCTTAGTAATGATAAGGTACTAAGAAGTTTGTTATAGAAAATCTGTCGGCTCAGAATTAGTCAAATTACAATTACAGATAACCTTGAAATTGGCTCCTGTCGGTGTAACTTTTGGCAGAGAAACAAAAATTACGTCACTAAATGTGAAATGTGCACTATAAGGTCTGTAAGATAAAAAATTGTAGATTTCCTCTTGTTCTTGCGGTAGTTATATTTTGACGAAGGAAGTGGAAGACCCGGGTTCAATTCCTGGGTCTGGCAAAGTGTTTTATGGTTTTTTCCATTAGAAAACTTACGAAATGTGGATGCAGATGTGCACGTTTGCTTACCCTTCGGGAATATAGTTCAATTTTTTATTCTCTTACCTAACAGAGAACCACTGTCATTAAATGACATTGACATTGATGATAAATTTTGTGTTCCACTAAGAATAATCCATGTATAATCCATGAAATGATATTACGACTTTTCGATCTCACGCGTTTTTTTATGTCTTTGGACCAATGAAGCACTCCGCATAAAGTCTCTGACAATTTATAACAAAAAAGCATCTTCAAAAGTGGCGAGTATATTTGCTCGTATAATGTAAACGTCGACACAATCGCACGGCAACATTAATAACACAAAGTTGCTTTTGGTTCACCCGTCCTTGTCCAGGTACATCGTAATAAAGTTAATAATGAACTTTTGAGGCAAATAAAACTGAAGTTGAAATAAGATGCGGTTCCGTAATAACAAGGAATAAGTTCGAGGGAATAAAGTGGAACAGTTCAGAGTCGAGTTAGTTTTCGAGAGGTCTACGAGTTTATTAACTACTTGCCGGGAGCATCTACCTGATCCAAGAAAAACCCCGACTTCAATTGTCAGCTCACTGTCCACTTTATTTCGATTTACTTTTCAAATCAGTACCTTGTTCTTGGAAGTTTCTCGGAGACTTTTTGTTACTGATAGCGGGTTTTACGAGCATTCGTTTATTGTTACGCTGCTTGTTATGAGATTACATGTACTTTTGAGAAGTACTTTAGTAGATATTGTTGTTGTTAATGAAGGCCTTTGTGGCGCAATTGGCTGAAGATGGCTGCGATATGAGAATCTTAGGGTTAGATCTTTGTTCTATTATATTACGGAATGGTAGATTTAGATTAGCCTTGTTGGTTTGTTGATACCTTTATATTTGACGACGCTGGAAATGTACCAAAATTATATTCCATGTAAACATAGCCGTGAATTACTTAAAAAAAACTGCAACAAAAAAGTTTTGCTTACTAAATTCTAAACAAAAATAATAGTCGTTCAAACATCGTTTAATAAAAAAAAATGTTAAAAAATACAATACAATTAACTGATCAAACTCTTTTCAATTAGATTTACATAAATATTAGCCTTAGTCATTGTTCTCATGACTGTCTAAAATTGCAAATGGGAATCAAAATTAATTACAAAAAACAACGTCAAATTAACTTTGAACCTATTAATCGAATACCTATCATTGTCGCTTGTTCGAAGTTTCATTACGCGCAGTTCACAAGCTGATACCGGAAGGCGTCACAATAGCCAATACTAGAATTTCTGACTACAATCTGAATACATCCAATTGTATGTTAAATTTTGTCGTGAAATATTAACAGTTCCGCAGGGAACTGGCCTCCATTCTCCATTCGTCTTTGTACCCATACATTCAAATATCTAGGAATATGAAATAACAATGTGAGCTAGCCAATTACAAGTGACGCTTTAACAAGTGGCTTGGTACAGAAAGCGAACTGGACGGTTGAATTGGCCCAAAGTTGGACGCACAGTCCAATTTATGAGGGGCGGCGGGAATAAAAAGCGGCGCGCATGTCGACTGACTGCCCGCGGCCGCAACGACTATTTCATGCTAATGGGACTAGCGTACAATGAGATTACGTACTAAACGCCAGGACTCTCGCGTATCCATTCAGTTTTAATTTAAATCCCGCAGGTCACGATTCCTTATTCGCAAAGTCGCCGTAATTAATTTAAGGTATTTGCCGTTCTTTTGTTTGTGCGTAATACGTTAGTGCTCTTTCATGGAAAATGATTGCTTAAATACACTATTTCACGGGGCGTGATTATTTAATAACATCATGCAAGTCCATTAAAAAAATGTAGATTTAAGAATAAAGTTGATATAACTAAATACTAATACAAGTGAGATACGGCTATAACGCTAGACAAAAGAGTTACTAGCACCTGCCTCGTCCATCAATCTGCTTTAGTAGAAATTTATGAACGACAATAAATGAATACAACAAATGGTCATATATGTATATGCCAGAGATATGTATCTCTGGCCCCCTCTTCGGTCTCATAAACACCCAGACCCGAAACAAACATTTGAGGATCACACAAACATTTGTCTCGGTGCGGGAATGGAACCCATGACCTCTCGTTTCGTATATCGCACTAGTATTACAATAGTGTTGTAACTCAAAAAAGACGATTTTTCAGAATCAACGAAAAACTAATTTGTCACTTTCTGTAATAGGTACGAATATAATGAATGTTTTATGTGTTTTTGGAATGAAATTGAAGGCATTACCTTTTTAATTTTTTTAAAAAATAATAATAATAGGGAAATTATTAACGAATTTTGAGTTAAGACAGTATTTTTCCAAGCACAATGTTCAAAATAAAATATTATTTTTAATTACGTCATTATTGTTGAAATATTTTGTGTTACGACAGTTTGAATAAGTCATTTTCTTTACGTTTTAAACTCACTTTTTGGCATTACAACAATAAATCGAAAACGAATTCCGAGTAAATGGTAGTAAAATATACCATTTAATACGATCTCTTTATTTTTTTGGTTAGGATATTATTAAATAAAACCAGATTATTCTTTTTAGCTGTGATAATTGAAATATAGTGTACTAAAACTAATGCTTGTCTACCTATACCTTTTAAAAAACAAGTTGAAACATTTTGTAAAATAACATAAACCTTTCAAGACAAAAACAGTCTTACCTAATCTTGATAAACTACACTATTTATAATTAAAATTTTGTTTTTAATCAATTTTTAGCAAACAAAATCTTGTCTTGATGTCTCGTTTATTTTTACAAGCTTTTATTTAACTTCACTTTTGTATGTATGTATGTATGTATGTATGTATGTATGTATGTATGTATGTATGTATGTATGTATGTTTGTATGTTTACAAATCTTGCAATGAAGATTTGAACCACTTCCAATAGACCGATTGTGCTGAAACTTGGTATACCTACGTAACTTGGATGACAATACAATAATATGGTACCATGGAGCTGGTCTGATGATGAGGTTGGAAGATGTCCATAGAAACATCGGTTCTTGTGGTCCAATTGAGCTGAAATTTGGTATGTCTTCGTAGCTTCGGTAACAATACAAAAATATGATATTATGGAGCTGATCAATTGAGGAATTGGAAGAAGCCCACAGGAACTCCGATTCCTTTGGACCGATTGAGCTGAAATTTGGTATACCTATGTAATTTCGGTGACAATATAATAACAAGGTATCATAGAACTGATCTGACGAAGAGTTGGAAGATGCCCATAGGAACTCCGATTCTTGTGGTCCAATTGAACTGAAATTTGGTGTGTCTTCGTAACTTCGGTAATAATACAAAAATATGGTATCATGAAGCTGATCTGATGAGGAGTTGGAAGAAGCCCATAGGAACTCCGATTCCTGTGGACCAAGTAAGCTAAAATTTGGTATGCCTTTGTATTTTTAGTGACAACATAATAACAAGGTATCGTTGATCTGGTGTCATGAGAAGTTGGAAGGTGCCCATAGGAACACTAGTTTTCATGGACCGATTGAGTTGAATTTCGGTATGACTACGAAATGGATAGACTTAGAAATATTTCCAACTAAAAAGTTAAAAATAAATTAACGGTGAAAAACACATTTTAAAATCAAGCTTTTATTATGCACGAAAAATTAAAAAAATAAACTAAGAAAACATTCATAAAATTCGTATTTTTTTAAACTTTACAAGTAACAATTTACAAAAGTGTTCGGTTTATCAGTAGAAGTATGATACATAAACATTTATTATCTATAACTAGTATATTAATATTCTTAAGTGATTTAAAAGCTTGTCGCGCAATTTCGTTAATGCAAAGACCTCGGCCGCGACGAGCTTTTAGATCACTTAAGAATATTAATATACTAGTTATAGATAATATATGTTTATGTATCATACTTCTACTGATAAACCGAACACTTTTGTAAATTGTTACTTGTAAAGTTTAAAAAAATACGAATTTTATGAATGTTTTCTTAGTTTATTTTTTTAATTTTTCGTGCATAATAAAAGCTTGATTTTATTACACAACAATTTAACCTGCATTTTCCAGGTCTCGCAATATGTATCCTCTCCATCTCTTCCTGCCCCAGGTATTATTGTTTTGCTATTCCGATGAAATATTTGATTCAGTAGTCAGCCCACTGGTTCCAGCAACGGGACTCACATTATTCACAACTCTATCATCCATGCCGCTTGAAGAAGAGCTTCCAGAAAAAGAGCTACCTGGACATTTTGTTGTTTGACCTCTTAGCAATCTACCTTAGATTCCTTTCGTGGTGAATTAGGAACGAAATGTGGATCATGATGGGAATCAACATCGTCGCTCTGGTCTTAGCGGATGGGTGAAATGTAATATTTCTTTTGATTACAATCATACTCGGGGAACTGTTTACGTCGATTTGTTGAAGTACTGAATGAACTGTAGATGATGACGGTGTCGAAAGTGTCGATTGCACTTTCGTAGTATCAATGTCTTCTACCTGGATAGCAGTTTGATCGTTTTTATTCACCTGTGACAATAATGACGGTGATGAATTCACACCAAGTTCGTCATTTGCCTTCTACTGGTGGCCCTCGATGGATAGGTACTAAACCTGCAAATGAAATAAATATTTATTTTGTTAAATACATTCCTACCCACCTCCCAACCTGATGCTTGTCACAAAGAGTGAAGTAACTCTAATTTTTTAAATAAAAAAGTTTATAAGCTTTATTTGCATTAAACTGCTACACATTCGATCGAATTGTAAGTAATACTGTAACTTAAAGTAAATATTATTATTAATAAATATATAGACCATGCAAAAAATCGATTTGAAGTTATAATTCAACAAAACTGTATTATGTCAAAAATTACTAACTTAGTCAATTATAGTGTCTTAAGTAGAAATATTATTTTTATTAAAGCTTGTGTAAATCAGTAATAGTGTATTAACTAAAAATAAGAACAAAACCATGTCAAGTGTAAATCAACAATACTGTATTAATTCAAAATAAAACTATGAATTTTACATACCTGATCCAGTAATAACGTTGGAACTCGAAATAATGCAACAAGCGGCATGTACTTTTTCGATCACTGTTGGTCGCAACTAAAGATGACACAATATTGGGATGGAGGGTTAGACTACCGGTCAATCATGGATAATGTCTTAACACGTCATAATTTATTCATTTTCTGCATTATTCCAATGACAGTTTTAATGACTTGTGAGGAATTAAATTTTACGTTTAATTATAGTGTTATGTCAATTTCGATGTATTTTGAGTTACAACACTATTGTAATACTAGTGCGATATGGTGTCTAGAGAAACTGTGCCACGGGGCTGTCATTGTATAATTAATTGTAATCCTCTTTGGAGGTTTTACGTAAACAGATATCATCGCAACATTTATTTGCAACGTTTTAGTCACGTGATAATTCGATTATGTCATTATTAAATTATGATAAATATAAAATACATTTTAACGTCAACTTTTACCGAGTTACACTAAAAATTGCAGTGTTGCCACTTTCCCGTGCTCGTATAAATATACACTTTAGTCGAGCCTACTCGTTCATAATCTAAACTAGCTACATCATGGCCCCACTTGAAAAAATGTTTAAAAAACCTACTGAATAAAATTACGATGTTTTGATTGCATTAATTAAGTTGCAAAATGGATTCACGTCACAAGTGACTTGGTTATGTGTTGCTTACATAGCGATGTCACAGTGACAGTACGATATTTGTAACTGATGTGACAGGTCACGCCAACTATAATGTAATGCATACATAACTAATGACTTTCTGAACGCGAAACTATGATTATATTCGAATTGTTTGTGTCAATGTATTTTTGAGATTGTGTTTGTATTTAATTTTGGTCTAGCGGTCACGGATAAGTTTGTGGGTGATGCGATTCAAATAATTTATGATTCTCTACAATTTGCACCGATACTTATGTATATTACCTACTTATACACCTTGCTACTGATGTCTGTCTATTAAAACTCCGTGTCGCTTTTAAAAGATTTCTACTGGAAAACCCAATACGCCGGTATCTCTTGATGACGCGGTTGTATTATTATAAACAAAATGTATATTTTTTTTGTCTATGACCTTAAGATTTCCATACAATTTAATCCTATCTATACAGTGTACACCAGTGTAACAATGGAAAAGTACACCCGAATTGTTTCCTTACTGCAAAAAACCCATCTCGGTGTCTAGCACAGATGTATCGCGTCCAGAATCAGGCTGAGTTCACTTGGTTTTTAATTCAACAGAATGCTGCCCTAGTGTCGTTTGGTTGACAGTCTATTTATCGGCAGTCACTGGGGTCATTTAAAGCCAGAACAAATATTAATAAAGTTCCACTTTATAGCACATAAAAACAAACCGTATAACAGGAATCGCAGTATTTGAACTCAGTGAAGTGTTAGCCGTCGAGACATGAATCGATAGCCGTAGGGGCTAGAAGTTTCCAGAGTGGTGACTACGCCCCGGAAGAACGAATGTACAACGCCCACATTATATGGACCTCTCTATATTTATAAATGTGAAACTTGATTTCTTTGTTATTCTTTTCATTCGCTATGAAGCAAACGGTCGGTACTCAATTTCTGTTGAGCGTAGTTTGTTCAACATTTGTGTATGTTGGAATTTATTTTGCTTCGAATAGCGAAGATCTATCTGTTTGGATGTTTTAAGAAATATTTTGTTGAATATTTGCTGAATTTTTCAAATAAAAAAAAAATACATAAGTAAAATTTTTTGAATGTCTTCAAGCCAGAATATTGACATAAGAGATCATTAAAAAAAACAATGTCTGGGTGGTGCTTTGGCATATCAAATAATAACAAGTCGTTAGACGGTGAATTCGAGAATACCGTAGGAGAGCATGAAAAACCGCCGAAATGAAATGGTAAAAAGTGGGTGAAAAATGCTCCTCCGCCATGTGTATGCAAGTATGGCGCTTTGTGACTCATTTACATGAGCCACGGTGACCGCTTACCATCAGGCGGGCCGTCTGCTCGTCTGCCTGCTAAGGCAATTAAAAAAAAATTACATGGTGATAAAACAATAAAAGAAAAAAGATTAGAATTCTTCAGTAAAAAAAACTTCGTCAAAAATAAAAAGTATGGCCAATTTAGGGCCTTGTTTATAAATCTGACCAGAAACGACGCCTAAAATTTTTTGCGATGAACTTTCGCCCAGTAATCCCACCTGCCACAAGCACTCATAATAACATAAATCAGTTAAGGTACAAAAATACGTCTTTCCTCGGCGGTATCATAAAACACGAGACAGGTAAAAAGATCGTAAAGAGTGCAATAAAGGATTTCAATTAAGCTCCTCGCAAACAACGTACAAATGTAATTGATTAACAAGAATTGCGACGTTTTGCGCAAACGTTATTTTTCCGACGACACGCCCGAAGATAACAACAAAATGAAACACGGCACAGTTTTGCCTCACCGTGGAAAAGGCAAAGCGGGCGTCGGATGTCTGATCACGGCGTAATTTATGTGAGAGGCGTCGTCGAATAAAAATGTGGCGGGACCGAGCTCGCGACTAAGCGCAATGTTAATATTTGTCTCGCTTACTAACTGAATTTGATTTTGCAACATAGCTTTTTTATTTATTTATTAATATTAAACCAACAACCGACTCGGAATATCCCAGCAGGTTTGAGGACGGCTTAATATTAGAGGAGAACGGGTCAGAGCAGTGGCATGTATTTATATGGGCTGATGTGCTTAATATGGTGTAGACGACACCGTAATTAAGATCATTAAAGAAGAATGATTAAAGAATGTGATTATAGACTTGTACAAACAATACATTATAAGTTTAACAGATATATTTTACTGAGGAAACAAACACAGCTGATCTTAACAACATAATTCAGTGTCCTGCAAATTTAAATTTCCGTCATGATAATAAATTCCAAACTGAAATTTGCAAATACTGTTATTAATTACACGATTCATTATATCGGAACCGCGTTGTTAAATTTACGAACTGACAAATACTCTTGTGTTAAAAATAAATATGATTTACCTCTGTTGATATTCAATGTGATTTGGCGGACGCGGTTTCGGTTAGTCAGAATTGGACATGGAAATGACAAATGGTTGTGTAATCTGCAAATGTTTGCTTCTTGTCTGGGTATGAACGAAACGCACTTGTTGGTTCTAATACCTAAATTACTAGACTTCTATAGAATAGGCTTCTAACGACATCAAGAAGTACTTAAAGTTACTTTACTTCTGCACTTCGACTGTATGCATAATCAAAAATAGATTTATTAACAAAGCTAAAAAGTCGTAGGAAGATGTACATGTTTAAAAGTTATTCAACATTATTTAAAGGGTATTTGATGTCTGGAAGCTCTAATGACTCACTGTGGCGCTCAACCCTTCTAAGACTGAAGGGCAGTGCGTGGTAAAGTTTCTGTCTGTATTTTATAATGAACTGAAGTTTATTGTATTAATTTTGTTAGAAATTAGTTGCCTCCGCGACCTAAGCGTGCGGCGAAACGATGCGATCGACTATCTCTTTTCTGTTAAAACTTAAATGGTCAATATATTATAGGTTCGACGATATTTAAGCAGACATGTCGTTTTAGATTTAGAAAAGTAAAAATGAATAATGAAGATGGTCTAATATATAACGTTACACGAAATTATTTACCCACATCGCATCAAATCCAAACATGTCTTTCAAGTGGAATTATGAAAATATCACGGGGATAACAGGAGGCGGCCACTGGCTCCTCAATAAGGGCAGGATGACAAACGAGCGTCCCCGTGACTGGGCGGAAACTAACGAAATAGATGTTCCGCCTATCCTGCGGGACAAACTCATACATCGCTTTTTATTATATAAATCATGCGGCGCTTATCGTTCCACTAAAGAAAGTATGTTCAATAACATTTATTAAGGAATATTTTCCGCTTTTGATCGCGTCACTGCGATGTGAGTGGTTTAATATAAATGTTACAAACGTTGCTTATATTGTATATTAATAATACGGAGTCTTGTGTTATTGAAGGCTATTTTATTGAGTTTTTGACGATTCTTCCGATTGGAAATATGAACAAGCGCATTATTTTTGGCAGATATCTTGAGCTTCGTTTAATGACAGTGTACTATACAAAAGACTACATATACATACATACCTTTTGAAGTCTAACTGCGTTTCAGATAAGTACTTACCGTCTTTTGCCATTTAAATCTTTTTGACTCTTTGATGGACAAACATAGACCAAAATATTATATCGGATTGAATTAAGATTAACAAGTTACCCGTAGGTTAGTAATTTATTATATCTATTGATGGGTAGGCGTAGGCGCTGGTGATCACTGATATTTCTCAATCATAAATATGTGCAGTTTACTTGACTAAATATTTGTGTTGTGTTTCGAAGTTAAATAGTCTTATGAACTTACTCGGTCGCCAAGTTTTTTGACGTTAGACTTTTCTCAGGGTAGACTCTCAATACATACTAAACGGGAAATGTCTGTTCAATCTTGCGCAAGACTTGTGAGTGCGAGGGCTTGGGCTTAAAATTGACGACTTAATGCGCGTAGCAGAACTTTTTTCAATGCGAATCATTCCTATCACTGTTTACCTGCTTCATTCAACTATACAAATGAAACGGGCAAGTTTAAGTAAAAGTTTCTTTTGTAACATTTGCGATACGAGTGTTTACACAGAACTCTCGGCGAGTACAAACTAAAAGAGTTTTTCCATTTAGTAAGAAAGGTTCCAATGCGGAGGGATCACAAAGCGAAAAGCAAAAACGCTCTGCCTACACACAGCCACCATCAACCCGGGGGACACTGCCTGTCCTTACATGACGTGTACGCGAAAAATGCCATTTCCAAGTAGAAAAATGTGCATAGTGAATTTCATGCCACATTGTTTTCATATTTTGTTGCGCGAAAACCAATTTTAGCTTTTAACACGTTTGTGCTCCGAAGATGTGTTTATAATGCAGAACTTGCCCACGTGAAGCTGACATCGTAGCCTCTAAGTTTTATCTTCCAAACAAAGTCAATTCAACTAGGTGCAGTAAGGATTCAAATTCCAGGAAAAATTATACTATTGTAATTTTAAACTCCGAAATCTATTCGGTCTTTCTAAATTGATAGAGTGAAGAAAATTAAAAATCTATGTTAAGAATTACACATTTCCAGACTCACACTACCGTTACAACTACAACTAACGTTCTGCTACAAAGAATTTCCTAATGGAAAATCCCAATAATAATTTACTCGACCTGGGAATGATATCTGTCAATATAATAATTAATTATTACTATAAGCAAATAAATTTACAACACAACGTAGAATTTCAATTCCTACAAAATTTACTTTCAATATACATAGTTACTTACCTATGTTTGTGCAACCACGGGGTTATTAAATTGTAGTAAAATATTCAGATTATACGTTAAGTATGTTTATTTTCGGACAATAGCTTTTAGGGATCAAACGGCTTTTGACGTCATCGGACTGATGAGATTAAAGCATTAAACCCGTCATATTCGGTTGGCACTGCTATTAACCTAATCCCTAATTTGCATAATTTGAAATAAGTGTGTTTTGTTGATATACCTAATAACAAATAAGCATATCCAACAGTTACATACATAGTTCTGACCTCACATTAATAA
This sequence comes from Cephonodes hylas, assembly GCA_030295005.1. Classification (NCBI taxonomy): domain Eukaryota; kingdom Metazoa; phylum Arthropoda; class Insecta; order Lepidoptera; family Sphingidae; genus Cephonodes; species Cephonodes hylas. The sequence continues at coordinate 7,266,912 of AP025377.1, read as the reverse complement.
CAAGTCTTGTGTCGTAATATATCCAGAAACTTCGAGTCTTTTCGGTCTCACAAACATCCAGATTTGAAACAAATATTTTGGATCACTCAAATTTTTGTCTCGGTGTGCGGACGCCTCTCGTTTCGCGAGTCAGTGTCTAGCTAACTTCGCTCCAGTGTTGCCATGACGCACTTATATTTTTATGAAGTTTTCATTTTCTTTTTTTATCTGGTAACCTTATAGTATACACTGACAGTATACATTAACTGTTTTAAATAATGAACGTTTTATTCAAATGTACTTTATAGATTTATTTATTACACTTTATTGCACACCTCAAATGAAATTTACAGGCAAATGATGTAAAAATAATCTTATAGGTTAAAAAGAGTGTAATAAATGGCGGTTTTAACGCTGAATGCGATTTCTTCCAGACAACCGAAGGATGGACTGGAATGTACATAATTATAATAATATAAAAATAATGTATAAATTTAACATAATGATCAAATGTAATTTAGGAAATAAATGTAGGTTTTAAATTTAAAAGTATGTAGTTTCGCATCATTTTCGATCGATCAGTCGTGTATGAGTCTATTCCGCTGGAATGTTACGTTCCGATTTACGCCGAAGCACAGAGGTTCTACTCGAATGTAGGTGCGAATAACTTTGCGGGCCAAATAGTTGGTCGGAGTCATCGGTCAGCCGTCAGACCTCGCTCGTCGACCACTGTCTAACATTGTGATGAAATACTCTATTTATCTGTATTACTGAGCACGTTTTCAAAACTGAAATTCTAGTTTTGTTCGTTTTCTATGTGTTATCCTTTTTGATTAATAACTATTTTCAGGTTAAAAGTGGGAAATACAAGTACACAATTTTATTTATTTATGAGCAGTATTAACAGATAATAACATATAGTTAGGATACTAACAATTCTTACCTTTATTTGTTTTATAAATAAATAAATACACCCAACAGTCACATACATAGCTCTGACCCCACACTAGGTTACAAGACCTGTATCGTGGGTATCAGACACTACGAGACTTTTTCGGTCTCACAAACACCCAGACCCGAAACAAATATTTGTGGATCACACACACATTTGTCTAGGTGCGGGGATCGAACCCGCGGTCTCACGTTTCGCAAGCTGGTGTCTAGCCAACTGTGCCACGGGCTGTTTTATATTGTACTAATACGAGTTTGATTATTATAACCGTAAACATTATCTATTTTACCAATCAATAAATATAGCTGTTCCAATATTTCCCATTACTATTTTAGATGCTGACTTCAATACTCAAAAATCTTTCAGGTAGGTTACAATGAAATTGAGGTTGCTCTTTTATTTTAATATCGTTACTTGGTAATATAGTTTTTGTCTGATTACGTTTCTGATAATAAAAATGATAGTATATCTACAGGAATACACACACACGCACAAACTCGCCCACGTACGAGTATACGCATCATTCGAATATCATTCACAATTTCACAGTCAATAATATTGGTTGTGTCAGATATATGTATATTTTTTTAAATGTCGAGATACCAAGAAATAATCAAATTATTCTTTATGAAGTTCAGCGCTATTATAGAATTCATAAAGTTACATGATATTTATTTCACTTAGACGCGTAGTTTTGAGGAAAAATGTAGGCTTCAAAAGTTCCCCGAAATGATAACGGTTGTATGGGGCTTACACAGCGGTGATGCGAGTTAAAAGGCCACGCGGAGACAAATATTTTTCGCGCTAAAAGTAAAGTTTGTTCGGAGTTGAGGTATTTTAGCGCGTTGCGAACTCATATTACACGGGTTCTGAGGACCCATACTTGTGCCGTGAATGTTTACTTAATGTTGGAGATTGACCGTGAATTTTGTGTCGTCTCACGTGAATATTTGCATTTGTTTTAACTTTTTAAATTGCCTTGTTTGTAAGTTTACACCATCGTTATTAAGGATTCTTTGAAATAATGACACACCGCGTACAATGACAGCGATCAAATTAAGCTTTACGTCTGTTTCGATAATTTAGGTCAAAATAATGTTTTATTTTTATTCTGGTTTGGTATGTTAGTGATGTTTTTATAAACATTTATTGTACTCCTGGGTCATTTCTATTTATAATCCCAGGTATTTTGCTATCCAAAAATTTCTCGATAAACACAGTACAGAAATGTGCGTAAAATAATCATTTAAGTTGAGACCAATAATACAAATAACAATAGCAAATCAGAACTCCATAAACAAGCCATAGACAAAGGTTAAGCGTATAAAGTAAATATAATTATAATTCAATGTCTAATAAATAGCAGTATCCGATTTTGTTATTCTATAATATAATTAGAGTACGTCGGTAGGCGCTTTTGTTTCAAACTTCATTACAGAGGGAAGCGAGTAATACCGCTATCCTGGCCTTCAATTTATTTTTGCTAAAACTGTAAGGGTTGTTCTAGTAAATTGAAAAGTGTGGTAAAATGTAGCGCCATACTGACCCCTACTTAAGATTACCAATTAAGTTAGTCGGTAAATATAAAGCGTTGATTAGTTGTTACAAGATACAACAAATCATTAGGGGTACTTCCAAAGAAGCCTAAAGCCCAGCTTGCCTTAGAATTTTTTTAAAATGTTTTTGGTATACATATGAGAATATCCGAACTCACAAAAGATAATTTTAAACTAAACACGACACAATTAACGAGTAATGCTTTTAAGCTTCTATGGAAGTGCCGCCACTACTATTACTATGCCTGTTGATTACCTATAATAAAAATGAGATTCCTAATAATAATCAATACTATACTACATGAAACTGCTCATATTGATCTCCAGATCTTCAGTTAAATGTAAACAAACAGGAAAATGAACTATTGATACGCAACTATTATAATTAATCGACATGCTTCTTGATGCAATACGTGCGAATTATTCCTCTTAATTAGAAAGGAGCTTATCTTCAACCAATTAAAGCTGAAATGCCTTTTGCATGGACTGAATAGGTTATTCCAACATTCACTGTGGGATGACCTAGAAATGGCGGTAGAAACAGCGAGGCAAGCAACGACAATTGTTCGAGGGCACCGAGACGTTTTGTGTCTCGTCACACCTATATGCTTATAATTAAGCGTGAACCCTTAATGTCGCTTAAAATACCGACTATTTTTTCGACCACTTTTTTACCCTTTTTAATTCAAAAGTGAATTATCAAAATTTTGATTGTATAGTTTGCCACTGTGGTACCAAAAAGGATGAATCAAATTTATTTGCCTATTCATAATGAATTAGCACTGTAAATATTCCAACAAAAACTTGAATAGGATATTATGGTGCATAGGTGTATATTTAGTATATATCCGGCCTGCTGTTATATATGGTGTAATAAGTGTTAATCTATTTTGAGGTGTATTGATATATTAAATAATAAAAGACACTTAATATGTTCATGAAAATATTCCACTGCTGGGGATGGGCCTTCCCAACGGTAGATGGGCGTTACGCCTTAGTCCAGTCCGATTAGTTAGTACGGGTTGGCGGACTACGCTTAAGAAATTTCTAAGTATTTATGTTTACCCTAAAAAGAAATATCAATGTTGTTTTTTTTAATAACATCCACGTGTTAATGAAAACGATATGTCAATATGCTTTCAAATTTCTTAGGATTTTTGTTAATAATAATTGCTGATGTTTTAAACATTGCGATAGTGACAGTGTATTTCTATTGGTTGCAGTTTTAAGGGAAATAGACTGGCGTATCTTGAAAGTTTTAACTTGTGGACTGCCGTGGATAGTATGCGGGTACAGCTAAGCTGGAATTTCGAAGGTATCTTAATGGACTTGAATTATCTTAGTCGCTAATTTGTGCAAGAAGGGTTAGGTTGTTCGGGGGTAAAAGTTTTGTAGTTGAAATGATAACAGAACTGGCGCACGCCATAGTCAAGTTTGACAGTATAGGAATGCATTGGCTAAATCGAGAAATTACTGAAAGTTGATCAGGGGTCATCGTTTTTACATATTATTCGCTCCGGGTTTTGCGGGACTAGTGTGTGCCGCCCGATCTATAGGGACTGAATTCCGGGTCCGCGGGGTTTTCGGAAATTCTTAAAAACTATTTAAGTTAAGAAAAAATAACCCGAAAACCACGAAAAAAAATACGTCTATAAAGAACAAACGACGGTATAACAAAATATATTCTACCTATGCTACATCTATTTATTATTTACGTACACGGAATAATTTGGAATGTAATTAAAGAAATCATCTTTGCCGAGCAAGCTATCTTCTTAGGGTCGTATTAAATTAACGTTCGGAGTTTATATTTCAGTAGCTGGAACAACTAAGATAACAAGTATTTGTGTTGTTGATTTTGCAAATTGCTAGCAATAACGAAATGAAATAATTTGTCTTGCAAATTATACTGTTGGCAATCAACTGAGACGTGATTAAGATATCAGATTTTAATAATACTGCTAATTGCGTTGTCTTCATTTTACGTATTTAATTTTATCAGAATTTTGTACGTTAATGATATTTATATCTTTTGTTTATAAGACTTGGATTTTTTAGAAAGACAATGACTTCCTCTTTTTCCCGGGATGAGTGTGCAGAGTGCGGCCGATACGCTTTGGGTTTAATGCCCAAATTGGTACTGTTATTGGGTTTTCCTTGAGGAAAGTGTGAAAGATTGTAAGAACGACCGCGATACGTTTACCAGTTTAAGAGTGGAACTAAAAATATAACAATCCCGTAGTAACATCGGTAAGTATGTTATAAAAAAAATACTTTTGGAATAGGAATTAAACTTACTTAATTTGATTTAGTACTCAGCCTATCGCCGTCTACTGCTGAACGTGGGCCTAATTTGATTAAGTATTATTGCTCAATTAAAGATATGTTTAGAGTCAACAGCTTACTATTTCCAGCTCATTTAATCAAAGCGCACAATAGTTATACCGTCCATGTCGTAAGTTTAGTAAATGACGCATTTAATTGGCAAATGTTTTTACTGGAAACATTGCGCGTAATGCTAAAACAATGCTAAATAAGTCAGTATCAATACAAAATCAATGGAAAAATACTCCCATTATGTAATAAGCACTAACCTTAACATCTTTCTGCTCCACATTAGCTGAGATTCTAAATTCTCTACCACTTCATCACTGTTGTCTCTTAATACTAAAGTACACTTTCGTTGTCCTAAAATTCTAATGCACTGGATCACCCACCATGCTTTGATTTAACTTTATCATCCTTAGCTATTGTGCCATTTTTATTTTTTCTGTCTACCTTCAACGTTGCGGCAAGTGAATATCTTCTCATTGTTACGTTTTACAAATTGAGAACGTCCAGTCATACTTTGCTATATTGAAAGTCTCAATTTCATTTAATAAAAAACAGTTTTTGTACGATCTAAAGCTGAACAATTTTTTAAGGCATCATAAACAAATTCAATGTGGTGTGGTGTTATTATAGAGTTCAGTTTTAAAAAAATATTTATAGTGTTGCTGATTCGTTCTATCTTTGTTTTGTGTAAAGCATAACGAACATACAACGAACCACGAAAAGAACGAGGAAGATTTATTGCATACCTTAATTAAATAAATACTCATTGTACTAAACGCAAAAATAAATTATATGTTTTTTTTATGCCAAGCGGCTATCAAAAGGCGTTGTTAAAACTGGTCTTTGAACAAAATAATAAAATTTATTGATTATGTTGAATAAAATATTAGAATGAAAAAGACACCGGTCAAGGCTGAAAACGTACGAGAGATCGTCAGACATTAACGTGAATAATTAAATAACCGCAGAGCGCATTAACGTCTCACTGCCCGGCAAAGGTCTTTCTCGTTGACAAGCAGATTTAATTATACACCATAGTGAATATATAGTTCTGTTTCACACTGTAATGCTCTTGTGCTGTTGATACGTCTCCCGTTATAATTAAGGTCATTTCGCTCTAATTATAAAAAAATAGTTAACGTTTGTATGAACGATTGATTGGTATTTAAGACTGTTGGCATCAGGACATTAAAGACGGATTACTAATATGAAAAAGTATTTTAGGTAAAAGTGTTTTATATTACTTGGTGTTCATAATACACAAATAGCGCTCTCATATAAATATTCATTTCGGCTACATATAGCGTATTTAAGGATCTATTAATTTATATTGTATTTTATATAATCTTTAATCATTTCTTATTTACAGCGTATGAAAAGTTCAAATAAATAAACCTTGCTTTCTGTTGGAAAACAAAAGAGGTCGTCGGATACCGCTTGGCTAAAGGTCAATAGTCGTTTACCAACAACAGAATATTGTATTGTCTTGTGTTTTTGATGCAACAACACTTGATAGTATTGTGTACCTGGTCCTTTATTTTTTTAATAGCGAAAAATAATAAGCAGTATAAAATTACTTTGAAAGGAACAATATTTTATCTGTCATAATACTCGTATATATGTTAATGTAAGGAACTTATAATTCGAATACGGAATGTATATCAAAAATCTGAGTTTGCAGCTCGGCAAGAAGTTTTCCTTAAAAACATCCGGATTTCTTTTTGTGCCGAGTTCGTGCAATAGTCCGCGGGCCGTGCACATATATCACTCGAAATGAATCCCTTCAGTGGAATACATAGTGGTATCTGTCCGCGATAGGCTGCACGCCCGTGTTTTCTTTGCTTCTATTCATTTAGATACGCTCCGTTTCGACCCCTCATCCTTTTTCCTCAATTTTGTCTCCGGCTTTTTACAAAGAAACCGACATATTTCTTCCAACTTGTAAATTATACTTTATTTTGCTTCGTTAGGATTTTCTTTTCGCTCATTTAAGTTAGAAACTTGAAAACAACGTACAAAGGTTTTGTAATTGAGTACAAATAAAGAAATGTATACATGATGTATTTAGACCGTGTTCGGAAACTAAGGCAGTTAATACATAGTTAAGATGATTAGAAACTCCCTAACAACTATAGGTATAAGATTTATGTGGTACCTTCCTTATTTTCCGATCATGATCTGAATATAGCCAGTATATCTGCTAAAGGACTAGCTGTAAAATCGACTAAAAACATAATACGAATATGTACCTTATTAGAATTTTGAACCGCGAAATTTGAGAGAACGTGTTTGGAACGTATTGTGTAAACTGATACGAGACTCAAGTACAAGAACCGTGCATGCAATATTAATGGAAAAGGTAGCACAAAAGGAAACAAGATATTTTCCGTATCCCCTCGGGAGTGAAACTCATGTTATTCTTCATCGTTTTATTTCTATGTTTTTATAAATCATTAGTTAACATATTCAATTACGTCTACAATTTGATAATTTATTACACAACCCTTTTGTTAACTACTTTTCAAAGATAGCGACATATAAAAAACTATCGCATTTTATGTAATACACAAGAATGTTTCTTTGGCTGTTAAGAAATTACAAATCTGTAACATTTCATTTATTTACACCGTTTGATATTTACAAGGCATTATCTAGTATTTACAATTCTATCAATAGCAATCCAAAGGTCGTGATATAACATATTTTATTTACTTAAAAATGTACAAAGTACAATAGCACTTACCTATAATAAACTAGAGAAAATTAACGTAATTTTTTATACAATTTACTTGTCTTTGACAAGACTATTCATTTTTCTTTTTAACCAATATATCTACAAATAAATATAAGATTTAACTTCAATTTATTAATTTTTAACATCGTACAGAAACATTGTTTTTATTTTAGTTGTTTATTTGGAAATACGTAACATTGTTTGAATCTTTTGGTTCGTGAAATATGCACGCAGACTATGTAATAGCGCATAAACAAACTACTGTTTAAGGCCAATCTGTTAGTTTAGTATAAACTTGCCCTATCTCATCTTAGTGCGTACTTAATGATCTCCTTGTCTCTGGAACTTTTTACGAAATCGTCCTTTTATGTCGGTAATAAAAAAATCTCATTTTCGACTTTGGTGAAGAAATGTTATTATTCTAAGGACTTTGTTAAAATATCCATGATTATATAAAGGTAGCCGGAGTTTGATCATCTGTTTTTGCTCAAAATGCCTTTTGAGATGAAATTCCTACATACTTTTTATTTAGATCGAAGTCTCCTTGCATACGGACAGAGAAAATAAAATAAAAGAAATTACAGTGGGAAAGCGTAGTGGCCCGTAGGAAAGCTCGGGTATTTTGAGCAAGATTTTAGGAGCTACGACCTCAATTGTTAGATTTATGTGAACCGGAGCGACGACGAGCTGTGGTCATGGAGAAATCGACGCGGCTTTTACTCGTTTTACGATTGAGCGCGCACTCAATAATTTAAGAATCAAGCCGTCACAGCTGTTACGTCTTGGCCCGGGCAACAAAGTTTTAATCAAGAAGTCAATAACAGAGTTGAGATGCGTAACAAAACCAAATGAAAACATTACGCTCATTGTTTACGACACACGTTACAAAGTACACTTGTAAAACTTAGCAACTAAACAATCTTAAGTAAAGCCGGTTATATGGTTCTTAATTGAAACAGTGAAAAACGTTTCAAAAGAAAGGTATGAAAATCAAATAATTCTTGAATATGAAATGCGATTGAAGGTTGTCAGGAATTGTATTTATAAAGATTTATTTCAATGTTGCGGCAGTGGCGCGTGGTTACGGCCTCGGGATTAAGCAAGTTCGACGCACTCCGCGCGAGATATGGGTTATGCCGACGTTTATTTATCCAAGTTGATAGAACGCAAATAACGTGGCAAAGAGAGCAACTGCCGGATTAGATACGGTATGCATAGATAAGCTTCTTGCTCCGATACGATCAGGGTTTATACCAGATCGCTATAATGAAATCAGTTCGATTGCAATCCCTATACCGGATTAACCCGATGGAATGTAGTTGGACGGTAAAATAAAAGAAAATCCGGCCCCGAGTAATTATGTAAACGGCTCAATGTTTCCATCGAGTTATTATTATTTATCCAGGGCTGCTTGCTATTTACTCCTTGGATTTAATTAAATTTGTTACATTTTTAAAGAATATTCCTTAAAGTAACACGAAATGTTGATGATTAAAAAGTTAGACTATCGTTGTTCATGAAATCGTGACGCGTCTTATAAAAACATAAATGTAATAATTTTACTATACATCACTTCCTTAGCTTAAACCGTGGAAGCTGTCGAATCGCTAGTAGGTCATCTCGAATATCCCGCGGTGGATAGGAATTTGGCGACCGTAAGAAAACAGGTGGATGTGACTAGTTGCAGGAGGTGATGTGCGAAGTCTGGTAGCTTGAGGAGTAGTGTGATGTGCTGGGCTCTGATGGTGGTGATGGAGACCAGGGCGGCGAGGACGGCCCTGTTGGAATGCGGGGGGGTTGAGCCTGAACTCTGCATGGCAGCTGGTCTCTCTCCGCTGAGAACGTGGACGATCACCGAAGCTGATTCTGTAATAAATGCCTTAATTAATACTATGCACTTTACCTCATGCAAAATTGTTTATATGAAGGGATCTAAAGTTTGTTGTTAGTTCGAACTCTTTGTAAAGGAACGTTGCACTTTGCATGGTTATGAATCCTACTTTATAGTAGAGTATTTTTTTACAATTAACATTTTCAAAAACCTAGACTAACATTTCTATCTTTTATTACCATGTACCTAATAAATATTTTAAATATACATAGGTAGACCTTCAAAACATAATTTAAAGCCACACACAAAGTTATTTCATTAACTATTAAAGATATAACGTTCCACATCAACCTGTTGCTTAACTTTATTAAGGTTAATTATAAATAAATACCATGTACCTAATAAATATTTTAAATATACATAGGTAGACCTTCAAAAATAATTTAAAGCCACACACAAAGTTATTTCATTAACTATTAAAGATATACATAACGTTCCACATCAACCTGTTGTTTAACTTTATGAAGGTTAATTAAATTGGATTTATTCGTTTTCATTAATACATGTAATAAAATGTTCATTGCCGGGAAGGCAATTATTTTGTTAGAATCGGTAGTCGTTAATGTGAAATATTAACACATAGCCTGACGTAAATCGGTTATTAAATTTATGTTTGCTCTAATTCGAGCGGGCGGAGTACGCGCGACGTGACAATCCACTAGCTCCACTGCATTACCGACATTTATGTTGCAAGCGGCGTATTGTTTTAATGTATCACAAACATAATTTGGCCACGTTACTTAATTAAATATAATTAATAGGCAAATAATGTTATTTTACATTTAAAGTGATGTTTTGTATTAAATCACCATTTTATGTTCCAAATTGGATGAAATTATTATAATTAATTGTGTGATAAATGTTACCAGAGCTTTTTTGTTTGGGTAATACAATAGTATAGACGTAAATAAATATAAACAGACATAATACACCAATAAAATATTGTGTCTTTATTGTTTTCGTCTTTATATGTGGAATGAATATGAGATAATCCTGATATATTTATTTCCAATTCATATGACACTAGTTTAATGGACAGAACTCTGTTAGGAAAATGAAATGAATGTTAAATGTAATTGAGAAAGCTATTTTGATGTATGTACTCATCACTGAAGCAGTGATGGCCTCGAGGTTTGGGCGCGCGGTCGAGAATCTCGGCGGTCGCGGGTTCGAACCCCAGGCACATACCTCTGACTTTTCGAAGTCATGTGTGTATTAACATTGAATTATCACTTGCTTTAACGGTGAAGGAAAACATCGTGATGAAACCTGCACACCTAAGAGTTCTTAGGAATTTCTTAGGTGTGTAGTCCGCCAACCCGCACTAGGCCAGCGTGGTGGACTATGGCCTAAACCCTCTCAATGGTAGAGGAGACCCGTGCTCAGCAGTGGGCGTATATGGGTTGATGAAGAAGACTCATCACTACTAGTAAAGTCCGGTAATGCCTGGTTGTAATTAAAAACCATTTATCTATCTTCTTTCTAAAAATTTAAACTAGTAATGTATATTTTGAGTTTATCCATAAAAAACAATTCGAACCTATTAAATTTCCTTTTTATAATATTAATATTATGCCAAGAAGCAGCGTAGGACAGGCGTAAATGGCGTCTCTTGGTGTCGGAGGCCAGGACTCACTTTGGGTCGTTGCTCCGTGATAAGTAAATAAGTAATATTAATATTACATTTAAAAAATAATTCCTGATGTCTTTTTCCTTATCAAAAAATAGCCTTATTGCTCAAATGTTTGGATTTAGCCATAGATATGAGGATAATTCATTAAAAGTTGTTGGTTACCAGAGCTGCTAGGAGCGCAGGTGTAGTTGCCGGAGTCGTGCGGGGCTGCCCGGGCGATCAGAAGGCGGCTGGTGCGAGTCTTCTGTTCAGTCTCCACGCTGATGCCACCGCGCTGTGCGTAGTTAACCACTTGCTCGCCACGATACCAGTAGATGAAACTGAAACGATACATACGTCACTAAGGCCCTGCCTTGGAAACGCTGTTATGGTTTTCTTAAGTTAAATAGGACAGTTGTGGCCCTCTTGGTTGGAAGCAGTTGGCAAAACGAGGGATGGCGGGTACGATCCTCGCACTAAGATATTTTTTTATTGTATTTGTGAACCAAAAAGTTTATTGTGCTTTTTGACACCCACAATAAAAGACTCATTGCGTAGATAGCGGTCAGAACTGTGTGTTAAAATTAATTTATTATTATTACTAAAGAAATGTATTTTGCATTGCCCTGTCCCTAGGAAGCATGACAAAACATGTTGATGTTAAAACCTATACTATACTAATAAATTTGTATAAATTAATATCTACTATAAGAAAAGTATTGCTAAAAACAGAATGACAGAAATCGGGATAAAGAAAGTTGTCTCATACAGCAATTATGCATAAATATCCAATCTTTTTCAGTAAGGTACTGCATCATAGTTTTATAGTTATTCACGTGGGGCTACTTAGCGTCAGCATTCCGGGTTCCAATCCCCTCGCGGGCAATACCCAATAAACTAATTGCCGTAGCATAAGTGATTTATGCTTACTGTATTAGTCCTAGATGATGACGTTGCAAGTGGACTTAATATCTAGTGAATAAGTGTTATGTCAATAAATAACTAATCGACGATGGTGGATAGGTTATGGGGTCGTTAATTAGGAGGATTGTTTACCCCCTTTATCAAATCTTATGTTGAACATGGTTCTCAAAGATTCCCAGGGAAAATTTATAGAAATAACCAGAGGCTGTAAACAAAACCGTCATAAAGACGATTTTGACTAAAGCAAAAAGTTTTTTTGGGAAATAAATAAATGAAAAAAACTGTTTGCGTCGCAAGAATTTTATTTCGTGGAAGAATTAAATTCAGCCTAGCAAAAAAATTAACGCATATATAAATGAAGATGAATTTTTAACAAAACATATCGACTTTAGTGTCCTGAAACATTAGTTCATTAATTTTACATTAGTTTGTTTAAATACCACAAGCCAAGAACCTTTCAGTGACAAAACACAATACGATTTAATTATACGATATTAATTTCTAGTTAGCTATTATTGACGTTAATTCGAACATATTACCGCTATTAATTACAGTTGGGGACAACATCGAACACACGTAAGACAATTAATGGGTTTGTACATATGTGGCACATGTTCCCACGCTCATTTGGGTCAACATTCGAATACTTCTTTAAAAACACGGAAACCGCGTTAATACCCAATCTTTTAAACCCGGCTGAATATTTGATGTTCTAAAACTCCCAAATGTGTTTCAGTAGTGAGTTAAATTATTTACCCAGCCGTTTCAATTTACTACCCGAGTTACATTTACATGAAAATAAACTTAACGCCAGCTTCGGCAATACATTCTCATATATTTACTACCGCGATGCCACTTGGGTTGTTCTATATTTTGTAGCATTATAAAATTGTCTTTTGAACGTCATAAGGCCAAGTTTCACAAAGGCCGTAAAATTGTACAATACGTCAAGTATATTCCACGAATACAAATAGGATAAGATGTGGACCCAAGTTTTAGTGGGAAACTTTATGCAAGGCCTTACGTATCATGTTTGTGTACATTTTACAACCTAAGCTGCCATACATAACGCATGAGATGACCTGAATAAAAATGTCATATCGCCACGCCGAGTATAACGCTATCAATATTCAAATTGAAGGTCGCCGATGGATCTCAGACATGGGATGCCATTAAATGTTGATAGGCAAAGAATGCCTCACGCTGTCTAGACTGACCCTTACATCTGGAAATCCGGTTATTAGGGCTACGTAATATGTTCTACTTAATGCATTGGCTAGTGGTATTAAAGGTACAACGTAACACGTCATAATGCGTCGGCACTACTCCTTTGTGCTCCGACCAGCAATTTGTATCGTATTTAGAGTTACGACCGTAGTGGGTCTTTTAAAGCGGCATTCATTGGTCATGTTTTATCCCTTTTGGTTAATTAGAATTGCAAAATAAATGTTCAACTGTGTAGTACATGTTTATTCAATATTCACAGCCTCGTTATAATTAATGTTTAACAATGTTTGTGAATAAATAGACCTGTGTTGTTTCTGTTAAATGAACACGAAAAGTACTATTGTGTATCACAGAATGAGTAAAGTTCTATATTTCGTAACGATGATAAAAAATTCAATTTGCTAAACTAAAACATGTCAGCCAAAAACCGAGTGAACTGCTTTGATTCAATTACTCAGACTAAAAGCAGACATTAAAAATAAATAAAATAGAAATGAAATAGAAAGTGGATTGAAAAACATCGCATTATCAAATAAATTTTATACAATTACTGTACAGTTCTTTGATTTCTAGTGTAAACACATTAAACTAACGAAGGTAGATTTTATGTGGCCCAGGAGACGTGAATAAAAGCCACGCGATGAAAAAAAATTGATGTTATAGCGTAATAAAATGTAGGCAATCTGCCAGAAACTTTCTTAACACACATGAAGATGTCAAATATAATCATATGGTATGAGAAAGTCTCATTTCACATATGTCACGTTTACACAGAACGTCCCGCAGTGTTACTCTCTATAAAGTACGTGAATAATAAAGAAGAAGTGTCCTTTTATTGTTACGAGAACACTTAGAAATTAGAGAACAAGGATGTACTCTTATTTTTTGTAATAAGATTTTTCAAGTGGCTATTCTTTTTGAGCACTGGGTGCTTGACTTAGCTTTCATGTGGGGCTTTGAGCCGAGAGATTTCGTAGCACAAGATTTGTTTTTTTATCATTTTTTTTATTCATTTGTAAAGACAGGGAATACATTTATTTAATTAATTATTATTAGACTATACAGAGCAACAATTTTAATTTCAAAAATTCACTAACTAGTTAGGGATATATCTTAACAAAACGCAAAAACGCCATCATTCCGTTGTAAAGCGGGATATTTCGATCTTAAGAATACCCAAACCTGATGGAGAATATTTATACGCTATACAACATTTGTCCCATGGCAAAATGATGATGACTCTGAGGCCTGTTGTTTCTCAGCTTCGCGTAAATAAATAAGGCACGAATTATGTAGAAATAAAATTAAATGAAGGTAAAATATTCAATAATATTCAATACGCGAAATTCAATTTCAAGACTTGTCAAATTTAGACGATAGTATGATAAATGCCATGCCGATACATCTACATACACTATAACGGAAAATTGAGCATGTATTACTAGCACTAGTATAATTAAATGCAAATGTCCACCACAAATGTATATAATTAAATCGCGTGATGTTAATAAATCGCTCGTTCGGTAGCCATAAAAAGTGTTGGCGATCGCATATTTCTTACCTCGGCGGGTCGGGGGCGTATTTCGCGACGCAAGTGAGATTGATGTCGGATCCCGCCCTGACGAACAGCTCGGGCCCCGACAGTATCTCCGCTTTTGACACTGTTGAAAATACAATTTATTATTGTCAAGGATGTTTTTGTCTTAGAATTAAGGCCTGATGACCTGAGGAGCGATGGCTGTTACAGTAAAATCATTGTTTTGTCTCAAGTTTAATAGAAAATAGTGGCATAATGCTTACTTAGGGACATAGGGTGGAATATTTTATCTTCTTGGTTATAATTGTGATTGTTTATGTAAATTAATATTATTAAGATTTATTACAATCACTATTATATGCCAGTACGCTAATGCTTCGGGAATGTGTATATTTATATAAAACGATTCAACATGTAAATTGCGTCTATATTCTACAAGCCATTTTACGCCGCGTAACTATCAAAGCGTTAATAAA
The DNA here is from genome assembly GCA_030295005.1 of Cephonodes hylas. Taxonomy (NCBI): domain Eukaryota; kingdom Metazoa; phylum Arthropoda; class Insecta; order Lepidoptera; family Sphingidae; genus Cephonodes; species Cephonodes hylas. The sequence continues at coordinate 7,251,690 of AP025377.1, read as the reverse complement.
TAAATAAACTTTTTATTTCAAACTACAATAGGGGTTTTCAATGAGAAACAGTAAAATATAACATGTTATTGCTAAGAGAGACCCCTCCCACACGACCAAACGCAATATGTGTTTGATAGATAAATAAAATCATATCTAAAAATATTATGTATTCGATCGTACGAAGCTCAATCTATCTCATTTTCATGAAACCAGTGCCTTTCGACGACCTAGGCCTGCATCCATAATGAATGCAATCACGTTTGGTAGCTAAAGCTAAAGCTAGAGACAAACGTTGGTAGTAATTATTAATTCTAAAGAGGTACTTTATAGGTGATCTAAAATTATTACTTCTGATTGGCCTTTACGGTGATTAATCCACGTGTACAAAGAGACAACGTTGTAAAATTTGTTGGGTAAGAAAATAGACGGTGTCTATTCACGTTTTTGATATTTGGTGGATAATTACGTACAATCTCTATAATTATTTCGTGTTTCTTTTGTATTGTTCTATAAACCTTTAAATTATTCATAAGATAATTTGTCGTTAAAGTGATGTTCTCAAGAATTTTCCGTGATGCCTAGACACAATTAAGGTAGTCGCGGGTATCAAATTCCAGGCTTACGCCTCTGACTCGAAACTGTGGGTGTATTCAAAAATAATGAATGCCTTCTTACCCCTACCATCCTTTAAGAAAAATATGCATGGGTGTAATTGTAAGTATGTGTCACACTTAACAACAAAAAAAAATCTTCATAGTTATATGGATCCAGCCTACTGATGACGGGCCAACTGTAGTCCAACAGGTAGGTTTGATGCAAGCTACACACCTAAAAAAGTCATTTTAGCGTTTAGGTGTGCAAGTTTCTAAATAAAAGTATCGTGACGTTTCTTTTCATACATAAATGTGAGACAATTCATTATGAATACACTAATAACTTATAAATTGCGTAAGCGTGAAGCTTCAACTCGCGGCTGCCAAGATTTTGTTTCAACAGACCACGCGCTTATTTATGGAGGCTGCAACGACTCTATAGAAATACTCCCCAATTAAATTTTTTTTATTAAGTAACAAATACGCCAATAAATTAATTAAATCTTTTCTTTTTGTATGGAGAAACCTTGTAAATGGCTCAACATTTCCGCAGAGGTTTCTCTCGGGTAATGGATTTCGCTAATAGCAAAAGAAAATAGTGCGGTTAAGAGAAAAATATAATAATTAACTATCTCTGGGACCTAAATAGACAGCGTTGGAAAGTGGGTCATTTCAATCGGGACTCATCTTTTTCTACCTTTTTTTGTTGAATAAAAGACGTGAAAGAACAAAATGAAATGTTCGTTGTATTAATATTGCGAAGACTTACAATATTCTGACTCTAGCACTAACAAAAGAATATTGCTACTGACATGTCGACCTGCTTACGTTTTTGTGTAAATATTTTTAATGTAAAAAATGTGGCATGATATTAAGTCATACAATAATAATGCGGCTTAAAATTATTTCTGTTTCATTTATAGTTTATGTAACATAATTGATTATAACTATGATCAAGGTGTTGGAATACATAATGTATTAGTCTAGACATCAGAATGACCTAGTGACTACCTAAAAATGCATTATGATTGTAGCGCTTTCGTAGATCTAACTACGCCGTAGCAGGCGTACTACGATATAGCGTAGCGATAGGTGTAGCACCAGTAATTTTGGTTTATTGTTTTATTAATTAAATTTTTACTTATAGTTCGCATGTTTAGGTGTACTGTAGTTAACTTTTGATTATTAAAATTGCAGGTCAGATTAAATTTTTGAAGAAATTTGAATAGGAATTACTATTATTATTTTATTTTGTTTTTTTTTTTAAAGGAGTCTTTCATAATATACTACTATTTAATTTCCCTGTCATGTTTTGCTGTAAGCGTCGTTGACACAATCGAATTGGTGAGCGGCATTGAATTAATTATATTTCAATAATCCATTTGTAGTATTATATCTCAATAATACCTTTGATGCCTTACGTGGTCCATTTATTTCCAATTAATAGTATTAATATAATTTGGGACACGCCATCGCGTAGGTTGAGCCATTTTTATGAATAATGTCACTATTTTTACTTTATTTCATCACGCCAATAATGGCGTATTCATATGAATCCATTAAAAAGCTTTCTCTATTAATACTCCTGCCATGCATTCTGTTGTTTAATGTTCGACTTTTTTATAACTTACCAACAACAGTAAGCCGAAAGGATAAGCTGATTTTCGGCTCTGTGGATACTTGGCACTCGTACGCGCCAGAGTCTCTGGGCTGGGCGGGAGCCACCCGCAGCGTCCATTCGTCGGAGCCATCTGCGTGGAGAGCAGCAAACCGAGCATCGCTGCTGTAAGTGTGCACCCCCACTGTCAGGATGTGCAGGTCACGCTTGCGGATCCAGGACACCTGGAGACAAAAGATGACGGCACTTCAGAAATTTAGCATATAGGATTTAATAAGTCTTTAGTCACGAAGAGCAGAGAAGTAAGTTTGCTGGCGTACGTTGTGTTCAACTAGATTACCTTCTACTATTACTGATAAAGACCATCACATAAATAGTTCTGAGATCAGGCTTAGAAATAAATATTGTGCTGTGGCTTTGAGATACTGCACGAGTTATTTTATTGTCGTATCCTTAACACAGATATACAAAAACAGGCTGAGTAGATTTCAATATTATTTTTTGTGTGATTTTGTGAATTAATATATTTTTTAATTCATTATTTAATATATTATATAAGTTTCGGACGCAAGCGCGATGTACGCAAACCGCAACCGCAGTGCGAACAAAATCTGCATTAAACAAAAAATGGACTAATGCACGATAGTCGAGTTGTTTAAATGACACGGTAACATCCAGACATCTGGAAAATACTATTTTAATAAGAACGAAAGCAAGTAAAGCTAAGTTTTTTATTGATGTCTGCAAGCCTAGTACTTTCCGCATAAAAAATGTGAATTTTCAAACAGTCCATAACTACACGTCTACAAAACCCCAATTAAGAAGTAAAAAGTCGTAATTCCCACCGCTCTCATCCACTCAAGTAATCTGTTTTTGCATTTGAATGCGGTCGTGTCATCAAGAGAGTTTCATTCGAATTTGTATTCGAGACTATTCGCTGGCGGCGGTTTTAAAACTTTCTTCCTGACACGAGTTTAAACCGTGGCGGAGACAGAACTAACTGGATATAACTAGATATTCCCGACCATTCTTTCTCGCAGCACCAAAGTTTTTATGGGTCAAGCCCAGATCAAGCAGGATTGGAACCACCGGAATAAAATTTAACAGCGCCGTTACTGTTCCACAGATTTGGTATGGAAATTATTTTTGATTTTACAAGTTGTGCAACGTCTTACAAGTATGTAATATCGTCTTCATTATACTCTGTCAAAAAATGAGAATGAAATATATCGCTCTTTGTCTAATAACAATTTGATAATATTTTACCGCCGTTCTCTGTTATCAGACAGCTAATGGTGGTTGGCTAAGTAATGTAATATTTATCATCAAATAACATTTTTGTTTCAATTTACACCGTACTGATTGAAATATTGTACAGTCATATAAAAGAAATACATTGCTATGTTTAATTTCCCAACAATATTATTCTAATAAAACTTCATCACAGTCATAAGACGTCTACTGCTCGACGTAGGCCTCCCCCAGAGGCTTCCAAAGTGTTCCATGGAAAGCGCCCTGCATCCAGCGACTTCCCGCGATTTTCACCAAATCGTCGGTCCACCTTGTGGGTAGACGTTCTATGCTGCGCTTTCCGGCACGTGATCTCTAGAGGACTTTTAGAGATAATAAAGGAAGTTAGTGGAAACTAGCCAAAGGCTAACTACTATTATACTACTAAAGTAAATAATATTTGTTCTTTATAATTATTAATTAATTAAAGACATTGCGTTTCCTTGTTTTTTTTTTTTAAGTTATAAAATCATATAGCTTCCACAAAAAAGCTTCGAAAAATAAATATAAATAAACTGTTTCAAGGCAATTTCGTTTAAAATGGCATTTTTTTTGGTTAAGTAATTATCGGTAAAAGCGACACATCTCAATCATTCTCACTATAGATTATTCACAAAAAACCTTATAAGCAAAGGAAATGGTTTCATAATTCAATTGCTTAATTGTACTATATAATCGTGTTACATCTCCAAATTAGCTCCTTATTTAAAATTTCTCAAAAGACCGATGAAATAGTTCATAAATGAAATCGTTAGATAAAATGCGAGAGGAGTTAAGTGAAGTGAATCGGTCGCAATCCGCGTCGTGAATGAGTCAGCCCTTCTCCGGCAATTTGACCACCATTCACACAGCGCTCGCTGCGGAAACCACAGAGAAGATTACCCACTCTCGAAAATAGTGCCTCGCTGGGAAACCTTTAATGCCGCTGCGAATCTTTTGACGGAGCTCGCGAAACTACGAAATATTAAATTGAACAAAAATTAGGCTTTCACTCTGCTCTCAATGAGCAATGATTGAAATGTTGCTTGCCAAGAACTCAACAGTTTCCCACATTGAAAAAGAATATTGTTGAAATGTAATTTGGTTAATGTTTTGTGTTGCATAATAGGCACAGAGATGTGGTCATGTTAAACATATTAAAAGCCATTAATGAATACTTTATAAGGCCTCTATCTAGTACACCTTATAAATATACATGAGTATGAACTCACTAAATTTTAACATAATGTTATCAATTCTTTTAATTGAAAATTATTTTCTTGGAAGGTTTAACTTCATGACTACTTCTTACTACCTTCGATTATATAATAGATATTATTGGAGGATGTCTGATTTATGGACGGTTTTTGAAAACAATAGCTAGACTATAATGGTTCAAATACCCAATTATTTTAAATTAATAGAAGATTAACCTTGATTAAACGCATTCTTTTAGAGATTTTCCTAACTTTTAGATTCTAGTCTCAGATTCAATTTGTCATTCAAAATGAAAATATGATATTTGACTAGTTAAGAGAATATTTCGATACTGTGCTATTAAATAATTTTAATAACATTATTTAATAACGACTAACTTATATAAAAAGAAGTTTAATTCTTCTTTTATGCTATGAATATTCGTCACAGTGATGAATACCGTGAATATTGTAGTCAAAATTCTCTGATATACGTCCAAAATGTCAAAAGCTTTGAAACGTGATAGAAGGATAAATGGACGGAAACTAAAAACTGCTCCTAAACGATCCAATCGATTGCTGGCGAAAAGTTTTTTAAACTGTATTTTCATCAACTACAGTTTTGTTCACCAAATTGTATCGAGCTGGCGTGTATAAATGTTCAAAAAAATCTTTTACGGTGCAGCAATGTTCAATAAAACATAAAAAATAACTGCTTCTTTGATCGTGATCGTGCAGTATAAATATGTTCCGTCACCGGGTTTTTCCATAAGGAATTATTATGTGACACTTAAAATTGGCTAAACGTGGGAGCACTTATGCGCCTCTGCGTGGGCAGAAGTCTTCTGGGTATTAGCGTGAGTGTGTGGGTATTGAAAAATTGGCAGGAGTGAGTAGGATTCATGCTAAAAAAACAGGCTATCTACGTAGGTTCCGTATATTTGCTCAGTTTGAATGTGAAGCATTCACACTATTTTCTTCACGAATATAATGTTCATATTCGTGACAGATATAAAAAGAGATCCGTCGGATCCAGTTGTATCTGAAATACATTTAGGAATACTAGGCTAATTTCCATTGCTTCATCATCAGAACATAGAAGTTGATACTATACAAACGATAAAAAAACCAACACTAAATGGTCACACGAACCGTGTCGAAAGAAATCTGCATTTCTTATAAAATGCCCTTAGGCGTTGCAGGTCCACCGGCGCCTCTCGTTACGGCTATGCAGTGTTTGGCGCAGTCATATTTATAGTGCGTAACTACGCGGTACTCGCCAAATATGGCCTTTGGGATGTGTGTATCTACGAGTAATTATAATGGACAAAATGTTGATAAGAAAATTATTTCAACCGTTTCATTAATTTATATCTTATTTGGTATATTTTTATCAAAAAGGTTACATTATTAGGGCAACTAAAAGTAATTACGATGATTAAATTCGCTTATTAGATCATCTCCATTTCTAAAATGCTCTTGAAAACAGCAACTGATTAAGTTGGACGAGTAATGTATGCAAAATAAATTTTTAATTCGAATGAAATAGTATTCGATTCGCGTACGGATTAACTTACTTTGGCTCTTTGCCTTAAAATATTACAAATTTGATACTGCCATGGATCAATGGTTGTGTGTCTTACATATATTTCTCTAGAGTCCATTTATTTGCACTAGAAATCCTACGTAAGTCGACTTTCAAACAAAGAATATAATCATTAAAAGTCAAGTTGATAGATAAATCAATTGTAAAATATTCCGTAAAGGAAAAGCACTGAAGAAGCGGAAAATAGCGCACGATAATTGTCGTTGTCTGAAGACAAATAGATGGCAATTTATCTCGACCGTTGACATTTATTATAAGGAGATTTCCTTCATATGATGCATGATATTTACTGGGCTATGGAGATCATCTTTCCGAGACGGTTTCCAGCTAGTCATTTGTTTGCGTGATGGAGTAATTGCTTGATATATTTGTCATGGGATATGCATAGATGTGTACGTGACAAGCTTAATGGAAAATGACTTCTACTTTGAATTTTATGTATAGGGAACTAAAATAAAGATTATAACTTCATCCTTCAAAAGGTTGTGTGCAGCAATTTTACAGTATTTGGACAACACTGTTCCTTACAGTAGTGCAACTTTTACGAGTGATAAAACTGTTCACTTGTTTATAACTTGGTGGTGACCTCGGGCTATTGCAACACTTTGACTACACTCTTAGTTCCATTAAAAATCTTTTTTGTTAAACACACAACTAAAGACCAAGCGGATTAGATGTGCGTACATATATTATGATGCAATCAGTTCGACTAGGAAGTGTCAAAAACATTAAACGACTTCTGCACAGGACAGACTGTTTTTTATTGTTTTAAACAATTTGTTTTGACTGTATAACTTTTCTCCAATAATAATAAAATTTGACTATGCTCCTTTTTGATGAACAGAAAAAACAAATTTTAAATGGTGACTTAAATAAGTAATGCTCATAATAATACCAAAAGATGATAATGAGCTGAAGAATTATAATACTATAAGCACAATAAAGAGACAGACGGCAATTTTTGAATTTGTAAAGCAAATTTTTAGCGGGACTTCAAAGTCCTTTTCTGTGTTCACTGAAAAGATTGTTTTGTTTCGTCATTTGTCTTTCTTTAAAAATGTAAATCGCTGTGGAAACTAAAGCCAAGAGAGCAAAGAAGTAGTTCTATTTTAATTTATCTTTGTGTTAGTAATTTAGTCTCAAACCATTTTTGTTAATTAATTAAAATAAATAATTTTGTTACTGAAACCTCCTATATTATTATATTTATATAGATGTAAGGAGATTTTTTGGATGAAAGAAGCCAAGTTTCGTTTATTCTTCCTGATCAAAAGATAACATCCAAAAAGGAAATTACAGATACGCAAGAGTATTATGGATAATCCTTGAGTTGCGGGATGTTGTCGTTTGGGAAATTATATTTAATATTATATTTCCTTTCCAGTACGTTATTTTGTCTGATGGCAAAGGTTGAATCTTATAATATATATTAAAAATTTTCTTGCGAAAAATATTTAGCAATTTTTACTAGATACTTTGCTTTTTGCCAACGTGAATCTATGCGAAAACTTTCACTCTTAAAAAGCCCAGACTGAAATAACATTTTGAGAACGTAGAGCTAGTAATAAAAGTTGATAACATATGCATGCACGGCTCCCCTAATTACACAAGGAACAGATCCAATTCCGTAAATGCAATGTTAACTCTAAGTTTATTGAGTGCAGTCCAGAAGTTGGGAGCTAACCACCTGGGGTTTTAACAGATCCGTACAGACTAATATTACTACACCGCTGGCTGAGTTTCCAGATTGCGTTATGCAATTGTTTTTTAATTGTAGATTTCGGAAATGTCTGAAAGTTGGGAGTAATGAGACTGGTGCTAAATTTGCTCATGAATTGCAAATGAAGTTTAATGCAGTTTTTAAAATGAAAACTTTTGAGAGTGAGTGACTTATTGTATGATACTCCGCTAGTAGAATATTCTTAGTGAACATTGGAAGGTAATTTTGAGTTCTCAACAAAGGCCAGCATAATTGTGCCTACTGATACAATGGTGATTGTGACAAACTATTACTGATTAAATATTTAAATAACTAATGGAATTGAATTTACTGTCTCGTGGTTCACAGTTCATGTGTGTGGTCCCGGGTTCTTTTCACTGGTCCGGCAAAGTGATATTGTGTTTTTCGAGGAGTACAGGCGTGAGGTTATGTAAATATGCATAAAAATAATCAAATGAATAATTGCTTAATAATTTTATAACAAATATTAATATTTTATACAAACAATTTGCAGGAAATATTTAAAAAATCTGCATATATTAGCACGAGAAAAGCAGCAAGCAAAAGCTAGTGCCAGACAAATAATATCCCGCATACGCCGAGCCTGATCTATAGGACCATTGAAAAATATTTGAACACGCCTCCACCGCATTGTAAATATTTTATTATTGAATTCCATTTTCCATTATTAAGATTAGTTCGTTATAGGCTCGTGGCGAAATTGATAACAGGTTTATCGCGCTTTAAGTTAATTTACTTTGAGTAAGATGACATTTATAGGATATTTATATCTTGAGCAACAAAACCTCCATGTAGTCTCCAGTCAATCTTGTTTGTATAGTATTAGTAGTAGGGCGATTAATATATAATCCTGCACTGATTCCCGTAGTGGATAGTGGCTTTGTATGTTCTTTTATGATAATAAAAAGTTAGTAGCAGCGCAAAGTCTAGAAATGTCCTCAAAACTGTATTGCTTTTTGGCTTTTATTACGTCAGACTTTAAACGGAGCTGATAAAATTCAGAAACAAACATCATCTTCTGTTGTAATCCTAAACTCATTTGTCTTGATAAAATTTCAATTATTTTACAACGTATAAAAACTTTGAAAATTAAGTTTTATTTTAGATTATACCACTACATTCTTGTTACGAATTAGTATTATACAGTTTTTTAAAAATGATAATTAGTGCAGATGCTTACCGCTCTATCAGCGAGGTTCCGGACCCTGCAGTGTAAATAAGCGGGCTGTCCCACGGCGGCAGTGGCCTCCCGCTTCGTGCTGTTGTCGAAGTATGGCTGCCCGAGCGGCTCCCAACCGCCTCCGCCAGCTGACACGCCTGGAAACAAACAAACAAAATATATAGTTCTTACAAAACAAGGACTAAGGCCTTAAAACTCTAACAGTGGTGGGCCCGTGCCAGGCAGTGGGACGTTCATGGGCTGATGATGATGAAATACAATAGAATTCCTTTTAGAGTCCCCAGTAGCAGTATTTATTTCAGTATTTCTCAGTTAGCTAAATACCTTAAAATTTTAGAAAATTTCTACAAATTCGTTTTCTTTTATAATTCTATGTATATTGTTAAGTAGCCATGATGGCCGCACATCTTTTACAATACATCCAAAATATTTTGTGCGTACAATCAATTGATTATGTAAATATAAACGTTTTCTTTTTCATTTTTATTTAAAAAATTGTGAACGGACGTTTAATTGACCGAAGTTGCGAGCTTTGCTTCACTTCAACATAATTACGTACTTATACTAGGTGTGCCGCCTTTGATATCGACTGTTAAAAGTAACAAGACCGAACATTTCCAGCATAACGTATTCACATTTTAATATCTTTGATGTAAAAGAGATTTTTAAAGTAACTTTGTAAGAATGTTCCGACTTTCCTTCTGATGTTTGCTGTTCAAACGCTTTTTGGTTTTTGAATAAATCATAAAAAAGGTATAATGTGTGTGAGGTTTTCAGGTTTTGCGTTTAAGACCAGAACAAAGTCTCCACGAAACCGCAGGCTGTAGACATTCTTATAATGATATTAGAATGTATGTATATTGTATACTAATAATTATATTATAGAATATGTATTTTTGTCACTAAATAAGGATTTGTGGATTTTTTTAAAACATTATCATAAATATGTCCATAATATTAATAAAATCGTTATACGTGTGTGTCTATTTTATTTCTCAGTAACAGTGTTCATTATCGGAATCGTATTTGAATAGATATCAAGGAGTCATCATGTCATACTACATTAATAAAAAACAATACGTTTAGTACTGAATTAAATTCAACGAAGCAGCGAACAATAATTGTCTCTCTTTATTTATGTTTTGTAATTAAAATAACAAACTTTGTACTGAGTTGGAGCTCGCTGACTTAGGCCTTGCTACACGAAAATGTTCCTTTTGATTCCAAGTTAGATTTTCAACTTTATAATATTATTAACTTTGTCGCTGTGCCGGAGTGCTTCGCGTAAAATGTATTGGGCATACGTTCGCTTCAATGAATATTTTATCACCGTCCATGGATTTTTAACGGATGATTCGTGAAAGTGAATTTGTTTACTTCACTGCGGCATCGTGAATATTAATGATTTTTTAAAAGTTTTTTAGATTGGAAAAATGTGTTAATACTGATTTTTGAAAGCGTGTATAAATTTGGAATTGATGGATGTAGCTTCTAACAGGTCTTTTTATCGTCGTAGATGTTATCATTCTATGTCGCATGCATGAAATAATGCTTCGGATACACCCTTTTTTTTTTTTTTTTTTTTTGTTCTCGGGGGGAAAGCTGTTTATGGCTCTACTTCCCGCCAGCCCGGGGGAGGGGAGCGGGAAGTGTATGTCGGGGTCACCGGTCTTCCAGCCCGGCGCGCGGCGACGTCATATCCGCGCAGATGTTAATGCCGGGCTGGGTCCCTAACAAATCCCTAAACCGGCATACCGACCAAAACCCCCCGGTGGCCATCTCCGCGCCGAGTGGAGCGACCACGGTACGCGGGCGAGAGGCGCCCACCGTCAACCGCAGCCGCCCGGTGCGCCTCCGAGACGTAAATGTCTCGGCCGTCTCGGAGTTTTAGGGGGCACAGTTGCACCCCCACTATCTTGGTTCGGGCGCCCCGGTTGTGGATGGGCGCCCGCGACGTACACAGGCCACAGTGCCGCCGCCCCTCTCGGGGTCACTTTCAGTGAGGACGCGCTGCCCCCACAGCACGTCCAGCGACCCCAAGGGCCCCTTTAAGTCGCCTTTTACGACAGGCAGGGGATACCGTGGTGGGATTCTTACGCCCCCTTGCCACGGGGCAGTTCGGATACACCCTGTTTCCTTATATTTTTCAAACATTAATAGTTTTTTTCAGAGAAAAGTATTTTCTTAGGTATGTAATATCGACATGTAACTGCATAGAATATGTAAACCGGTTAACTTGATATTTTATTTTACATGATTTAATGATATAAAATATCGAATCAGTAATGCGATTACACACTATGCTTACAAATTTTACCGAAATTGCAAGCTAAACACAATGTAGTCATCTCAAATCTATATTGAAAGTGCCCAATCATTTAACGTTCACAGATTATAGACAAATAGTTCAATATGCTTGCATGATTATTAGTCAAATATTCGCAACTGTAAGCTTGTTTAGCATTTGATAACGGACAAATGGTGCAGGAATGATGTTTTGAATTAATTTATGGGCAAAACATAGAAGAGCAAAACCATGAATTAATTTCATAATTAAATGCTCTGCCATTTAGTGATAGAATGCTACTTCTTACACTGATTTGGCATTAGAGCTGATAATAAGGTATGTGAGTAATTACGTCAATGTTCAACACCTTAATTGTAGAAAATTATTTTCAACTGATTTAGTTTGCACAATGCGTCTTTGATACCTATTCCTTAGGAGTCAGTAAGTACGCCTGAAAAATGAGAAAAGACACATTTTAGATTATGTGGGACTTCAAACACAACGGGTAAATCGTGTATGTAAAAATGTACAGGAGATAGATACGGACCCCCCAGTACGATCATATCAGCCGATCTGCCTAGTGAAAGAATCATGCCAAAAATAATTATAATTTTTTGACAGATTACTGCAATGTTTAAGGCAGGCAATTAAAATTAATGTATTTTATGATGACCAATAAATTTACCCACGAAGAAATATATTGATATAAATAACACGCAGAAATAAGTAATTCGGAGTCGGTGCCGAGCTGTGTTTGTTTATTGAAATTCGTTGCACAAAAATTCTCATCTAAAAATTCACCGCGCTCGAAATCCAAAATAAACGGAAAGAAAAAATCTCAGTAACGATACGCATTGATTTGAATAAACATCTCGGTTTTAATGAGGCGTTTATACTTAGCCAACACGACTGCCTTGAAGGCAAAACTTCACTTTTCTTAATTGATAATCGTGTCCACCCATTGTTAATTGGCTAGCAGAGACAGAAATACATGTTATACTTTTATAAAAGGTTGCCATTAGTAACAAACATATTATAATTTAATGACGACAGGCGGGTCGACGCTATAACTGTCAGGATAAATATTTAATGTAGTATTCATGTCAGACTTGTAAAAATGGAGTGCTTTTTTGCCCTTTCCAAGAATTGTTAAAGTCTGAAGTGAACTATGGTTTGTGTTAACTGAAATTGAGGTGGACTGGAAGTAAAATTTACTTGAAAAGAGTGGCGAGAAACGGTTAGATGCGAGCTGCTTAATACTATGATAGACGTATAAACGTCTACATATGTATATATATGGAGGAATAAGTCTAGTAGAGTACGGACATTATGTGTAAGCTCAGAATATTAGTTTTAATCAATTATAACTTATCTATTTATTTTAAAACTTCAGTGTATGTATATCTAAGAATAAAAACTATGGATGACTGTAGACTTAATTAGTAGAATTACATTAATTAATACAGAATAACTTACATTGACCAAAATAATAGAGGAGCTAAAAATAACCCTAGCACGTGTTAGCAAATGAAATAGTTCTTTCAGTGTAACATTTATTTATAGCCAACGCTAAGCAGTAGAAATATTTGCGTAAATAAAAGCTGCATATTTAATTAATACGCCACTAATTGCTCTTTTAATAATTGGATCGAAGATCGCTGCGCGCGAAACTGAACGAGCGTAGCTATATCTAGAGTTACACAACTTTGGTTCGGGGGAATGCAATAATTGTCTGTGAATCGATATATCTCTTATTGGAGATGAAAAGTTCCATGTTCCTATCGATGCTGATAAATTTGCTTTTCGTTTTGGAAGTTTTGGAAAACGTTCCGATAATAGCCGAGTCCATCCGAGCTCAGCATCCATTAGTACGATCCCTTTCAACGATAAAAACGTGCTTTGTTTCCGTCACGTACCGTTATTTTTTACACCCCCCTCTTTTTGAACATTAAACGGGCGAATTTTGCAAATATTTCATTATGTAGTCAAGCTATTGAAAAAGAAATTTCAGCTGTTGCTGAGATAAAAGGGTTTCATTTATTTGAATTGGAAACCAAATTGCGTTTGGGTCCTGACTGTTTTCTTTATTGTTCATCTGAAAGCAAACAATGTGCTTTATACCTGAATAATACACGCCCATTGTTATGTTAATGACATCGAGATGTGTATTTTACGAGTTCGTGAAATTTTAAATAAGTTCAATTTGGTTTTACAAACTTGCTTAGACAACGACTTTTTTCTGAATATTCACTAAGTTGTGGTAACACAAAACACAAATTAAATCTGAAATCAGATAATTCTATTTATGGAAGAGAAAAACGGAATAAAATTATCAAGTAATTAAAATTAATTAGAATGAATTACATTCATGTCAATTTCGTCATAATGACGTCATAATGAATTTGCAATGATTTTATTCTTTAAAGCGTCAATCCTCGCCAAATAATCTATCGGTGCAATTTTACTACGAAGTCATTTTAATAATTCGTACTCCCAAAATTCCATACAATATTTTTATTTAAGATAGTGGCACCGCTTTGGTCAAATCAACCATTCAGTACCCAAGTTCTAGCAGATTTCAATGTTGTTCTAACTCTTATACCATTTGTTTCGTATGATAAATTTTATCGCAGTATAAATATTCGACTTGAAACAATTTCATGCTCTTAAAATAAAGATCGAGCCCAGTGGCGTGCCATAGGAGAGGCCTATGTCCAACAGTGGACGATTAAAGGCTGATGATGATGATGATGATGAAAATATAGACTGATTTTAATATCTTCAACGCGATACAAGTCTTATTGGCGAATGTCAGCCCAAAATCTTACTTCTTTCTAAATCCCACTGGTTAATGCCTCCTCTGCTTTCATAGATTTAAGCTTCAGCCCACCATGCTGGCCTAGTATTGATGTAGGTTTTCTTAAAATTAATGCTACTTTAAAACTTTTAAAACCAATGCTACTTTAGAGAGTCCGTAGATGCCAGAAAAACAACAGATCCGTTTTAAAATATTATGATTGATCTATAAGGCCTTCCATAAAGCATTTGAAGAAGAAACATATCTACAAGAACAGCTAAAAGAATTCCCCCAGAACATATAAACATTTTTTACATTCCAACCACTGATTTATGTGTAATGTTGTTCTGCACACAATTAAGAATACATTAAAATTACATTTAAGGTTTTATTGCGTGAGTTGTTTATGTCGAGTTACTTTTTATTTATGCTTTGCAACTGTAAGGAATTGTAAGTTAAGTTTACCCTTTATATACATTGTATTTTTGATTTCATTTGAAATATATAGAACATCCACAATCAGCTTTAACGGGATTGCAAATATTATTTTTAGAAGACTCGTATTCGTATTTGCAACTTTTTATTCTTTTGCGATATGATAATGATCACGAACGACAAAACCGGTGGCTAGAGAAGTAGTTCACATATGTAGTATGAATATGAAATCTTTACTTCTCTCTGCTTCCTTGGCAGTTTATGGTGTTGCTTTCGTGTAAATAAAGCGGCCTTATGTTATTAGTGTTTTTTTTTTGCCAAGTGCAGACTTTGTTAAATTATCATGTTTTTTTAACCAATACAGGTTCATTTTTAAATCTTTTTTTGATATTCTACATTTACAACATTGAAGTAACGTAAAGTGATGGAAATTGTTACCTCACATAAATGTAAACAAATCCTCTGGTGGTTATTATAAAAAAAAAATATTACATTAATAGCTGTCAACACATGACATTAAATAATTAAATCACTATAAAAATACTTACCGAACAATATAAATATACAGCTCAGCTCAGCGGCCCACATTTTGTGTGCTAATGTCCCTTCACATCATGCTTTTAACACTTGACACTTCACTCACACAACGGCACACAACACGCAAAATCCGAATTTGTCATAGTTCAAATGTCCATTTACAGTTATTAGTAGGTTTTACACCTGAAAAACAAACATAGAATACTGTTTACATTAGAAACTGGATACTAGTTTTGTTAATTGATTGTCGGTGGGTAGTTAGAAATGTTTCGTCTTCATTTAATTTTATTTGCGAAGATCTTACTCCAAGACTATAATGATGACAGCCCCAGTGTGGGCGAGAAATATGAACAATAATTGTATTTATATTTGCATATTCATAGCTTTAAAAAGTACTTGAAAATAGAACCTTATATTTCTAACTATGTTTTCAATCGCAGGTATCGAGGGCTGACCTGAGAAATAAAAGGTGTATTTCCAGACTCCATGTTATTACTGAGACTTTTTTAACTAAAATGCCGCCCGGGAAAGGATTGTTATTCACAATTTCCGCGAAAAGCAGTGAACTCATATTATTTTCTAAATATTATCAAAATTTATAAAAATAAAATGTATTTGCTTCGTGAAAGCAAATTCATCCAATAAATATACCATTAAGGGGAATAATTGCGAACAAGATCATTTGTCATTCAGTCTCGGCTTTATTAAATCTTTTATATGGCGAGAAAATTGGCTGAGGGCTGTCAATTTGTCAATTACTCGTTGCTGTAAACGAAGTACAGGTTGGTGAGGAGTTAACACTAGCATAAGAGCCGACAATGCTACAAAATTTTATCCCGAATTTGTGTTAATTTTGTTTGCAGTTTTAATTTTTTTTATTTATTTAGTTGTGGAGATTGGCACTTTTTTGTTACAATTGAAGTAAGTACGTTTACTTAATTGTAATTCATTCTTTAATTTCATAATTTTTGAAAAAATGTGAAATAAAAAGGATTTATCAAATGAATAAAATGTCAAATAAATTTAGACGTAGTCATTACTGTTTCGTTAGTCGACAGACTCCTAATTCCGTGATTGAATCACCTTCCTGTTCTATTAAATATCGTGACCAATATTGAGTTGAATAATAAAAAACAAATTGATTGAAATCACAGTGCAAAACACCATTTCATTTTAGTGTCACACCAAAGAAAATTTTTCGAAAAATAAACTATTCATATCGGTACTGCTCTTGAATTTCATTAAAGTTTCACAAGTTACGAAGCACTCGATAAAGGTCATTCGCGCACTCCGATACCTCGATCAAACGCGATGCAAAAGTAAAATAGAAGTAATATCAGGAGCTGTGCGGGCGAAAGTTGGCACAACTCGATTTTCACTCAGTTTCGTAAGTTTATAACAGACTAAAAGCATTTGGCCTGCAAGAGCGGCCGCCACTGCACTCGACACAATTTGCCACTGAGTTGTGGTCACACTTGTTCAACTACCTCTTTCGTGAGTGTCTGTGTAACTGGTAAATAGGTTCTAAACTAAAACTGCCGCTGCACATGTTTTCCTTCGCAGATGTATCTCGACAGTTCACTTTACTTTCAAAATTACTTTTCAGTTATATAATTTTGGAACACAATCAGAGCCGAGCTGAATAAATACATGTGTGATCATTGAGTACACAGATACAATTGTTACGTTTAAGTTCAACGAATAAAGTCATGATAATCTCATAATATAAATATAAAATTATAATATCTCTGAATACCGGTTGTTTTCCGATAATGGGAATGTAAAAATATGATTTATTAAGTTTATCGGTAAGTATCTGGTAACATTCACTCAAAAAAAAAAAAAAAAACCGGGTGTTTAAATAGTTAAAAATGTGGTTTATTGAATTGAACAATTAACACGAAAGTTAAAATATCTTAATAGGGACTTTAAATACGATACGGATATGATAGTAAAATTGATATTTTCTGACTCCTACCAATCTTAATTAAGGAACCGAACGTTGGAGTTGTTAGGTGCATTCAGTGGTATCGCGGTTGTTAACTTGTTGATACTGTAAGTAGTGTAATCTTTTACAGTTTGACTGTAGCTGGTATGTAAAGAGCGGTCTTTACCCAAGCTTCCAAATTAATACATTTTGTGAAAATCACAAATATTTTCCCAGGCTAACACCGTATCTTTTCTGAAACCCACTATTGTCAAAAATGCACGAAACAGTGTACCTTAATTTAGGGCTATGGGAG
The DNA here is from genome assembly GCA_030295005.1 of Cephonodes hylas. Taxonomy (NCBI): domain Eukaryota; kingdom Metazoa; phylum Arthropoda; class Insecta; order Lepidoptera; family Sphingidae; genus Cephonodes; species Cephonodes hylas. The sequence continues at coordinate 7,234,206 of AP025377.1, read as the reverse complement.
TGATTTTCACCAGTATTTAGATTTTAGGTATTCGTCATATAGCATACGTTTTGTGTTCCATTTATCGTCCGTCCATTTATTAAACCGTCCCATTCAGCAGTTCTCTGTGATGCACAAAACAAATGAAGCTATTGACTAAATGTTAGCGCCTTTGTATCCATGCTGCACATCGACTATTCCTAAAACGTGTGCGGAGTACGCTTTATTTTTGTTTTTACAGATAGTGATGTTTATTTTAAAATTCACCGACTAGAATATTTCGATATATGGTGGTGCTCGCAACTGGGGCATGCGATGAGCCTACGAGACCTAAAAAAAATATATTTTCTTACTTGACTTACAGAGCGCTTTTTGAAACATGCTGCTGTTATTAATATTGTTAGTCTTGTACCAGTGCCCTTTATTACTTTTTATTCAATAACATATTAGTTCATAGAACTAATCACCAAACTTCATAAAAATAAATAAATTTGACTTCTTGCTGGACTTTATGTAACGTAAACTGGGTTCAAGTCATATTTCACCATTAAGGCGGATTATATTCGACCCAAAGTTAAACATATAGTTCAAATGTTACTAGTTTTATAAATACGAAAATCTGAACCAATCATGTACGTTTCGTATTATACTTACATATATTTATACGTGAATAAATAAATAAATTTAAATTCCAACTCTATTTAAAATTGAACTGTTACAGGTTTCTCTCTGTACAAATAATCAAGGCGGATATTAAAAAGTACGGCAGTTTGGTTTGTCTCCGTATCGACTTTGTCTAGGTGGATTGACAATGTCTAAAACGGCTCGAGAGCATTTTCATTTTGCATAGGTACGGTCAATGGACAAAGTCAAAAGTACTGAGATAGCTTTTCGAAACGACTCCATATTGCAATGAGTTTTTTTTTATTTTACATCCTGACTGCGAATTGTAACCATAGAAGAGTCATTTTGGCCGTTTGAAAAGCGTTTATTATTTGATATCAGAGTAGGACGGGACCGAATAGTATTTTAAATAGTAAGCCTTTACCCCTGAATATGTTCTGTTATGACATTATCCTGTAATTTGACTATTTTTATAGACGCAAAACTAATTTTAGTGCCTTATACACAAAAGTTCGCAATTGTCGGTAACTTTTTCTAGGCATAATTAAGGTCTAAAATTTTTATCTTGAACTTAACCGTATTTAATATGTATCTATTATCGGTGAGGCAGTGTTCGTAAGAAACGTTTTCTTTCGGCCGTTTATTCCCCGCCTATCTTTTCAAATTCGACTACCACGAAAAAGTCGTTATAGTTTTTCAGATTAGTGTAGAGCCTATGACTTTCACAAGTAATGTGGCTTTCGACTAGTAAAAGAATTAAAAAAAAAACAGTCCAGTAGATCCCGAGATTATCCCTTATAACTAACAAAATTTACGTCGTTATAATATTATTACGTATAATATAGAATACGTGAGTGTGCGCTATCGATTTGTTTCGAAAACTGATTTTGAATATTTAAAAAAATATATCATCTTAAATATGTTAATTACATAAGCCTTTTGCTTTTCTAGCTCCTCGGGCTACCACAATTATTTAATGCCGGTAATTAGATTTCACATACTATCAAATTTATGTGTTTTAATATCTAGTGCATTTATATACGTAAGAGAAGATAATAGTCCAATATTATATGATCATTGTATGTTTATAGTCATGCAGGTGACTGATGTGCGATAGATATTGTATAAAGTGTTATATTATAGAGCGGGCTACAGGGGCGGTTTATTGTTAACAGAGCACGTGGTCTCTCGGATATCAGAAATATATTCCAATAATAGTAATTAATATCCACCCACATTAATGCTAATGCTAGGGCTGGGGGACTCTGTTAACAGTCATATGCATAAATTACATATCTTTTTTACAACATCAAATGCAATGATCGTTTACTTATCACGTGGGCATTAATAGGCACTTATCATTACTTACATTAATGCATGTTCATAAAAAACATACATTCAAATTTAATAAACTAGAGGTCTTTGTTTATTTCTTAAATATAAACATGACAATTTGGTGCAATACTAAAAAAGGTATACCTACGTGAGATTTATTTACTCTTATACTGCGATTTATACAAATTTAGCGGTTATCGAAGTCAAAAATACGTCACCATGCCAAAACTTGATGACATCGACATCACATTTCTGCTTTAATAAGAGTCCCGAAAAAACTGTCACTATTAATAACGAAATTGATGGAACACAGCAGAGACGTTTGTACGTGAGCTATCATATTCAGTTGTTCCTACCGATTTAGAAATGTTCAGTTCGAAATGTTCGCTTGAATAATTCCCTTGGTATCTCTGCGTTGGTGTCGGGGAGTGTCCATTTATCCGCCTCGCTTCGAGTGCGATTGTATCACATAACACAAATACAGCGTTATACATGCCCTTATTGAGTTATGCTTTATATGTGCCATAACAAATTATTACCAATTTGTCGGCCCACTAATGGAGTGTAATGGCCAGTTGAGATTATTGTATGTAGATTTATTGTACTGTATTAGTTCGTGTCAGAGGTGAAGATTGATTAGGGTTGTACTATCGATATATGTAGGTATGTGTGTAGATGAGTTAAACTTGATTCAGCCTCTGACCTTGTTGGATTTAAATAAGAAAAAAAAATGAAATAGAAACCCGTGTTCATATGAATTTTAATGTGATCCAATGTGTATTGGACCTGAGTGTTAACTGGACCGAAACGTAGCTGAATTTCTGGTACCCACGTCATAAGAGTTGTATCTTTATGTAAGGTAATGACTACATAGGTATATGGGTGTATTTATATATTGGCTTGTTACGCAACGTAATAACAGGTATGTCTTTAGTCTAGGTTATTATAAGACCAAAATATTTCATGTTAATGTGTTTCATGTTGTTTTTTAAGCGATGCATTAACTGTAAAAATAATATTATCCGTTTTCACTCATTCAAAATTCTGGTAGATTCTGTCAAACGCAATAAAGTAGGGTGCAGCACAGAATGGTTTAAGCTAACAAGCTATCAAGTTAACTACAGTTGCCCAGAGTGCTGGTCCCAAACGGATTCTCTAGCACTAGTCAGTTTAATTAAAGTAATGCTGATGCTCTTCATTAGGCTTCTATTTCGTACAGAATATGACACAAATAAACATTTTATAATATAATATTATCCATAATTATTTTAGGAAACATCGGTAGCCGGTAAAACTTTATTTGAACAATATAGGTATTTACGCAAAGGTTCGATAGAGCGAATCAAACATTTATATACCAATGATTCGGATTAATACTTTGAATGCACGCTAGTGGATCACTGGCTAATTCGATTTTTCTTTTTCTTACTTAACTCTGAGACGTAACTCCGTCTCTTTCTAGTTTTACTTACATTGGACATCCTAATAACATTTATTAGTTCCGGCCAAACAATTCTCATAATAAGCTTGTTACCTGAGGACGCCAATCTTGTTTACAAAATCTAAACTGAGCGTCGCTTCGAACGAATACTTCACAGTTGTGTTACAAAGGCTTTCAATCTGTTAAGCGCGTTAATTAGTTTTCCAAAAAGTACCCTAGTCAAAGGAATTAAGGTTTAAATTTTATTGTATGAAACATATGAAGCATTTTATCATTTTGTTAACGAACTGCGGTCTGCAACGATCTGGGGTTTCGCCTGCATTATTATATTTATTCTGATAATTATTTTTCGGAACATAATTTATTGTTCATTTTTATAACGTTATAATGGATTGAGCTTAATTCCAGTGAGTATATTAATTAACCATAGGCTTCACCAGCTAAGTACTACAAAAAAGTTCATCGGTTGCTATTTTTTTTAATCTTAATGCGACGCGTGCTTGATAAGTAAAATGTAGAAGAGGTGGATAGATAACAGAGAATATGACTTTGAAAAGATGGGGTGAAGTGTACTTGGATTTTCCACCACTCAGTAGCTGCTCGAAGTTTGGAAACGTGCTCTAAAACAACAATACACTCCTCTAATATCTGGTGGGACAAAAATATACAATTCCTTTTATGTGGACTTATGCTTTCTCTTTCAAGGTTACTCAACGCACATTTTTACTATGACGTACAAGTCTTGTGAAGTATCAAATACTCCTAGAGACCTTGCATCATTAAGTCTCGAAGCAATATTCGTGGTTCACGTTAATGGTTGTATCGTTACGGTGAACACTGTCAGATTAATTCATCTACGTCATACAAATGTCCAAATCTTTCTATTTAATGGTACGGAATCCTCTGTATGCGAATCCCACTATCATTTTTTTAAATTTTATCTCGTAATATAATAAAGTACATGTAATAAATATAAAATGTCGGCTGTGAACGCAATTAAGAATATGTAAAGCTCGAAAAAATTACCTTTTTTTATTCCGACATACGGCTGCGTTAATATTAACAGTAATTACTTTATACAGATACGGGAATACATGAGTAAAAGAGATTGTAATGAGTTTTCTGCATTAAACCTAGAAAAAAATCTAGCCAAGTTATTACTCCGCTCTGTGATACGAGTGCTTGTCCTGAAATGGAACATTTATTAACTTACGCAATTATTTTTTTCATAAGTTAAAGAAAATTCTTGTTATAAGTAAACACACTATAAATATGAATTTATATGCACTTTATTTTAGATAGTTGCCAACATAAAAATAATGACTGTTTTATTTTCTTTTATAGACACATATTACGCACATTTTAGTGTGACGTTAGTATTCTCAAAGAGTTAACCAAACCTGTATATTACCATACTCAATTCACATATTATCGAAAAGACTATCAGACGCTACTACTGAAAACTTATTAGCAGAAAATCGAAACAACAAAATACCTGGCTGGCGAAAATGATAGCTGTCTCGGAGGCGTGAGAACGCCTGGGAAATAATTGTGGGCGCTTCTCGGCCACACACCGTCATCGTTCTTATTCGCGCGAAGAGGGATTCGCTGGTTTGAGTCGGTTGTCTGGATTAGTCCCACAATAATACCTGCTAGGTGCATATCGATTGAGCTCTCCCAAGGGTTTTTGGGAAGAATAAATCTTTCTACACGATTAAATGACATTGAGAAGACGATTTCATTGGGATTGACTGTACATTGTACATTGTACGGTTTCGTTAGTATTAATTGATGGATGTTTTTAAAGTATTTCCATTTTTCAATTGTGACCTATTGCATAATGTTTAACTCTTATAAGATCCTCGAGAATCGAGAGAGAAAACTTTTAAACGATGAGACAATACTGCACGTAACCCATATGCACTTTGCAGTTTCAATATGAAAAATGGCAATGAAGTTAACCCTTTAATAATATTATTCTCTCCATATCGTTGCAGTCGGGAAAAAATTGACTATTAATATGCGTGCAAATGATTTCAATATTCCAATAATTTTATTACACATCTCGTTGGCAACAAAAATCGATTACGCGGATAGCACCCACAGTTTCGCCGAAATCGTTAGCGCGTTCCCATACCTAATAGCGTATTGTTATTTCACCACTCGATATTTTATTGTCACTTTATTGATATAAATTGACAATATTTTTTTAAAAGAATTATGGCTTGTATCGGCATACAAGAAAGCCATCGTTCTTCGGTTTTCTTTTACATAAGGCCCAATTACATAGTTGAAACCCAAGATCGCGAGAACGAGCCCGAATAAACACTTTTTGATGAGATCAAGTTGGTCAATAACAATATAACTTGATAGTTAATGAATAAATAAATCTATATTATTTGCTCATCTCGAAATAATCCGTGAAAAGAGCATTAGTAAGCCTAGTAACCGCTACGGAGACACAACCCTGACAGTAGCGTGTGTCTGTGTAAATCTGAAAATATATTTTTTTGTAACTGAAAGCTATATGGTTATTTTTATGCGGATTTATTGTAGCGTTGAAACTCGTTACACCTAAGTAAATTCTATTGCCTGTCATTAAAAATAATTTTAATTTTAAAAATAGCTCAATGGTCATAAACTAGCAAATAAATTATACACGCAAAGCCTAGCAGTCCGTTTTGTTTATGTACCATGATTAATATAAACATTAGACCATGCCCTAAAAGGATTTTTATTACGAGACTTCTCAGCTATCCTCAAAAGTTGAATAAGCATCATATATTTTCTTTATCCTAAAGCTACCAATTCACAACTAGAAATGACATAACAAAACTCGTTTATTTTATGTAATTGAGCAACTTCGGAACAGGCTCACGATACTTTTGTGAAACGCCAAAAGTTTCCGCGAAAATAACGCTAAGATAAGCCATTGTTTTGTAATTGCATCGAGATCTAAAATAGGCATGGAGTTAGAAAAGATACAGAGTGAGGGAGCTATGCAAATAGGGGGCGTGTGGTGGACATGTCGCGTGTGTGCACTGCGCACGTCCGAATTTGGAGCCGTTTCCCCAAATACAAAACCGACAAATTGTTTTCTATGACGCTGACGGGTCACGTAACTCACGTAAGCATTCGATGTCAGTTTTTGTTTCTCGCACGTGCTGTTGAGAAGCGTAACGTGTGATCTTGTTTGCGTTGGATCACGATGTATCTATAGACATTGAATTTGAAATGGTATTACGGAAATTTCTACGGCCTATTGAACCTCTTACAGCTTAACATTAAATAGGACTTTTTCCAAGTGAAAAAAAAGTGAATATTAAATAACTTTGTTTTTGTTTTTTTTATATATAAATTTGTTGGCGTGTCGTAAATAATAATAATTAACGAGTGTTTCATTTAATTTCAATGTTACATAAATATGTTACTTTCGTGTTTCTATGTCAAAGCGTACAACATCTTTGATACGTTATCTAGAAAAAAAAACAGTCTACCTGTTTCATAATTTTTACGAAATACAAGTTGAAGCGTCAAAATCACAGTATGCTTAATATAGACTTCTCTCGTAGACGTATTTATATTTATGTCAAAAAAGGTGTGAATATTTGATTGATCTAACATAAACCCACAATAATAATCTGTATAAAAGTAGGCTGTCAAAAGCAATGAAATTGTGTTGGCGTATAATTCTTTACAACGTATTGGCATACAAGCTTAAGTCCCGGTTGTGCGTCGATTTCTTAACATATACCCTTTGATTTTTATTGATATTTGTAGTTTTAATGAATTATCAGGAATTTTGTTGAAATTATTATAAAAAATAATTTTAACGCTTAACGGTAAGCCAAACCTAATCTTAGGAGTCAGTCAATTAACTAAGACGGCTGAAAGTGGCCGTCAAGACAATTTACTGTGCCACTGTAACACAACTCTCGAATGTACATACAATTTCCGATGTTAATTTCAGTTCTCCAACTCCGCATTGAAATACATGTCCGACGTGTTAGTATGCATGAATGTTTGCAGAACCAAGAAGTTCGCAAGGCTTTTGATTTTACATACCCACTGTTACACTCGGCACACAGTACAGTTTGCTCTCTAAGGAGGGAACCGTCTCAGCCGCCGCCCCGGGCGTATAAGGAACCAGTTTATTATCGTGCGCGATGCCCGACCGTAACTTTGTAAGGAGAATTTTAAAACGTATTCCGTTTAAATTAATACCGGTTCGTGTTCTTGGCAATTTCTTTATAGTACATACATACACGTGCATACATAATCTCACGTCTATATTTCCCGCAGGCATAGACAGAGGTGCATATTTGATCTCACATTTCGCCAGATTTAACAGTCCCATGCAATATGGGACGAGCCTATTGCCGTTTTTAACTTCAAAGTTACACATTAGTTGGTGACGGCCTTATCTTCAGTTTTACAAATGAGAACCTCACCTCCACCACGTTGGCCTAGTGCGGGTCGGCGGACTAAGTGAGTAAGTGTGTAAAATCAAAGTGATGGCCTTATTGAACGAAATAATTAAACAAGTTACAAAACGAAAGGTTGTCGATTACAAATATTTGTGTGGGCCGCAAATAATTACTTCAGACCGCAGGGCTGTTAATACGAATGTCTTTCGTGGTATTTTTTGCGTTGATTTCTGTGAAACACCGTTAGATCTGCCTAGATCGGCTATTTAATAAGAACGCTGGCGACAGATAAAATAGTTTTCGATCAAGTTCTCGAATGGCCAACATTTATTTAGTTTTTTTACCCTAAAGAATCCTCAGCATGTTGCCTGGAAATGTTTCTGTTAAACTGTAACAGGCTTGGCCGGTATTGCGTGGACTTTATACGTGGTGAAAAGAATATGTAAGAATAGTAGTTGTATTTGCTTATGTCTTGGGGAGTGTAAGTGTGAGAAAGAATGTCTGCATGTAGATACTATATTGCCGTCCTATTGTTAAAGTTTTATAAAATTTTCCGTTTCGCACTACTTATACAATAGTGTTGTAATTCAAAATGAAACATTTTTCAGAATAAACAATAAACTGGTTACTAACTACCTGTTTCTTACTTTAAAAATATTCTATTGTATAATTAGGACGCTTTACATTGAATTTTTGAGGAATTACGATAATTTATCAAATACTTATATCTTTATAAGACAATTGATAATCGAGTTAATTCACGTTTGACTATATATATTATATTGCTGAGTTACAAAGTTATTGTGTTATTAATGCGGTTTTTCATAGACAACTAATAATTGTAACATACATTCCGGCAATATTTACATATTCATTTATATACTATACATAATCATCATCATCTATCAGCCAATTGAGGTCCACTGTTGGACCTATAATAATATACGTTTGTTTGCAATATGGTTGCATAATTTTGAAAGAAATAAACTAAATATCGTTATCAGAATTGTATATAAAAGACACAATAAAAAATAACTTGCCTACATCAAGACAGCGTTGAATTACCAAACATTAAAGCTATATTAAATCCGTGCTAACTCCGATACGGGGTTGGTAAAAAGCATTATGTAGCACTGCGGAGAAACGCGTGGTTAATATACGGATGCGGGTTGCCGCGGAGTGCCACAACGAAGCGATCCTACGCGCCTCGAGTGTGGCCTCCGCGGTTCGATAGTTTTAACTGCCATGACAATCCAACCTTCTTGGTAAGTTTAACATTCATATTTCCGCGTGTTGCATATAAAATTTAAAGCCTTTATGATTAGCTATAAGTAGATTCAATTTATGTTTGGAACATTGATAAGTAATTATCTACATGTAATTATCTAGGTACACTGCTCCGTCCCTACACTAAGATACAAGTCTCACAAACACCCAGATCTAATGCATTTTGCAAGCTGGTGTCTAGCCATCTGCGTCACGGGGCTGTCCATCCCTAAATATTTGATTTTAAAGCTTATAGGACCCAATGGATGAACAGCAAAAGGTTGCTTGGCACTCAGGTAAATAGCGGATAGTCCTATATATATAAATAAATCAATAAATACACCCAACAGTCACACACATAGTCCTGACCACACATTAAGATACGAGTCTTGTGTCGTGGGTATCAGAAACTACGAGAGACATCGGCCTCACAAACACCCAGACCCTTGTAAATACCATTGTAAATATATACATATATATTTTTTTATTCAAATTCATTTAACATTATAAACTTACAGATTTTTTAACAAATTTATCGTATGGTATAGAACAACAGCTGTTAGACTTTGCTTTTACTATTAAGCAAACATAATTATGTAACATAATTTCTGAAGATATCCGAAAAATCAACAAAATGTGACATCCGAGATTTGTTCCAATTTAGCCGATTCAATATGAAATTTAGACAACGGAGTAAAGAAGTCAAAAATTAAGTGTGGTTTCTTGACAATATACGGACTCACAAGGTATAACCATCGCTAATTACCGGATTTTGAGCTCAAGTTTCGTGATTCTGAATGCCTACCATTGACATAGTTAAACCCTTTGTCCGGATTAATAAATATATCAAAAAAGAATTTCCAAACAAAACACAGACGCTAAGTGTCACAACGAAAACAATATGGTTGATATTTGCGAAGTTTTTCACATCACTCAGGTTTGCCAATATTCAAACTGAAAAACTACTTTTTGAGATATGAGGGCGATCCAATTTAGTTGCCGATCCAATATTCCAAACTTTCCCCGACTGTGTATTTATTTATTATTTATTGAATACACCTAAAGGTTAAAGGTAAGGAAATCTAGGCGATTTTAGGTTTAGGTAATGTTTTTACTTAAGTAGGTTTCAGGTTTTTTTAGATAAAGCGAGTCTACATTTCTCCGAAAAACACTAAATTGTAAATGTAATATAACTTATTCATTTTTTGTTGCAAATTAGTGTTTTCGCAGAAATATTTAAGGCAGTCAATAACGAGTATTTGTGATAACGTTATAGTAAAGATGTGACTCCGAAGCATACGTCCCACTGTTGGGCTAGTGCCCAACAATAATGAGAGTTTGCACCTTATTAAAAAATGCTGTACTAGCACGGGCTGGTTGACCAAAGAAGTACCTTTTAGAAAATTTTGTGATATTTTTCTTTACGGTTAAATTGCGTGTTAATTCATTATGAATACACACATAACTTCCAAAAGTTGGAGATGCGTGCCTGACATTTAAAATCCCGACGTGAAACTACCCGACCCGGGATTGAAGCCGGCGACTAACGAAGAAGCCAGATGTAATTTCTAGTACAAACGTTAAAAAGAAAGTTAGTATCAAAAGCATCTCATTGTAATGCCGAATATAAAAGAATTAAAGGCGAAGAAGATGCGTTAAACTAAAAAAAGTTAAGAATGCCCAAAATATTTTTATTAAAGGAGCCTAAATATAAACCGATCACTATCTTATACTTTGGATAAAACATGTTTTTCAGCTTTTACCAATCGTAAATGAATTAAACAGTTTTCTTATATAAAAGACTTCTTTTCTTATATAAAATTTCGTAATAGCAGTACAATATTAAAATTTCATTTTAAAATTCATTATTAAGGCTGCTATTATTGTAATGAAGATATTGCTTATAATTCTGGACAATCAATGAATTTAATAATTTTGACACGCAATCGAGCGATAAATAGGCTAGAGAGGTGTAAATTTCCTATTAGAACATTTTTTAAACCAGCACGGGGCCTGTGAAGTTGTTGAATAAACATAAAGGCTCTCCCACTATTAACCCAAAGATACCTAGAACCTGATAATTCTCCACAAATCATGTGTATTTTAAATATTATGAAAGTTACATAAGTCAAATTTTAATTATTAAATCACGCATTTCTTCGATTTAAAACGGTAGTTCTAGTAAATAATGTATTTGACAGATAAATAAAATAAAAATATTTCAGTTTAAAACAAAGACATTTATTTATAAAATTTATGGAATAAAACGTATCTTTTCATATTTATTCCTTGAATAAACAGGAATCAGTTTGGACAAAATCGGATTAACAAGTTGTAAAAATTGTTACTATTATTCTTAAAGCCTATGATAATAATTATGGTAATTTTACTAAAGAAATACACTTTATATTATAAAAGTATTATTATATTAAAAAGCTTTTTTAAGCGCTCAGATTTTATTCCTTACCACTAATTAAAAGTCGTATCGATTAATACATACTATGAAGGCTCCAAGTACAAATCATAAATTATATCCTTAAGCCCGATATTTTGACGTAAGTATATTTATTTGATTCATTACTCAATCCTTATTTACGGCACAATTTATTATAATTGCAGGCAAAGATACATAAAATTTTCTTTATTACCACGACCACGGTACAATCCGCTCGCGTGAAACACTCCAGTAATGTTGTTAATACTCGTTAAAAGCTATTTTTATTTTCATTTAGTGTGACTACGCGGCGTTTTTAATTTAAAAAATACCTAATACTTTCAACTTGGCAAAACACTAAACTTTAAACAGTTTTAAAACTTTTTGTCCACAGTTTTTTTGCAGTGTAAGTTAGAAAGTCAACTTTTTAAAATCACACACGCAGTTTGGCTGTCACAAATATTTCCTTTGCACAGACGAAAAAACCGTTTTAGTGTTTACATTGCGAGCGCGTGTGGTTTGACCGCGGGACACGAACGCGGCGCGGGCGGGTTCCGTACGGACTGGAGTGGCCCTACTTGAGGCGGGCGATGTGCCGCCGCGTACATGCGCACTTGGCTACCGTCCCTTTGAGACCATTGTGGAATACGCCTGTAAACGCCACTCTCCCGCATTAGTTCGAGATAAACCTTTTCAGAGAGCGTGCCATAGGTTTTATACCCGTCGTGGTGTTAACACTGATATGTTAGATTTAAAGTAAATCATTTTTCAGGAAAGTGTTCAAAGGATTAAAGTTTTACTTCTTACTTTATGAAGTTTAGAGTTGTCAATTTAAAAAATTAGACTAAGTTTTTCAATCTATTTTAAAAAGGATACAATGAATTTAATTAAGTTTACATAGAAGAGCCAATAAATAATATTCTTGAAAAAAAAAACAATAAGGATGTTGTACAAAAGTAGTGTTTAATGTGACCGTTCAGTTTAATGGACAAATACTTCGTTAGATTTTTTTCCAAAATATTAATAAACCAGTTTTTACCATCAAACTACGAATAATATCTTAGAAATTAATGAATTACAGATTTACAATATTTAACAAGTGTACCTTGATAAATTTAAAAAAGTATATATATAAATCTTTCGGTGATTTCTTCAGAGGGACTTATGCTAATTAACAAGAGGTTATCTCGTACTTAAAACGCAGCCATAGGAAGTGTTTGCGCAAGCAGACGATAAAAACTTGCTCATTCATTGCTCAGCGGTCATTACTCCGCTTTCCACAACAATCTTTCAAATCCATTATCATAACAACATTATAAAGTATTAAGGAATTTCTTAACTTGGCAATTAAAACTTCAATAAAGCTGGGGAATAAATTGTACATCAAATTATTAAGGAAATTATGTTACATTTTGTGAGTCGCTTTTGGGAGGGCAATTTTAGCGAGATTTTTGTGTAGCTATAAAATTATTTTTTATTTTTGGTGTTTAGTGTGTAGAAGAAAAATCTGTATGAGAAATAATACTGAATCTAGGTATTTGGTCGTTCTCTATATACCTAAGCCCAGATAAGTTTTATTGCAGGACATTCTCATTGACTATAAAGAAAACCTATGTTCTTATCTCGAATAAAGAATTGAGAAAAGAAAAGTAAATTATTTACAGTTTAAGTACACCTAATTGTCTTCAAACTGTGCGAACTGATTATAATCACGTGTGTATGGGGATTTGTTAACTCTTATCATACTTAGTTTTTGTAAATTTTCGTGATTAGAAGAATTTTTTTGGATTTTAACTCTGTTTTGGTAAATGTTTATTGAGAGTCCGTACTGTTGATCTTTTAAGTTTTATTTTATTTTATTTATCAAACTCTTATGTCATTTAATAAAAAAAAACATACACAGCATTCTTAATTCAAAAGTAATGCACGTTTAATAAATACACTACTTACATGACATTATGGTCACTATTTTACTAAACAAATGTTTGTACACTGCCTTAATAGAGTCATTGATAAAGTAGCTGACATTATCACTTACATGTACACAAATAATAATTAACCGAATAACCAGCCATAACTCCTGACAAACAAACAAACTAGCACTTATAACCAGTAAGAGTTAACCGAAGCATATTTTTTTAATGCAGTGTTACTGTAATTCACTTTAACAAAGCTTAATTCGAAGTTTACAAACGAGCTCGCAGATATTTAATATTTCGTCTGCCTGCGTGTCTCATTACGCCGTCTGTTGTTTTTATTATCTTGATTTTCATTAAATCATAGACTTTTAATGTTATCGCTGTGGCTATGATTTATGAATCGGATAATTGTTCTCTCGAGGATGATTATGAATGTTTTATAGGCTTTGGCTATGAGAAAAATCTATATTTTTTGTCATCTTTATTTATTGAAATTTGAAATATTAAGATAAAATAAGAGCGATTTTTCTTCAACATAGTAACTGATAGCTGAATTGGGATTTTATAACCAAGATATAACCTACATATTATTTGAAGCATAATGCTGGACTCGGGAATTAAGAGACCAAATTAATAATTACTAAAGTAGTAATGCCATAAGTGTTATTGGCTTTTTCCATTAGGAAATTCTCAGTAGCAGCACGGAGTCTGGAAATGTGTCCGAAAAACGGCAATAGGCTCGCCCCCCATTATGTGGAACTGATACATACCTGGCGAAATGTGGGTGCAGAAATGCATCTCTGCCTACCCCTTCGGAGAATATAGGCGTGAGGTATGTGTTTGTTGTAGTTATGCCATCAGCCAAAAACTTTTTCTTAAGTATGTATAATAGTAACAATTATAACCGTCCTATTAATCATTAAAAAAAATCTTTGCAAAAAAAAAATGAATGATTCTGTGAAACTTTGTTAATGACAGTTGGTAAAAAGAAGGTTTTAAAAATTCTTCCAACGATATGTTCTATGTATATCAAATTATTTCATAATACCTCACTTTACCTGTAATTTATAATACAAAACTTAACAGTAAATTCGAAGTACGTTAGCAAATTTCCTTCGCTAATAAGTGAGAGTAGATAACTTTATAGTTTGTTGAACGTTCACTTTATAAACCAAGTATCGACGCCTGAAGCTCAATTATACTGTGTTTATACTTTGAGAGTAGAGCTTTGAAAATTTCACACTGAAATAATCCCGAAGATTTACCCTTAACTGCGCCAAACGTTGCAAAACTGCACCTTTTGTGTTCGCGTAGCATTATTCCCATTTCGCGTCTACGCTACGTGATCGACATTAAGCTACGAGAACTTCGGTGATATACGAGCATCTAAATTAGCTACGTCGCTTTGATTGCCACACGTCGTGTTATGCGCTACGAGTTTTTTACTATGCTACGCTTTTGTTATTTAATAAGCTTGAACCTTTTGACTAAGACGAATTACACCGCGATGTTGCGTAGTTTTGTTTAACGACTATTTACGTTTACAGATTTGAATGCAGGATTATAAATACACAGGATTGGACCTGGAGTTAAAATAAATATTTCTATATTGTGTGTCTTTTGAATCTTAGTTGATGATCCGCCTTGTCGGTAATTAGGGGTTATTACCCCTTCACCCAATTTTTACTTAGTGTAGTTTTGTCTCACGTAATAGAATGCGAGCCTATTGACGTTTCGCGGTACATTAAGACTCCGTGCTGCTACTAAGAATTCCCTCATAAAAGGAAATCTATTTACACTTTTTCCCATATGAAAATCACAAATAAGACTTCTTGCACGGCTCATACTGTCCCGAGAATTCAAGGCGAGAATAATCTCATATATTGTTACATGTATGTATCATATTATACGGCATTATGTAGGTGTGTTACATAACTTGATATTTCGTAAACAGATTAATGCGCCGCCCCGTGGCAGGCCGACTTAATGCTCTAATGAAAATAGCAATCTACCTCGTAACTTATGAACGACATAACGGTTTTATTGCTCCGTATAGCTACAAGATTATCATCAATCTTCCTTGTCAGTAATCGTAAATACATACTGTATTAAACTACGGGTTGTTTTAGCGTTCATATTGCTATTTCCTAGTGAAAATACGAGCATGTAAGGCATTGACTCAAAATTGCAGGCTTTTTTTTTAAATATGACATATGTAATCTCACATATTTGCAGTTACTTTTCTTTAATATTGTTAGTGAGGTGTATGCTTTCTTATGTCACACAGAAAACAAATTTAATGTCTACTTGAACGTTTACGCTTATGTAGTTTTAAATACCTTGATAGATAGAGAAACAAGGCTACACACTACACAAAAATACCATTCGTTTAAGAGGTAACTCTATTTGATTATAGCTTAACGATGCTGTAGAGACGATGATTACTAATATTTAAGGAATAAATGAAGTAATTTGATTGAAAAGTACTGCCGGACAAATTGTATTATGGTGCTTAACTCTTTAACTTTAATAATTTTATCTAAATGTTACGTTAAATTAATTTTAACTCAGAAATTATATTGGAAATCTATCTCGTCATTAAAATGTCATGGAAGTTTCGAACCTGACGCCGGGAGTAATTTCTCGATGAAAAGAAAAGGTAAAAAATAAATATTGAAGTCTTAGTTCGAGAGAGACGGCACTAAAGATACACTTTTAATACTACGTTTAAAATTTATGTTAAATTTTTTACTCATTTCAATACTGTTTTAATATCATTCATTATTTTTTGAATCCTGTTCTCCAGAGCCATATTGAATTATTTCGGTATAAAAAGTACATTTATCTCTTTCTAAGGTTTTACATATCATTCAAATCGGTTCATCGGTTTAAGCTTGAAAGCATTGCAAACAGAGTGAGTACTTAGGGCACATAAAATTTAAGTATGAATTTAGTTAGCACTAGCAACAGAACATGCTTAGGTATATATTTTTACTAGGCGGGTTTTCAATTACATCCAGCTTACACAGACGTAACTGGGTCATAAAAAAGACACACTAATTAGCGCCCACATGTCAGGTTCCACATAATATGAAACCCAACCGGCTAGTTTTGTTTCAATTCGTTAACTCACGCACAGTAATTACTGGCGAGAGGTCCTCATTGTTCATTCATACTATTCCATTTTTAAAGCAAAGGGCGACATTTACGAGCACGAAATTAGTTCACGAGCGCCGAGTTTTTGACAAACCTCCGCATTCTACAGATGTATAAAAACCCTTTGCATTATTATAATGAGCTCCATCTGTAAGAATTGGAGATAACACTCCCTAGTTTGTAAAACCTGTACAATCGTCCCGATTTATCTCTACAGATGTTTTTGCAGTTTGTTCAAGAAGTTTATAAATGACGAATCTATTTACATTTGCGGTGCTCAAGACGATGCTCCACGTAGATGGCCTTTAATTAAAACATCGTTTTATTCATTCTTTCGAGTTTCTCGTTTGTACTTGAGAGATATTTAGATGATGCTGAAGTAACATTTTATTACACAGTTCAGTGTGGCGAAATTGCTAACTTGTAACATTCATTTAAGATTTGCTTTTTAACGCCTGAAAATATTTATGTTAAACTAGTCAACTATGTCATTATTGTTAGAAAGCAAAATTCATTTTAATTACATTCTTTCAATCTTCGGGAATTTTATTATTGTTATCTATAATATTATGTTAAAGACATGAGTTATGCGAAGTCAAATACTATATCAATTAACATAATGTCCTATGGCGTAGCTCTTAGAGTTATCTATGGTTATATGAACAGTGTAATTGTACTCGTATCTACAAATAATAATTCTTAAAGAGTTAGAAATGTAATCGTAAAAAGTCAGTGCCTCTGTAAAGGAAATTTGTGAATTCTAATATATGTATAATAATATTTCCATGTCCATGAACTTTCTATACAGGAGAGGTCGTTTCTCTTAGTATTAATAAAAAAAATTACGTGATCTAGTTATTATTCTCACACCGTGTATGCAGATTGAATAATTATATATGGTATGCCAATGTATTTTTTATGTGTCGTTCACCTATAAATTCTTATTATTATGTCTAATGAAGGTGTTTCATCTTTTTCTGGTGACGTTCGTGTCAATGACGATTTTACGGACAGCTAGTAATAAATTTCTATCATTACATAATTTTTACTAAAATGCCCTACTATCAAGCACTAATAAGCTACGATCAATATAAATAAAGTATAGCTTGTCTTGTCAATTTACCTATATCGGTTTATCTGTAAATATAGTTCGCGTATAACAATAAATGATAAACTGGATCGAAGATGACAACAAAACAGAACAACTATATTATGGGCAAAAGTAAACTATAAAGCAATACGAAAACAAATTATTTGTAAAATTATATAACGACCATTTGGTAGTAAGTAGTTATAAGTAGATTAGTCACCTTCGACCTACTTACAGGCCGGTGAAGTTTTTGCCCGTGTCCTCCAAAGACCGCAATCGTTGGTATAATCAATGATATCCCCATTATAATGTAATCAAGCGCCGATAACCAATTAATATAACGAACTGACGAGTTTAATTAATAGACGAGGTCCTTTTATTATCTTGACTAGGTCGTGTGGTAATTATAATCTAGAAATCAGAAAATGAGTCATATTTGAATTGAGGGTAGCAAAGCAGGTTACTAATGTGGTCATAGCCAATCATTGTTAAGAACATCAGTCCAAAATTTTATATTTACATTATTTATTTACATATTAATATTCACTTCTCAATGGCGAATTCTCCATGAGATTACAGCGATCAAACGCATCGATGCGAAATTACCTCGAACTAGGAAAGGTGGGCAAGAGGATCATCCGCCGTCTGTTCCACTCGCTCTGGGTGGACGCAGTTGTGAATAAAATGTGTATTCGGATGTTTGCACAGCGACGCGGTTCGCCACGTCTCGCATAGATTATGTAGAATCGGCAATAAATTAATATTGTGATATTTTGAAAGCAGAATTAATTAAAAGGACAGTAAACTTGATGTGATTTAAAAGTAATGCAAATGCTTTGTCTATGGGCATGTCGATTACTTTCTGTTTGGAAGGACAAGTTTATACACATATCTGTATAAATAAATTCAGGCCTTTATGAATCCCAAAAGTACAGTCAAAGGTGCCCTTCAGCAGTTAGAACACGATTTTTTTGCGTTTTCGATTTGGACGATCCTTGATGATATAAAAATATTATTACCATCTCCTTTGTTTTTTTTTTAATACCGATAGCGTTTTAATAATTGACTTTAAAATATCTATGGCAATTATCTATTTGTCTGACTGATAAAGCGGTCATATCCAAATATTATAGCACAACCTAGTAGTTTTTATCAACGATAAGTCCTAACTTGCTGGATTTAGGCCATACCCACAAAGTTCTAAAACTGAAAAACTTTTTACATATGCAAATAAAGATCTTTTTCCTCGACATATGGCGAAAAATGCTGAACGAAAACTTCAGTCTATAGCAAATTTATCGTCATACCACTGCGGCAGCCACTCTTAACGTCAAAGTATCACAAGCAACTTGAACAAAGTTGAGCTGTAGGTTTCACGGCCACGCTACAAAAGTTCTATATAGCTTCCGAGTGCGAAGCTATCAAACATTTTAAGCACGTATGAGTATGTCCCTTATGAATATCAAAGTAAATATTCAAGTGGCTCAAAAGTACGTGTTCATATTCATTGGCGTGGTGGTTGCGGGCATTGGGAAAATATTAATCATTTTTCGAGTTTCTTAAAAAATCATAACTGTATAATATTACCTTCTCGACATGGTACTCAAATATGAACATAACATATCAATGTCCTACATCAATATATAGACGCTTGAAGGAGATGAGACCTCCTCTACAGGGGATTTTCACACCGTGATGGAACAATAAAACGGGAAATAGTTATAATGATTGCAGAACCATTGACGTAAAAAAACTGAAGTTTCCCTGATCTCCATAATTCGCCTTAATTGTATGTTCTCTTGGCTTCGATACCCGACAGTATTAATTGTGAGTAATTGGCCTGGTATTCGAAGGATTTTCCCAAATTTATGATATGGAAAATTTTCAAAATTGTTGCTTAAAATTGAAAATTTATAAACCGTGTGTTCGTCTATTATTTATCACGACAAATTTATTTTATTGTTACAAATCACCTAAAACTGAAATACGAGAGTTAAGATTTTCATAATAATTATTATTCATGTTTTAACTAAAAAATATTTTATCGTGACTTGTAAAAACAACTATTAAAATAAAAAAAGCATAAAATGTGAGATAGATATAATTAAAGTTTTAAATTAATTGCGTTATTTTCATTTCAGGAGTATAAATTTAATCCTTAAATTGAGAAATGGTTTATTCTGGAAACTTTCGTCGCCCATTTCACCACTTCCAAGTTTTATATTTGCGATAAAATCTTGTAGTAGTGATTCTTCACTTACTAGACGGAAGACCGCATTCCGCCACGCCATTTCACGATCTTTGAGATTTTCTAACACCTAATTCAAGACAACCCTAAATCTGCTAAAATTTTGCGCGATCCGAGTAGCCCTGGACTAATAGATCGAATGGTATAATATAATGTAATATCAACACTTACGTTGCCTAAGAGTATGCTACATTAATTGGTCAGTCCATTTATGCAGTGTTTAAAAATGTAATGTGTGGACTCGTTAAAACTATAACTTACAAGCCGACAGCCGAAATGATCGCTGGACAAAGTTTATATAGAGCAGCGCAGACGCTGCGGCTTTTAGCGGCTAAAGTTTTAACTGCACGGCGTTTACTCAAAATGCAAATTACAGGCTCCATATACGCGGGGTGGAGTTAGGCACCCCACAGGATGTGATACACGGGACCCCAATATTAAACCACACGATCGCGTCATAAATTTCAACCTGCTGTGTGTATACGTTGTAATTTCGCGTGCGTGGTGTTTACACGTTTTTAAGTGTTCAGACAGTGGAACTGAGCACGCCTCGTATCGGTTTAAAGTACTCGTCGGCTTTGTTTGATTCACTTTTCGAGTGAGTGCTTTTGTGTTCCAATGTTCATTTCAAATGTGGGTTATTGATTTTTTATGTTGTGTCAGTTACATCATAAATTTCAGATCGTTTAAAAAACACTAAGCGTTATTTATGCAAATAACAACCAGTATCATAATAACGACTTATTGATCGGTAAAACAACGTAACTATTGGGAAAAATGTGTTCTGGAGTGGAAACCACGGCTCGGCAAGTGTAATGTAGGACGCAAGGTGGCCAGCAGCGAGTTGATGAGGAGAGCTGAAAATCGAGCCCAGTGGTGAGCCATAGAATAGGCCTACATCCATTAGTGGACTTGAAAAAGGTTCTTGATTAAAATAAATTAATTACGATTCGAAACAAAAATGTGTTAAAGATATCATTCGCCAAGAAAATCCGAGACTGCTAGTAAACAAGATTTAAAAATCTAAAAAATAAGCGACTTTAATCTCCATATTACAGATTTAATTCAGCTCGCATTAAAAATTATGTCTTCTGCCAAACTCATATGTTCACTAAAAGGTTTGCTAATTCGATTCACTTCAATATAGTCGCGTAAATTTAAAATTAGGTGACTACAGACAAAAGTGGAGCATAAAGTTGGTCCATCACGGAATTGCCGTAATTGGCAGCCGATACGAAATAACAGCTCGTTGTAACTTTTTACAGCGAATAAACTCCGCGATCGTAGTTATCGACAACTTACCCAAACGTTTACGGCATAGTTAAAATTTCATTGATTTCGGCATGCCAGTAGTTTTACTCGGACATTATTTGTTATTGCTTAGTTAATTATCATAATACAGACATTTTTGTAAATGCGTGGGACGAATAATACCTATTTATGATTATTTCATAAAATATGTATACAAATATTCCACGTATTTATTTAAATAATGATGAAAAAATAATTTCAATTAGGTCACAAGTCAATCGTTATTGTACATAACTATTATTCAGTATTTTTGACATGTCTACTGTACAGTGAGCCAGATGATTTGAAAAAGTGGGACTTTACAAAACTGACTTGAATCTTTGTGGTGACTAAGAAGCACTAAAAGCTAGCAAGTTTATATGGCCTTTAAAAATATTATTTACGTCTATTTCACGTCGTTCAATATTTTTAGGCATTAAGTATCTGTATTATTGCTTGGTCACAATATGCCTACACAAATATAATCTGTCGGTTTTCGTTAACAATCAAAGTTGTTGTATGACATGGGTGTGACAGTTTCTCATGTGTGCGATACGCATTATTACATAGCCTTATGGTTGGCAAGATTATATTATCGGTGCTACTAAATTTAAAACATACGATTCAAACAAAATATTAGAAAATATGAGACGACTAGTTGACTACTTCTTGCTTTCTTGCGTCTCGGCTTCATTCCCGAGATGTGGTTCCAGCAATAAACCTCAGCTTTAAATATTAAGGGAATACAGGCGTGATTATAATTATTCAAATATATGTTTGTGTGAGATGTTAAAAAAGACAATCAGAACATAAAGCCTAAAATAAAATATAATCTTAAAACTAACATTTGTACATAAACCAGTTTAAAAAATGCCGTGTATGATTAAAATACGCACATACATAAGTTTGTATTTGATGTGATGTGTGTGAGTGATGGGCGGAGGTATGTTTCTACGTATAGGCTAAGTAAAAAGCAATAAGTGTAACATAAAAGCTGCGACGCCAAGCCTATTATGTTTTGTTCTTCTACCTCTAAACTGCTATATAGAATATTTTAGTGGCAAAACATAATCTGGGAGTTGGGCCTAAGACCACCGGGGCCGAAAATAAATATAATATATCATGATATTTAAATCAAAGCTTTAAATTTGTGCAAATAATTATTACTAGTAGGTTTTTGTAAATCCAGAAAAAGAAAAATTCTCACAAAAAGACAATAACAAAATTTGATATAATATCCAATCGAGCTAAGAGCTTCATACCATGTTAGTAAATGCGTTATAATGTCCAATCTGTTCCGAGATTTGCGAGTAAATTTTACTTCGAGTCCATTCCAACTGTCCCCAACGATTTTTTATTATTGGCTGAACGAATTTAGTATCTGGGGAGATATAAAAGGAAATGAAGCTAAGCCCTTTGGAAATCTCAGAGATTGGCCTTTCTCTCAGAGTGCGTGTGAGGACAATGGTGTACGGCTCAGATCCAATGAAACAGTGTTACGTTCGTTGCTCTTGGGAACACTTTTTACGATCGACTGCGAGATTTACGCTTCAATAGCATTTCGAATACTTGAATATTTTAATAAGTTAATACCATTTCAGGGTCAAGAGTCGTATTTCATACAACCCTATTATGACGATTTACTGTTTTACCGATAAAAGATATCGTTAAAAATAACAGTCTGAATTCTATTGGCTCTTATACCGAGTTTTGAATAAATTGTTGAAGGAGTAAATCAAACCTCGGCTGGCGGCTAGTGCCATTGTTGCCAAATGAAAAGTTTAAAACTAGTTAGTGCTAGTGGGGGTAACTGTAAAGGAGGGGTGACGCCGGTCCTAACATAGATATTAAACCAGGTAAGTATAGTTGATCGCTCTCTCGGGTTCCATTGTGGAGTTAGTGTCCGGTGGAGCTTGTAAATAAGCGTTATTAAATATTCATCGGATGCGGATTAAATTGTTAAAAATGTTCAAAGAAGTCAGGAAGTAATATCAGTGCCGTTATTGTGCTAGAGAGACTCCTTTGGCGTGAGTTACAGAAGCTAAATTTCAATTTTGTACAAGCAATTTTAGACATAAAAATTCTTTTGTATTACGTAATTTTACGTGGTCTTAGAAGCAGAGGGGTGACCGTGATAGATTGTATTAAAAGTATATTGAAATTTAGTTTCGTGACCTACAAATTTATAGGTGTATGTGAGACCGTAAAGCTTCTCATGGTACTTCATCCACACGGCACATGAAATAATTTTTGACACTGGTTTTTGTAAGTCCAAAGGAACGCAAATTCTTATTTTTGAATCATGGTTTTGGTATACCTGATATTCCCTCTTCCATATACCAAATCCTAGTGACTTAGGTGATTAAATTACGGCGCAAACGTAAATTTGCCGAAAAGCACGTTGCGTAAAAATAATATAAGACACACATACCATTGACATAGAAGCATTATAATTGGATAAGAACAAATCTGAAAAATACTGAGAGCGCTGTTGTGTTTTTTTTTAATCTATTCAACTTTTCTATTAGTTTATTTATTTTACAACTTTAGTAAATGTATACAAAAATCTCAGTTTTAAGAGCCCAAACATGAAGTCTCTGTAGAAAACAGTTGCCCCATATATTTGCGGCATATTAGAAGCGGGCGCTCACCTATGCTAAAATATGGAAGTTGGCACAGCAAAAGCGCTCCGTTAATTGTAAAATTTGGAGTTCGAAAACTTCACGTGGAACTTTACGTGTAGTGCAGACAGCCCAAGTTTTGATATTTGAGCAATTTTATGATTTCAGGTCAGCAGGCTTTGTTCAGATTTAATAGGATCAATGTTGAGTTGAAAAAAAATAATTGGAGCCTCTTTTGATTGTTACCTTTTTAAGTATCATATGAATTATGGAACGATTTTTGTAACATTTTTATTCGGGATAAAAGAGGAGATGTTGAATGATATTCCGGTTTTTCCCATGAACACAATAACAACTGAAATGAAGGGAGAAAAACCATAAGGATTATGGGACCCCAGTAATGTTGCTATAACAATACAAATTGTGTGATTGTTGTTTTCAAAACTGAGTTACCTAACCCAATTATAGTAAGATATGTATTATTGCATCATTCAGTTTGTAATTTTAACATCGTAGGATTTAATATTACATGTTCATAAGTTTCTTCACATACGATATTCCAGTTCAACCTTTAGTTCGTGACATACAGTTGCCGGCAGCTGCCTTTAGTAGGTTGTCGTTCCAGGTCCCCGGGCGCGGCTGGCCGTATCTTTCGAGTGTCGAACCCATAACCATTCGAGTCAACGACTTCTAGACTACGTACCTACAAACCTGCAACCCTGGGCTAGATATGTGCACGTAAAACTACCGTTATAAATGTTACGTCTGTATTGTTTTGGCATTGATCTGCCATACACCCTGTTTGCGCTCGCTCCAGTATTGGGTCAAACGTTTGTAAGCAAATATTTGCTCCGATGGTATTGTACAATCGAAACTCCTTTGTAGTTATTGTTACGTAGACCTAGTAGCTGTAGTGCATGTATTTTACACAACAAATGTCACGTTGTATAATTTGAACTTGGGTTTGTGCCTAATATGTAAATTATTTGAACCATATCACAAAACTTAATTAGATTTTAGTTGAAAGTACTCAAGTCTTAGCCAACCCTTAAAATTGAAGCGTGAATAGATTGAGATTTATTAACCGATATAGATAAAAACTATAAGCCTTTTCTTCACTAAGATCAAACGAAGTGTGTACCTATAGGTTTATTAGCCTGGAAAATAATTACTGTTTGAATAATAAACGAGTAAAATCCTTTTGAATGAAGCGTAAAGATGCAATTAAGGAAGCGCGCCTAATTATAGCGGCTGTCGGGAGATGCCCCTGCTTCTTGCCTGTCGACTTTATCTGTGGAGTGTACTACGCCTCTGCATATTTTTTGTCGCAAAGTTTGTGTTGTCATTATGATATTTTTGTTATTTTTTGGATGTGTTCTTAGAACGTATTTTTACTGAATGGTTGTTTATTCCTAATTTAGACTAAAGCCTCTTGGTTGCAGAGGAGGTCCGTGGCCAACAGCTGGAAGTAGGGCTGATGATGATTCCTAATTTTTTAAAATTACTATTTACTTTCCCTGTTATTTCTTCGGTCAACATGGTGTGTTTATCGTAGATTAATGTAAAGCTGTAAACCGTGCAGCTTCGAGGGGACTTAATGTTGTTTCTTATCTATTAAATAACGTGGGGGAGTTTTATCTTAATCTCAATATGATAAAGTTTGAACGGTCAGGCAATGCAGTAGTTTTGGGCATCGGGACAGATAAACATATTCTTAGGCTATATTTTGTGAAGTTGTGGTGCTATGAGGATGAACACCTGGCTAGATACCTTGATCACTTTCTGTCGGGAAGTTTTTTTATCCTGGCAAAGTTAAATCATCATCAGGCACAGGTCCCCACTTCAACTGAGAGGGTTTCGCACTTTAGTCCACCGCGTGCTTAAGCGTCGTCTTTACCTTTATTATGGTGGTCCAAGAACATACCCATTATTCCAATTATGCTCTAATTAATTTATACTCTATCAATCAAAAATTCAGTTTAATATATGTATGTACTCGTAACGTGATCTTTGAAATACATTGTGAGCTAAATTTGACTGAAAACAATATCAATGAATCATGCCACAACGTAAAGGTTATAAATTAATTCGATTCCTAATTGAGTCCACTGTCAATATTGTTATTGGTTTGCCAAGCGCACATTAATTGGATTTAGAATTTAATAATTGAGTTATATTCGAATATTAGGTAGCGGTTGTACTATTTTTTGCTATTGAAATTGTATTAAATATAAAATTTTGGTTCTATTTCAATAGAACATGTTATTTTTAGACTTATATTATCGAAATTACAACGTTATAGTACCTTCTTGAATAGAAGTGGGACGCTGTCGTTGCTATTAAACTAGGTTATTTGATAATCCACAGAGGTTCCCAATCTTTTGTAAGCCATTGTTTCTAGATAGTAGTAGTATTGTAAATTATGGTATAGGTATATGTATAACCACGAGAGAATTTTTCAATTATGTTAAAAAAGGGCCATTGGATAACCAAGTCTTTTCTAGGTGCGTTAGTCTGAAGAGACTGGCATTCCTTTGCTACGATGTTCGACGTCACGCAATAATTGTACGGGTATCGACTTCACAGCTAACTTTGTCCGGAAGAAATAATAGGACAATAATTGAGGTATGCGTTTGATAGATTTTTGTGTTAGCCGATACATTTTATCATTTGGAAATTCTTAATAGTAGCACATGGTCTGTAAATTTACCTAGTAAAACGAAATAGATATTTTCTACGTTACTTCGAACTTAATAAGCACAGCTACGGCAGCATTAGTCTAAACAACTTCCTACTTGTACAAGTAGAAATATTTCCTAGCAATATGCTCAGGGATGGGACATGTGCAATCAATGTAATGAGTAAGAGTCCGATAACAAACTATTACAGCGATCGACTGTTGCCGATAGAACCACTAGACCACGTTCAATGTTTTGCGGATAGCGTCGGAGTTCGCAATTCACCAACAAGTGCCGTCGGGATGGGGATTTCCGAAGCGCACGCTATTTCTGCTTGTTCGTTTGCTCGATCAATATAACCGTGCCGTGTGTCACCGCGGCAGATTGTGGCGACATCCATCACAATAGTTTGCTTGCAAATTTGACGCGCGCCAACCGAACGGGATTACGGAAATGTTCGTTCAAGTGTTCTACATTAATCTTATTTACGCTGGAGTGCGTACGTCTCTTTGTTCTAATTGTTATGTATTTCCACTGTGAACAGCTAGGATTCTATAAGCAATCTGATTGCCACGAGAATTTCATAGTCAAGTAATAAGATAGCTTTAAATAATTTGTTTAATATGAAGATTTATTCTGATCATTAGTTGATGATGATGTATACAAAAAGCTACCATGACACATAAAATGTAAGATTTACTATGAAAATTGTGAAAATGTAATCGCTGGAAGTCGCTGGATGCAGGCCGCTTCCAATAGAACACTTTAGAAGTCTTTGGGGAAGGCCTATGTAAGTGCAGCAATCTTTTGGCTGATGCTGATGGAAATTATGACCGTTGATGCAATAATATATAATAAACATTTCAAATTACAAAAACCCTTACGTGGTAGTTACTATTACAAAAAAGGTCTTGTTTACGATACATGTTAAAATCATACATCGCCACCACGTAATAGTATTATGATCTTTTAAGATAAATAATTGTGACAATTGGATATCCCTAATGGAAACATGATTTTTCACGACGACTCGCCGACAGGTACATCTCGGTGCCATTACCGGTATATTCCATCCCGGAAAATAACAAGGGCCCTCTGGGAAATTCGATTACTTATTTACACACCAACAAAGTTTGTTTGAAAAGTTATTTAATGCCAACTTTACACGTTGGTATACTGAAAGGTATCTCATGCGTAAATATTTTAATATCCGTATATATTTTAATAACTCGACGTTCCATTTTTAAATACAACCCTTTTTCAATCTTAATTTGTGACTCCACACCCACAAATGAATTCCGTGAAAACAATCCTTCCTACCAGGGAACAATAGCTCGTTTTAAATGAAACATCTAATTGCGGGCCTGGGAACGAAGTCCTTAATCTCCATCTAACACGAAAGCCTGTCTCGCAGGTCAGGCCGATGCTCATTAACACCCAGTCTAATGATGCAGCTGCTTGTTAGCGCCATCTTGTCACGCCATGGAAAAGCTTCGTGTGTAAAAAAATACACTCCGCCGCCAACTCTTTTTTTTATTTGTCTTTTTAAACATTTTTAAGGAAACATGTTAAGTGCAAGTTTGAGGATCAAAGGATATATTTTTTTATTTTCGGCCAGATTCTGTGGTGATTTTTAAATTTTGAATAAAATTCACAATTCTTTATATATTTTTTTAACAATGAATGATTAATAAATAATCGTTTACTGTAAGGATTATTGACACCCTTAGCAAATTCAAATTTAGATGACAATAATTAGCATCTAAATTTGCCATATCGACCCAACAAAGAGCTGCAATGGACATGTAATAATTAAAGTATTGACTTAGGGTTCGCGAGTTGTGACTAAGTACTCTAATTAGACACGGCTAACAGATAATAAGGCTATGATTATGTACTATGATACGTGTAAATCTATTAATTGTGAAATCTCGCTATTTTTACAGATTATAAATTATATTTTTCGTACTATTGTAGTTTCTTTTATTTGCTGGTAAGCGAAGTATGTAATTTGAAAATTAAATGCTTCAGCTAAAATCTACCGGTCATATTTTTCGTTGCAAATCGGTTCAGACTGATTAATGAAATGGAATACTTCAGAGTCTGTGCAATGACTTTCATATTTATGTGAACTAGTAAAATAAATGCTTCAACGCCAACAACTTGTCACTTCAGTCCACTTTCAAATTAATTATCGTTAGCCAAAAATTTTAACCTTTGAGTGTCTGGAAAAAAGCGACCTGTACCAAGCTTACCCATGACATAAACCGAGAGAAAAATTAAAGTGAATCAAATCGTTGAGAGCGGACAATAAATGAGAATTGAAGAAGTAGGATGCTATTAGGCTAATACAGCTGAAATCCGCATTCGGTCCGCAATGGGCCATTTAGCCTGCGGTGGATTTACAAAACATTGCCTTGTAAGCCGCAGCACGAATAATGTTTATTAGGAAAAATGTGTTTGCTCACACAAAACGCGTAACGCATGCCCGTTTGAATACGTGTCATAATACAAAGCTTCATTGTGCAGATTTTCAGTTCATTCGCTTAATATAATGTGTGTACGGAGTACGTTGACAAAGTGTTGGGAATTTGTGCAAGCTCCTTTACTCGCTGCGAGGATAGAGCTATTGTGCTATTAACACGTTTATGCGTGGATTTTATATCGTAGGTTAAACAAAACACGGCAATTTTTCTCAGTACATGGTTTAACAGCGTTATATTTAGGTTCCATGTCCAGACGGGAATAAGTATTAATGGCGCTCTCCTTCCTTGGTAGGAAATGTGCCTAAAAAAACGCAGTCTCACCTCTTTTACGGAGGACTTAAAACACAATTGGCGAAATATAAATGCACCTCTTATCCATTCGGGTACCTATCTGTACATACTTGAGTATGTGTGTATATAATTAAAATGTAGTTAATAAATACCATCCCACATTCACATGCATTGCTCTAAAACCAAGCTAAAATATGTCATCATCATCATAAGCTCATATACAGCCCATTGTTGGGCACAGATTTCATGAACAATTAGGAGGTTAAAGAGTACTAAGAAGTCTGCTGCGCCGGCATAGTGAAGGGAAGAGAAACTCGGCCTAAGAAATTCCTTAGAACTTTAGGTGTACAGGTTTCCTTACGCTTTTTTCCTTCAAGTGATAATTAATTCGTTGTGAATACACTCATAATTTCGAAAAATCAGAGGTGTGTCCCTAGGGTTTCTACACACAACCGTCGATATTTTCAACCGCGCCTAAATCTCGTGGCGATCACTACTTATTACTACACAGACTGTGCAATAATATCTTTCTATAGTGGGTTGTCTGGAAGAGATCGCAAATAGCGATAAGGCCGCCCATTGTGGCACTCTTGTAAATTTATTTACTTAGTTCTATAATATGTTATTTTTGTTTTTGTGGTGTCCAATAAAGCAAATAAATAATAATAATATATTCTAATAAGGGCGTGCCTAACATGATTAGTTTTTGCTGACGGAAATTCGTAATAACTTTCCACGGTAATATATCTATTTATAATTATAATCAGATGTTTGGATCTCGGGGTTTATAACAAAAATAAAAATAAAAATATAATAATATAAATTACTGATTTGTAAAAAACTTTTAATTTATAAAAGCCTTTGTGTAGCTAGTCCATATACATTTATGATGACATTATTCATCGTGATGTGACAGCATCTGCTATGAGCGGTTTTCATTCGACAATCCTAGAGTAAGTTTAGAATTGTTACGAGGTATAAAATAAAGTCTGGCGCGTCAGTCTGAAAGCTAATCTTGGTAGCTGTTAAAAATATTGAATGAAGTCTTAACGCTGAGAGGGGCATACCACAAAAATAATTTAAAATAATATATTTTTCGGAGGCAGATTAATACTTCGAGTACGAAGATATCTTTTGTTTATGAACTGGAGAGTAGTGATCAAAAGATCTAACTGTTGCACTCAATAATTTAACTTACAAGGCCGCAAAGATTACTTAAAATAATAAATAAATAAATACACCCAACAGTCACATACATAGCTCTGACCCCACACTAGGTTACAAGACCTGCATCGTGGGTATCAGAAACTACGAGAGACTTTTTCGGTCTCACAAACTCCCAGACCCGAAACAAATATTTGTGGATCACACAAACATTTGCCTCGGTGCGGGGATCAAATGGAACTTCAGATGGGCCATCGGAGACATTAAAGTACTTGTATTTTAGTATCGGTTCTCAACCTTGCGTGTGACTGTTAATTATAGAGTGCAAAGTGCGAATGCAGTTGAAAATTAGTTATATAATAACTCTCTCTCCTTTTTTCACTAATACGTTTCGAAATATTATTCATACTAATTATTTAACAGGAATACGTCGTGTTCGCAGAACAGTGACCATTAAGAAAACTATATAATTAATGTTTTTTTACCAGCTGCGCTTCCATGATTTCAATTTTATGCGGAAAGAAACATTAAATAAAACTAAGGACACTAACGCAAATAGTTTGTTTCGTGGAAACTGTCCTACTAATTATTGCAGAGTGAAGCATTATTAATTTCTTTCCTCGGATTCTCCGTAAATATAACCGAAGTCAGATTTCAAGACTTATTAATTACTTCGCTCGTTTTGACATCTTGAAGAGCTTTGGAGAATTCTCTAATTGGTTTAATTTATATTTTAATCATTCATCACATCGACTACTGGCAAAACATTTATAAGATAAAGGTAAGTAAACGCAAATTAATTAATTAATAAACTTCTTAGATGCTTCTCATCAATTTGCGTGATGTCATATTTTGTACTACAATTTGTCGGTTTTAGCAGTTGTAATTCTAAAAATATAAATTCCTGTACACTTCCTTTCCAAGAATATACTGTTGTGCTCGTTATTTATTACTTTGTTTTCTGAATTTAGTCTTTATTTAGTAGTTATGTTTTATAACATTACAAAGCTTCCCTGCGGTACTAATTTCACCAAACTCTCTTAATGAAAACCAAATATTTTTGGTAGAGTTTAATGCATATGTAATATGTATGTATACAATTATTTCAAGCGCGATCAATTTTGAATTGTCAACCTCACTCGTTTACTTAAAAAGCTTTTAGTGTTATTCTTGACTGCGTTAGAAAATATTCGACGCGTCTATCTCGTTATACATTGTATCCAAATTTCAAACGAAAACATTGACGTCAGGCAATTCATTTAATTTGTGCTAAACTACTGGAAATAATCGAACATTGTTGAGTCTAAATGAATAGCTTTACACCTCCCAGTGTACTCGTAAGCGTCAATTTGATTGATGTCACGCGACTGTGAAATTGAAACAACAAAAGGACGAGGGAATTTATTCAATACTAAACTCTTATCAATGGGACTCAAATTAAAGGGATTTATTTGAATGCCAACCAGCAACGTAGCCAAATTTGGCATACCTATTAACATAGACTTGAATAGGCCATTAAAACTCAAACAGTGGACGAGTTTACCCAGAGAAATACACGCTCAGTCAAAACGAGGTCGTAGACTTGGACAGAGTTTTCAACGTTGACCGTGACACGATTCTTTAACTTGCTTTATTTGGTTTTAAATAAGTAATTAGGTAGCATACATTTATCTTTTGTTTACCATTTAAATAGTATACTAAAATTAATTACCAGATAGTAAATGTAAATGGGTATCAAATTGAGGTTATAGTTTTTCTTTTGAAAAAGGTTAAGTAAAAGATATAAAGGGCTTAGTGGGAATATTAGATGTTATATAGATACGAGTTTGTTTATAGCTTTTGACAGCACTTAATTTATAGTTTAAAGTTTTGATAAGTATGTACTCGCGTTATGGATTTTCTGATTGCTTTGAACATATATTGACTTTGGAATTACATGCATCTTCATCGTCTGGGGCGTTCTTTGAGAACTCAGTTGCATATGATGAAAATATAAACTGTAATGCGGGCCTAGAAATGACTCATCTAGGATGCATGCATATTATAAAGCTGAAGAGTTTGTTTGTTTGAACGCTAGGATCTCAGGAACTACTGGTCCGATTTGAAAAATTCTTTCACTGTTAGATAGCACATTTATCGAGGAAGGTTATAGGCAACATCACGCTACGATTAATAGGAGCGGAGCAGCAATAAAGAATGTTTCAAAATCGGGGATATTTTTTTCCTTTTGAAAGCTTCCGTCGCGTTCGCTGCCGAAACGGTTAAAGTTACGCTAAAATAATGTATGACAGAATTGTTCTCCTTTTAAAGTTCTAAAGAAAAGTCCGCGACAGCATATGCCTATCTTTTAGGATTGGTTCACTGTACCCTCTTTTATGCTAACAAATTTGTCCTAAAATAAAGCTTGTTTATGAAAGTGTTTTTATAAAGATTATGTTAATCCTTATCAAAATAAATGCGTTATTCATTATAAGTATTGAATTTAAAAGAAATTTGCCCTTAACATCATTTGATTTCAATAAGTATCTTAGAAGATATCGCAGTTTTAAAATAATTATCAAGCGCGTAATAATGATGCACAAGGCGCTGATCGGCGTGTTACGGTTTCACGTTTAAACAATTTGACCGATTTGTATGATTTTTGTATATTTAAGTAAATGGGGCTCTGCGGAGTAAAATACTATAACTTATGTTCTTTCTGAACCCAAACCTGTAGTCCACGCAGACGGAGTTGCGAGCAAAAGCTAGTAATGTATAAAAGTACATGAGCCAAGTTCGAACGTAACCATTTCACTTAGTAATATGTCACTGCATAGCAACAAAAGGCGAAAAAAAAACCCTCACTCGTTGATTAAATTCAAGTGGCCGGTAGTTAGTTTAGTGTCAACATTTTTAGCGAACTATCCAATTTTGTAATTTAATTAACGGTGAAAAACATATTTTAAAATCAAGCTTTTATTATGCACGAAAAATTAAAAAAATAAACTAAGAAAACATTAATAAAATTTGTAGTTTTTTAAACTTTACAAGTAACAATTTACAAAAGTGTTCGGTTTATCAGTAGAAGTATGCTACATAAACATATATTATCTATAACTAGTATATTAATATTCTTAAGTGATTTAAAAGCTCGTCGCGGCCGAGGTCTTTGCATTAACGAAATTGCGCGACAAGCTTTTAAATCACTTAAGAATATTAATATACTAGTTATAGATAATATATGTTTATGTATCATACTTCTACTGATAAACCGAACACTTTTGTAAATTGTTACTTGTAAAGTTTAAAAAACTACAAATTTTATTAATGTTTTCTTAGTTTATTTTTTTAATTTTTCGTGCATAATAAAAGCTTGATTTTAAAATATGTTTTTCACCGTTAATTTATTTTTAACTTTTTAGTTGGAAATATTTCTAAGTCTATCCATTTCGTAGTCATACCGAAATTCAACTCAATCGGTCCATGGGAACTAGTGTTCCTATGGGCACCTTCCAACTTCTCATGACACCAGATCAACGATACCTTGTTATTATGTTGTCACTGAAAATACAAAGGCATACCAAATTTTAGCTTAATTGGTCTACAGGAATCGGAGTTCATATGGGCTTCTTCCAACTCCTCATCAGATCAGTTCTATGATACCTTGTTATTATATTGTCACCGAAATTACATTAGTATACCAAATTTCAGCTCAATCGGTCCAAAAGAATCTCCTCAATAGATTAGCTCTATGATACCATTTTTTGTATTGTTACCGGAATTACGAAGAGATACTAAATTTCAGCTCAATTGGACCATAGGAATCGAAGTTCCTATGGGTATCTTCCAACTCTTCGTCAGATCAGCACCATGATACCATATTTGTGTATTGTGTCGAAGTTACAAAGACATACCAAATTTCAGCTCAATCGGTCCACAAGAACTGAAGTTCCTATGGGCATCTTCCAACTCATCATCAGATCAGCCCCATGATACCATATTTGTGTATTGTTGTCGAAGTTACAAAGACATACCAAATTTCAGCTCAATCGGTCCACAAGAACTGAAGTTCCTATGGGCATCTTCCAACTCTTCGTCAGATCAGCACCATGATACCATATTTGTGTATTGTTGTCGAAGTTACAAAGACATACCAAATTTCAGCTCAATCGGTCCACAAGAACTGAAGTTCCTGTGGGCATCTTCCAACTCTTCGTTAGATCAGCACCGTGATACCATATTTGTGTATTGTTGTCGAAGTTACAAAGACATACCAAATTTCAGCTCAATCGGTCCACAAGAACCGATGTTTCTATGGTCATCTTCCAACCTCATCATCAGACCAGCTCCATAGCATCATATTATTGTATTGTCATCCAAATTACGTAGGTATACCAAGTTTCAGCACAATCGGTCTATTGGAAGTGGTTCAAATCTTCATTGCAAGATTTGTAAACATACAAACATACATACATACATACATACATACATACATACATACATACATACAAAAGTGAAGTTAAATAAAAGCTTGTAAAAAATGCTTCCATTGTGCAGCGACAGGAACGGTGGGAATTCGCTGCCAAAATATACTGTTATTTTTAAAAATACCATTAGTATTGTTTTCGGCGGACAAAGAGCGGCGTGTATGGTTAAAAATTGCCGCTGTCTATAATTCGGGGAATAATAGATACGTTTCTATTAATAACACTGTACACGTAATTTTTTGCTTTACTAAGTATGAAATGGATATTTGGTTTTTTTAATCCTCATGTGTTTATTTTATTTTTTACATTTTTAAATAGGTATAAAGTTTTATAAGAAAATACATTTAAAAATATAAAAATTAAACCCGCAGATGGCGGGGTCTACGACCCAAGCCACCGGTGGTTAGGGTCCAAGAGTTAGAAACCGTCTCACGATACGTGCGGTGTCTAATAACACTGCTTTTTGTATTTGGGTTTTGACCCAACAACCGATTGAGAGCCGCCGAAGATGTTGGTCGAGGCTCTTTGGTATCAGCTCATTGGCAGTAACGACTATCGGAACAATGACGGTTGAGTCAACATCCCACATATCAGTAACCTCGTGCGCCAAATCTAAAGGATATTTGGTCATTGTTACAATTATTGTTGGAATATTCTTAAAATTACTTTTCGAAGGAATTTCATTGATAATGCAATATTTATGTATAAAAAAAGGTATACGGGATTTTCAATCAATCATGTTGCGGTGGCGGTGCCTGATATTATGTGTAAATGATGTAAGTGACAATAGTAGAGTGCCGTAAGACATAAAAATGGTCAAACCTCGGAACCCAGGGCCAGTCAATGAATCTGTATATCAAGTATGAGACTGCATTATTAAAACCTCAAATAAAAAAGTTAAAAAAAAAAAATTGACCGATCTCGATTTACAACAATTTTTAACAACAATTCACTGAAAAATGAGAGACGGAAGAGAGAAAATTTTTTTATAGTGAAAAATTTAGTTTTATTTGTAATAAATTATATGTGCAGAGTAACTTCAATGTTAATTTATTAGATTATCGTAAAAAATAAGTTACAAAAAAAAAAATTATCATTAACTATTCACATTGTTACATCGTGTACATTTCACAGCTTTCACTATTGCATTCTAAGCAAGCTGCAGTGCAGTTTAATCCACTTTTCCTGCACCCACAAGATGCTCCACATCCTGTTTTGCATGAGCAAAAAATAATTTTTAATAAAGATTCTGGAGCTGGTCGTTGCGTCATTGTTTGCGGTGTCAATATTCCGCATTCCAAGCCATGTTTGAACTTGCAAAAATACTCTTTTAAGTTTTAGTACAAACGCCCAATTAATTCAATATTTCGTTCGCGAATATTGTTGCTCGAAAATTCCTTAATCACACGCAATAGCAACAAAGGGCAATATTGGCGTTGGTGACTTGAATTTCCTCAAGTTGCCCCAAAACAACAAATCTATACAACAAAATGTGAAAAAAGCTCTTAAAAAAGAATATTTCTCATTTCTTAAATTATGAGCTTTGCAGAGCAAAAACGTGATCCCTTATTTTTTCAAAAATTCGATCGAGTGAAACATAAAAATGGCTGGATGGATTAATTTGGCACTTTGTAGGATTTTTGTGGACATATTGAACTGTAAAACGCACACTTAACATTATTGGTTTTCACAATATTTTCGATCCAGCGCTCGATTTTCCAAAACACCATCTAAAGCTCATTTTTGATGCATTTTCAAATTCATGTAACAAGAAGAATTCTTGTTTTTTCGAAAAAGTAATAGCTGGTGGTTAAAGGATATTTATTCAAATTCTTGAAACGCACCTTAAACTTGGTGTACAATTATTTGTTGCTGAGATATCGATAATTAAAGACAAAAGGATCCTTTTCCATTTGTAGACTGATATCTCGGCGAGAACTAAACATATCGAGGTGTTAAAAGATAGAAATTAAAGCTAAATAAACAAAGTATCCGATCTTTATAAGGGTTAAGCAAGAACATTTTTCTCCACGCCCGTATGTAAAAAAAAGAAGCATTAAAAATTTTGAAATCGTTTTGTTGCTGCTTTTCCTAAGATCACTCAAAAACCACTGATGCTACAATTTTTTAATGTGTTAATCCAAAAACTAGAGACTTGGAGCTACAATTTTCTTTTTTTAAATTTCCTGTACGACCATTTTTCTCGAAGTTATGGCCCAAAAATTTGGATTTATTTTTTGATCCTTTAATTTTTTCCAGTAGTGTATTTATTTATATTCATCGGTATACCTGCAGTCCCTAAAGATCCAAGATCAAGTTTTCAAGTTTGTAATAGTTGTTATTTTTAAAATATGACTTTTCACTAATATAAATCAATTAAAACTCCAAAAAATTAATAAATGTTTATAATAATAAAAAAAAAATTGAGACCGCGAAAAATTTTTTTTTTAACATTTTTCTATATACTATTAAAAACATATTTTCAAGGTTTATATTAAGATTCATTGACTGGCCCTGGATTCCGAGGTATAAACCTTACGGCGCTCCACTAAAGTGCGTAAGCCCAGTAAAATAAGCAAAACTTAAAATTTGAATGCATTTATTGCACAATATACAGTAAAACTTATAGTTTATACACGAAACAGGAATATTATGTTGACGAAGAGGGGAGAAAAGAGGATTGATGAACTTTACAATTAAAAGGGTTTAGGCCGTAGTCTACCATGCTGGCCTAGTGCAGGTAGGCAGTCTACACATTTTAAAATTCCGAAGAAGTTTTATGTGTGCAGGTTTCCTTACGATGTTTTTCTTCGCCATTAAAGTATTGGATAATTCATTCTAAATACACCTATTACTTCGAAAAGCTAGGGGTGTCTGTATGGGGTTTGAACCTGCGACCGCCGAGATTCTTGACCACGCGCCGAAACCTCCAGTAATCCTAGTAATGTAATTGAGAAATATTTAATATCTGTTCTTATCAGAAGGTTTTGCTGCCAAATCAGTCGTGGATATCAAACTAAACTTTCTTGTGCTATTGATGTCGGATATAACGAAAAATCCGTCGGATGTCGGACGTTATGTTAGATGCGTTGGACATTTCCATCGCCACAAATCTCTCAGCTACAGCTGACCAAGGGATAAATCACTTTTGTGACGCTGAAGTATACCCACACTTTAAACTTAAAGTGAAATTTTGAGATTGAAACAAACGAATCAGCACGAATTTCTATAATGCCACGGTTTACTTCCAAACTTTTGTATATTGATTAAATATTTGAACGGCGATGATGTACACAGTTGTGGCCACGCTTTGTATGTAATTGTGGCTGCGCATAATTCGGAATCATTATAATTTCATTTCATTAATTGGGATTCTGTCGAATGCCTGTACCTTGACGTTGATGAAATAACAGATGACTTTTGGAGCATTGACCTTTTATTACAGAATTACATAAAATATGCTACTTTTTAAGGATCGTAACTAAGTTTTTTTTCTCGATCTCATTAACTGATGAAATCATCATCGCTTATTAAAAGCTCTTGCGATTATCCCGCTCAATTACTGATTAACATTAGGCCAGCTATGCTCGCTGGTCACGGAATAAAATGTGCCAGTCCATCCGACACGGCAAACGGTGGATCGTACTCGACACAAGCTTTGCTACGTGAGAAGAGCTCTTTGTGTCGCACTAAGCCATCCTCGTACATATGTAACTAACTGCGTAGCCATTTCTAGTCGAGTTGGTCAAGTGCTTCATGTCACACGCTTTAACATTTTTCCGTGAGAACCTTTTTGCATAAGTATTTAAGAGTGTAACCATCAAAAGGTTCGAGAAGGTATTTTTTTTCAATTCAAATAACAACGCTATGAAACGACGATATGAAAGAAAAAGGAGTGAATGAAGACACGATGGCGGAGAGGGATGTTAGGAAGGATAAGACGTATCGCAACTACCTAAAATAAAATAGGGGAAATGGCAAGAGAATAATGATAAATCCTTTGAAACAGCGACATGATTAATGTATGTAACTTACGATAATCAACTGTTTACTTTCAAAAACATAGTTACATCGATATTAATGTTACCTACATAAAACTTTCTCTCGATCTGTGATACCCCGGACACAGGATTTGTATATCAGTGTTAGGTCAGAACAATATATTTCATTACTGAACTCAAAAAAATAAAATACTTAATACATGTTTTTGTTTTCAATTACACACGCTAGTGTCCTTTAACTACCGCAATTTATCTGCAAGTACAGTGCGAGACTAGTAGACTGCCGCTGAGTGACAGCGATTGGTAAAAACCAATCGAAACAATTATATCGTCATTTTTGTTCCCCGATATACACCACATAACGGTGAACCACAGTAATGCTGTATTTGTATCATTGTTGGTTTTTAGCAAAGATGACTAGACTAATATATTCCACCACCAATAAAAAATATCGACAATATAAGAGCTTACCTTTTTAAATACAACTTAATAATCTCACCCACTGAGTCCAAGGAAAAAGAAATAAAATTATCACGCAATAAAACGAAATATCACAGTTTAGAACTAGGGACAAGAAAATTAAGCGCACTTTCGCCACAATTGGAAATGTCTTCTTGACAAACGGTTAAAGTTTCACCTTATCACTACGAGTTAGCCGACGCTTTGGCTTTGCGAGTATTTTTATAATTATTTCTACTTTTGGAGTAGCTTAATGAATGCCTAGCGTAGTTTATGTCTGGGAGATAAAAGATAAAAGTATAGCAAAGGGCAAAGGCAAGTAATGTGCAAAAGGCTTATTATTTTAGACATTATTCTTGATTATCACAATTGTCTTTGTGTTC
Organism: Cephonodes hylas; assembly: GCA_030295005.1. Classification (NCBI taxonomy): domain Eukaryota; kingdom Metazoa; phylum Arthropoda; class Insecta; order Lepidoptera; family Sphingidae; genus Cephonodes; species Cephonodes hylas. The sequence goes on along the minus strand of AP025377.1, from coordinate 7,194,448 downwards.
GCCGAAAAGTGATCGCAAGTTATGCAAAAACGTCCTTCCATTTGTATCATATAGTCCGTGATTGATCAATAATATTGTAACATGAATTTTATTGTTTATGGCATTTAAAACTTAATTATACACCTATCATAAAAACTAATGGACTACGTTCTAACTTATTATACTACGTACTTGTGTTAGTCTACTAAAATAGTATAAAACGCGTAAAATAGTACGTTTTGTCGCATAAGCTGATCTCTTACAGATAACCAAGGACATTTCTTAAGCTGTCTTTTGGACGTTATTTTCTACTTCAATCACATGCCCATTATTTTTCTTTGTGACCAAAACTCTGATATTTATAGCTATCTCCTCGGTAAGTATGATACGATTAAATCCTACAAAAAACGTTACTTTTTATTCGCTCATTTATATCATGTCATTCGCTTTATTAATTCTTTCGATTTACCGCTGGTTTTACAAATCTTTTAATAAAATTGCCTCAACTACCGAATTCTCATTTTTCATTTCGAAAGGTCGTCAAAAAGTAATAATATTTTAAAATAAATAGAAGTTATGAAAATAGCATTTGTTTGACAATAGTCTGAATTTACTTGTCCTTTGAGTAACAATAAATTTCACTCATGGGTATAAGGGAGTTAGGGTCATGTACCTTTGGAAGTCATAGTAAGCAAAGAAAAATAATGTCTTTCATCTCGCGAAAGCAAAATGCAGTGATGTTAGTGAATAAATGATTTATGACTTTTGTGTAGTTTTTAAAAGCTGTCTACGAGAGGACATTGTGTTCAATGTACAACGGCATGTATTTTAAGTATTACTGCATGCATTTTTGTTGCCTCCATACAAGGTTGACGTCATCATAAATTTTGCAAGAACTAGGCGTTCAGGCAGACATGTAATTGTATTAGCATGCTGAAAATATCCTGACCAATGCCTTAAATAAGTTTTTGGGCAGCCGAGGGATGAAGGTCGGGATGGTTGATGGTTGGCGCCTGTTTAGTTGCTAACCTCCCAATCATAGAGAGGGAGGATAAAGATAAAATATATCAAAGGCATTTGCAAGCGGTTTCTAGTTTTAGAATATAACTGCATTTCTTCTCTTCTTCTTCATATTTTGGGATGTTCAGATAAGGTTATGAGCGACAATGACGGGTGTACTTACTAACTTAATGTATTAATCTTCACCGAATAGGATACAAAATTTAGCAAGACCGCAAGCATATTGAAAGGAACAACCTAATTTTTGATATAACAGTAATACTGAAGGTTTGATACACCGGACAATAATAACTTTGTTAATCTTAGTTACGTAAACTAAGTTAATTCAAGTGCAGCAACAATTAATTCGGTTCCTAATCAAAGCTGCGGAACGGAGCAACCACTACTATGTTTGCCTAGACGTTCAATTAACATCCAATTGTGTTAAAGTTCCCTTAACTCTAATTAGGAAACAGAAATAATAACAAAATCTCTTGCCACTTCACTCCGCAAGTGAAACAATATATGTAATTATATATTCCGGCAACGCTGGGCAATTAACATGGAAATTCTCGTTAACGTTTCGCAAAGGGAAACTTTTGATGTTAAGGAAGTGGGGAAAAAATTTCAAGAGCGACTCCCCGCCTCATTAACAGGCCTTTAATGCCAAGTGAGATGCTTTCAAGCAATGGCTCTGTTGGAGATGTAAGCCGGCGGTATTTATTAAAAATAAAAGATGAATCCATTCACCGTCGTATTGTTAATTTAGTAATTACGCTCGTGGAATTAAAAGTTGTGTTTTTATTGCCGAGTGGCGCGTCTCACCTGTTTTTATTCTTGAAAGGGATCTGCATTCTATATTTATGTCGCGCTTTTATTGACGCTATTAGTGTTTCTCTTCGCTAGATTAAGTGGGATTAGAAATAAGCAATGAAGCTCAATGATTCATTTTCTGCAAATGAAGAAATTAATTGCGTGAATACATTCAAGATCACTTATTAAATTATTGCTTATTTAGTGCTCTTTCTGGAATTAATCACGCATCAGAAAAGCAGCACTGATTCTTGAATCGTGTCTGATAAAGCGCAATAGGCGCAAATATCCCTCTTTATTGCGGGGAACTTATGACTACTCTTTCCGTGTGCATGGTATAGGTATTAATAGATGTATTATTTCCAACAGTCATATTTCTAGTGCATCCACGTTCGATCTTGGATTAAAACGGAATAAAATTCTGACTGAAACTATCTATCTCTCATCAGCCTTCAATAAACTCTATATTCGGGTCTAGTCACGTTTTAATCATAGAATATTCCTCATCATATTATCGGTGCCTCTATTTTTATGAAAGTAAATATGAATGTAAGTTGTATATTGACACAGCCCGTTGATGAACCCGTACAATAAATCAAAGTTAATAACATGCGATATTGAATTTCGAATGGAAATATTGAGATACGACCACAATTTATCGGTCATCATATAACTCATGACGTTTGGTGGTGCGTTTCGTTCATACGATAATGTTGTTAAAACAGAGACATACATATCTCTGTACTCCGTAGTAACAGTTATTTTTTAATAATCTTAGGCACTTAGGTAGTCTGAGCTTTTTTTCGTTGAGTTCTATTCGCTTCATAACCATTATATTTTGTGATAATGTTATCTAGGTCATGTTCCTTTAGTTTACTGTATTCATTATTATAAACGTATTTAGAAGGAAAACTGCAGGATTGCGATGTTGTATTTAATAAAACAAATACTTCGCTAAACGCGCGCCAAAAGCGAGTCCCGTGTGATACGTATGTTTCGGGAAACCAGGTATCGGGAAATGTGTTAGGGGTTTTTAAGTTGGTGATTTTTGTTATAGATCAGCCTGGAATACAGGAAGAGTATAACTGCCAGGTAATCTCACTAAATAGAAGAGGGAACTTCGTGAAGCAATGAGATGGTGATACACATTTATTTTTTCTTTAGTTTCATTAAAGTGTGGTTACTTGAGGATTAGCAATCAAGAGATGTGCTTCCCATTGCTGGGACTCATTGTTAAAAAAAAATATTAAAAATGAACTTCGATTCGAACAACGAAGCCGATCCGTAAAAAAAATACAAAGTAAAAATAAAACTGTTTATTTATGAATGTTTTACGTTCTCTGATGCTTTTTTAATTTGAACTGTTAAGTGGGCGAACATTTTTTACCCTCAACACGAAATAAAAAATTCTAAGTTAATAGATAACGGCTTGTCTAGGAATTACGGATTTCGGAATCGCTTCTAGCGCTGTATACCAATGTAGTAGATTTAAATAAAACGTAGAATAATGGAGCGGGCGAAAAGTATAAATCTAATAAAAACAAAGTGTTAGACGGGATTTTTTTGTAGATCGTCTATGGTAATGGAACATTATAGTACCTTAAAGTAAATCTTGATGTTTTGACTAGCGCGCAATGTTTCTTGCCTATCGAATGAATCTTAACATAGGTAATCGAACTAATTTACTATGAAATGTATCAGACTCACCAAAATAAGCGTAATTATATTAACGTAAATTATTTTTAAGGTAACTTAAAAAACCTAGAAATACTGTAATAGCTATCAAAATTTTACAATAAAACAAATATTTAGGCAAAGGAGATATTTTCTTGAACGCATTTTGTTGCTTTTAAAATATTATTAAATATCTAAATCCAACCGGGTCCATCTGTCTAGCGAACCTTTGGCGCTTTAAGCTGAAATCTAATTTGTAAATATTTTATCAACGACAGTTGCTATTTTAATTGATTCAGTAGCGCCAGAGGGTAGCGTTCATCATGTTTCAAATCAATTTGTGTGTTCGCAGTAATCGTTTAAAATATCAAACCACAAAGCGTATTTCTGAACGAAATCCACGCAGTATTTCACACAAATTCGTAAGTAAAAGGCGTTTTAATCTCGGTTTTGTAAATTAAAATGGTAATGCTGCAGGATGCAGTGAACATTACGCGGTTATGTAATGGACTGTGAGAAATAAAACTGCCATTCCACTCATTGTTTTATGTGTACGTTGAAACCTCGTGTAAAATACCGTTTTACGGAACGGCAGATAAAATTCTGAAAATGATGATAATGCGGTCGTTCGGCTTAAAGAGAAACAGATCAATAGTGAATATTAATTTAATCAAAACAATTTGAGCAAAAAACACATTTGGTACATGTTTCTACCTGAAAGAAATTTTAAAGCATAAAAAGATTCAGATTTCCCTTACAATTATATTGACTTTAGTTATTTCCAAACATAAATTAGGTATTATACGTGTCATGAGCATCATTTCCCCGCCTTCTCGAAGACTAAACACAAGGTTGTGTTTAGATTATTATGTTATGTTATTTTATATTGTTATGTTTTCGTCTGACATAATAATTCTCGCTTGCACTAGTAAATCTTAGATTACTAATCTAGCTAATTGCAGCTTGTAGCGCTGTAATTTATCGGTGAAACTTGAGTTATCCTTATCTGTGGTAAAATGGGATTAAGATACATTTTATTATTATTTTGTTTAATTTTTAGCTTACTAATCAAAAACCTTAAAACTGATGAAAACTGATATTATATTCAATCACCGATTCTTCGCCGACCTCCTTAAACGGTAGTAAATAAAAATATGATTGAACTAAGGGAGTAAATTATTAAGGAATAAATAATAAAGTTAAAAAGAAAATAATAAAATTCATTTAGTTGTGTAAAAAGCTTTCAGAAAATATAACACGCGGCAAGCTCTTGTTTATCATTACCTCTAAAATTGGTATGTTGTGCTAACGATGTTTGATTTTTTAGCTCATTAAACAAAGCCGACCTATTAAACGATTTTATAAAACGATTTTTCCGTTCAAGGTAATTTTTCACGTTACAACAACTTTTTCCTAGAATATTTTAATGATTGGGAAACGAAAGCTTCTATTGTCTTTCGAGAATTTTCTTTGATCTACATTTATTTATGTTCCGGATTTGGGAGTAATAAAGCGGTTGTTTCTGCATGCATAATATAGTCGATTTTTTGCTTACTTATTGAGTTTCAAAATATTAAATTATCAGCACATTATTAATTGTATTACATCCAGTAAATTTCGCGTTTCATAATCGCCAATCTCAGACACAAATTGTATGCAGATATTGATTATATTATTATTCAATTTTTAGGCCAAGGCATTCAGGTTTCTACATAAAACAATCCTGGTTAATAAATATTTCATAATGTTTACATTAGAATGTTCTGAAATACGAACTGCTACCAGGCAATCATAGTAAATTGAGGCCTAAAATAGTCGCAGAAGAATTTGATGCACCATAGTAGACATTTATGGGTTGCTATGTTAGATGGAGAAAAATAGTGAAAAGTAAAATATGGCTGGAAAATCACTCACGTTTTATTCCTTCCTTGTCTAACTCAGACAAGGGTTCCGTGGTATGTACGGACACTGAACCGTAAAGTGTTTTACCTTCAATCAAGCTTGTGTGTGATATCGTCAGGAATTCTGTAGGATACATTCTTTTATAAGTTTCGACGAGTTAGGTATTTATGGGCGTGTCTAAAGAATACGATTTCAAATTATTTTCGGTCAGTAGCAATGATAGTGTTTTCTTTCATGTCAACTTTAACTTTTACGTTTTTATTTTGTGTTCAATCGTATTTTTGTATTCGTGACATTCAAAATTAAATATGACTTATGACTGAGATTATTACATTTTTGTACGTATGCTTAAGTTAACAAATTTATGAAAAAATTATGTTAATTTAATAGAATAAAAATGACAAGTTTTGAAAGTGCTACAGTCTCGTCCGTGAGATGGAATTGCCATTCCTCCATTAAAAATAACATTTTTTCATTACTATTGACTAATAAATTGAAATGAATCCTTTGAGCGTCTGCATATTTATTAAAAATATTTAAACGGATAAAACATCTTATTAATTCCGAATTGTTGTATAACAACACTTCATCACACAAATTTTACATTAGCTCAACACGATGATCAAAGTACACCTATTCTTTAATCCTGCATTCTCTTATTTGCGAATGGAAGAAAATGTATTACACCGTTTATCCTCGCTGACAGAAACTGCCGAATTTCTAATTCACAAATCACTGTAGCTACTAGGACAAATGAATTTACATGTAGGTAACCTTTGAATGCTTTTTTATTTTTTCTGTGCAGTTCGTTTTGCTTGTTTACAAATTAAAGGAGAGTAGAGATGTAGCGTAGGACCATTAGGCTCCTATATACGACGGCAACTCGCAATTGTTTGTTTTCAAATCAAAGGCAACACAAACATTCCACGTACAAACATTTTACTTACAGTTACGACACTTTGAATTCTCCCAATGTTTTGTTTATAGACGACTCGCGAGTAATTGGAAAATTGCGCTGTAATTTGTACTAGTTAGTTGTCTTAAACAGCCTGCAGTGTTGGGACAAATACATATGTGTGTATATTATAAGACTACCTGAGTTAACCTAGCTTTTGTTTTTTTTCTTCTAATAAAGTATGATGGTCACCAATGGTGCGCAGCATGACCTAATGAATAAGTAATTTACTTATCACTCTCAGATTTTTTTTAGTCGCATGCTGAACGAGGAATACTTGATAATGTACATATAACAAGAATAATTCATAGTACGTTTGTTAGTTTCAATTGAGCAGACAAAAATATATCAATGCAGCTAAAAACACTACCTACTAACCTTTCCAAATTAAAACAGTACAATAATAGTTATTTTAAAAATTCGTGCTCCGGATAGATTTTCGAACTGAAATAACAGTTATACTGTCGGTTTTATAAAAACTCTCGTAACAATTCACTTTTCAGTTGAATAGCCTCGATTGTAAAATTGTGTCTAGTAAATTGTGTTAGTTCGATGCAGTGCTGCAGTTTGTTTTGAATCTTGCATTGGAATATTAATGGATTGAATGATTTGTTTGTGCATAGAACAGGAAAAGAGCATTCTTCTTTTAAATTGATTGACGCTCTTTTATTAATAACTGTCCGTAACCGATTTCAATTTACGACATGATCTTTGAATTTACATAAGGTGTGATATATTCAAATTCTATAATTATGCAAGTCATAAATTGTGATAGTCAGTATGCTTTTGGATTGAATTGTGTAGGGATATGCTAAACAAAACGTATTCATAAGTTTGTTTATATTTATCCCGCACATTACTAATTTTACGATTTACTCGAGTCTTCTAGCGTTTTTACAAATCAAATAAGTTGTTATCAACAAATAAATAAGAGCAATTTAATTGAGAATTTTCAAAACAATTTAACTAATAAAATAATTCCTGTATTTGAGTGTTATCAAGTGGAGGCTCTAAGAATGAAATCCTTTAAGATCTCCGCAAGCAGACATCTCGTGTTTAATTAGATCGTAATCTCCTTTGTACCGGCACTACCTGATCTTATTGTGGCAGATGTAAGGACGGACGTTTCGAAATAACAAAATTCCTCAATTAATGCCATTTGGGAATTTACAAGTTGGAAGAAACATTGTTCGGCTAAGCATTGAATCGATAAAGGTGCGGTTCCAAAGAGCTCCTCGAATGGAATTCCTCGGTGGATTCATTGAATGCAATAAAATTTTCTGCACAATTGAAACCATTAAAGAGCGTCGCCACTGCGCCCCGTTGAATGTTAATCACAGCCTTGTGTGAATAGAACAATCACACTGTGGAAAGGCCTCGTTTTTATCCGATTCCCGTCCGATGCAAAATGAAATCTTGAATTGGAATTGTTAATATGATTTTAGACAATTTTTATTTAAAGAGATTTGCAGTGATTTTATTGTTCATTGTCGTTTCTTGGATTTATTATTTATCGTTGTTTGTTTGGAGGTTTAATTTGTGTACTATTTTTTATCTAAAAATTTATTGCTGAATAATTATTTTAGTCAGTTGGCAGTGTGTATGATTCTTTGCTTCGGTTACAGTTGTGATGTCACGAATTCCGAAGGTTAAGAATAGCAATCCTTAGGTTTCATAAGAGTTGGCTAGAAAGCAGTACCGCAGCATATTCGTAGCCAAAGTACAGTTCTATATAAACTTCCTCGTTATTCAGGAGCTATGGCACTCCCGCGCCGCCGCCCGTTTCTACCGCCTTGGATTGCTGCCCATGAGTACCATGTGCCTCCAAAGCTCCAATGCCAATGTATTTGTGTTGTAAAATGCATTTTTTTGGGTTCTTTATGTGCCATATAATTATGATGTGAGTGTGTTGATGTAAATGTGTATGAGTATTTCTGTGAATAATAATAAATAATTTTATATACGTATAAAATAAATTATTATGTTTAACAAATAAAAAAATACTATAAACCGCAATAGAGATATTTCAAATTTCATTTGCAACTAAAATCTCATCTAACTCTTATTAAATATTTCAGTTTGTTTAAACATTGTCATAAAATTTTGCTAAAAAAGATCAACAAAATGTCTGCAAAATAGGAAACTCTGCCTCTTTGCTATTGAACGTAGCATGTTTTGTACAGATTGCGTGGATTGTCTTGTAAGCAACGTGCTGCGAAGCTGGCAGCCACAAGAAAAACCCTATTTTCTCTGAGTTCCTTTGTCATTAGTAGAGTAAATTGTTTTCCCTGTGCGAGAGTGCCTTGGTCGGATCTAGATTAAGCGGTAAGCTCGGCTAATTTTCTCTACTTCTAACATTATTCTGTGGCCTATTAAAGGCTTAAGAAGCTACAAGTCTATGCCGGTGATACTGCTCGAGTAAATAAAATGCTTAGTATGCGTTAATCTATAAAAAGGAAACGTCATTTCAAGAGGAACAGATTGATGCTATTACTATTACTGATGGTCATATTCGGATTAAACGTTGCTTGGTTAGTATTAAACTTGATATGTTTTTATCGCAACTTCTAACTTTAAAAACCGGTTGTAAATCGTTAATAATTCTCGGGTAACATGAAATAAAAAAATCGGTTACTATGTGAATGTCAAAAAATTCTGATTTTTGTATCATGACACCCATAGTTTATAAATTATATAAAGATAACATCAACGTTTTATTTCAGACGATCAATCCGTTCACGGCTAGATTTCAATTTAGCTGTACACGGTTATAGTTATATATGTGGTGCCTTAATTGGATATGAAGAGAATTGGATATTCTGAGCAGAGCCGGATTACAAGTACAATCGACAGCCTCGTCATTAACCCACCTGGGACTTAATTAAATAATGCTACTATTTGCCAATTTAAAAACTCAAATACGACATAATGTATCTGGAGATTTATTTAATGAAAGTTGTAAACCTTCTCTATTTTCACAAATATTTTTCTTATTTTATGCCATTCATTCATAACTTTAAAACCATGCAATTGACTTAGAATAATAATGAATCAGTAATGATTTATTAGGATAAAACCACTGGTCTACAAAAATCTGATCTAAAGTACCAACAGTGTATAGTTTTCACAAAAAAATAGTTCAGTCATTGTGCTTTAGGACATCCTACACTCTATCAATTACGATATCTACTTCAAAATGAATTAGTTAAATATAAATAAATCACGCAAACGAGCAATTCCGCCGGTCAAAGCGTGTGGCACATAATTTCGTCCCCTGTAACAGAATAAAATGAGCTTCGTTCATTTGTTAGCGGCGGTCTCACGTTCCCGCAAAGGCTATCGGGTGTAACATTTTTCGTAGGGCCGGACCGGTGACTTTCCTTTCATAAATCAAAAGGGGCGCGTGACGTCACGTACCACGGTCGATGTGTCGCCCACGGACGTGACAAAACACTTCGTTTGCTTCTGCGAATTCCCTTATACATATTTTATTTTTTTATAGAATAAAAAAGAAACCCTGTAATGCTCGTAGTGTGCTTCGAGTGGTTCGACACGTACTACTGGCATATTACTTACTTAGATCAAGACGAGTCCGTAACATCTTAATATTGTTGAGTATATTGATCTGAAGGATCTTAAGGCCTAATTATTAATATAAATGATTTCTGTATCACTATTAAACATTGTGTTATCAATATCTTTTTAATGTGAACAAAATTAAAATAAAAAATACAGGGAACACAGTTTTTTCACAAGTTTTCGTTCGTGTGAAATTCAACTAGTATTTTCTGTTAAGTTCGCAGAGCTTTCGACAAAAGTAGCCTAAGTTACTCGTTATGACATCGGCTATCTGCCAGTGAAACTTTCGTCAAAATCGGTCCAGCCATTTCAGATTGAAAAAAAATCGAACTATGAAAGTTGTAGTTGCAAATTTCCTAAATCTATTTTACTTTAAATTTACGTTTTAATAATCTTTTCTTCTAAAAACATGGTCACCCATACATGCACTTTGGTTGAGTTTTTTGTTGTTGTTTGTTTTTATATTTATATTGTGTTTATTTTTATAGGAGATGAATGAATGCGTACCTATATTTTTTTTATTTCCATACACAGATTAATAAATTATAATATTCAATACATTGGTACGACGGCCAATCTTCAATATCGATAAAGCCGTAGTTATGTAAATCTCCTCTCGTAAAAACATAATCCAGTTTTCTGTCTAGATTTACCCGGCTGCGTGGGATTTTCGGGGTAAAACCCTTGCTATTTCCTAACAATCTATTATTATAAGCAGTTTGTATTCTTTATAGGGCGGTCCCGTTTCAGCATCCGGCGCAAATTGCCGTATCGACCTCGACGGGCGCGCAGTCAACAGCCAGAATTATGTTGACTACGACAAGGGAAAATTGATATAAAAATTGCTCGTAAAGCATAAAATTAAAACGTGGATCGGCCCGGACGGTGTTGCAGTGCGCTAAATACCTGTCGTATTTCAAGCGCCATCTGTCTGCGACGGCGCTGAGACTGCCACGTTTTAATTTATTAACCAATTTGCTGAACTCCCGAACCGCGCTCCACTGCCGCTATTTTGTTTCTTGACTTAATAAATTCGAACTCATAATCCATGAAGAGTATTCCGTGACGCTGATGGCTAATTAAGTATTAATCATTTAATTCTTGCACTAATTTTATCAAACAGAATCTCGCCGTGAGCGCTGTTGTCAGAGCTTCAAAAGCAGATTCGTGTCTGAGCCTCCTCGCCATTTTGTACAAAGACTGTCTAACAGAATTATGAATTATTCTCATTTGTATTTACCTTCAAGTACATTTCGGCTTTTACCTTGATTTTAAAATTTTATTTGTAAGATGTAATTTTATTTCAGCTATCATCACCAACAACCCACATACACCTCACTGGTCTGAATTTGAAGGCTTAGTGCACCACGCTGTCCTGGTGCAGTTTGGCGGACTATATTATACCTAAAAAACTTCTAAAAGCTTTCCGGTGTGTAGAATTCCTCTCTCTGAATTGTGATTATAAACAGAAGTTAGAAAAATCGGCGCTTGTGCTTGGGGTTCGAAATCGTGACCACCAAGAGTCTCGACCAAGCGTCTCAGCCTTGAGGTATTATACCCGAGTCTACTTAATACGGGAAAAGTATGATATTTATTGCAATTTATTAAGAATCAATTTCACAGTATACTATGTGTAGTTAAAACACATATAAAAAAACATTAAAATAATTTATAGTTTTAACATTTGGCATAATTAATTAAGTTTAAACAATTGTGACATTTACGATGTTTATGACGGACCGAGCGTGCGCTTTGAAACGATAGATCGCGTGTTTGACTTCGACATTGCATCAAATATTTGTTTACTATACAAATACCTGTAACCTTTCTAGATATAGCTTAACCCCGCCTAGTTTCATACCACATTATATATAGCTATATAGCTTGATACCCACATATACGAACATGAATTACGTTCGTGAATATTGAATGTATATTACATTAATAGCAACGAGAAACACCCTTATTAAGTGTCGGTAATATGCGACAATATCACAGCCATATTAAAGTACCAAAACATTAAACCGAAAATTAATATTGAGGTTGGTTGAAAATTACAAGGCATTAACATATTCATTACATCTGTTCACTTTGTAATTATGTCGCGTTTTGTTTGCAACAGTTGTTCAAGTTGCGAATAAAGGCAGTACTAAGTTGATTCGCAATATTTTTAGTTTCTTTTTCCACGGCGCGTCCGCGTAACTCGTGTACGGCCATTGTTTCACCATTTTACACGGCGCCGAATAAAAACGCATCAAAAGCAATTTTTGAGCTGAAACCGAATACGCTCTAAATCTGGGCCGGCTTAACGTCGACAGAGGTGCTCTGAGTAGTGAGTGTCACGCCCGAAGCGGATTGGGGGGATTTTCTGATTTTCCAACACAGCGGCAAGCTGTTGTTGCTTGGCTCGATTTTCTGCCGAGCGCATACGGTACCGTACGACTTGCCTTACCGAGAACTGTTTTCAATTGTAAAAAATAGGGGATGTAAATGCAGCTTCATTTCGAAGAAGTACGTATATATACATATTAGGGTGTCCCAAAAAAATCAAAGTCTTTTTTTTTCAACGCATACCCCCTAATTATTTTCAAATGGTGTTAAAACACTTATAAATAAAATTTCATGAACTTAGGACCACTGCAACCCGTGCCGACTTGCATTCATGTGTTTCAGTACTTACATACTTTGTATGAACTTCGACGCGTCGCAATATTCCCATGTAAGTTTCGTGGTTGCTTGTTTATTGTATTGGTAAACGCCTCTTTTTGTTTTATAAATATGTCAGATTAAGATTTCAGATTGCAAATTTTAATAGGGGGTGCAAAACATTAAAATAACGGCTTAAAACTTCTCTGTAAAGATCAAATATTGGCAGTTCTGTTTAATAAAATTTGTAAAGTAAAATTGAATTTTGTACAAACGCAAATCTAACTATTCGAGATTAATTATTTTTTGTAAAAGGGCTTATATGCCTACTTAAGCTTTCATAAACTAATTTTAAGAAACAAGTTGTCTTATACCGAGTCTGAAGAGATCAATAAATAATGCGGAAAAATCGCAAGATATGTTCGTACAGTGTCGCCAAGAGTTTGTTACAAGCTTGGACTTATTTTTTGTATATTGCACACGCCGGTGTCCTTTAATTGATAAAAATAAATCTAAATAATAGATATAGTTATATAAATAGATATGCATAGTTTTACCGGACAGAATTATGAAGGAAATTTAAGGGTTGGCTATCAAGAATTAACAGTTATAGCTATAATCATATTCTTTGGTGGTGATACAGAATGAAAATTGACAATTTGATCTCCAAGTTATATGTACCAGACACCGTGATGGCCGAAGCAAATAATTGATTAAAAATGTCGTAAATTATTTTTAATTGTAAATTACTAATAAAACGTCGCACTATTAGACATCTAGATTTGCATCGCTATATACCATGTTAAGGCTTGGATGCATTGTATATTATCAGTGACGGCACCTTACCACGACTTATGTTTACTTAATACTTTGAAACCCTGGAAAACTGTCAATAAAATTAACTCAGAAATGACTATACAGAATATTTATCAGTATTTTTGGTCTTCGGTTAATGAATTTGTTGTCTTGTCTCTATATCACTATGATGGAGACCAGGAACCAAAAATAATAATATTTTAAAGCTTAACTCAAAAGAATCCATCAATTCATATCCCTTCGAAAGCATATCTGCGTGTTTTAGTTTTTTAAAAAGACATGAACGACTTTATTTCAATCAAAAACAAGTCTTGCTTTTCTTTAATCGTTTTAATTTTTTTTGACAGTTTTCTCAATGAGTTGCTTACATTACAGCCTAGATATACTTCTTTTCAAGCAGTTGAGAAATAGATAATGACACTAAAAGTCGCTAGTGATACTGCAAATCGCAGTTATATTGATACAAAATTTTCGTGAAAAAGTCGCCTTTAAAGGGAAACTAAAGCAATTTTTCCTGTGATTTATCCTAACAGTAAAAAGAAAACTTTAAGACTATAATGTCATCAATATTCTTGTTTTACTAATAAATATGTATTACCAGTTAAATAGGGTATAATTTTGAAAATAAAAATTAAGTTTTTATATGTGCTCTACAATTTCCATACAATTTTTTTCTTAAACCTTTGCTATCAAGTCGGCACGGGTTACCGCTATCCAATTTTGATAATATTTTGTATTTGAGTTATTAGGGTCAATTAGAAAAAATATAGAGGGTATGCGTATCTAAATTCGAAAAAAAAAAAATCGCCCTACTAGGCTGGGACACCCTAATACATATGTATCAATTTAATTGGAAATTAAAATGGCAATTGATGTAGAAACGTACGTAAAGTCGCGTACTTAAAAAGACAGCCATGGACCTTCTTCAACGACACCTGTTAAGGACCGAGGAAACCAGCTATAGCTCGCTGTGAAGGTATTAAGAGGGGTTCAATTTTCATTGCAGGACATCTCATAGATTTGGTGGTTTACAAAATTATTGTCAGCGAGGGAACAGCGTGTCTGATAGCACTTTTATGTCAAATGAAATATATTGTCATTCCTTTTATTGCAATATTTTTCACGTCCAAGTTCTTTTTTTTTCAATTCATTTGATTTGAAACTAAAAAGTTTTAACTTCAATTTGCAATTGGTACGATAGCGAAAAACATTAAACAAAATAAACTGAAAAGAAAAGCACACACTTTCTCTGTTTCTAACGAGTTTTAAACGTAGTAAGTGATAGCTGAGTTATAATCCAGCTAATCTATATTCCCAGTCATACTAGGTTGGACTCCAGGCTGAATATGAATGAAAGTTAAATAGGAAAGAGATTCCTACTACTCAGAAAGTATTATAAAATGACTCGTACATAAACGACAGACTAAACATATGTTCAGTTAAAATGTATTGACAAAACCCACTTCTGTGATAAGTCTCTTACGCTAAGCAGTATTTTGATTGAAACGAAATAATCATTTGAATAACAACAACGTAGCGCGAAGGCGGGAGTAGTTGTGAAGAATAAGGGTAATATTTTTCTTAGAGACGAATTTCCTTTAACGAAATGTAGGAAATTAACAGTTAGTAGGCTCATAAACCGGCCGTCGCGACTTTGTAAGCATTGAGTGCTTTTGGCTATTAGGTTAACTCGTCCATTAACTGCGCTGGATTCAGTGTCTGTTGACTTTTCTGGATTGCTTGTGTTTGGCCTTCTTGCAAGGACAAGTATTGTCACGAAGCCTTCGTCTTATTTATTACACGCTATGTCAGTGACCTTCCTCATTCCAACCGATTCGGAAAGGTTTAATTGTGAGATAAGTATTCAAGTGAACCGGTTGGCCTTTGTTTTTATGTTCGCGTAATTAGATATCCGAAATAAATACTTTGACTATTTTGGAACGTAGCCAAATAGCAATTAAGGAAAGTCGTACAATAGTAATCTAGATGAAGTAAATTTATTCACAGTTTTGTTAGTTATAGTAAAAGTGTAAGTAAACGTTTGTATATACATACATACATATGTCACGTGTTCAATTTATTGATTTAGTCGAATCCAATGTCTGTGTCTTCTTTTTGATATTATGTCAAAAATTACTTGAAAAATTATACCAAAAGGTGAGAATTCGGCAAATCGTCAATTTCAATACTCCAAAAATACCAAAAGCAATCATATCGTCGTCTTTCTCCAAGGCACTTGGACTTCCAAATCGTTGTTATTAGTGATATTTTCTCTAGCACGCCCTCCCTATGCTTATTTGTCAAAAAAAGAGAGGTATCAATATTCTTCCCGATATCGATGTTGAAAATAAGGTCTGATGACCAAAGTATTAAGAAGCCCACACCATCAAAACAAGTAACACAAATCGAATAGTCCAATTTATCTTGACTTAACGTGTCTTGCGAACAGCTTACATCGTTTCGAAAATTTACCACTTTATGTTCGAGGACGGGACATTTTATTAAAACAGATTCGAGCTCGGGAGGGCAACAAAGTTGACAAATTGTAGGAACCAACTCCGTACGGGGCAAATATTACCCGGCAAAAACTAAATGTTGACGCTCTTTACCGAAACGGTTAAAAATAGTTTGTAGTAAAACTATTTTTAGTGGACTTGTTTCAAGGTCATTAGGGAGTAGTTGTAATATATTTTATGCTACAGCATTTTATGCAATTTTATTACATTATGCTCTCGGTGATTATTTTAGCATTCGAAACAATAATTTATTAAGCTAAAGATCCTGTATTCAAGAAACAGCGTCTAGATAAACATATCTATATTCCATATATGAGTCTGGATGTTTATTCTCATACACCTCGGGGATTACTACAATGTGGATTTACTGGTTTGAATTTACCACGACGCGAGGCAGCGCAAACGTTGACTGTTCGGAGAATAAATAAAAACATGCAAAGACGATCTGTCTCGTAGGAAGCGCGACGCGTTTTGGCTGTTAGCAGCGACGTCCTATGGGGTTTATTCGAATGACGTCAAAAGTAGTTTAGTGACGGTCCCGACGGAATCAAATTAGTTGTGTTTATTTGAGTTTATACAATGTTCACAAACTTCCATTTTGATTGAATTTTTGATAAAAAAAAGGATATCACTGAAACGTCGTTTAAATCCTGAACCGGTTATAAATTATAGGCTATTAAAATGAGGCCAATTTTTAAAGATTAATAGCCATAAGAAAATCTATTTTACTCAACAACAGACCATATTGTATGTTTTCATAAATATTTTTTTCGGAAAACAATACTATTAGAAAGAGATATCTAGTTTTTTACACAAACCTTCCAACAAACCATTAATGCCATACATTTAGAAATGAATATTTGAACACAGAAACTAAAAGCAAAGTCAACTAACCAGTTTAGTTCACTTGTAGATAACTTTTAGTCGTTACCCAAATGGGCCTCTAGTTTCAAGTGATCAGTTTACATATTTCTTTTAAATACAACTTACAACTATAAGTAATACTAGTAATGAACCAATATATGTATGTTGTAATTAATTCTACTTACATTACAATACTAATACGACTTAAAACCTTTCAAACAAAGAGGATCCTAGTATGGAATGCATCTATGAAAAAAGTGAACGAACTCCAAAGTAATTTAACATTACAAGTAAAAACAATTTGTTCTCCTACTCCACGGCTTATAACGAAGTGCTCGCTTCAGTGAACAAAGAAATTAATTTTATTATCCACAAAGCGTCAAAGATGTTCACTGTTTGTCGGGATAGTGTTTACCCATTGGTACTCAGTGCTCAAGATTGCATTTCGAATTAGCCCAATGCATGTCATCAGCGTTGCGTTGCTGATTGTGATTTGATCATTGGATGGTTATCTCAATCGTGTTACTACTGCTTTGCAATTGACAATCACATGCTGGCGAAACGTGTTGGAATATAGACATTATTTAATATTTATTAGACATCTTTTATCAGATTTATGCAGTAATGAAATGCGTGCGAATTTTTATATGTTGCACTATAATTTACCTAGATTATGACCACCCCATGTTTCTGATCGCTCCATTCTATCTAAAGGTTGCCTGAAAGAAATCGCTGATTATAAGGCCGCCATTTGTGACACTACGGAATAAACTTGTTACTATGCAATACCAACGTTGTTTCTTTTATATGGTGCATAATAAAAATACAATGCTAGGCATAATAAATAAAGAAATAAAAATAATAATAAAAATTATTTACAACATTTTAAGCATTATATTTACTTACTTGCATTATATTTTTCACTCATATAATATTTAGTGATTCGACACCTACTTGGCGCAGTAAGAAACCAGAACCTTATGAGAAGAGAGGTGATGCCGATTTCACTTTCTTGTTACTTTGTATGCCAAGCTCAATTTATTTAAAAAAAATTTGGAAGACCAGTTCTCATACAGGAGCGCGGTTACGACGCTAGGTCTAGTTACTTACAGCCAGATTTATAAAAATAAAGCCATCCTGTTGTTTCGCGCTAAACAAACGGTTTCCCTAGGGCACATGAATTTCCTAGGATTAAAACAAGTGTATACAGCCACAGGGAGCGCTTAACTGATTGGCTGCCCAGTTAAAACGTACAACAAACGAACTAGCTTTTACAAGAATATTCTGAGCGATGAAAATTTGATAAATTTTTACTCTCTTAATATACATTTAGGAGCCTTGGATCTAAATTGTCCTTATGTAACTAAATAGTATAGTATCAAATACATTTTTAATACTCGAGGTGTCTCACAAAGGAAAGCAAAAATACATTCCTTTACTCATAATATGCTAATAAAATTTAAAATATAGAACTTCAATTCAACATTACTCAGATTTATTATCATATTCATATTGATACTGGCTGAAATCACTCTTGTTTTGCTCTTATTTCTACCTAATAAGAAAAATACGTAGGAAATATTACAGTCAGTAACTAGTATTCGCATTACAAAATTCAATTTGGAATGCCGTAATTTCCGCATCCTTCAACGCATTTAACTTTGTCAAGCGATCGCATCTATTCACTGCAAGCCATAACTCACTATTAAAAAGTTCTGCAGTGAAGAGTGCTGAGTGCTCTCACGCTTAAGCGATTCCAAGTAACAAAATGATAGTTGCAGTATTGAATAAGTCCGCTTCGCAGCTTCAATGAGTTTTATTACTATTTCCAAGTATGTATTTACTTCTGTTTACACCTTGTTTCATATGAGAACACTAGCTGTCCCGGCAAACTTCGTATCGCCCTACCAGCCAATGAATGTCTCGTTACTTATTAACAGAATCTAATTTTTAATTACTTAGGTATATCATCATCCCCTTGCCCTGGTCCCAATTAATTACTTGGGGTCGGCGCAGTATCTCTTCTTTTTCCACACATCCCTGTCAGCCGTCATGTTTTCATTCACCCCTTTCTTTTTTATATCTTCAGTCACGCATTCCATCCATCTCTTTTTTGGCCTTCCTCGGCTCGCCCATCCATCCACTTTCATGTTCATCACTTTTTTTTCCTACATATGATTAATTCCTTCTCTTAATGTGCCCATACCACGACAGACGGTTTCCTTTCATCTTTTCTATCACAGGAGCTACTTTCAGACTAACCCTAAAGTATTCATTTCTGAATCTGTCACTCCGTGTTATACCACACATCCACCGCAACATTCGCATCTTTGCTGCATGCAGTCGTCTTTCGTAAGTCTTCTTCGTTGACCATTTTTTTATTCTTTTTTAGCACAAATGCTAGCTCCCTTGACCTACCATTTGTCGTACCTACATTCCAACTTGCATACCTCAATCTCATTTCCCGGGTTAGTGTCTTACGTTGCCCCCGCCCGGGCTGGTGTAACAAACCTTGCCCATTTCTCATAGGAACCGGGTGCTGCCCCTGCGCGTCGGCTACGGGGGACGATCTAGGCCCTGTCACCTTTCTTATTATACATACTGTATAAATGTTTTGGCAAATGTTTTACGGCCGCCCGCCTGTCTGACACCAACTCTCCTTGGGGCTTTAGTTCTTTTGGTAAAGGGGTAGAGATAGCGTGTGTTTGGGTACAGGATATTGCAGGTAAGGATATTTGGCCTGATGGTAAGGATGCCACAGTCCCGGATAAGGAAGTAGTGGGAGACTCCAACAGCTCGGGGGACCGAGGTCGCGAACTCATAGCCCTGTTCCATGACTGGCTAGATCAATGGAAAAGGCATCCCCTGACCATTTATCAATATTTCTTGAAGGAGATTTAGAGTATTTTAAATAATCAAGCATAATAAAAAATTAAAAATTAGGCACTACCAAGGAGATTTGTTACACAAAATAAATTTCTGAACGCACGCCTTAACATTTGACAGCCAAAAAATGTCAATCCATTGTCATGAGAATTCTGCATTTTTAACATCTAAAATACGCAATAATTCGAATGTTATAGATACATATTGTCGATTCAAAATGCTTATTTTAATAAGTTCTTTTATTTGAGGGGGCCTCTAACTGCATCGACGGGATAAACATTAAATGACCGGAAATTTTGTATGGTGTTAAAGTTCAAAATGACTTAAGTATCATTACGAACCTTTTGTATGGGAATATAGAAAAGTATTATTTTTAGACCTTTTCAGGCAATTATTAAAATGTATCTCTCCGTAAGAACAATCCTCGTACTTCAAGGAATATTATAAAAAAAGAATTAGCGAAATCGGTTCAGCTGTTCTCGAGATTTGCGCTTAGGAACACATCGAGCAATTCATTTTTATAACATAGAACTCCTCCACTACGATTTAAACTTTATTGTATTGTATTAAAGTTCAAATTGACTTATTTATTAAAACGAAACTTTTGTATGGATAAAGAAAACAATGAAAAGTCCCACGGGAACGCTATCGAACGGGATAAAAAGTATCCTATGTCCGTCTCCTGGCTCTAAGCTACCTCCCTACCAATTTTCAGCCAAATCTGTTCTGCCGTTCTTGAGTTATAAGTGGTGTAACTAACACGACTTTCTTTTATATATATAGACTAGCTGTCCCGGCAAACTTCGTATCGCCCTACCAGTCAATGAATGTCTTGTTACTTATTAACAGAATTTAATTTTTAATTACTTAGGTATATCATCATCCCCTTGCCCTGGTCCCAATTAATTACTTGGGGTCGGCGCAGTATCTCTTCTTTTTCCACACATCCTTGTCAGCCGTCATGTTTTCATTCACCCCTTTCTTTTTCATATCTTCAGTCACGCACTCCATCCATCTCTTTTTTGACCTTCCTCGGCTCGCCCATCTATCCACTTTCATGTTCATCACTTTTTTTCCTACATATGATTAATTCCTTTTCTTAATGTGCCCATACCACGACAGACGGTTTCTTTTCATCTTTTCTATCACAGGAGCTACTTTCAGACTTACCCTAAAGTATTCATTTCTGACTCTGTCACTCCGTGTTATACCACACATCCACCGCAACATTCGCATCTTTGCAGCATGCAGTCGTCTTTCGTAAGTCTTCTTCGTTGACCATTTTTTTTTCTTTTTCAGCACAGCTGCTAGCTCCCTTGACCTACCATTCATGGTACCTACATTCCAACTTGCATACCTCAATCTCATTTCCCGGGCTAGTGTCTTACGTTGCCCCCGCCCGGGCTGATGTAACAAACCTTGCCCATTTCTCATAGGAACCGGGTGCTGTCCCTGCGCGTCGGCTACGGGGGACGGCCTAGGCCCTGTCACCTTTCTTATTATACATACTGTATAAATGTTTTGGCAAATGTTTTACGGCCGCCCGCCTGTCTGACATCAACTCTCCTTGGGGCTTTCATTCTTTTGGTAAAGGGGTAGAGATAGCGTGTGTTTGGCGAGAGATATTTGGCCTGATCGTAAGGATGCCACAGTCCCGGATAAGGAAGTAGTGGGAGACTCCAACAGCTCGGGGGGCCGAGATCGCGAACTCATAGCCCTGTTCCATGACTGGCTAGATCAATGGAAAAGGCATCCCCTGACCATTTATTAATATTTCTTGAAGGAGATTTAGAGTATTTTAGATATTCAAGCATAATAAAAATTTAAAAATTAGGCACTACCAAGGAGATTTGTTACACAAAATAAATTTCTGAACGCACGCCTTAATATTTGACAGCCAAAAAATGTCAATCCATTGTCATGAGAATTCTGCATTTTTAACATCTAAAATACGCAATAATTCGAATGTTATGGATACATATTGTCGATTCAAAATGCTTATTTTAATACGTTCTTTTATTTGAGGGGGCCTCTAACTGCATCGACGGGATAAACATTAAATGACAGGAAATTTTGTATGGTGTTAAAGTTCAAAATGACTTAAGTATCATTACGAACCTTTTGTATGGGAATATAGAAAAGTATTATTTTTAGACCTTTTCAGGCAATTATTAAAATGTATCTCTCCGTAAGAACAATCCTCGTACTTCAAGGAATATTATAAAAAAAGAATTAGCGAAATCGGTTCAGCTGTTCTCGAGATTTGCGCTTAGGAATATATCGAGCAATTCATTTTTATAACATAGAACTCCTCCACTACGATTTAAACTTTATTGTATTGTATTAAAGTTCAAATTGACTTAATTATTAAAACGAAACTTTTGTATGGATAAAGAAAACAATGAAAAGTCCCACGGGAACGCTATCGAACGGGATAAAAAGTATCCTATGTCCGTCTCCTGGCTCTAAGCTACCTCCCTACCAATTTTCAGCCAAATCTGTTCTGCCGTTCTTGAGTTATAAGTGGTGTAACTAACACGACTTTCTTTTATATATATAGATTTCTGAGCGCTATTTTTCTATTGTGTTGTGTTACGAGTTACGACTACTTTGGTTTCATTACTTTATAAATGTTGTTATTTCTTAAGTTGTACAATTATATATTTGTACTAATTCTCCAGAAAAAAAAGAAAATTTAGTCCACATGAGAAACTTACTGCGTTTACTGCCACTACTTAAATTTCAGATGATACATTTCAACTTTCTTAAAACGTAGAGCTTTGTAAGTGAACCCCAACGAATGATTTGATACTCCATCTGAAATAGAATATGCTTTCACGCATGCCTAAAAAGGGGGCATTGCGTTGAAGAGTGCTCATTAAAAATCAATTGAAAAGACTCAACAGAACAACAAATATACTCTGCTTAGAGGTTTTTTCTACTAATTTGTAGCTAAATCCGTGAAAAAATAACATTTAACTGGATTCTTATATAATTATGATATAAAAGTACAAGTTTTGTGTAGTGGGTTCCAAAAACTACGAGAGACTTTTTAGTCCCACAAACATTCAGATACAAATTTTTTGTTGATCACATAAGTATTTTTTTCCGGTGCGGGGGTTGAATCCGAAGCCTTCGTTTCACAAGCCGGTATGCCAACTGCACCACGCGGACTTTAAAAGTTTTATATAAGGTATTTTCTTCATCTGCCTTCTTATTAAGTTTTTTTAACCTCTAAAAAAAATCGTCTGAAAGATTCATAAACCTTTTTAGTACATTTAATAGGTACTGAGATTGAGTATAATTTGCTAATTTCCATTTTCTTGTAACATCACTGAAAACTCTTATTTAAAAAAATATATAACATTGTTTAATTGCTTAGTTTACGAGCTTTCACTACTTATGGCTTTTGTTACAACTATTAGCGGCAATAATATCGGTAATCAAAACTAACAATCGCCACAACCATGGTGGGAACACGACGCGCTTTTACATATTCAATTACTCAACCTAATTCCACTTGTAATAAAATAGTCGGGGTCAAATTACAGACAACGTTTTAGGTACATTTTTATTGTAGTCGTGTTACACCGTCGCTAAAAATATACTCGATGTTTTATTTTATTTTGAAAAAACGACTTGGCCTAATGGATAGATTGTTTTCTTTATTTTGTACGTCTTGGATTTCATTCCGAAATTCAGATAATACATAAACCACGTGAAAATTAAACAAAATAATATTTTTTAAAAATACATTTTAGATGCAAAATGAGCCGTAATTTTTTTAGAAAGATCATAAATATAAACATGGAATTATTAGTAACAGTACGGAGTCTAGAATTGTGTTCAAAAAGTGACAACATGTTCGCTTCCTATAACGTGGGACTGATACATAGTTTGCCAAAGGTAGGCGCAGAAATGCATCTTTGCTTATCGCTTTCGAGGCATATAGGCGTGATGATGTGTGAATCTAACGAAAATACTCGTATTTATGAACATTACACATACAGACATCCTACGCATACATCATTATCTCAAATACGTACATACGTGGCACTGCAGGACACGAGCCTCGTCTAAAACTGAAAGGGGTTAAGCCTTAATTCATCACATTGGCACATTAATGATGATAGCCTGTAGACCAAATAAATTCTCATGTAGGAACTTTTTTAAGTGCACATATGTACTCGTGATATTTTCCTTTACCTACAAATTAAGTGATTTCATTTTGAATATACACATAACTGTTGAACTCGCTATCGCCGAGTTTTTGTCTTGACTGCGTGCCTATAACTTCGGAAAGTTTTGTTCACAAAACTATATCTATCCTTTCAATTTTTTTATAGAATATCAATAATAATAATAATCACTCTTTATTATAATCACACAAATTTTACATAACAAAAGGTTTCCCTGACTTCTGCACTAGTAAAAACTGTGTTGCAGAAGTCAGTGTAAGCAAGCAAATGAAGTAGTTTATTACATACAAAATTAATTAACAGTTTCACTGAGATATTAAAAGCTAATATTGTTAATTACAAAAGTCAATAACACCGGCCGACTTGGATTGAACCAGGGACTTCTAGAATGTAAGGAAAATACTACTGCCGCATGATCATGAGGTAGTCAACTATTTTAATTTCTGAACAGTAAAGTATACAGGTACTGAACGAGTGTAGAGCTTATTATTTCGTCGTAGCCCGTAGATTTATTTTCTTTTCATACCAGCCTTGTGGACTTCGGCGAAGCATCTTTCATTTAAGTGCGTGCCGGCGGTGACCTGGGTTTCAATGTCGGAGGGCAAATTACGAGCATCATAATAAATTAAGTTTACATTTTAGATAGCCTATATAATAGGGTGTCCCAGCTTAGTAGGGCGATTTTTTTTTTCTCGAAATTAGATACGCATACCCTCTATATTTTTTCTAATTGACCCTAATAACTCAAATACGAAATATTATCGAAATTGGATAGCGGTAACCCGTGCCGACTTGATGGCAAAGTTTTAAGAAAAAAATTGTATGGTAATTGTAGAGCACATATAAAAACTTAATTTTTATTTTCAAAATTATATCCTATTTCACCGGTATTATATATTTATTATTAAAACAGGAATATTTGTGATATTTTAATCTTAAAGTTTTCTTTTTACTGTTAGGATAAATCACAGGAATAATTGCTTTAGTTTCCCTTTAAAGGTGACTTTTTCACGAAAATTTTGCATTAGTATAACTGCAATTTGCAGTATCACTAGCGACTTTTAGTGTCATTATTTATTTCTTAACTGCTTGAAAAAAAGTATAACTAGTCTGTGAAGTAAGCAACTCATTGAGAAAAGTGTCAAAATTTTTAAAACGATTGAAGAAGAGCAAGACTAGTTTTTGATCGAAATAAAGTCGTTTATATCTGTCTAAAAAAGTAAATCACGCAGATATCTTTCCAGGGGATATGAATTGATGGATCCTCTTTAGTTAAGCTTTAAAATATTATCATTTTTGGTTCCTGGTCTCCATCATAGTCCATCCATCATAGAGACAAGACAGCTACTTCGTGAACCAAAGACCAAAAATGCTGAAAAATATTCTGTATAGTCATTTCTGAGTTAATTTTATTGACAATTTCCCAGGGTTTCAAAGTATTAAGCAAACATAAGTCGTAGTAAGGTGTCGTCACTGATAATATACAATGCATCCAAGCCTTAACATGGTATATAGCGATGCAAATCTAGATGTCTAATAGTGCGACTTTTTATTAGTAATTTACAATTAAAAAATAAGTTACGACATTTTTAATCAATTAATTGCTTCGGCCATCATCGTGTCTGGTACATAGAACTTGGAGATCGAATAGTCAATTTTCTTTCTGTATCACCACCAAAGAATATGATTATAGCTATAACTGTTAATTCTTGATAGCTAACCCTTAAATTTCCTTCATAATTCTGTCCGGTAAAACAATGTATATCTAATTATATAACTATATCTATTATCTAGATTTATTTTTATCAATTAAAGGGTACCGGCGTGTGCAATATACAAAAAGTAGTCCAAGCTTGTAACAAGCTCTTGACGACACTGTACGAACACATCTTGCGATTTTTCCGCATTATTTGTTGATCTCTTCAGAGTCGGTATAAGGCAACTTATTTCTTAAAATTAGTTTATTAAAGCTTAAATAGGCATATAAGCCCTTTAACAAAAAATAATTAATCTCGAATAGTTAGATTTGCGATTTACAAAATTCAATTTTACTTCACGAATTTTATTAAACAGGACTGCCAATATTTGCTCTTTACAGAGAAGTTTTAAGCCGTTATTTTAATGTTTTGCACCCCCCTATTAAAATTTGCCTTTGAAATCTTAATCTGACATATTGATTAAACAAAAAGAGGCGTTTACCAATACAATAAACAAGCAACCACGAAACTTCCATGCGAATATTGCGACGCGCCGAAGTACATACAAAGTATGTAAGTACTGAAATACATGAATGCAAGTCGGCACGGGTTGCAGTGGTCCTAAGTTCATGAAATTTTATTTATGAGTGTTTTAACAACATTCAAAAATAATTAGAGGGTATGCGTTGACAAAAAAGATTTTGATTTTTTTGGGACACCCTACTATATAAGGTTGTATAATTTTTTATACATACCATTTCAATGCTGTCTACACACATGCACTGATAGGATAGGGATGCGTGCTATCTTCATATAGATATATGTATACAGATACATGTGCATTGTGCATGGATAAAAAAAACGGAAAAATTATATTTTAATAAACACTTTTGCGAAACAAAGAACCAGTGAAGTCACACTATATAAACCTTACATACAGTAGTATACCATAGACATATAAAACAAAATCTAATGAAATGCTTAGGACTAAGGGACAATAGGCAGTCTTATCACTAAATTCGATCAATCAATCAATCAGCCTATCGCGGTCCACTGCTGAACGTAGGCCTCCCCAAGAAAGCGCCAACCATCCCGGTCTTGAGCAGCCCTCATCCATCCGTTTCCCGCCACCTTTCTCAAGTCGCCGGTCCATCGTGCAACAGAATTTCGATACAACAAATCCGATCACTACCAGACTAATTAATTTTCAATAAAAGATGGTCACTGAGTAATGGAAAAATAACTTATACCTACTTACACTAGTACTCGCATTCTTATATCAAAATTGATTTAACAAAACTACCTAAACAACCATACATTCTCGAACTAAGATACTCTCAATCACATGTCTATCAACAATCGTGTTAAAATGATCGCCTTAATTGTAATAATTGCAATTACAATAATCGTTTCGACTTAATACATTATTGTTATACATCACTTTATGCGGAGGGACGGTCCTATTCCGCAGCGCATGCCTGAGATCATATTAAATTTATAAGCTGTTAATAGGATAGTATGGAATGTAATTATTATAATACAGTGTTACGTGGCAGTGACATGGCCTGCCATTTCGTAGTGAACGGCAACATCCGCCGCGCGTCTGTTAACAAGATATTACAATTATATACCTGAGCCTACACGCCGGATACATTAAACCGCTGTTATGTTTGGCTATCCACACTTCCTGAATGCCCAAACACCATTAGCGGGGAATTAAGTTGTAGAGTATAAATTTATATTGATTAATGTCAGAATTTCCGTAATCCTTACATATACTTACATATGTTATAAACTAAAGCCTAAACCCTCTCTTCTGCAGAGGAGGCCCGTGCCCAGATGTGGGACGCATATGGGCTAATGCTGATGACGTACATGTCAATTGTTATATTGTATGAACTTCTAATGTAAGATGCTAGAAACCTAATAGAATTAAGCTCGCTCTTGCTAAATGGCTCTTAAAACACATCTGCCGGACCACAGGTCCACAGGTCACGGGTCATTCCGGTGGAAGGAATGCATAATTGCGTACTCCCTCGTGGTATTAGGCGTACTGTAAGTTTTCTTACGTACACCTAAGTTACTTGACTACGCCACACTTAATTTTGCTTTTAAGCATACGATTGTCCAAAAAACAGTTACGTTGTTAATGGAGGGAAATTCCTCAAAGTAATAGTTTGGTCAGATATTTCATAATAGATTGAAATTGGAGAATATTTACATATTAGACACTGATGAGTATATTTTGATATGAAAGTCATGTCGCTCTTTATCTATTACCAGGAATTTGTTTTAGTTTTAATACATTGTTTTTGTTGACAGCCATCCGTTGATACTAACAGCAAATCTGGGAAACAAAGGTAAAACATTGTTTGTTTTCTTTTTATCCTTGATACGAGACTGTTATTTGAGTATACATTTAGTAAATATTTAATAAATAAACATTTAGTTGGAATTATGTAGTCGTTAATAATTATTATAGGTATTGCCAGCCCCGTGGCGCAGTTGGCTAGTCCCAGCTTGTACAACAAGCCGTGGGTTCTCAATGTGACTTTTGGGCGTACGTATTTATTTATTTTAAAATGGTGTGTGGGAGTATTTATTTATTTATATTTTAACTGCTGATCATTCATAAATAACGATCTATATGTGCTCTTAATTTACTCAAAAAGCTCTTACCATCTAAAAAATAATTGTTTAAAATCTTGTTGACCAGCTATTTAAACGGTATATGAAGTCCCGTACCACAAACGCAATCTTAAACTGACATACGATACTAAGTTATAACTACAAAAAGTTGCAGTAGCCAACTAAATATAACTCTACAATCCAATCTTAAGTTCGTTAAGCTAGCTACATATACGTGAAATGAAGATCAACTGCCAATATGTTGGCAGAATTCGAGATTAAGTATCGATACTGGATTCTGTCGGAGTCGAAAACGGGTTAATAATTTCCACCAGACAGTTTTACCTTTGCGGTATCGTGAGCCACAAATTGATAGCACGGTTCGTTAGTGAAAAGGGAAAATTATCTCAAATTCGTAGATTGCCACTTTTCTTATTTATTGGAATTTTAAATTATTCTAAATTGGCCGATGGGCACAAAGGGTTGTGCAAATTCTATTCATATTATGCTTGAATAATTTCTGTGGAATTCCTTTACAAAACATTTTCGGGCGAAATTATCTTTTAATGACGTTGTGTAGCGGCGAATTGCATTAATCATGTCAAATATAGCAAAGGCTCCTTGGGGGCGGGATAATATTACGTTGACTGAGAGACTATTTGGTGTATAAGCAATTTATTCGATAGAAAAAATGAAATTACGTTATTTGAGAATACAATGAATAAGGCGGGATATTAATTGCTCGTCAAGAGAAATGATACAGCATAACGTAATACGCACAAAGAATAATTGAAAAGGCGCAGAAATCGAATTCTATCAATTAACTATCAGTAAAAATATTATATTTATGAGTCGTCAGACATCGTTGTGTCCCTATTTTCAATCTGCAACTTTTCTGTAGTCACTTTATATGTTACCGTATACGAAGGGTAAAAATGAAAGAGGATACATGTATTATAGATATAAATGCACCATCATTGTAAAAGATGCTATTTCTTTTTAAGATTTTTTAAATGAATACGCAAAGGAACATCCATTACTTTCCATATACATACATATGTATGTACAAAGATATATAATGTAATACTCATTTCATTAGTATGATACTTACTTTATCTTTTCCTTATTTCTTCGTATTTTAAATACAATGGGAACCAACTTTTAATAAAAACATATTTTAAATACGTCAACCTGTAGCTCTTAATACTCGGATGTAGATGTTCTTTTTGAAGTCACTAATAAAATTGAATATTTCAAAGAAAAAAGACTGTAAGTTTCTAGGCTTAAACTTCAATCTACAAATGCACCAAGTTTCCTGTACGGGTGAAAAAATAACATTTCAAATTTTAAAAAAATGTTGAAACGTACAATTTGACAAAGAGCCGTGAGCTCGGACGCTCTGCCGGAGACCAATCTCATGTCTCCCGATGTCTTACAATGGTTTTGTAAAAATAGTTACAGTATAACTTCAGTACTGTGTTTTGGTTTCTTATTATAGCTTATTACTCGAAGAACAGGATGGAGAACGAAAGACTACCTCGTGGTCTCGCGACAAGTATTTGACGTGCAATTTAGAGGTTCTATTCTCAGGTCGCGCGAAATGTTATTGATTTTTTCTGATAAATAATTCATAGTGGCAGCAGGGCAAAAAATGACCTGGGAAATGGGAAAAGACTCGCCTCCTGTAAAGTGGGACTGACTGAATATTGATGCAGAAGTGCGCCTCTAGCCTTTTAGGGATACATGCGTGGGTAAACCTCTAAGTGTGTCTTAACACTCCGGAGTAGATCTTCCTCTTAAGTTGAGAGACTTTTAAGCTAAGTTACTTACATTTTGACTGGATGTTCCAACCAAGAGTAAAACATTTCTGAGATATATTACATGACATAACGATCTAGGTCTAGTGATCAAAAGTGTATTTTTATACCCACAACATAGTAAATACAATGCTTATGCAGCGTAGGCAGACCACTGCACTTACTGCACCCACGTTGTCAACTATGTTTTAATCTCAAGTAGGTAGGACGAGATTATTTAAGAATTTTTAATCTTTCTATTGAGCGCTCTCTAAGGCGCAGCGTTGGACAGACGACCAACGGGGTGGATGGACACCCACAAGGTGGATTGACGATATAACAAAAATAGCGAAAGCCGCTGAATGTAGAAAAAATGTAGAAAATTACTGAAACATTGAGAAAGAGCGTAAACGAAACCTTAGCAGTTATGGCCGTGAAAATTCAATCACAGGTAAAGATTTACAACAACTTTCACAGTCAAATTATTCATTCATTGTCTTTTATTAAACCAATCGTCACTAATTTCAGTACTCATACAATCACAATGATGAAGTAACACAAAGCAAATTATTGTTCTTCAAAACCGAAGCCAACACAAATTGGATAGACTTTAATACAAAGATGAAGCCACACTAACCTTGTTTCATATAGATTCATAAATTAGTATACTGATAGGTAAAGAAAAAATCAACCTTAGTAAGTTACTGGGGAACTCGGTGCCCTTTACCGTGCCTGCCCAAATTAGAATATTGGTACGTTACAAAGGGAGTAAACCAACTTCACTTTTTTCCATATTTCTCCGTAATAAAGCACTTAACGTTGTAGACTTAACAAAGTTTATAAAAGCGGAGTTCATAAGGCGGCTTTATTAGATGATTTTCAGGTGTGGAACAGCTGACGGCCCAGATATTAATTTCTGATGGTTCTCGGTGAAATCCCCGAGGCTATAGAGAATTTTAATGACTGTTCGTGATGTCAAACCGTTACAGATTTCATTTGATACGCTCGTATTGAGTCTATAATTGCTGAGGATTATAAGGGAGAATGTGTTTTAAACTATATATTGGAACTAGCCCATCGCATTACTCATTCAGATAGTTAGACGATTACGGCTTTGTTCATTTGAAGCGGATCCTGCCCCTCGATAACAAGCCGTGAACATTCGCCAAGTTTCGGGATGAATCGCTTACAGTCATAATTTTGTTACGAATTATGAGCAACGAGATCTGTTTGTCATTGTCAGACAACACGAATAGTTTCGAAAAGCTTTTATAACAAAATTTTCTGAGGAATTTGAATTAATGTTATATGATTGTACTATAATATTTAATTCAACGTGTATGCAATTCATTACATACAATCAAAAAGAGTTCAGTCTTGGTCTCGTTTATGTAGTTCGTCTGAATTCACATACTTCATGGTTCGTCACTATGTTTATCTTAGCCTATTACGACAGGCCAGGACCCATAAAATCTGGACATCTATATTGCAAATCTGCGACTAATTCCCCGAGTCAAACAAGGCAGATTAGAGAGGTAAATAATTTAGAAACATTATAAGAACAACCCTATTATTAAAAGTTGACACTATAAATAAAGATATTCTATCCTTTTTTTGGTACCTTATATTTAGCAAAATCTTTAACAATATAGTTGTAAAATTCGGTGTGTTTGCTTTACTAACGACGCAGGAGTGTTTATGTGTGAATCTGTTACTGTGTACACAGGCAGTGCGACCCAAATAAAAGGGTCTGCTCAAAGGTGTCCTGCTAAGCAGATTGGGGGCTACGTGACAAGACATTTAAGTGTCCTTCGCCGGCGTTAATCATCTAGTTACCTGATATTTGCTTTTCTACCGTCTTATTTGAAGTTCTAAATTATTTCTTACGAAAAAATTCAAAAGAATTCTACGAAACAAATGACATTTGAGGTTTTGTATTGTAAGACCGTGTCGCTCATCCATTATTAAAGTGGCATAAACAAAACTCATAGGAATTGACTTCGAGAATTTCTGTAGTCAAAAATTGTTAACTATCTGAATTTTAAAGCTGTCCAAGAAAATTTTGTGTCAGTGTCGCAGCGGCCCGTAAAATATAATAACCTTCCTGCTACATACATTCCGCCAATTTCACGTTTTGTGTTATGGATGGGTTCATAAGTTGCAGGTACACAAACGTTTACCCGTCCCTTATTTACAAACAACTTTAGTTCTGTATATTCAATAACTTAAGTGCAAATAAGGTAAGCCCATGTAGACAGCGAAGATATTAAAATTTTGTTTTCCTACCCAAACATCCCGAGAATCCTAGACCCTCGTCATCTGCGGTCTCATGTGCACGCTCCGACACCCAGTTAAATATTGCTCAGATATAAATGTTATTTTCCCTTACTATTATTATTCACAAAGCCATTTTAACAGTCAAATACTTGTGTTGAATTCGTGACACAAAACTTAGAGTTAGCACCTTGCACATTTCAGTTTATCTTATTTTTGAATGATAAAAAACGTGAATGGTATACAATGATACATAAACAAAGAGCGTAATATTCAACTTCTGGGACGAAGTGTGACAAATACCCTGTAGACCACGATTATGAGTCCCTTGTCAAGTCAACTTTTTGTGGGATTCACAAGATCAAAAAATCTCAAGTAGTTTTAATACTCCCGACATCATACATGAAATTTAATATGGGTCCAAAATAATGTTGACTGTTGGTTACTTATATTAAATTAATGCTTTTGATGACACACTGACTTAAAATAATAATTAATTAAAGGAAGAAATTTAAAAACAATTTAATTGAACCATTATTTACAAATCCGATACAAATGGTAATGGTAATACTCGGTTCATACAAATTTAAGCTTTTATTGAATTACTATACAAAATGTGTGAAGCCACTCGGCTTCCGTTTACGGCGCTAAGAAGAGCAAAGGTTTTCCATACAAGCCTCATAAATATTCACGCGGGTTTTAGGATAGTGAACTGAAATTTGAATAATCGGGATTCTCTGGTGATTTTAATTTCAATCTTATTCCTTTTACGAAATCTATACAGGGCTCGCTCGAAATTGTATATTTTATTTCAAAACAGTGTCTATAAATTGTGAATTCTGCCCTCGTAGATTGAAAGGCCGAAGACTTTTCAAATTGATTATGATCAAATAGAAATTCCAATAATAGCTGTAAACATTCTCAAATATGTCTAGTCAGACGGCGTGGAATCCCCTAGGTCTGTGACTTCTTGTTCGTCTTTATTCATGTGAAAATCGATCTCTATTGTCTATTAATTATTATACACTTATTTCAAATTTATCGGTTATTATAGTTACATAAACACAAACGTAATCCCACTTTGAGATATTCATCGTGTTGTGAGTAACTATACGAAAGACTCACAAACACAAGTGGCAACAAGCAAAAGCTTGCTTTTCTGCATGAACCTTAACAGAAAGATCTTAAGTACAGGAATTTTAATTTGATAACTATTTTTATAGAGGTTTTACGATTGTGATGGTAGTAGTAATTTTATTATATCCATCCTGATGACATAATATGTGCGAAGCCCGCCTAAAAACACCAAATTGGCAATTCATTAAGAGGAGCTCCAATAAAAAATCCTCGATTTCGACTCGAATGCATACAGAGGACTATGCCATTTGGCGAAGCGAAAGAAGTAATAAACGTAACAATTAGTAATCCAAAGTCTCTGCCTAACACAATGAATAACAGAAATGTATTTGTCTATGAATCAATCCTGATAGAGGAACGGAACATAACTATACAAATTGTAACGAAACATCTAAGCTCGAAGTTTCACGCGGCCAAGTTAAGCCAAGTTTGAATTCAATTAAGGCTTTTAGGTTTATTAGTATCAAACGGCAACTTTCCGAGGTTAAATAATTTGTTTTAGCCTATTGAATTAAACGTTTCACATAAAATTAATTAGTAACTGTTTTTGTTAAATCTTCATTTATTCGAAGTCTGTTACGGTGATTTGAGAATAGAGTATTGTAATATATCTAACTATCTTTTGTAATAACTTTTATGAATGGCGTTTGAGCATAATTTTTTAAATACTAAAAAAAAGTAATCAATTAAATAGCTCAGTTTTGAAGCCTATGTAATAAACGCGAGCCTATCGACAATTTTCGTCCACATTTTCCTACTCTGAGCTTATACTGAGAGGTCACTAAAAAAATACAATAACGTCATGCCCGACTCCGGAATCTAACCCAACATCTCTAGACTGCGAGATAGTCGTAGCAATACAAGGATGTGATTAATTCGGACACCGTCGATCCAAAAGATTCAGCTAATCGTAACGTCATAGTTGGCACATTTGTATACATCGATCAAAACGTCACTTGTATATAACACAAGAAATTAAATTTTAAATATCAATGCCGACAACTTTAGGCACTAAAATTAGTACAAAATTTCAGGCCAAGCCATAAATTTTAAACAAGATATAGATCGGAGCTATAATATATTGCCGCTTGGCTTCGTTCTTGAAACCTATTTTGACAGTCTCTCAAAGCAACGCTACGCTTCAGCGACTGAAATTAAAATGGCTATTTTGGGCAAACATATTTTCCATATAATATTTAATAAAACGGTAAATTGTGCGGGCATTCAATAGGAACATTTTGTATGTTATAAATAGCTTTACATTTTATTAGCAATAATTTTTACCGTACAAAAGGTGACATAGAATATTTTTTGTAATTAGATTTTATTGCGTATGGATATTTTTGTAACTATTAATATATTAGGTAGCATGTCAAGAGAAATTCCTTTTGATAGCTACTAACATTTTTATACATAAGTAATTGAATTTGTATGTGTATATTAATTGATACTCAAAATACTAAACTATCCACTGGATTATCAAAATACCTGTATTTACTTGGATGGACCTTACAATTAATAACACAATTTTGAAAAATCGCTTAAGGTAATCAACCAGGCATAACAAAGGGGTAAGATTAGAGAAGTTAGTAAACAAAAATTTTGTCCACTTTTATTCGAATCTGTTTCGAATTCGAGAAACTTCTTTATTTGTTAAAACAAGTTGGCAAACCCTAAAATGTAAAAATAGCAATGCTGAAAAACAAAATCTGCTTGTTTATCTATTGGGTCCAATTCAAATTTATTTTATTTTTTTTGCTAGGATAAAAGATGTTTAGTTTATTTTAGAATCATTAAAAAAGAAAAATTACTCCAAAAATGCGATCCTATTTAATTCCGTTAAAATAACTTTTATTAATCTTAAAACGTACTAATGGTAATAAGAGTATGAAAAAAAAACAAACATCTTACATTTAAGCCCCAAACAAACTCACCATTGATACGAAAATCAGCGGCCAAATAAGAAATAAGCTTATCGCGAAATTTCCAAGTGTTTCTTTTTGACGTTTAATAAATTCATTTCCAAGTGGCCCGCCTTGAGACAGGGAGTTTTGACAATTTGAAACGATGCAAAGCCGGGACCAAATGCCGTGCCTACGTCTAGGAGGATTAGAGCCGGTGGCCTCGGTGGCAGGGTTGCGTGCAAGCAGACACTCGCCTTATCTTGTTACTTGGCTGTCCCTGTCACATGTCGCAACCCTAGTGCACTAAATGCCGAGCTTTGTTCGCTGTTGTTCTTTGACAAAACGTGATTAGATGACGACAATGAGCTTGGCTATCTGACACATTCACATCAGCGTAACTCATATTTGAGATAAATGAGATGTAAACTTAGGCGTGTTAGGATATCATTAGTGCAGTTTGACAGCGATTTCTCCCTCTTATTTTATAATGTCAATCAAACTTAGTGTACTATCAAAGTTACTTTGTATCTAAGGGAACTAATACCCATGTTAAAAAATAAATGAGTAAACTGGTGACCTGGCTTGTTCATTAGAGCCATAAGAAATCCTAGGACGGTGGTCTGTATGTCACCAAAGCGTGGTAATAAGAAGTATATTTATTTGGCAAATTTGAACAACAAGGACAATACAATAAAAAAGGAAATGTTCATAAAAAAACGCTGATTAAATATTTTCCTGATCAACGCAAATAAAAATGCAGTATAAGTCATATGCGACGCATTGTTTCAATAAAAATTTGAAAAAAAGTCGTAAACGAAAACTATCTTTCATTTCTTTCACAGAGCAAACATAATCAGATCATAAATAATCTTTATAAGGCGTTGTATTGTAGTGTTAAAGAGGTGCTTGTATAAAAGGAGCATCTTAAATGTGGGTTGAAAAACTAGAATTCTTGGTATAAGCTCCCGGGGCGAGACAAAACGTCCTCACATCTAGACCGGGACAAGCACTAGAATATAAAAATATTCGTCCCGAGGCAGCTATCGGCGTTGCACCTCCACATTTCCAGCTACCATTTTGTGAGCATCACGTAATTTTTTAAGGATTGTTATACTGCGCCGTTGATTTCTATAATTGTACTAAAGTTTATTCAGGTTTTTGTTTTTTAATGTTGCTTTAATTTAATGTTTGAAATCAGTAAAGAACATTTTTTTGAAACAAAATTTCACACTCTGCTCCAGTATACTTTACTTCCCAACAAAAAAAAAACAAAATCAAGAGAGCACATGCAAGACGAGGGACGTAATGGAACATAAGCGGTTGCCTTGGCCGAAAATCGGTTGGGAGGATTATTATTGAAATGAAATAATATTTATTGAATCTATAAAATGTCAAACACATCACTTAGATTCAGTCCTTTCAAATTTTACCCCCCTGTTCGGAAGGCAGTCATCACTAAAGAAGAACGGGCAAGAAACTCTAGTGTTGCTCTTTTCCTATTACTTTATGTCCATAAATGCATGCTTCTTATATCTAGATATTAAAAGCGATATATCCCGAGTCAATAAATTCGTAATTTGCTTTGTACCTAGAGGCTATACAGAATCTATTCATATTTCTTCTAATATTGCGTGATATCCTGAAAATTTATGTAAAATTTCCAATATTCTCTCCGACAATGTATGATTTGTATTTTAGAAACTGTCTTAAACATGAATTCCTAAAATCCACTCACTCATCTAGTGATATTATTACAGTTGTAACCCAATATTACAATTACTGTTATGTTGAAGTTATGTTTAATTAATGAACCAATAATTATTCGCTAAGGGCCTCGCGACGTACTCGCTCAGTCGTACATCCCTTGGCTTATTATAGGTTCACGATAACTTGTATATTAGTCAATTATCTTGGGATGGATCCCTGCCACCGCATTACTTATGCCACAAATTATTTACACTAATAGGGACAGCTTCCTAACCACAGACGTATAGTAACGTCACCAGTCTCTCCGTTTAATTACTTCGAAACCCAATGGTAATTATTCCCGCCAAAATGTTAAGCGGCGAATACAATACCAAATCAGTCATGGTTAAATATAAGATGAAAGGTACGGCTATTGCTAAGCGGACATTGAAAGAGAAATTCTATTGAATATTCGTCCTATTATTTTGGTATTCAGCATTATAATTGGGCAAAAATTATTCACGGAAAGTGTACAGGGTTATTTTTGTATTATAAATATATTCTAGGTATACAATCATATACGTATAAGATTCTTAAAATTTTATCACTTATTACGATCGTTTAAACTTGGTTTGTTTTATTTGGCAGATGGTCATAAAAATAGGTTAACAAAACGTACTTCGGAACTACCAAGAACTGAGCAATATTTCATTTATATTTGGAGCGCTATTTCCGTAACAAAATTAATTATAAAATACAATCCAACCATAAATCTTCAATTAATCAATGAAGGAGGGAATAAAAGCTGTGTAGCCCCATTATGAAATTGCGAACGACCGACCTCGTCCCGTCCGAATCAAGTCCAAACAATTGGAGCAAATTAACAAAAGTCAACATTTAGCTGAGTGTAAAGTGGGGACGTATACAAGCCGCTGCAGCGCTGCATCCACCGCTATCATGTAAATGAACACACAATACATGTAACCGAATATTCATGAGCATGTAAAGCTAAGGGTAGGAACGCGTGTCCTACAACCGCTAGAACGCGATAAAGCCGCTGAATGCTACTTACGCTGCATTTCAAATTACTTAATTTGGGAGAGGAAATAAGAACGGGCGTCGGTATGGCTCCGTAGATGTTTTGACTGTGCTTTCCAGGAAGATGAATTTATTTATGTCCACCAAAAACTTTCTTGGAAAATTGGTCTGCTTATAAATATACATTTTAGACAGGCCGTGACATTTCACTGGGAAATGTATAAATACAAGAAGTGTCTGACGTTTTTTTGTAAATGTCAATGAAATTCAACAATAAAAATAAGTTATTTCTACAATGACTGTAGTTATGGTAATAAGCAAATTTACATGGAGCACCTCTTAATTTCGAAGTTAGATGCATAGTAATCTCAGATGAGTATGCTAGTCTAAAGGGGAAGTTATAAACTTATCAGGGTAGCTTAACGTGATCTAATGGCATTTTTGTTGAAATCACACAATATTTTATCATGAATTAATCATTTTTTATCTTAAACATGCCACATAGCGTAGGATAAGAAAAATATAAGTAATTATAAAGGTGTAGGATATTGAACAGAATTTTTGTTAGAAGAAAACACCTGGAAAAGTAGATCATGTAAATATGAAGAAGTTATCTTTCAACATCTTCTTATGGAATAGAGAAATCTTAGAACTGCGTAGAAAAATAAACAATAATATGAGGATAACTATATGAAACCCGCAAAAAGGTACATCCAACGAAAATATAAAACGAACAGTAAAAATATGTGGAAATCCAATTTACTCCCATATAAATTCTTTCCGGCTGCCATCATCATTCGAAAACAGGATGTAATAAACACTTTAAGTAAATATTCGACGAGAGAATTTTTCCCTCGTTATTACTCATTATAATTTTCATTTCATTTTGAAATTGTGATTTTATTTTGTAATTACACAACATGCAGGGATGCAATGCAATGTTTAATTGGAATGCTGTTTGTCATACGTGAAAATATGTTTATCTAACTGGATCTGCCTTGAAGAACACGTAGACACATAAAAGAATAAAGCCTCTTTTTCAAAATAAAAAAAATAAGCAAAGCACATAGCTATTCTACATTACAAAAAAATGTATGACCAATCGAAAAAATAAGTTCCAACAGATCTTTTGAACGGTTGAACAAGGTTGGTACTCAGTTCACCATCGTGGGGAGGTACTATAGTTCTCACGCCATTAATTTTTTTTTCTAAAACACAATTGCTAAGCCTAATTTATGTTCTTTACGACATTTTCCTCACCGTCGGAGTTTACAACACATATATATATACATATATATACGTGAAGGATGTGTTGATAAAAATAAATAAATATATAATACGAGTATATTTTAATTTTCTAAACCCCTTGTCGAAATTCTGTACTATATTTAAATTAAACAACATACTCCTTCTTCAGTATATTTTATCAAAAAGCAATGTATAAAGTGAAAGGATAAAGGATCACGTCGACAGCATATTTTGTAACCACTTTAAATAAACAATCCCTCGGCAGATGCCACAAAAGGTCGCATGTTGTTATGGTGTTGTGACTTTCAACAAACATATTCATGTCACAGAAAATATCTCAAAGAACATGTTTTTCACATAATATTTTGTTATCAAGTAAACGGGAAAAGAATCAGCTAAAAATTTTGTTTGCTGTACATTACCTATCTCATTGATTGTGATGCATAACAAAGGTTTAGAGATTCTAGGTCTTAGTCAACCATGAGGACCTGATATATTTATGCGTAAAGGATTTTCGGGTATATTTCCAAATTCCTATGATCTTCACTAAGTGTTACGGTAGTACTGTGGTACACTGCTTCAAGTCTCTGATGATAAAAATCTGAGGAATGTTTTTGTACTGTAATCCCGCAACTGTTAAATTTTAAAAATATAACAAAGTGTTATATTTTCATGCAAATGACTATCGATCGACACAGTTTAAACCAGCTTTTACTCCAAATAACGTAATTACTTCACGAACAAAAGGAAAGGCAGCATTTTGAAATGACGATATATTTTTTCGCAAAGCCCACGTAAAGCCCTTCTGGCAATTATAGGCCGTTAGAGCAATAATGGATCTATTGGTGTACCATATCGAGGTTTATATCTTAATTACTTATGTACTGTAATGTAGCAAAGTCGTATCTGAGCTTATACCACACAAATCTTTTCTTTTGTAATTAAATAGCGAAAATGAATGAAACTTTGTTGGTAATACAATTGTATATCTTCGTGAAAAGGTTAATTCAGTTCAGTACAACCTACGATCTCAAATCATAGCAGTGCAAAATAACAGCTTTGTTTGATCACCAAAACTAATTAAAACCTGTTGTCCTTTTATCTTATTTTATTTCTTTAGTCTTTGTGCAAGTCTTACACCCACCACCCGAGAAATGTATCTACAGTGTGGTGTGGTTTCTGAAAAAAAATGATATCGTTTGTACTTTACACCCAAATCCTAATATAAACATTTTCTCCTCTCCTTAATCACTCAAAAGAATTCTAAAAAAAATAATCCCTATATTAAATTATTCACACTCAGTTGATAATCGTGGCATCAAGATAAACAACGGATCGCAACACAAAAGGAGTGCCAAACACAATGGGGCTTTTCTCTCTAGAATCACTTGACAGACGAAGGCAATAGCCTTTGTAGGCAGTTTATGTGCTTTGCTCTGTACTCACTAGGGTTTATTAATCCCGAGCATGCGACCCTAGAGTTCCTCAGCTCCGCTTCACAGAGGGCATTAAACCAGGTCACTCCAGTCAAATGAATCTGACATTAGACAGGGCTATTTTTATCACCTTTAGCTTTGGAATTTTTTCTCCTTGTGAATACAAATTGGATGGTAAAAATTTGATATACTTGGAATTAAAACATTTAAACATATCGTCTAAGAGAAGGTTTTTAATGTTGATGTGTAAGGCGAAGACATCATCTACGTGCGCAGACTGAAACAGATTCAAATTATTGTTTTTAATGTCGATGATAATTTCAGTACAAGAAATGATATCTAAATGTTGTTTGTCTATGTTTCTCTGTATCCCTCCGTCCTCTACTGAACGAATAGCCCGCATAAGTCCGCTACTCACCACCTTTCTCAAGCCAAATGCTAGCTAACACTATACTACAAGGGTAGTATTGTGTCATCAATGTATTGAAAAAATAGAAATAATAACATTTAATCGGCAGTTGCCTACTATACTGAGAATTAAAAGAATAAACAACGCCACCGTTTTTATTCGCGAAATACGAAAGTCGACAATGAGACGAGTTTTTTATTTTGTATTATGATTTATATTGCGTTAGAAACCTTTCCTAGTTAGAATTGGACCGCCTGCAGGCATCAGAACAAAACATAAACTTGAGACGGAACCATGACGTTGTTTAGTAATTTCAAAAGAAGACGGCGATGTTCTGTAAATATTCACCGACTCAAACAAAAAATCCTTTGTTTTATGTCCATATTTACACAGGCAGTAAATTGAGAAAATTAATAAGTATTAAATTCTTTTTCGCTTTTTATTCTGGATTCTTTCGGATTATACCTTGTTTTTTTATTTTGTGCTTTATTTTTTTTGGCATTATTTTTATCCTTAACTGTGTTCTTTATTTTTGTTCAAGCACTGAGATGTAAATTATGTTCATCCGGATTAAGACATACCGCCAAAATATTTGCGACTGAAGATCGATGGTTTTGTAAAAGAGGAACACTCAGTTAATTCTTTAAATCATTATCTTAGAAGTACCATTAGATTGCAACCGATTTTTTTTCTATAAATTTTACGAATTGTGTATTTTTATTTCAAAACTATGCTGTTTTTTTGTACTTTGGTTAGAAACTTATAATAATTTATCCCCAACATATTACATTTTATTTAAATCATGTATGATTTAATAACACTGGACAACAGCATTTCTGATGATTGGGTTATGATATATGAAATTGGTCCAATTTTCAACGACAATTTCAAATCTGTAACTGAAATTTTTGTATGAGCTCTAGTTAAAAAAATATGACACATGGCTTGTTTTCATATTAAAACGTTATAAATTTTGGGGATAATCCTTCTTTATTTCAGTTGAAGTCGAAAATACCTTGTTTTTTTTACTTTTTTTCTAAAACTAAAGGCAAAGAGCTATTCTGAATGCTCCAACAATAGCCAGCCATCATTATATGTGTTCCAGGAGCCTTGATAGCGTTCCTCAATCGTACGAATGTCCTGGTGAAGTCGCTCGCTCTGTTTTTCACTTAGATTCCCAAAATTGACAGAAAAATAAGCTAGATAGTTATGAAAATAGTGTACCTCGATGCTCATATTACTTCCGAGCCTTTAATAGTGGCATAATACTTTTTGGACGTCATAAGATACGTCCAAACTTAAAGTTTCTTAGTTCTCAAAAAAATCTGTACTAACAAAACTAACCCATTCCAGGCGTTTTTCTCACTATCTGTCACTGTCTTCATCAAATTGGCTTAGTGTATTAACGATTTCATCAGTGACCCGTCAAAAATACCCGATAAATAAATAAATACCCACTTTTATCTTCCCTGCACTCAGTTTTTGAAACTTTTTTATATTAAAAGTGTCAGTTTTCGCCACAAAATCCATAGATATCTCCAGAGTAGGACCGGACTGAGGTTCAGGTTATATAGTAGGACTTAAAACACGTCTAAAGGCGAACCGTAAGGATGGATATTCCCATTTAACTTGATTTTTACAGCTAATACTAGTTATGTTGACGTAGCAAAAATTACAGTTTTCGTGATGGTTCACGGCTCCTTTCTACATTATAGCGGTTCAATCTATTCCTTTTCCTATTTGTCCTCAAAGTTAGAGACTCAACACACGTTTTGCAATACTTTTGCCGTATCTAAGACTTGTTGTTTATTTGCAGGGAGTGTCGAAAGTAACTTTTATGAGCCTCAATTATGAGCGTTATCACATTCAAAGGGCATTATTTATACATATATTCTCCGCAAATGAAAAAA
The DNA here is from genome assembly GCA_030295005.1 of Cephonodes hylas. NCBI lineage: Eukaryota > Metazoa > Arthropoda > Insecta > Lepidoptera > Sphingidae > Cephonodes > Cephonodes hylas. The sequence continues at coordinate 7,151,457 of AP025377.1, read as the reverse complement.
AATGACTCGAATCATTCACACAAACTCGTAAACTAGAGCTGATACAAAAAAAACTGAGGTCATATCTAGAATCAGCGATGTCAAATTAGTAAACATCAAGTGATAAAAGTCAATCATCATAGAAAAGTGTCAATTTTGTTGTCCAGTGTAATAGATAATGTATAATATAATGTATTATAACTTGATATTTTTTTTACTAGATTATGATTATTTTGACAAAAGATGACAAGCGGTTTTGATTACGACTTGGCAAAAACTAGTCATAAATAATTTTATCCTGCTAAAATTTAAGACAATTTATCTGTGTAATCCTTGCAGTATTTTGTAGCCCGTTACCGGAAAGTTGGTTCTATGGAGTGGCCGCTTAGGCAAACGTCTATTATACTCGGTTGTCGCCCGATTCCGGACATTGCGGTCAGCGCGCGGACGTGCAAAATCTCGACTGGAGGTAAATCGAAATATTGTTTGTCGAGTTATTGTTTTTTTTATCTTGATAAACCCCCGATTTTTTAGCGCTGGTGCTTCGATTTTTAAAATTTAATAGTACCTAATGTCGAATAACCACCTCTAAATCTGTAATCGAAATCCGTTTAGTGATTTACTGTTTAGAAGAAGCATAGAAAACTGACTTCAACATTTTTAATCTTTGTTAGGTTTTGCAACCTCAGAAGCCGATACGACATAATATTAATTATAACTTTAAGAGTTAATGATGCTATCATCATTCTCCTGCCCTGATCCCAATTCTTGTTTGGGGTCGGCGCAGCATGTTTTGTCCTTCCTTCCTGTATGGAAGGACAAAACATGCTGCATAAGAGTTTTGGCAGATGTTTTACGGCCGGCCGCCTGCCTGACGCCAACCCTCCTTGGGAATTTCTATGTTTTAAAGGGAATGGTGTGGGGATAGCGTGAGTTTGGGTACAGGATATTGAGGGAAAGGATATTTGGCCTCATGGTTAGGATGCTACAGTCCCGGATAAGGAAGTATTAGGAGACTGTAACAGCTCGGGGGGCCGAGCTTGCGTACTCGTAGCCCTGTTCCATGACTGGCTAGATCAATGGAAAAGGCATCCCCTGACCATGAGTTAGTGATCCTATATATCCCTAATATTATAATAAAATCTTATCAATAATAAGCACTTAAACTTAATATGTGCCCGAAAACGACAGCATACTCGCCCCGTAAGACGAAAAAAAAGTAAAGTATAGATTATATGAACACGTTTGCTTCCCTTTCGCGGAAACAGAGTGAGTGTACACGTTCCGTAGTCTCAAGTTCAGTATCCAGTTGAGTAGTATTAATAAAGCGTCTTCAGAATAAATAACCCTTCAAATACCACAGGAATATAAGTTCAAAGAACAGAAATCCTGGCCGTAAGGAAATAAGAAAAAAGTTAAGTCACTCATTGTGCCAGTATTAAAAAAGTAAAAAAATCGCAAACGCACTACATCTCGCCTATTAAAAAGGAGAGTCGAAGGGCTCCCGCGGCCCGGGCTTGAGGGCTGTTACTCTTTGAGCAATACAAACGGGACACTTAATCGTGAAACCTTGACGAGTGATCTGCTATCACGGCCTCACTTAAACACTCGACGGCGGTATCAAAGGTCTTGGAGTTACAACTCGAGACCTCGTAAGGGCCGACTTTCTCTGTATAATCGTATTTGCACTGTAATTACTGAAATGTTTACGTTAATGAATTCTTATTTTAAGTGCAAGTTCTACAAAAATAACTTATGCGTTAAGAAGTGAAGGTTTTGAAATGCTGATATTAATATTCATTTTTAAAGGGCAAATTTTATAATGCATTTTTAATTTGAAAAGCGTTTTGCCGACTGAGCTTTCATAATATAAATTTTGTAGATAGATTTAATTAAACCATGGGTTTACTGCTCCTATAAAGACCGATACAGTTTAACAATCAATCCAAAGTTTAAAAGCATAATTCTTCAGCCTTTCTAGAACACATTATAGGTATATAAAATCGCAATAGCTTTTCTAGCTGTATCGAAAATCGAATTATTTAATTTGTGCTTATGATTGTGAAAAGGTATTCATCGTTATGAGTCCATATTTATCCCATTTGTATGCACGGGCCTTCTCTACAACTGAGAGGGCTAAGGTCTTAGTCCATCACGGAGTGTGTCAGAGGTTTAAACCCACGCCCGCCAAAATTCTGGTTTAAGCCTTGAAGCAATCACGACTTCGTTTAACATAATTTATTCATGTTCAATTGCCCAAAATGTATTACCCTATAATAATATACGTAAAAGCTGTTTAGATATGTGGTTCTGCTTTGATTAGTCTAACCAACGTACATCTTCCACAAAATCTCGCAATGTACTGCAAAATTACATTAAGTAATTTCGCTCGTCGAGCGTTCACAGTGCAACGTTCTCTCGAAAGCCGATTAACTATAGATAATTCGAATTTAGCTGGATGACACATCAGCCCTAATGAGAAACGGGAAGTCAGGTGCAAGCGCGTCCCCTAAATGTCTACCCTCTCATACGTGCTTTGAAAACATCGGCCAATGTAAATGTTGAAGCAATTTTGCGAGAATACAAGCCGAGATATAATAGGGTTTTCACAGTTTTTAAGTACGGCTAATGGTGTTGTTGAAATTGTACGTGAATTATGATAATGCATATTTTTATAACCTTATTTTTTTATAAAAATATAACAGCTTTCGCAACTGTTTGTCCTATAGTTTTAATATGAAGCAGAATACTTCATGCGTTGGAGCATTATATTTCGATGAGTTGGAATATCACAAATAAATACCGCAATTATAATTAATATGATAATTATAATGTTGAGAAGAATTATTACAGTCGTCTATAGCTTGGTTAACAATGGTTACGATTGCCGAGACAAAGACTATGCAAGCATGCGAGCCATTATCAGTTGTAGACCTGTGCCTAGCAGTGGGACATATAAAAAATGTAAAAATTTAAAATTATTGATATACTTGAACTTCTTTTAATGCAGGTTTTTAATATCCATGTATATATGTCGTGTAAGTATGTAACTAACACGATCAAATATGGTATGCCAGTTCTGCCGACCAAACCGAAGGATCGTTGCATTCTGACAAAGGAATACGGCCAAACCGCTCGGCACCGGTATGTAATTGTACCGAAAGTGGACGCAATATCTCTTCGGACTCGCCGGCTGATTTAGTGGCGTGTCGAGGCGTTCGTAGGCGTTCGCCTTGATAGCTCCGCGTTGATGTCCTAGAGGCTGGAACGTTTTATGCACTACTGGGAACATTGCAATGTCACGTTTGACACACATATTGCGCACAAATTTACATACGTATTCGCAAACATATGTACATACGAGAACATATTCACGGCTGTATCATTTCTAGCGAGCCTTTTGCCATTTTTAGGGTACATTTACAGGCTCCGATCTACTACCGCAAAACTTTCAAATGGAAATCCCCTAATATAGGTCGCACAAATATCTACAAATAAACACACGAAAATATTTTCATTTTTTTTAATGGGACTTCAAAATCTAAACCTATATAAATATAGTTATTCGAATATGGAAAATCAAAGTGCGGTGAGAGGAAGTGAGATGGAATGGGTTTTAAATTGCATTCGAACAAAGTTTGATTAGGCCGCGAATACCTATAGATGCAGCAGGTAAAAATAAAAAAAAAACCATATCACATTATCAGAGGGATAAAAAAAAAACTATTTACGGGGATTTTTAAATATTTGTCCAACAAAAAGCAGAGCGAGGATTTTGACTCCGTTGTAATTCTTATTATTTTTTTTTATCATAGTGTAACCAATAATGACCTAAACCGGCAGAAAATAATAATTACCAATCAAACAGACATAACGCAATTGTTACAAAAACGCTATTAGCATTTGAAATTAGATCGAGGGAGGTAATAATTCTGAGCTTAGGAGATCTATTTTTCTTAAACTTATGTAGGTAAAGACGAGTATGGGATTTTTTGTATGGGAGCTCATTAAAAACTGCGTTGTTGTTGGCGCAAGATTATTCACGACACGAATACAACTTTAATGATTACAAAAATATTTATCATAAAAATCGTCTTATTTAAAAGATTTTTAATTCAAAATAATTCCACTACATTTCAGGAACATGGCAGATTCAGAGCAATTACAAGCAAAAAAGCCACTAAGTACTAAAACTAAATACTAAATAAAAAAATATATGTCACAAGAAAAAATTTAAGCTGACATAAAATTCATTCATACGCACAAAGCACCAAGACTTCGCTAACGACCAGGCACATTAAAGAGTCATTGAATTAACTGCCATATAAAATTCTTTTCACTGTTCCAGGCAACTACAAAATAAGAAGCACACTTTCTCATTCCCAGAAAAGAATTTTACAACTCGCAAAAACATGAGTTCAGAGCTGGATGTATTTTGTGAAACATTTGTACGTATCAAATACTCATTAGGATGTTTTAAACGGATCAGTGTGGAAATTCCTTATGCATAGAAAGGGATTTTGGCACTAACCGTAGTTTAAGTGCACTTTTGAGCGTTGGATCTTAAGCCGTTGTTTGGATGGGACATTTTATGCTTTTTATACTGATGTGTAAAGCTTAACATCATTTGCAAGTTTGGGCACAGACATGAGTCTGTGAACACATTTGGAATACCTACGTAATCAACTTGGGAATTACAATTTTAACTGTTTGCTACGAAAACTTTACACGGTTGAATAAAATTTCATTGTGAATACACAAATAACTTCTTTAAGTCAGGAGGTTTATGTCCGAGGGTTTGATGCCGGGAACGGCGGGAATCTCGACTACGGGCGCTTACCTCGAACCCATCACTATTTTAATCACAACGAATGATCACTTATCTTAACTATAAAGGGAAAGCATCGTGAAGAAACCTGTGCATCTAAGTTCTTAAGGATTTTTAGGTGTATAGTCCGCCAGGTGCCAACCCAAATAAGCCTAGCAATGTGGACTGAGGCCTAAACCCTTTCGTTTTAGAGGAAGCCCGTGACCAACTGTGGGACATATATGGGCTGATGTTGAGTAGAATTTCTACTGACTAGAGACAATTCAAGTATTGATTATACAGTTGGTTGAAAGATAAATGAGAATCTGCACAACATTGCACTTGACTATACTACGTCCCATTGTATAATAGGAACATACAATATTATAAAATTGCGCCCGGGCGCAGCAGAGTGAAACCACTAGCACTATAAGCAGTCATAATAATCACATTTATCTGTGTAAGTCACGATTGATTTCTCCTAAGGTCAAATGAATTATGTCGTGGTTTCTTTGTCCCTTAATGCCTGACTGAGGTGACAATCCAATCCAGTTTACACATGTGTATATACTCTATCTATGAGAAAAACTGAGCAAAACCACTCTTTAAATGCAATATAATATTAGTATAGTATATTAATATAGGATTAAAAACAAGATTCAGTGCCTACATCGGGCACGTTACATTACGACAGATATTATGAAAAAAAGTTATTTATCTCCAAAGTATTACTAATTAAATCCAATGTTTTACAACTTATAAAGCAGAACACCTGGCACATATCATTAAACGACCTCAAACACAAAAGAGGGAGAGCATTACCTCAGCGGCGTGCAATCCGCTTACGCGAACATTTCGCGGTTTCGCCATTACGTCCATTTGTTGTGCCACTAACGATATTATAAACGGCCAGCTTTCCCTGCTAATTCAGCATTAACTGCTTCATTTTTATTAAAATACATGGACATTGTTGATCCTCTTTGCTTATAATCATCTCTATTCGTGTGTTCTGCCGAAATGAATGGTAAAAATGGGAAAGTACATATATAAAAAACTGCGCGATAAAATCATGATTTTTATATTTTACTGAACGAATAATGTTTTATGAAACGGAAAGACATAGGTTCGATAGGTGCTCAATGATTATGGAGTGATAAATATAATCCCTTGTTTTTTACATATAATTAGTAGTTATGTCATTAAAAATGTACTTTTTGGGCATTAGCTATTATTAAAAAAAAAATCTCAATATCATAACATTCTTTAAGAATAATGATTATTATAAAATCTTCAGCTATTGGTATAGATAATATAAGTTTTTGTAACAGTTTTTATACCGAAAATACCCAGATAAAATTCGCTATTTACTTAAACAAAGCATGTTTAGTCTACATAAAATATTTTATACGCTTGATATTTTAAAAACATACATCAAATAAGTTGTGTTTAAAAATTTATTTTCCCACCCTCTCACCGAGAAATATTATGACGTAATGCTGCTTTAATAATATTTACGGCCCTCAGCATAACCCAACACTTTACTCCTTTATACCACAAACTTATGTTAATAAGGGCGATTAAGTTTGGTTTTACCGCTTCATTTCAGTAGAATCAGTTTCCCCGCTCCAGTCATAGTCTTAATTGCAAGCGTAGGATTTAACGAGGCTTCAAGAGCCTGGATAATTTAACCATTCAAAAGCTTGTATGCAGCTTTCACTCGAATGAAAATAATAAGATAATAAGAGGACATTAGTATCTAAATTATTGCATTAATATTTTTTTTATTTTATATTTCATGCGACAATTGATGCTAATGTGTTTAACAAGAGTGTTAATGAGCACGAAGACAATTTTGATTTTTGACAAATTTATTAAAAAATGTTAAAGTATAAATGTTTATAAGGATGAAATGATAAAGGTATTTATAAACATGTCATTGTCTAAGAAAAATTAGGCGCAAACTGTGTTTCCTCAACAATTTTTCCTAAAACTATCAAAAATTTGGATTAGACTTTCAATTAATGTTTATTACACTTTTACTTATAAATGACTTTAACAGAAATCAAAAGCAAAAATAAAATAATATTCATCATCGAGATTCAAAAGTCGTCCATCGCAAACAGCAATAAAACGAAACCACAAAACTACACGCAGTATTTTCACGAAAGATACACAAGCAATTTATGAAACGTTATAAGGTGTAAAGAGGGCTTTTAATAAAGGCTTGTTCCGGGAGTGACAAAGGCCCGAAGCCTTTGTTCCCGAGCGACAGCGGTCCTATCTATACAGCGAAGAACCTTTTATCATTCCCACAACATTTTCCTATAAAGACACATTGATAGGTATTGCGTTGCAACTTTTGAATTGTTATATAAATTACGTAAGAGGCATTACGTGAATAATAGAGCGTACGAAAAAGATAGTGTATTAGGTTTTTCATAAAACCGTTTTCGAGGCAATGTTTTCACAAATTAGAATAATTTGTTTAAAAAGGACAGTAAAGTTACAAAACAGATGCGACATTCATTAAAATTAGTATCAGTCACTATAAAAATTTAAAAATAGTGATATACAGTTTTCGCGATTTTTTGGTAATCTATGTGGATCGCAATGCAACTTCATTTCTAATTTATTAAATATATGCTAGTTCATTTATTTGTGAGAAACTCACATGGAACTATACAGTTTCCGTCTAAAATACACTAATCTGGATTATAGTAATGGTTTTTAGTTATTAACAAGCCATGTGCAGTACAATGGAAAACAATAATAATTACGCAGTTTAAAACTACAGAATTAAAACGGTTGTTTTGAGACCACTCAGAGTATTATAAATGCATGAAAGTAACATTTTAGTCCCTGGAACGTTTCTAAAGCCAAAAGAGTAAGAACAAAATCCAATTATATAAAGTATTAAAAATACTAAACTAAACTTTATCTTCACAACGTTAACATACAAATAAGATACATCTCTTCGTCTCATATTCACTTTTCTTACTAATAGAGGGAGGGATACAATAAAATGCGCATTATAAGAGAATTTGTATAATGTTTTTGTGGTAGACTCTCAGCCTCACGATGTTTTCGTCACTGTTTAGTATAGATTCGATTAAGATTAAAAGTATGAATTAAAAATCTATGAAAGCCGACTGCAGAAAAAAAATTAAACGGTCAAATAAAGTTAGCGAATATGAGGACTGACAGTTATGCGGTTTATGTGTTAAGTAAGGAAACATTCAGAACAACACATACAGACATTTACACTATCGCCCATGATCTATAAGGGTAGGTAAAGCCTAAAGAGTCTCTTTAAGTTAGATCAAGTCACTATTTTCGTTCAACATCTTCTCAAAAGTAGGTAATCACAAATAGAGAAATACATGTGCGTATGTAATATAATTTTTCTGCTTACACAATAGTACATGCAAAATCTAAAGCGCCAGCCACAAAACGTGACCCATTTCATACATGGTACAAGGTACAAAACTTGTTACAAAAGGGAACAGAAAACAAAAAACTAACTATTCTAAATGCACTCGGCTAAAAGAATTTTCATTTTTAAATAGTGCAGCGGTCACAATAAACTTCCGTACTAAATGTATTTTTGCTGTGGTGCGTTTGGCCGCAACATTTGTATTCGTTACGGGCAAGTCGGTGTAATCTATATGATAATAGACCTGGCCAGTGGGCACATAATTGTCTCATACAATTGAATGCGACGTCTACGTTTACGTTTATGTCCGTGTTCGGCAAAATTACTATTAATAATAGCTCAGTGTACACTACAGCATCCCGCAGTAGGCCAGCGTAGTGGACTTAGATCTGACTCTAATTTACGTCAACCCCTTCCAAAGAGTATATATCAAAACTATTGTTGTCAGTAAATTGATTAATTATCCTGATATTGCTACAATTTATGTCTTCTTCTTCTTCTTCATCAACCCATATACGAACCCATACACAATTTATAACCCATATACAATTTATGAACTTTTTCAAACCTAGTTTCTAAAGTTACATCAATAATTAAAATGTAAAGTAAGAAATATTTGCGCAATAATTAATAAAAGCACATTGTAACTTAATTAAATTCTTGGGACCGTTCATATTTCTCATATAAATGTTTCATTTGCAAGCAAAATACTTTCGATTCATTTTATTAATTAATTGCTGTATGTACAAAGGCATTCAATACGAAAATATGGAATTTATTTCCTTGACAAAAGAATGTCGAAACCTAGTTGTGTTCTCGTTTTACCTTCCAAATTTCCTTGTAATAACACTAACAAATTCATTACACATGCGTGTTAATCATATGGGTCAAATAGCGCTTTTCTAAGAGGTTATTTTAGAATGTGTACACCGTTTCTGTGATATAAATATGGCTCGATCTTAATAACAATTTACTGACCGAAATGGAATAATTAACCATACAACAATCCTAAGTTATAATTTCTAATTTTCCTTCCCAGCAAATCAGGCAACACACACACATCTAACTAATGTTTGTGCAGACCAAAACGTGCCGAACCGGCATTGCAAACGACGGTCCCAATTCCTTCCCCATGTGACGAAAGCCTCCGCCCGGCGATGGAACGCGTAGGTCGATCACATCAATTCATGTGTAAAGATATGCCGGAACGTGTGCCCGCTCACGAAATCTGCATACTATAACGCTTTCATACAATAGCATTTTCAATATCACAACTTGTTACCGAATTTCTCACTAACCACTTCAACTTGGCGACTTCTCATTTTGATTACAAAATCCTGAACCCATTTCATAGAATCTAGACTAAGCCAATAAAGCTCTTTCAAGTAGCCCTAACTTCGCTTCAATAAGACAAGGGCTTAGGTATTTGGGCCTCGGCACAAATTAAGATGGACGACACAATTCCTTCACCTACGGAATGTATACACTCGAAACAAACAAGACAATTTGTAGTTAATAAAATTCCTCGAAGCAATAAGAACACCGCTCGCAGGGCGTTCTGAGTTAAGTGGACAGTTTACGTGCGTGAACCCAGCAGTTATCCGAAAACGCTTTTTCGCCCATTACTGTAATGTTACATTGGTATTGCCCTTTGATATTAACTCGACAAGTTTCTACGTTGAATAGAAAGGAGCCTTAAATGACAAGGAGCGGCATTAAATTCATCACGGCTTCTGCGAACTTACCTCAAATTAATTTGCATTTTCTATTATTGTTTTTAGGAAAATTCAGCTCTATTTTCTTGTTTTACTAACAAAGCGAAGTTCTTTTCTGTTTTCCTTTGCAATCCTTCCCAACTGTGTATTCACATCGTTGTAACATGTTATTGTCGATGAAGCCACTAGGAAAACATATTCTATTTATTATGAATGTGATTTAAATGTCATAATATCAGTCTTACGATGTACTTGTAATTTATTAAATTCATGTCAATAATTAATTGTGGTCTAAAAAACTTGTCTTTAATTTAGTTTCTATAATTCATACTAACTGTATTCCAGTAATGTAAGCAGAGTAAACAAAGCGTCAAGTTCGGATAAAAATTAAAGTTATCCTCGATCAAATTTTCGTTTGTTCGATAAAAAAAAATCTTATGACTTTTAAAACATCAAAGGAAACCTCTTTATAATGTTAAACAATGGTGTACGCTAAAGTGCAAGATTCTGTAAAAGAGTTATCTACCATTTCATAAAACAAAAAGTAGTAGGGACCTAGGCCGGAACCATTTGCGCAGCGGCTTCGTAGCTCCGGGCGTACAATGCAACGGACCTCTTTTGTTCGATATAAACAAGATTTTATTAGAAACTTCTTAGCTGTATCGACTTCTCGACGTTTCACAGATCTTTCGCTTTATTGCAGCACGCTATAACCAGCTTTATAGAACTCGCAATATTATTCCTTTGTGTGGTGTATACCTCTAATATTGCCATCGGGGTAGTCAAAATTTTATTTGACAAATATAAAATAACTATCGACCTTGTTGTTGCTAGGGTAGATAAAAAGTATTCGGGTGCATTCGGTCAAAATTAGAATGCTATGTCTCCATACAAGCACATTTAGTGCTCATGCTATTGCGTAGTAAGTATATAATGTGCAATATTTGTGTGTATGTCGTATAATAAAATGAATACAAAGAGGCTAACATAGCAACCTCGTATTAATGGGAAAATCTTAGACTTAAACATTTGAACATCGCAGTATAAAATTATTACAATACAAACTACGCTTACATAAATTCAAAAAGCTATTATGCCAGAACTTAACATAGGAGACGATTTAAAGTGTTATATTCATCGTTACCTTCGTTTGCGTTCTTGAAAAATAATGAGCTAGTTGCTTTTCACTTTGTTCCGGCTAAGACGCATTAAGAGCTTATTCTCGTGCCCGGTAATGCTGTAAAAACTATCTCTATCTTTCTGTTGATGTTTTAAAAAACGCATAATGTAACAAGCGGATCCAGCTGTTTGCCGCAAATTTACTAGAAAGTAGGATATAATATGATTAATGTAGTTTAGAATCCTTATAAATAAATCATACGTATTAATTTAATTCAATGTAAGACGAATAAGAAAAGGAAAACTAAGACGAATCTCCTGCAAGTATAGAAGGTTATGCGTAATACAAGTATATGCTGAAGCCTGAAGACCAGATATGTAAAGAATCTGAACGCCTTCTTTTAACACTTATGGCGAAAATACCAACTATGCAAGTCAATATATATTAGTACATTTTTTAAGTTAGGCAATTCATTAAAATGTGTCTTATTCACTGATAATATTACAGGAACATTTGAATTCGAAACACTTTTTAAAATCTTTTTTTTTATTTTTTACCATTTCATCAACCCGAATCGACCTCGTAAAGAATGTTTAATAAAAAAGTAAAAAATCCCCGAGAACCCGGGACTTAGTGATTCCACGGCTTATACCTAAGAAATATGCAGCAAGACCGCGAGGCGGTACATTTTTTTTCTAATTCATACAAAAAACTATCCGATTTTTAAATGGCGTAAGTTTATTTTATAACTAAAACATTAGAATTAAAAGAAGAAAATAATAAAATAAATCTTTTAATAGTTTGTATTGGCAGTAACTAGAATAAGTAGATAAGTAACTTCCAGCCTTTAAGCCTCTTATATAAATTACTGAAACATTACCAGCACTTCTTACTCAATAAAAGAAAAGGCACTGTTTTTATTTAGCCTCATTGCCCTGTAATAACATAAAATTGTAGGTTCTTAATTAATGCCGAGCAGCCATTTATTACTTTATGAGAATAATTGCTCAAGTGTATTGTGTCTGCTTTATAATCTTTCTTTTTCATAGAGGAGTATTACCTTCAATGGTTATATTTACTTATATGTCGAATGACATTTCAAGAATGCAATGTGTGATTGAGAGATGTTAAATCTGATTCCAGGACGAGTGAAATTTTTCATTATTAAAATACTATAGTGTTGACAGAAAATTATGAGCACCGTAGACAGTTCGAGGAGTGAAAAATTTTCCGTCGCACACCGCACACAAGTGCTTAAAAGACAATTATTCTATACCTATAATAATGTAGTTGTTTTGTAACCGCTGATGGCACAAGATCAAATCCACTGAACCCCGTGTGACTACCATTTTTACCTGATAACTTATTTAGGAATTAGGAAAATGAAAATTCTAGGCTCATAAAATACCATAAGCCCTACTCTTAATTAAAAACCTTCTACAAAGGGCAATAAATCCAAAACGAAGTCTAACAAAAGGATCTTTTGACAGTTGCCAACGATATGTTGCCATAATAGTCAGGGCTTGGCTGACCGATTGTCGCTGGGGACAAAAAGTTGGAGCATGTGTCGCACACTGTAGCCACGTCAAGGGTACAACCCTAATATTACACGAACCGACTTTCGCGTGAATAGTTAAATCTCTTGACATAAATAAGAGAACTTCGATTTATCATTTGTTTTGAAGTAGCAAGAAGCTATGATTTGACGGCTGAATGGTCAACGCTACGCAAAGACTTTTCAACTATTTAATGCTTCAAACACACAAATAAGTAACAAGTTTAGCAATGGCGTTAAGTTGATAGTGTAGCGTTAAATTAATTTTATTACATACATTGCATTCTTTCACGGGATATATTCAGACCGTGATCTATTGGATCTATTGGAACAGTTGAGTGCGTAGTTTTGTGTTCGTAGTTTAGATTTTTTAAATCTTTTATACATCACAAAAAATACCATAAAATTCTGTTGCAATTCACACCATCCATCCCTCACCTATTTTGTAACATGAAGAGAAATAGTAACATACTTCAATCGACTAGTTTCGGCTAGACAACGTGTGCCACATTCTCTTATGGCGCAGAATTCCAAATTACTAAACACGTGCAAATAAACACACTGCTGAGAGTATAACACGATGTATCTCGTCTCAACACACGAGAATGTTACAACCATTTCAGATTATCTAACCTTAATTAAAAGCATTCACGACCCATATTCCAACCTCATTTAGGTGCGAACAACTCATACATACATAAACACTCCCCTGTATCTCGGAAGGGTTAGGCAGAGGTGCAATTCTGCAACATGGTTTAGCTTATTATTTTTTTTAATCCCATATAATAAATAGCGGAGCTATTCCCATTTATAGGTCACCTTTCCATTCACTATGCTACTAAGAATTTACTAATGACAAACCCTTTGCTTGACACAAAAATCAAACCCAGAACCTCGAGATTGGTCGGGATACATTTGTGCCATATGAACACGAACAAATAAAGCAGTTAAATCTTATGTGTTGGCAATAGCATATTAGATAGCTAATACCATAAGCGTTGTTGTAGTTTTTAGTATTGAATACCCGCGGTCATTAGAGCAAGGAATCCCTTGGCAAAATACTAATACATACACAGTAACATTGAGTTTTTTTAGTAGCGCAAAGTTTCCTCAGTATATAGCACCAAAGTTCGTGCTTTTTTTGTAATAAAATGTCATCAGTACTTTATTTTACTTCAAACCCACTGTGGTCACAAAATTATCTCATGCGCATTTATAAACTAGTTGAATATAGATACATTTATTTCAAATGATTCGATAGATATTAAGTATTATCGTTCGTCAGACTCCCTTTAACTTTGCCAACGTTCACAAATCGGGTATATATCAGTATCAGCCATTCACCTTAAGTAGTTTGATTTGTGCTAATATTTGTTAAAGCTCAAATAAGCATGTTGCGGCTTATGCGAGCGCCTAACAAAATCTCCCTTCTCTAGCATACTACCTGTACCTTTACTGTGCGCTCTCGGGACAAGATTTGCAACTAAACCGGAGTCTCTTTTGTGCTACAAACGCGATTTTATTAAAACCCCTCCAGACTAAAGAATTGTTCTACAGAGAAATATTTGTACTTTAAATTCTTTAGAAACTCATTTTAAAATGCCCCAGGCAAAATAGTTTAAACTAATATCGAAATACATATAGCGCTGCAGAGCTAAGATGAAAAATTAAGCCAATTTTAGTTCATTGTCTTTAATTTGGTTTTTGAGTTTTGCGAAATTTGTCAACGTTTATTAGGTTTTTGCTTGTCAGAAGTAATAAAGTATTTTGAGCAAAATATTAAGGGGCACTAAAATACTCGGAATTTTATAATATAAAGCTTATTACGGGAACAAAAAGCAGTTGCAGTCTTTGCTATTCGTGAAATTAATTTATGTGTTTATAACTATTATCCACACTCGGCTTCGCTTTTACAGTATTTGTCTTTAAACTAATATGGCAATATACCTCTTTTGGTTTTGGGGCCCGAGTTTAGTATGCCGTGACCAAGAGCTTCTATTCGATACGTAAGTAAGTGTAATATTCGATTTTTAAATTAGATAATTTCCACTAAGAGCCCGGATTAAACACTTAATTACACATTGTACCCGAAACGGGAACAGACTTGTCTTGTATTATACGCAACGAAAATATAATTTAATTGCCAAAATTTTACAGAAATATCCCTTTGCCTATCTCTGCGCCGAATACAGGCGTGCGCGTTATTATACACTTATATAATGTCTGTAATATGACAAAGTGACTATCCAATGCATTTAGCATTGCGGTCCAAATAGAGAAACGATTTCAACTAGCTCACAGTCGACACAATGTAGCTGTCCTGTTCGATACCGAACATAAAAATAGTCCGATTGGTCCAAAACTGCAATCCGTATGATGGATTAATATTTTTTGACCACTGAAATTGTGTTGTGATATCATGCTAACATTCAATTTTATTTTATGTATATGAATAAAGATAGGTATTTTGCACCAGTTCAAGGAACATAACCTTTTTAATTAATGAACGCACTGATTGCAATGAAACCAATTATAATGTCAACTTGTATGAATTCGTAGTTCCACGACCGAGAAAAAAGTAGTAATTTTTCGACTCAGTATTAATTTAATGAGATTCATTACGCACGCTCGATGCTTTCGAATTAAAACGGCGTGATTTATAGCAGCAATGATACGCCATTAAATCGTCACGTCGTTAAAGTATTTTTAACATTCATTTAATTTGTTCTTGGGAGCGATGTCTGCGTTAACACGTTGTAATTTAGGCGTCACGAGTTTACGACTTAATTTGAACTGGTAATCAGTTTAGCAGTAGGTACTGCCGCGCCGGCGAGATTGCCCCGCGCCAAAACAAATGACTGCCGCATAAATCTTACCATCTTGAATTACATCTTACATTACATTTTTATCTTGAGCGTCTGTTTTTACCGTCATATAGCTCTGTTACACCGTTTGAAGAACTTTAAAATTTCTTTTTCCACCGTTTTTGACATATTCTTTAATGCTGTTTCTGAGATAAGCGAGTTTAACCAAAGAAACATACTCTTCAGCTTTATAATATTCGTACAGATTTTTGTAAAACCTTACTACCTCAGTATGTGAAATTTCGTATTTGTAAGTTACCACTATAACTATTAGTTTCCTTCAGATTAAGCTTGTCTCGGGTTAAAGACAAGCTAGAATTCCATAGAGACTGGGTAAGTCTCACCGCACGGTGTCATTTCTGAAGGTGCCACTGTCGACCTGCAATGGCGGGCGTATGGGATTAGTCTCTCTACGGTTATTTCAGCAGATAAAGACAATGCTGGTACATTATTGTGAGCTAAATATCTTCTTATGCTTTAGAATGTTTTTCTTTTAAAACGGTCCAAAAAAAACAACGATCGGTGTCGAAATCGTTTTTCTTTTCGTCATTTCGGCCCGTACGTATCCGTCCAAGTGATGGGCACGGGCCTCCTCTACTACTGAGGGTTTAGGTCTTAGTTCACACGCTGATCTTGTGTGAATTGGCGGACTACACACGAATTTTTTAAAACATTTTCTGGTGTGCAGGTTTCCTCAGATAACATATCAAATAGTCTTAAAAGAAAATGTCAGATTGTATATTTAAATTTCATGGCACATAGTTATATTTTTTGTCACGGAAAAACTGTATAAACTGAGTAGAGAAAACACTTTAATTTAAATATCGGAGGTACATTCAGGTGAATGCGCCGCCAGCACGTCGAGTTATAAAATAAAACGTGTCACTTGCGACCGTGTTTAGCGAGAGCAAATATAGGAGACAGGAGGTGTCGCGCGGAGAGAAATAACTGGATACTTTTTTATTCTCTTTGGATATATTTGCTTTCACACGTCCCTGGACAAAAGAATTACTATTAAATATTGTGAATGACGGTTTACTTCACTTTAAATAAAATTGATCATACATAAATACACACATATGTAGACAGATACATAAGTATTCCCCGAAGAGGTGGACAATTTATGCGTTTGTGATTTCATCTTAAATACTAGAAGCAGCCCTGTCGCCATTTTCAGGCATATTTCTAGACTCCGTGCTGCTACTGAGAACATTTTAACCGAAAAACCTAATGACACGCGACTCGAAGATCTTACCCGGGATTTCTAGATCAGGAGCCAGACCACGAACTCTTCGTGATTCATTCATCTCCATTAATATGAAGCTAAGAAGCCATGGTTTGATTTATTACCTACCTCAGTTTCTGATAACCCCGTGGCGCAGTTGACTAGACATCAGCTAGCGAAACGATAGGCCGCAGATTCGATACTCGCACCGAGAGAAATGTTTGTGTGATGCAGAAATATTTGTTTCGGGCCTGGGTGTTTGTGAGTCCGATGAAGTCTCTCGTAGTCTGTGGTATCCACAGGTCTTGTAACCTAGAGTGGGATGAGAGCTATGAATGAGACTGTTGGGTGTATTATTTGTTTATTCCGATCAAAGTCTATTAAAGCTAATAAAATATCCTAATGTTTCCCGTATTTTTCATGTTTATTTCTTTATTATTATAAAGTAATATGGTTATCGCTCAGGTTTATTAGCGGCCACATAAAGCCTAATACAGCACTTGCCATGTAAATAAGAATGAGTTTACTACGTGGATATGTAAATCATAAGTTAATGATACATAATTTAAAAAAAATAATTCTAAACCGCACAGATATCATTGAATCTTTACGATACAAACTGGCCTTTAAAGCAGTTAAAAGAATTGTGTAATTCGCTCTTTCATAAAACTAGGCAAGGAAACACTTTTTTATTGTTTTTAAAATACATGGCGCAGAAGCTAGAAGCATTATTCAAAACTACTAGAACCCCTGTAATATAATTATTGTATTATTGATCGTATAACCTAATGCCTACCTATTTTTTTTGTATGTAGGCTGAACCTACATTTCGCCAAACATCAGTCAAACATAAGAGATAGCGAGCCTATTATCGATTTTCTGACATTATTGCCGATTCTTTGTAAAATAGTAAAAGTATGCTAAAGTTATAAAAGAAAAGGCAAAAATAATTTTTAGTTGTTACCGTAACGGCGGTAAAATAATTATTCCGCCTGGGACAAAACCTCGCTCTTTTACTGCGTATTCTAGTTTACTTTATTAGTTCTTTGCTCTGAAACAAAGAAAGTATTATTTCTCGAACATGGAAAAAATACTACGTAAATACAGCAAACAAACCTTTTTCGTCTGTGGCAGTGTAGGCCGAGATGTATTTCTACATATATATTTCGGCATCACTGTTTTTAGATGTTTAATGCTTTTATAAATATTTTCTGAGTGACTTTTCATTACTGGAGCACATTCCCAAACTTAAAGCTGTTGCTGTTACTAAGAAGTTAATAATGGAAAACTTAATAATAATGCTCCTTCCAAGAATCGGACTCGGGACACTTGATTTTACGCCGCACGTTTATATCTTGGGCAAAGAATTATGAATGGATGAGTAAAAAAATAAAAGTTTACTTTTGTGGTCGCAATTTTATGCTAACGGGAAATATTATTTGAAAGAAAAGTAATGTGTTTACTTTTAATCAAGGTACACTTAATTATTTTTTTTAAATAGTAAAACTGGCAGACAAACAGTTAGTACAAACGTTCATAAAAAAAATACTATAAATAGTTAATCTATATCGTTGTAAACTTGAAACTGTGTTTGAGTATAATCGATTATAATTATATTTATAATATGACCAGCACTTCTAAATTAAACAAACAAATAGCGAAGTACTGATCCTATAAGTATTACAAGTAGTTCCTCAAAACGATTATAAGTCAAACCCAGCCAGCCGTAGTTAGTTATCCACTCACGCTCCCACCACACCATAAAGGCTGATAAACAAATGTAACAAAGATAAAACTGCGACTTACGCGGAGAACTCGTAAAATGGCGTCGCTCCACTTCTGCTAAGTTGGTGTGTATTAATGTAACGTTACAAATCCCCGTCAAGTGTAACTTAATTGCTGAAGTACTTAAAACTTGAATGCGCCTGTCTGGTCGTTAGCGGAGTGTGCATACATTATGCAGTTTTCTTAGTAACTGATGGATGTCTCTGGCAACTGTTTTTGTGTACGTGCATGATTAAATATCAAACAGGTTCCCTAAAAAGCGTCTGGAAGAGGACCTTTTGTTTCCTAGTGGGGGAGTTTGAATGCAATTGTAAGGGTTGTTTTTAAGCGTCGCAGGCTGCGAATGTATATTTGTTTATGTTGCAATTAAAATGTTTTATAATGTGCCTTGTGCTGTATGGTCTACGACAAAAGTAAATCGATTTTTTGAATATCAACCTTCGGAAAGGCATCAAAACTATTCGTTGCTTGATAACAATTAGAAAAAATCGATTATGAAAGTTAAATTATGGAGCATGAGTTAAGATGGGTGTTTTGAAAATCTCAAACATTTCGATATTGTATAGTTTTGTTTTTATTATAACTATAAAAATCTTTGTAACAATCCAAAGGTCTGTAGGATTTAAATCAATAGAATTGAGAATATAATTCCATATTTTTCTTCATACGTCATTTTGACTACAGAAGTAGTTCTGAAACAAAGAAACTTCACGTCTAAAGATATTGTGGAGTTTTAGCTATTGTAATATTATTAGTGGTTCAGCCCGCTGTAGAAAGTTCAGACCGCAGTATGACTACCTCGACCGGTGTCAGGTCGATACGAGATAACCATTGCTTCAGGGAAATCCAACGTGGACCAACAGACTTACAGTTGCATTTCCTTCGGTTAGCAAGGAGGCTTTAGATCTAGCATTTTGTACCTCCCTCCTTCTACCTTCCCATTGTATTAAAGAACTTGTTCCCTTGTACTTAAATAAAAAAACTAGCAGTAACCATTTTATGTAAAGTAGCTATATAACGTATAAGGAAGTATTGAACACTCTTGAATTTATAAACTCGACGACAGATTTATCTTGAACTGCCAGCACTTGAGACTTGCATAGACTCTATAGCGAAAGTTTGTTCTACAACGATATGTGAATGGAATGACATTTTATTTCTCAAAAGTGTTGTACTGTGAGATAAATAGTAAATTTCTTCCAGATTCTGAGGCCTTACATCATTTAGTCACTTTAACAGTTAATGACTTCGTAACTTTTCTATATTTCTATCTAAATAAAACAATAATATGAATACAATAGAGTTTAAAAAAAATAATTTTCTCCGATATGACGCCGCCAGATGAAAATGTAATTTGACTATCCATATAACTTGACCTGCCATCCCAATTTGAATTCGGATTAAAATATGGATTTCTCACAAGCCGTCCGAATACGAACAAATTATAACTCTCGACAGACTTGCCGGCTGGAAGTTGGTTGCTACACGCCACCAACTCGACCCGCTGTCTCAACATCCAAATGCCATCTCAAATTCATACATGTATGGAAACCTGCACACCTAAGAGTTCTTAGGAATTTCTTAGGTGTGTAGTCCGCCAACCCGCACTAGGCCAGCGTGGTGGACTATGGCCTAAAAACCCTCTCAATGGTAGAGGAGACCCGTGCTCAGCAGTGGGCGTATATGGGTTGATGAAGATGGAACTTTTACCGTGAACAAATGTAACTATAACAAGCCTTTTGGCTAGGTTCATGTTGTTAATACCCGTGTTTGTTCTCCGAAATTTAAACGGCCCTGCAATATGTGTTGCGAATGATTCGTCCCGTTATATTCTTATATCCTTGTGTGCACCAAACAATAAAGTGATTATTAAAAACTTTTATGAGATAAATCACATGTTACATTCCCTTTTCCATGCTTAATCATCGTCTAGTAGCTAATGTTTAAAGCTAAAATAATTTACAACGCTTTTGGCCATTGTCCTCCAGTAAAGATATATCACTGATGATAACCCCCCAACTGAGAATACAAACATCGTACAGAGGAAATTTGTTCCCAGCAGTGGGACGTATACCTAGAAACGTTCAAAAGCTTGATGTTTAACCACAAACGTCGCTTCAACATTTGTATGTTCTTTAATTTATAAATGAGAAGCACACTTGTTTTAATTAATGCTTTCGTAATGCTGTGATGAGTCGTATAGATACATAACGTTAATGACAAGTCTTTTGATTGAGCGTCATGAAAAAATGAAAGTCATGTTAGCACTGTTACTTTCATTACATGTGCGATAGACAAGGAATACTTTAAATGATATCCTTTTGTGTATGTTACGCTGTTTAATGTCTTTTAAAATGAATTCTTACGACTTTTATTTATTATATTTAAATGGAATCGATCAAAAATTAATGTATATTGTATAGTTGATTTGATTTTGATTGGATTGTCAGTCCCATTTCATAGACTCGTATACATATATCGATTTCCATGTCGCACTCGGTAATGTCTTATTTTTTTTTCAATTATAAATTAACAATCTGAAAAATCATCTGATAAACTGCAGAGCCACCTAAATAATTGTAAAAAATTAATAAGGTAATTTGGAAAATTTAGAACATGTGGTTAAACTATGTAGTACTGAACTATGCACATTCATAAGAAAATTTTAAAGGAAGTTTATAACAAACATCTACACATTTATTTACAACTTTAGGTAGCACCTCTCCTTATTAAACCTACACGGGAATAGTACAAAACTGAAATGTAAGAACAATTGGTTCAAATTAGCGGAGAGTAAAAATTTAATGACGCCACAAAAACGTGTACACGACAGCTCGCAGTAGGAATGCAAACAGGGAGCGTTCGCTGTACAGACGCCTTGTTCTTCACGAAGTCGAGTGCACCAGGTGCCGGGGCCATGAATATTAACGCACATGAATATTCCGACTATGTTTGCGCATTTCTTGTATGACGTACCCATGAAAAGTTGAGGAGCTGTTGTGATTAACCCGAGGCTTCGAAATTCTTGTTATGATTATGTTAATTGTGTTGCCTATGTGTTGGTAAATAGGATTTATTGCTGTTCTCCGAAATTCGGTTGAGATAGCCGTATTGTAAATTTAAAGACAATAGAGATGAACGATCTAAATTTTACGTGGTATGGACATAAAAAGTGCATTGTATTTAGTTTTATAGCTATGTTCGAATACTTACAATATTATGTCGGTGTTATTCAACACAGCAACATTTATCTATAGAAAAAAATACTTAAGTTTTTGTAAAAAGGTCTCGAAGTTTTGTTTGTCAGGCTCTTAATTCTAGCACAGAACCTTTAAAATTTAGTATCATTAATTAGTGTTTCTTTGGCACTAACGTGAATCTAATTATTTTTTCGCCTCCTATTATGTGAGACTTAAACACAGGGGTGGAAAAATGCACCACTGCCAGCCCCTGTAGAGACACTCGCTCGAATGCAGGTGAATAAATAAACTTGAATTTTATGTCTACGTATCAAACTAAATGCATTATGAAATGGCACCTAAACTGAAAAATGGATGTCAATATTCATAGTATTAAATTTTCCTTCAAAATAAACCAGTCAAGAGTAAAATCTCTTGCCAAAATCATGCCTGGAAAAGTTGACGTTCCCCCGTCGTCTAAAATATTAAAATGCTTTCACCTGAAAATAAAAGTCGTAGTTTTAGATCGGTGACTTCGCCTATCACTGACGTGTATATTCACGACTTACAGAACAGTTATAGAACAGGCAGTATTCTGAACAATTATATTTGTTAGTTGATAGTTGTAATAAAAAAATAAAAGCTTAGAATGGTTTGCCACATTAGAAGGATTAATTATTTTAGAATAGCGATACACATTTACCACGCGGAAGTTACTAGTGAAATCTATTACAGACGTCATAATCGCATCTATAAAAACCTAATTAATGATTTATTAGTAAAAAGGCAATATGTATAAAGGGTTCTCGAAACCAACATGCATGCATTAGGAAGATAATGTCAGTTGAGAAAGTGATGCAAGTGTGTTTGAGTCATTTGAACATATAGTGATGTCTACCGTAATGTTTATAATTAAATTATTAAGTTTTGGTAATTTTATGGAAGCTGGGATACCATTGATGGTAAAACCAGTTTGATTTTAGAACACCTCAAGGATAGTTTCCTTTTGAGAAAATCACGCGACCGGAACTGAAAAGAGCTAGTACCTATGCTATAAAATAGCATTGAACATAAACCATATTAGATGGTGTCGTAAATATGGTGAATTTCAATAGCAACAATAAATAGGTAAGTATTAAAACCGAAACAGGGGATATTCCGCATGTCGCATCGACAATAAATCCCGCTTTATGGGCAGTTAAACGCTTGTTATACGCAAGCATAAGCAAGCTTGTATATAATAAAAGACAAATAAAAGGTAAGCAGAAAATATATTTCTCGCTCGATGTTTCGATTCAACGTAACATTATGTGTTTTACGATTGTTTTCACCATAACCGTGAATTAATGAACTATGTAACACATTCGACACTATTCTACATATAACATTTTATAATAAATTAAAAGAATTCATATGCTTCAATTAACAATCTCTTATATGAATTAAATTTTATATTAAGATTTATAATAATTTGTCACACTACTATACAGTTGCGGGGCACTAGTCCTATAAAACCGCAAAGAATATAATGCAAAATTTTTATATCTTGTCAGGATATTCTTTAATGCCAATGGGTTTGCTATTACCGTAGCTATTACCTGCCATAGTTTCCGATCACGGTCTGAATACATGGGTTTACACATAGGTATGTGATTTATGTTCTCATTTAAAATTACTTAGAGATTGACTGTGAAATGTAGTTCGTAGTGCCTCTCGTATCGAGATAAATACGATGTGACCCATACCAATTTGCCTTGAGGAAGTCAACTAAATCTCAATTACTACAATAGCTCTATCATTAAAAATACATAATTAAAACAATGATTTTAATAAAACTTACGTGTATTCTTCTAAACTGTTTATTCTACCCGCAACAATGCCTGTTATTCCAATTACAAATTACCAGAAAATAACAAAGATATTTTCCATAACATTGCATAAACGTTAACCATATTCTCTTTACCGGGTGTGTTACACCAAAAGATTGTCTTAAGCGTCTTATGCTGCATTATTCGAGCGCAGTAAACTGATTTTCTTTGTTAACAACGAGCGTGATACAGGAAATAAGGTGAGTGCCACGAGCACATGTTAGAATTAGTTGAACTGAACTCTGCGAGATTTGTGCACGCTTTGTGGTGTTCTACAGCTTGTATTACGCGCTGAGTATGGCTTTATGTAAGCACATTTGCTCACCAAACTTGGCTAGTTATGGCCACATCTTTGAAACTTTGTTAAATTTTACCACGAAGCAGCGTCGGTGATTGTCACTTTCAAACCTTTGATTAAATATCCACAATTAGAAATAATAGATTACACGGAATTTTATGTGGATTTTCGCATCATCATCATCATCATCACCAGTCCATATACTTTCCACTACCGGGCACGGGCATATTCTACAACAGAGAATTTAGGCCTTAGTCCACCACACCTAAAAAATTCCGAAGAAGTTTTATACATACATAAATAAACTCACGCCTGTCTCCCGTTAGGGTAGGCAGAGACTATAGAGCGCCAAATGCCACGGTCCAAACACACCTCTTTCGCTTCCTCCACTGACATTATCCTCTTCATGCATGCACGTCGGTTTCGAGGACTCTTTATATTACCCTTTTTGAATAAATTACCTATGTGGTCTTTATAGGTAAACTTGGGCCGTCCTCGACCGACTTCACCACTCATTCCCGCACAGTAAATCTCTTTCGTAACTCTGGAACCATTCATCCTTTCAAGTTTTATGTGTACGATGTACATCGTAATAAAACCAGCACATTAAAGTAAGTGATAATTCATTGTGAATGCATGTACACACAATTTAGAAAAATCAGAGATGTGTGCCTAGGGATTGAACACGCAGCCGTAAAATTTTCGACCCGCACCTAAGGCTCGAGGCCGTAACTACTCTTAAATGTCTATTCAAGTGATAAGAATAATGAAGTAAAGCGGTTGAGAAACAAATTGAAACATTTTTGGATGTAATATATTTAAATGAGATTTAAAATGTCCTAGCCTGAAACTTATTTTGAGTTAACGCTGTATTATGAACTACAATCGCTCCTCCTTTGTTCATTTTTCTTAGACCATCGAGAGAAGACCCTTAAACCCATCATACTCTTTCATACACATTACGTTCTTACCTAAATATACTACATATTTCTCATAAAATCTCCACCATAATAAACACCCGTGCTACATTTAACTAAACCAATAAAAACAAAAGATTTTACTATATACTCGTAAATCGAAACATAACCTCGTAAAGGAATTTATGGCTTAATATTCGTACACGAATACGTTTCCGCTATTGACAAACCTTATCCCGTTGGAACTATTTCATATGCCGAGATAAAATTGTTCTGTATTTATGTAAATAGTGTGTATGTATCCAAAGACCCTCATATTGAAGCAGAAATCGGCAATATATTCGCTAGTTAATATTAATATTATAATAGGTATAATATCTTGCCTGTTACTACTTCGATTTATACACACGAAGAAGTGTATTTTAATACCCCCGGTTTAAAAATTACGTTTTTATCTAATGAGGGGCGTGACAATTTTCGTTTTTCGATGATGTTTTCAAGCTGCAACTCAGAAATTCCTGAACACTAAACCTATATAGCCCTTAGGCGAAATAAAATACATTATGTCTATGTTGGCAAAGATGCAATTATTTCTCAGCTCCAACTAGGCAGAAAAGTACTAACAGTCCATAAACTATTTGTCAAATTACAATCTACTTAGCTACTAATTGAGCCATGGTTTCTTTAAAGCTTATTTTATTCAACGAGCACTATCTGAAAAACTACTTGGCCACAATGGCCGGTAAAAAGAACAATGCATTTCCCGCTGTCTAGTAAGTAACAACACGGCACGCGATTGAACCAATCTTAGAATCTGAACAACGGTAGCCTCCCACCTAGCACTTGCTTTGTTCCGAGAAACGCTGGAGTGTGAACCAACCTACGTATGCTGTCTGCGTGATATATTGCAGTTATTACGTATTCTACATGGAGAACATTTATTTCACAGAAATTGCCGTTTTACCAAGGATCGAAAGACACTCGTTTACCAGACGTGAAACGTTAAAGCTGCGGTAATCCGATATTTTGGGATCCAAATTTGATCTCATTTTTTAGTCATTTTACGCGACTAAGCATATTAAAAAGAAGATTTTATAAAAAGCAATGTCACCCTTATTTCAAATACATAATAAACCGTAAGCGTATAAATAAAATAAATTCTATTAAATATTATATTGACGAAAGATATTAAACATTACGAAGCAAAATCAATCTTCAATGATGGATTGGGCTAGTTGAGACGGTGTAATAATGTAATACGCTTTGTGATAAATTAATAATTTGCCCTTACTAAAGTCAAGTACCTAAAAAGTAAAAACGTCTGACCAGTTCAAAAAAGAGATAAAGTTGATAATGCATAAATTCATTGATAAAGTATAATGATATAATATCACTCTGATGGTACTATTTTGTATAAGAACAGTTGAGAAAATTAAAAAAAAAACAACCAATTTACGCTCAGACATAACGTTCAATTTGAGGTCACTGTTCGGACCAGCACACTTCATGCTGATCCTGCCTCAATATTATGCAATGTTCAAATATAAAATTATTCATTGTATGTATAACACTCTGTCTTGAAGAATATGGATATGCCGATACACCTGTTATAAATAAAATTGGTAAGTGTTAAAAAAGTAAGCCTAAAAAATAACAAAGCAAAATAATATAGTAGAACAAGACGAAACCAATAATTTTAACACAATTTCACTCGGCGGGTTTCTGTTACGCCTGTTTTCCTAAAACGTGATTTTAAATGCGTTGTTTCTTTTAATAATTTCTCGTTTCGAGTCCCGGCGGTGACTTGGATTTATTGCTCAGTTCTTGCCTTACATTTTCCAATGGCGTTGGAGTTACTTCTTAGAAGTTACATAAACATTACTCCCGCAACATCTGAAATCTAGGACGATTGGCCAAGTAATTGCCATTAGAAATGCCTTTGTTTTTTACTCGGAAATGTTGATTGCTTGTTCACTTCTTACGTGCAATTTTGATTGATGATTTGAAAAAAAAGTGTATAGAAATGTGTCGGAAAGTGTTGCAGAAAACGAAATGGGGCCTCAAGTTTAAACTTATATCTTACAAGGCGATGAAAAAGTTAAATAATTAGTAGTAATTAAACAATTGTGACTTGTTTTCATTTTTTTTTCGGGTTTCCATCTGAAAATGTGCCAGGAAAACGGCAACGAGTTTACGTTGGTTAGTTTGTTTTTGTGGGTTGATTAATTTACGTTGTACTTCAGCGTACCCCTTTAAAAATACAGGCTTATAGTTACATATACTTGTATGTTTGTTTGTAAATGTTTGATTTTACTAAACTTTTTTAATACTACGTTCTGCCGTATCACTGTCAAGACACAATTTTTACGCGATTTTTTTGCATGAGTAGTGAAATGTGAGTGCATAAATGCATTTCTGATCCTGTTCCTTCGGGAAGACCTGGGTGTTATTTAATGTCAAAATAAAAAACGAAACTTTTCACTTTTTTTTAAATTTCTTAAAAGGGACTTCAGCCCTTGGGAATATACAATTATATTCTACAGAGATGTGGACTGAATATTACACACAGTCACAAGAGTAGGTATTCTCAAAAGGGCTACGTGTAGGTGCAACGAGTGAATCCACCCTTCACTAATAGTATTTCCGACCCATTTAATGATAGGGGGCGAACCTATTACGCTATAGGGAATACATTTAATCCCGGGTAGATATTGTCTATCTATTTTAACTCATATGCGCCCTACTATTTAGCACGTGACTATTCTACTAAGGAATGATTTTTGTCTACCACAGTATTCCGTCGCGGGAATGTGGACGCGACATTTCTGGAGAAATCTATGTTAAAATTATCAACATCAGCCCAAATACGTCCCATGGCTGGGCACGGATCTCTTCAGGTTTTCTAAAATTTCCTTACAAGTTTATCTACGTTTAACGTTTAACCAATAAAATAAAAACAAATTTATAATTAAAAACCTTTAACAAGCTTTATAAAATTATTATCTTAACTAAATAAACTATATAAAAATTATAAAAACAACCGATTTAATTCCTCGATTATTGAATATTGGCAGGAGCTTAATGAAATAGACCAAAACAATGAACAGCATCACCAGTCCGTACACCAACACTGTTGGACGGCAAAAAATTGTATCGACAATATTGGCGGAATCGATGCAAATTAAATTTATTCCTTGACCATGCGAACATATAATGTTAAAATGTGCTAGTGTCGGCCGCGCAGAGGAACTATTAAAATGACGCTATTGGCTTAAAGCCAAATCGATTTGTAACTGCCGCGCAAAAAGCAATAAAAATTGGACGTGCATACATGATAACACCGGAAAAATAGCTGCATTCATCATAGCACGCTACCGTGATAACGTTTAAGTGCGTATCCAATGGAAAAGGAACTATTATAACTTACCCAATATCTTTTCAGATGTAACGTTATTTTGATAGCTTGGAAGTAAATTATAGGTATGAATTGCTCTTTAGGGTAGTGAGTGCACATAACACTGCAATTTTCAGTTTAAATATTTATTACGTAGAGGATCATATGTAGAGGAGATTGCACGTTGCTTACTTGTGCCGCAAGACCACGAGAGAGTATCATCATCTGTTTTTTACATACTACTTCAAATGCGTAATCATCTGTGAATAATGGTTATAAACTCTACTTCATAAGGGCGTGTAAAGGTTATAAAAAGATTAATAAATAGTTTATTTCTCAACGCTTAACACAAGAGGAAACTCCACAAAGAGTTCTTAAAACATACGTTATTACGTAAGAAGTTTATCTGTAACCGCGGGAGGGCTAACAGGTACAAGGTAACAGCTCCCACCTCGTAGTGATAAATTACTATCTTCCCGCAGTGTAGAAAAACTCTGGACAGCTCATGCCCAACGTTGATTGAATCGGCATAATGTATGAATCGATTAATATCAATGAGAATGTGACATTTTAAAATGGTTGTGAGAAAGTCAGATTGAAGTAATTGAAGTTGAATTTACATGTACTTGTCGGTAAAGTGTCGGTTTCACTCATGCATGCTTATGCGCATCGAATTTCACATTCTTACCCACATTTCGTAACGAACAAAAGCTGATTAAGACGTTTCCTGCATTTACTGTATTACTTAAATACGACTTAAAAATTGGGAACTTTTTTATATTTTGTGTCCACCGTCGACATCTTAAGGGTACTTGCGTGTCCTTTAATCAGCTGATGCAAAAACAAACAAAACCAAGCATAAAAAGCCATTAAAATTATAAAACCCACACATAGTGGACTAAGGATTACCCCTCTAAGTTGTAGAGGAGGCTCGAGCAGTGAGACGGATATAGGCGAATATTGTAACAATATCCTTGCAAACGTACAATACAGAACGCAGGCCCACAAAGCCTAACTAAAGTACCTAAAGGAGATTATGTTGGAGGCCAAAGCAGGTACAGGCGGGAAACTCCACCGGCCTCGCAATGATGAATTGGTTCCGACGCGCCGTTGCTGCCAACTAGAAAATAACCAGGATAATTTAGGCACGCTTTTCGCTCGCCATTCCGAATTAAAGCCTATCGAATTATACTGATGGACAGGGTTTACGTGCCTGTTGCGGCTTATGTTACAGTTTGCTTTGTCATTGTGGCCAGTCTTTATGCTACATGGCATTATTTGTATGAGCAAGGATTATTTGT
This sequence comes from Cephonodes hylas, assembly GCA_030295005.1. Taxonomy (NCBI): domain Eukaryota; kingdom Metazoa; phylum Arthropoda; class Insecta; order Lepidoptera; family Sphingidae; genus Cephonodes; species Cephonodes hylas. Next base: position 7,122,017 of record AP025377.1, on the reverse strand, counting down.
TCTCCAAGGTAAATATTTAGTTTCATAATTACCTTTTCTATTATACTTTAGTTTTAGTATCTTTAATAACTATCCACATTTATTTATGGGCAGGTATACGATTTTTATTGCACGATTGTTCATTGCGTTAAAATACTTCTAGACATTTACTTTTTAAAGAACATTTTTAAAGGTCCAAATACAGAAAGCTAACTTCAAGGCAATATGCTCAAAATCAAGTAGAGCATGAACTTAAAGGATGCTTGAATCCTTTAGTTGTGATAGGTAAGCATCCCTGTTCAATACCACTAGCACACTTGAATTCAAAGTACTTCCTAGACATGTACTTGAATTGTCCGGATTTTATATTCAGAATTTTTTAAAATATTAAGCTTTATATAAACCACCGGTTAACTGTCTGTGAAATTTCGTTGACTAGACCTATTTGATATTGTTTCAGGTGCAGGTGTAATAAGCTCCTATCTTTATAAGCTACTATCTTCATAAATTTAACAATGTACCAAAGTGATAAAATATACAGTAAAAACGATATTCGTCACCTTTGTTGCCAATTTCGCATGAAATCAAATCGAATCTGCCAACTTATTCAATTGACTATATAGACTACAATCTAGTTGCCAAGTTGAACCAAAAGAACATTTTATCAATATTTCTTAACTTTATGACAAATCATGATGAACAACTATATCGACGGCGGAAAGCAAAAACGTAGTAAACCACAAAAATGGAAATGTTCACCAGAGCCAAAAAACGTTTACATATTTTTTCAAAAAATCATTACTAGCGTGTTTTTTAACTTAGACTCATGATTTTTGGACACTAGACATGTTATTTTTTTCTAAATATAATTCTAACTCTCAAATCTCATTCTAACAATTATTCTCCAAAAATTTGTTGACTACGACATTTTGAAATATTTTTACAGAATGCTAAAACGCTGTAAATGCACATCGAGTTGTATAGAGATGGGTCAAATACATTTTTTTAGGGAAAGCGAAAACGTGGTAAGCAGTTATACTTGACTAGGGCTGCTCAACTAAACGTTGTAAACGTGGTTATTTAGTGAAACCCATCTCTTAGATATGGTGTAAACTACAATAATTACTGACTTGGGGTAATACAAATTGTGTTACACATAAACTGAAATTCTATAGAATATTAAAACGTATAGTTTATTAAATAATATACTACAGTTTATATTGGAATTTTTCACAAAAAAGATAATAAGCTTAAAAATTCGGATATAAAATAAATAGGAACCTCAAAATATAATTTATCATCTTTCATCATCGGTGTCAGGTAAGCGGTCAGTACCTAATTGTTGTACTGGCTTTTAAATTCAAATATTCTTTCGCAAATCTTTCCGGAATCAAGTTTTTATAAATCATTTTCTTTAAATCTGTTTTTTTTTTGTAAAATTGGCAAATTTGAAGTATACGAATTTGGTTTTGGAATGACATCGTTCAAAGGATCAAGTTAAATTTCTGTAGCTTCTGTACCTGGTAACATTAATAAATTTTAACAAACATTTTTTTGATAAAATGTTTTTTGCAGAAAGTAACGGTACATATTTTTGAAATATTGACGGTTTGTTTCTTTTTAACCGACTTTAAAAAAGGAGGAGGTAATCAATTCGTTTCTATTTTTTTATGTTTGTTACCTCGGAACTTTCGACTGGGGAGACTGATTTTGATAAATCTTTTTTTATTTGAAAGCTGGTGCGTCCAGATCGGTCCCAGTTTAATTTTGTCGAGTTAAGACAATGAGAAAACCATATAAGGGCCTTAATTTTCACTAATGTGATTGACAAATCGACGAATAACTTATACCGACTTTGATGATTTGTGATGATTTTTATTGGAAAGGACTTCAAGGATAAATTGACGAGAGTTTGGTTAGATTTTCATAATGGGATTCATGACAATGTAATGGAACTCTTCAATTCTTTCAATCATATAAGCTATCTGGATATTTGAGTTACCTACCGTAGCATCTTTATGGTCAAGTATAATAGTAAACTGGGGATGTCTGAGTAGGTTAATATGTAGGTACGATCTTTGTTTTTTCCACGCACTAATAATATTGTAATGTAGATAAAATTACCAATATTTTGGAGTCGGTGTCAGCCACGGAACACTACAACATACCTAGAAATAAAAATACGAGAATACTTAAGATTTTTTTAAAATAACTTTTACATGAATGAAAATGTACTATGGCGGAAGACCAATACCTAATCAAAGCAAGCATATCTTGCCTATAACGTGTAGATATACAAGATACAAACCTACCTTGGCTGACACCGACTCCAGAAATATTAATAATTTTAACTACATTATATTATTATAATCAGTCCGTGGTAAAAACAAAGATCCTACCTACATATTATTGATGAAAAGAAAAAGTTTATTATTAAGTTACTACACAAGAATTCGCAATATTTTTTGTACTTCTTAGGATACATTACTTGTTTTGGAATAGGTTTTTGAAAAGCGGTGTTTGTTTTTTGAATAATAAAATAGTGCATAACTGTGTATTTACTTTTAATAAGACAATCTAAATGTCATAAATTCAAGAGTACATTGTACAGAAACCGTACCAAATGTAGTAATAGGTTCGGTTCTTTATACCACTACTCGCTAAAACGTCTTTAATGCAAGATACATAAAAACGCGAGCGACGAAAACGTAGTAAACGCAGCACTACTGACCGCATCATCAACATGTACCTTTTTTTACAGAAAGCGAAATTGTTGTAATCAACATAGTATAACTTATTACTATTTTTTCTGTAGCTTACAGCGTTTTTGAATGCAGGCATTTACGTGAAAACCTGTTTTTTTAAAATGTTAATTTCTAATCTATTCATCCTAGATTTATGGGACCGGGACCATTCGAAGCAGTTTTTTTTTCTGATTCGAACAGTGCAATAAAAAAATTTTTCACATTTTGTGGACTACGACGTTTTTGCTTTCCGCCGTCGATATGATCAAATGACATAAAAAATACAAGCCGCATGCTAAATATAATAATTATAAATCATTAAATTAGCAGCGCTGAATTCTGTAGAATCTATCACATCATCATTATCAGCTTATGTACATTCCTGCTGGGCACGAAGTTCCGCTACCATTGGTGGGTTTAAGCCTTAGTCTACCACGGTGGCCTAGTGCGGATTGGCTAACTAAGCACCTAAGAAATTCCCAAGAACTTTTAGGTGTGCAGGTTTCATCGCAATGTTTTTTTCACCGTTAAGCAAGTGAAAACAAACACATAACTTCGAAAAGTCAGAAATGTATGCCCGGGGTTTGAAGCTGTGACCGTCGAGGTTCCCGCCTCTGCGTCCAAACCTCGAGTTCATCACTGCTATTGGATTCTATTTAGCCCACTATATACAATGGAGGGAATGTCATACATAATATGATGTTAGTATAAAATAATCCAAATGGAATTTTGAACATCACTTGCAATAGCAACCAATAATTCGCTTTATTTATAAATCACTGAATGAAACAATCGCGGTGGATTTAGATGGAAAAATAAAGAATAAATTGTAGTGCATCGCTTCTGCAACAAACAAGAGATAAAGGAGCACGGAGATAACGAGGGCGAGAGATAAGGCGGAATCGAGTTTACAAGAGAGGCCAGTTCGACGTCTGTGACAACAATCACTTCTTATTTGCAAGTTTATTCGTACTATTTTGTATTCCTATGTAAGAGAATCTCGAAATTATCAGATTTTTAGTATAGATAATGATAATATATGTACTTTAATTGATTTGAAGTGTAGTGTCATTATGATCTTTTTACATACAGGCAACTGTGACACCAAAGTATCCTTTGATTCAGCAGCACAATTTGGTTCAAATAGAGACTCAAAACATTTTTGCCAATAATTCAGTATTAAAGGTTAATTTTGTATATGAATGAAATGTATTATATTAAACATATTTATCAATTTTATTTAATGAAAAAAAAAACATTATAATCACTTTTAAAACAGCTGGTATAACAATAATATCTCGACAATTGTAAATCAAAACAAGTCAGAAGCACCATCGGCAACACAAAACAACTTAGGGCAAGTGCACACGTACTTCCTTAACGGAGCCTCGCAGAAATTTATTTTCATATGAACAACCCGCTGTCAATAAGGTTTCTGTATTTATCTATACATTGCGTATTTTGCACACAACCTTCTTTTGTTGAACAGCTATAATATTTTCTCGTACGTGTTTCAATTTACTTTTGGATATTAATGGAATCAATCTATTTATATCGTATTTTCTTTATTTTACATGCTTTAGAACATTGATATATCTTCCTATTTTAAGGCTTCTACGTAAAGCATTGGTAAAGCTGTCGCCTACTGAAACTAAAATACGTACACATTTGCATTTCATAAAGGTTTGACGTAGGTCATTACCTGATTAGCTGATGTGAGCCACGACGTAGATTTCGTGATGTCCAATATTCTATGACTTCATTACAGACTGAAATTTGTCAATTAATATCTAAAAATAATAATACAAACACATTGTATTATTATTTTATGAGATAAACCATAACAATTTCCATTTTGGTGGTATAATACATATTAAAGCAAAATGAATTATGTCAATTTGAAAATGAAAGAAGACATTTTATAAACGAAAATTTCAAACGACGTCGACATGGATTCACCCCAAGACTATTTTAAATAAAACAACACGCGATTGTAGCAACAATCAGCGGCTGAGATCGCAGTAAACATTAGAAAGCAAAACAACCGCTTCCCATTATAAATGCAGTGAAGACAAAGGGTGGTTAGTTAACATTTTAATCTGCATGTTGGAGCTTACTAATGGCTGCGCCGCACCGTGATATATAACGCAGAGGGGCCCGGATGCAAGCGAGCATTCTATTGCCTACCACGATGATCTATGGCAAGGTGCATACGACGTTTCGTGTCACCACGCCCCAAGCTTAATCCACACTTAACCGGCTCTCGAGTCGAGCCCAATGTTACACACTCTTAGCTGAAGCGTTTTCGTAATCTCCGCCAATCACTTTCATCTTAATTAATTCGATGGCTCGAATTACACTCATGTATCTTTTTAATTTAGTCGCGAGGGTTCGTCTAACGCGTATGTCGATTTGCATAATTATCTCGCGTTACAAATTCGAGGGTTCACGATACTTAACATTAAGCGTATAAAATATATTTTACGTTTTAAATTGGGTTTGCTTTTGATGCAATATTAAATTTTTGCCCCTCGACATTCACAAGTTATGCGTAAATAATTCAACGTCAAAGAATCCAGATAAATTATAAGGTTACACGGCTAAGAATTCAAGCGTATTATTCCTTTAATCTAAATAGCAGACTTTCAGAATTTAACCAAATTATAATATTGAATTAGAGCTGTGGAATTGGTCAGGTCGGTTATTACAATAGAGAAGTTATATAATGAAAGGGGAAGAATGATCAAACAAAATAGAAACTATAGGTCGTACAGGTGGCGAGCTCGGTAATGGCTTTGGCAACTTGATGAATAGGTCGAAACGTGCTCTGAGTGCAAAACGCCTCATTCTATTGCCGTCGCTTCTAAAATATTGCCGAAATCGCCCGTTCAACATCAACTAATTCAATGTATAGATTGATTTACTCCCCCAACCCTGAATACGTTTACAAATGGTTTAATTTCGCAAAAAGATTAAGGAAATCTCGCTTTGTTTCCAACTTCGTATTGAATACCATCTATTATGAAGTAAAATATCTGTAATCTCGTAATGCGTTTGACTTTTCGAAATAAAACACTGATTGAAAATAGCGATGCGGGTTGTTAGCAGAAAATATACGAGAATTTCTTTTTACATTTTATTTCTTTCGTCAAATGCTTCCGTAATGGTAAAACAACATTTTTTAAGGTATTATTTAATAAGGTATTTTAATATTTGTTTGGTAAAATGACTATATCAGCATTTAACGATAGGGGCAATGCAGTTAGTCAAAATAGAACTACTTCCTCATGTTACGAATATCAAAATGACTCAATAAATAAAGAAGGTTAGTAATAACGGCATGATCTTGAAACATTACATACGTTGCCCTAAATACGCTCGCGAAATATCTCGGGTCCTCGCAAAAACTTCAATACGTCTTGGGCAAATTCACACGAAGTCAAGATTTATTGAGAAGGCTTTGATTTATGTTCCAATCCACACATGAGTCTAAAGGTTCAAAGACAAAAAACTCATTTTTGAACAAAAAACAAGGACGGTTCTCCCAACGTGAACCAGAAGTTGTTTTTCCGAACTCGTCTTAACATTTTGCTTCATCGCGTTGTTTATCGCATTCACATGCGCATACCTAATTTATAGCAGTTTTAAGGTAAGTTTTTGAACTTAATATTGTTTCAAAATTGAGCTATGTAATTAGTTTCTAAGCTTTGTAACAAATATAAATAAACCTTTATATTAAAGTACCGGACCTGCTAATAAATGTAGAGAAATAATGCTTAATAAAAATATTGCGAGCCTTTAATTTACATATTGTATTTTTAAACGTTAAAGCACTAATTATGCGTCCTTATAAAATTGCTAAAAAACTTATCTTTAATACTAACACGTCAAAGTGACAAGAGTTCTTAACCCTACATTCAGAAAATCCAGAAAAACAGAAAGAAGGGATTTCTTGAATTGGAAAATTCTATCTCAGCTCGCCAAAGATCAAGACAGAATCGGTAGTTATTAATATGAACGGTTATAGCTCAGAGCACGATATAGAGGTTATGAATCAATGTCATTTTCCATAAGCCCGCTAAACTTCCGAGGAGTGATTCCCGTTCGAAACTACTTCTTTCGCCTTTAGTTAAACTTATTTCAGAACCACAAGTTTACTGGAACTTTCGCTAAGTTCAGCAGAACTCGACGTGAATCCGATCAAATCAATTCGAGTTGGAAAGAATAGACGGGCTGCCAGTCAAAACTTTAACTATCCTAGCTTCCGAATAGCTTTTTCTGTAGGCGAAATTTAATTGATATGAAGGGACTTACTTTTATCATTTTCTCTATCTCTGACAAGTTTTATCTTCGATGTTGTTTGGGCTGTTTACTGGATGCGAAGTGTTGGGCGTACAAATAGATATAGAGTTGTTCAAATAAAGTTGTTCAAACCTTTGAATACGTATTATACAAATTGTTTATGTATTTGACTGCCTCGTGGTTTCGCGGTATAAGTACCTATGTGCCGTGCGATCTAGAGGTCCTGGGTTCGATTCTTATTAGTGTTATTTGATCTGATCTGATTAGCGTTATTGTGTTTTCCCATTAGGAAATTCTCCGTAACAGCACGGAGTCTGGAAATGTGCCCGAAAAACGACAATAGGCTCGCCCCCTATTACGTGGGACTGATACATACCTGGCGAAATGTGGGTGCAGAAATGCATCTCTGCCTACCCCTTCAGGGAATATAGGCGTGAGGTATGTTTTTTTTTTTGTTTATGTATTTAATAAATAGGTATGCAACCGCATTGTATTCATTAGTCCTGTGCAATATTATAAAAGCAAGTAAATACTTATCAGGCAGACGTTATTTATACAAAAACTACAAACTAAAATAAAAAAGCTTAAACAACTTCGTAACAATAAAACATAAACAACCATGATTTTATGGCAAAGAAAAAATTTATCTTATTGAATCTTTATAAAACAAAGATAAAACTCAAACAAAACATGGATACACGATATTATTTGGTGTGATATTCATTACTTTATCGAGCAAGCTCGGATTTGTCTCGCCTCTGAGTTTGAAAACAATATCCACTAAGTAAGAACGAAACTATCGCAATAGATTCATCAATGTGTATAAAAGGATAATAAAAACCGAGGCGAGGAAACGGAACCACATTTTCTAGCTAAGTTGAAGCCACTGTGGGAAGGAAAGCATCCATAAAACAATATAAATGGGACATGGGGCCGCGCTCTTTGGATAACTTTACTCAGACTGCGCACTAAATTCGCGCACGTCTAGTATTCGCTCGCAAATTTCTCTTGAACTATCTTTAGGAACGCTTAAGTCACATATTTTATTGCTGAATATGTTTTCACGTATGCAGTGAATATGCATAAGAAAATTTAGTTTTGATAATAAAAATTGCATTGCATTCTACGCAACGGGACGTTTAGGCGTGCGATCTATGGCGATAAATTTGACATACATGAGTTTAAATCCCATAGTTTTGAGATAGAAATGTGATTCATTTGTAAAGTGAAAGTACCATTCAAGGATTTTTTTTGAATCACTCCAATGCTGTCGCCGAGTCTGTCACACCTAACTTCCAATAAAATAAATATATTCGAGTTATAGACTCGTAGCAAAACATAATATGTTCGAAATCTCGATTTTCTTTCACATCATCGCCCAGAAAAGGCATACTACAAGTATTTTGTTCTTGAATTTTATGGTAACCAACCCATCAGGACGTCGGTCTTCCGACAACCCGCTTTCTCTCTGTCAGTAAAAGCTCCGATCGGGTTTTCCAATTTATATGCTTGTGTTTTGTTTTTCCACAAATTTCGATGTTCACAAAGTAAAAACCACAATATATTAAACCATATATTTGGTTTTGTTTTAAATAATTCCAATATAGTTAAATGCGTTGTGGCCACATGGTGGTCTACCGTTTCAGATACTTTAATTAACTTTGACGAAGTTGTGTAATCAGATGCCATACTAACAATATATTGCATCGTTGTTTATCAAAATAATATCCATAATTACCTTTTGACATATGTCCGAACATAGGCCTTAGTATTGTTGGTTGCAGTGAAGACTCTGTGCCTAGGAGCGGTTATGTACTTACAGTGGCTGATGATCATGATAATGATAACGATATGTGCGTGTTATTTCCTTCAAGTCTAGAATCGCCGAAGAAGTGAATGTAAACATATTTCTACACCCATTTCCCACAAGGTTATGATAATTTCTCCGTAAAACAAAACGGCCCTGTGCGTGTCGTGGGGGATGCCCTATTTTAATAAGAAAATAGATTTTAAAGTTTATCACAAACCAATACTTAAAGTTAAGAGTCTTACAAAACACCCATACCTGTACATGAAAAGTATCATCTTTAAAGCTCTAACGGTTTGTGAGGTAAGCCGATATCGGACAGATGAACAGACAGACATAATGAAATTATTAGAGAACTATGGAACCCTAAAAACAGTAACAATATTACCTACGCTGACAGTTGAATCCGTAAGCTCTCCTTCGCAAATTTATGCCGTAGGGCTATATAAATCAGTCTTTGTAATCTCTTTACTGAGAATGCAAAAATAAAAGCTTATAGCTATTATAAGCAAGTACTTTACTAATGGCTTCTTAGTAAACTTGCTTGAAAAAAATCTTTGAATAAATGACAAGTTTTAATGAACAAAATAAAATGGCACGAGAATATTCCGTGCTATGAAGAGCTCCCGAATTCCAGTAAATTTGGTTTATCTATTAGGATTTCAAACTTATTTAATTTAATTTAAAAAGCAACGTAACTTCTCCTTTATTATTTAATCTAATTTACGTCCTTCCTCGTAATGCATAATTCTCTCCTTTACGCTGCATTTGTGCGTAACTTTCTAAAGGAATGTGTGTTACTACGTAAGGGGCCATTTCCTTTCAAGAAAATACGCGATACTTGCACGCCAAACGCCTTAAGAACTCCCTGACTGTCTTCATTAGAGTGGATGTTAAATTATTCCTCACAATTTTACTTCTTAAGGACTAAGCCTTTTAGATTTTAATTATTTAGTAAGTATGACACGGTTTGTTCATGCCTAATTAATCTGTAATTCTTTGGCTGTTTATTCTCTTTGACAAATCTGTGAGAATGCTTTATTTGTAGATGTATCATTTGACTAAATGTTTAAGGCTTTCATTTTCCTTGTCGACAGGAGAAAGATTCCAAGTAATAGTCACTGTTCATTTTCCTCAATTTAGGTTAAGACTTTATACGATGAAATGATTTTATTCTACATCTTTACATAATTTTCCATCAATATTCCCTAAAGATGTAAATTTTTGCACCCACATATCGCCAGGTAAATAATATGGCACATTTCCAAACTCAGTGCTGCTACTGAGAATTTCCTAATAGAAAAACAATGGAAAAAACTACCCGACCTGGGAATCGAATCCATAATTTGTAGATCATACGGCACATTCTTATACCGCGAGACCATGAGGCATATTAGGCATATTCTTATAGATCGTTTGTATAAGAATATATTCGATATTAAAAGTAGAGTTCGATGTTCTCTTCGACGGTGATCGCAAGTCAATGACATTAAATGAACAAGCTATTTCTTTTGCTAGTACGCAATCGGCCCACGTGCGACCTACGGACGTTGTACGTCTGGTCGGATTGTGAGTAGGCTTTCACACGTTATTCATATTAAGCATCTGTAGTAGAATATTAATATAAAATTTCTAGTCGAATGAACTCCACTCAATAGTTGACTCAGGCGCTCTCGCAAAATGTTTCTGTGTACAGAGGAAATAATTTTAGAGTGAGTTGTATTGAGTGGCATATTTTATGTTTTATAAATTTGTTCCTTATATCATTCTTAAGATAAATACCTAAGTTATTTAGTCGGATTATTTCGTTGAAATTTTTATGTCCAAACCACTGAACCAACTTTTATGCTTTTTAATACCGTATTACACATCCATTTATTACTATAACTCTACTGCCCTCTCCGTGATTCGCCTTGAAACGGTTATTTATTAACAAAAATTTGATTTTTTATTTGACAAAAATAACATCGGAGCGAGTTTATTACGGTGCTAAAAATTTACTAACAAGTAATAAAAAATTAAATCGCTTCAAGACACAATAATATACCTCTTCGTGTGGTAACAAAGTAATCTCCTTCAAAGGCGACGCCACTACATTACGTAGTCAATAACTAAGAGGACACGAACGATGAAGCTCGGAAAACGAGGCATTTTCAGAATAATTGCTTCTCATATAGAACGTACAATACATTGAGACGTGCCATTCACGATTAAGACTTCATCTCGAGAGATTCTAATGCCTTGATTTGAAATCTCTTTTTGACTTTTGTGAGATGAGTCTTTATTTCCACCCAATTTGTTCCTAGCTAGGTATAATTTTCTTAATTATGTGTAACATTTAAATTAAAATAAGTTTCACTGTGAAAAATTTTCCACGATAACCTTTGCATATCTAATATGTTGAACTTTCACATTAACAGTCCCACTCATATGCGTGGTTCTGGGCCGGGTGTTGTGTTATTACCCAAATAATTTAGGAGATTCAAAAATAATTTTCTCTCTAAGCTCATCGAACACACAGCCTTTCATTCATAATAGCCTTTGTCAAAATTTTAAATTGTAAGAACGTGGCGTTAAGAAAAAATGGTATTGTCTAATAACAGTGCTAGTACCTACCGTCAAATGCATGATAATTATTCTACATTAAAAACCTATTTCTACTTCACCAGTGCGGGAATTTCAGACTCATAAAATATTTCCAGGCAATAGTAGGCACCGATTTTCCGCGGGTACTAAAAGCCTTACTATTGTTGCTAAAATCCCTGTTTATTCCACAGTACAATAGACCCACAACTATCGGGGTATGATTTTAACTATTTGTCGTTAACAAAAGATATTTTTGGACCTAACATGTATTGTCGTCCAGAAACAATATAGGTGTTTTGACAGGCTCTCTATGCGAATAGTACCTTAGGTTATTGCCCTATGAATATTGTTAGAGATTCGGACAAACGTATTGTTCCACATTTTGTTTGTACACGTAGGTGTGGTGCGAATGCCTAAATATTTTGACAGCGTCTGTGTCACAATAAAGCCGAAGCCGAGTATGAAAATTAAAATACGTTCTCCGTACAATCCGTCCGGAAATAAAAATTGATTAGACAAGAATTTATGTTAAGTCGAGGTTAGGGGACGGAAATAACATAGTTTTTTAAGCGTAACTATAAATCTATAGTATAAATCATTATGTTTTTTCTAATAATGTAAATATAAAAACATCCTAAAGGATGTTCTTAAAGCACATACATTTTGTGATATTTTGCGCGTAATAAATAAAAGTTTTAAATAATTAAAAAAATATTTTAAGGAACAAATAGTAGATATATCTCTCCCGTAACAAATTACAAAAATATTAAAATGGAGTATTAGCTTTCATTTTGTGCGCTACCACCTAAATAATGTCAACACAAGAATTTTTAGATAAGCTAACCTGAAATGAATAAATTCGCCACATGCTGAATCCAATATAGAATGATAGGATTATATTTTTAGCTGACAATCGCAATATCGAATGACATCTCGATATAATCGTAGTTTTAATAGAGCATTAACTCGAATCCCGCTTTAATTTCACGCTAGAGGGCACTGATTTATTCGAATATTCCGAAAAGCTAAACTTTACCAACTTTTGATCGGTGATCATGGCATGCGGTGTGATTTATCTGACCGACTGTGATATATGTATTGAACACAGTAAAACACAGTAGTACAACTACTTATTTGTTTTGTAACTGATTTCAGCACAATTAGTAACCATTCAAAAGTTTTGCAGGTCAGCTAGCAAAGATCCGCATCGTCGCTTATGTAGTCCATAGCATAGAATATCCTTGGTCGAACCAGCACGTTTTTACCCCAATTCTAGAAAATTATTCCTTAGCTTCATGATTTCGATGGTCAAATATATAACTATTACAAACAGTTTATGAGAACAAATAATTGATATTCTTTAACTTAAAAAAAAAATTGAAATATGAACAAATCTGACAGCGTTTTTGAAAACCAACATAAAACTTATAAATTCATCGCTAATTTAAACAATGAGATTCTCAGAAATAGCATTTAGAAATTTTGCTTTAAATTAGACTTTTCGAGTTATTTTAACTCATATTTACAAGGTTTCATTACTAATTTAATCTCAACTGTTAACATTTCGAAGAACTCTCGAAACGCCAATTCAACGAAAAAACGACACTATTATGACTTATGCGCAAATGGTTGACCGAAATTCTATCTCGAGTGCGACACAAATCCTGCTTTATGATACCTAACAAGTTGTGGAAGAAATTTATGTCTCGCAAAAGTTATGATAAGTGAATACTCGGCTAAGTATAAAACAAACATATTTATTGAACTCGAAAAAATAACTAACATTTCGTATACTTGCTCTGAACTTTATGAGTCCTCTTTATAGCGTCCAATTATAACAAACCTAAAGTTGTACTATTAAATGTAATCCAAAGAAAAATAAAAAAGTACAGAGAAAACGTATAATATATCCGGTAATATAATTCATGAATTTCTATTTTATAATTAAAATCTTCACCAAAACAATTGAAATTATATAATACATAGGTATAAATAATGTAACTTTCACTTTTGTTGAAGTTACTGCTTTTTTTACTTATTCCTTGTATTCCATAAAAAAAATTGTCAATTTATTACTTAAACATTAAAAAAATATGCAACTCAAAAATATCACTTACTAAAAATCTGTAAAATTCTCCGCGTTTTACGAACGGAATATATTATTTAAAAAGCTCTCATAAAAGTAAAATACAGTGGCTTTGCTATGAAAATAAGCGATAAAACAAAAAGCATTTCGAGGAAAACATTGTCTCGACGGCGGGAACAGGCGTCGCGGCGTCCATCCGCTATGGTCAGCCCATGATTAATTACCCAAGAGATTTATGACGCAGGAAACCGATTACTCGTGTCGATAACACAATACAGATCGCTCGGAGCTTCACTCGAAACCTTGCGTAGGAATAATGGCTTTTTGTAACGTACACTCTGTGCGGTAGAAAGAGCGCTGTGGTAAATCTCTAGCTAGATTTATAGTTTGGTTGGGAATATGTATTCCTTCTCTGCATCATAACGATTAAAATCTGTAAATTACATGCTTCCAAAACAAATTATTAATATACAGAAAAAAACTAGCTCGGTGACCAATGTCATTACGAGAATGAAAAAGCAATTAACACCAGCGCTTCGTACAAAATAAATTGTATAAATCCCATTAATAGACAACACAGATTTGAATACTTTTATACCTCTGGGGGTGATTTCACGGGTTATCGTCGGCTGTCCATCATAATTTACTGTTATCTATATTGCGTGCTGACGAATATTGACAAATAAAAATGAATCCCATTAAATTCTAACTTTAAATCATCGTGATAACAATCGATTTTATGAAATTCCACCGGGACGAGGAGATAAATGAAATTTGTTACAAAAGTTCCGTCGAATGGCTCTCCGTTACGATATTAAATTTATGCCATCAAGTGGCATTCAAAGAATGGGCATTTAACTTAGATTTTCAATCGTGGAATTCAATAATACCTGCGCGCCTTGGAATTGGGCATTCGAACCGCAGCTTTTTTAATTTCTTTCCTTATTAAGTAATAATTCTGGTCGGTAAATAAGATTTCCGTTTTATGTTTCTCGGATATATTCTTAGATTGAAAATAACTTTTGTAATATATCTTTTTAGGTAACGTCACATTCTTCTTACACTTCTCTTTGCGCTCTAGCTCACTGACTTGGTATTGTACATTTAGAAATACCAGAACGAAGTTACATCCATTCCGTGGTCTTTCTAGATTAGGATTCTCAATAAGTATGATGGTCATACTTATCATCACCTCAACATGCCTTTAAGAGATCCAATTATAATCCATTGAACTTTATAATACTTGTTTCGAATGGATGAAAACCAAAGCAGTCAATCCAGTAAGACTATTCCTTATCTAAGAGCGTCGCAATCCCGGTCTCTACTCCAGAGCAACTCTCTTACATATATAGTCTATAGTATATTTTTTAAATAAAATTACCAAATATTTAAAATATTTTTAACGAAATGAATACCCTTCGGACTTTGGTCGAACGCCCACCGTTTTATAAGCGATTATAAACGCTCAAATCAATTTTATGAACGAATATCGTTTCCAGTTATAAATTATTTCTAATACGGATAATGGAATCTGTTATTAAGTCGGTCAATAAGCTCCGAAGGGATTAACTCAAGCGATCAGTGGCTGATAGAACGCGAGAGGTACTGAGGGAATATCGCGTCCGTAATCCTAAGGCGGCGGTATGTTTTATGACCGCAGATTTTCGACATGTCTCCTTTTATGTTTCGTAAAAATTTTATCCTTCCTCAACGTACCTATGGAATCCCCGGCCTTTGTGACTTGTATTACGCCCTTATATCGAATAACGGATATTTATGAGACAGTTTCTTTGAGTTTCTGTCGATATTTTGTTATTACCTTCAATGGAAGTCGGTAAACAACTAATGTTTATATTTCAGCATGGAATCCTTTTGAAACAATATAATTGCACAAATTCTTACACAAAAATCCCAATTTATAAATTTTTATAACCTTCTAAATAAAACCTATATGGAGAATCAATCTGTTCTCATTTTCTGCATGAAACGGAGCGAATAAAAAATGTATCTCGAAACGGAAATACATTGTCTAAATGCAAATTATTCCTTTGATATCACATTCTTGTGTAATGATATCTAAGACCTGCCAGTGACATCGTGTACTCATGTGAAGAAACGTATTTCATACATTCATTTCGCATGTCAGGCGGCGAGTTATAGAACCAAGCAGCGGTAATCGCGATCCAAGGACGTACATTTCACGATATGCGACGTTCTCCGCTTAAAGTATGTCGAGAATAACCTTAAAACTGTATAAAGTTCACTTCGGTGCAACAAACTGAACTAATATCGTAGACGTAAAACTGCCTGCATTTTTGGTTTCGGGACAAAAATGTGTAGCTTTCGTGAGAGGTAGCGGATTCGATTCTCAGATTGGACAGTGTTATGTATTAATACCTTTGTTTAGACTATTCCAAGTATTTTAGGAAGTCTAGAAATAGAATAACAAGGGACAAAAAAAATATAGTGTCCACTAATATTTTTATGTTTGTCAACGGCTAATCATCTGTTATTAAAAACTTCATAATTACGTTTTTATTAAGGGCCAATAAAGTATATTATACTTCAAGTGTGCTTTGGAAGATTGTTAAAAATTCGTTGTATCCTTTTTAATTATATAATTAAGTGGTAAAATACTTAACTGGAATTTACGCAATTGGTTTAAAGAAAATATTTTTTCCAGTCGGTTTCAATTTTCCTCATCCCATCTTCTTTCGTTCATAATGAAACAAGTTAGAACTTTTCGAAAGTACAAATTAATTTTATCTCATCTCGCTTAAACTACATTTGGGGTGTTTACTGTACCTTCATTTAATATTTCTTTCTTTTTTATATATTTGTTATTACTCTCAAACTTTAATGAATAATTATATGTACCCTACATAATATGTAATAACAAAAACACAAATTCTCTCTAGAATACGTATCCTTTATTACTTTTCATGAACATTATAAATATTTACACGCAACAACCTTATTGTACCTAATCATACGCAATACGTTATAAGGCACCGACTTTTGGCTAAAGTTAATGAGCACAATTTCCATATAATCATCAGCCTATCTTATATACCACAGAATTTGCTCGTGCAGTAGATGAATTGATTTGCACTACGGGCTGTTGACTCCGAAGCGTTTTACTGACGTTTGCGTGAATTACAAAAGGCAGAAACAAACGAACATCAGGCACCGCAGAGCGGATTTAATATGGCTTTTCGAATTGTGATTCGATGTTTGTCGCTGTGTTTATTTCACGCCATTGAACGCGTAATTATGTTAAACATGAAATAGAATTTGGAGTTGGGGCTTTCGCTATAGAATGTAGAGCTGTAACTCGAAGTTGAAGACACTTATAATTGGTATTTTACCCTTATTACAAAATTCGTTATTTTAACGTGCTATACAAATATACAGATAAGTACAAATTGAAGGAAGATGTTTTCTGTTGTTGAAACATGATATTACAATGATTAAATGTCGAGATGGTCTTGAGGTGCAAGCGCGTTGTCACAATTGCAATAATATTGCACGCTCCCCATGCACACCCCTCTGGTTTTTCGAAATTATATGTGTATTCACAATGAATTACCACTTTATTAGTGAAGTAAAACATCGTGAACAATATGAAAATCTTAAAAATTCTCATGATTTTTTTTTTATTTAGAACACTTTATTGTACACCAAAACATTAGATACAACAATTCAAAAAACAAAACAACGAATTCTTCTATTTTTATGCCATATTTCACAAGGCCTCTAATGAACCTGACCTAAATTAGTTGATGAAAACAAACAAACAAAAAACAGGATTGATGTTACACGCGGCCCATTACTTCTGTAGACATTTTGTTCTCGGAATTTCAGAAAGGACCAATAACAGTTTCGTGATCCTAAGCCTTCGTCAAAGTAACAAGGTATCAATGCCTTCTCAGATCTTTTGAATACGCCCAAGGCATTACTACCTTTGTGTACAAACACTAGAAAGTTACTAAGACAATTATTGCGTCCCATTAACGACCTTTACAGGCTCACTTTGTTGTCAATCCACGTGTCTAAGGATTTGTGAAGGCCACGTTTGAATACATTCTTATATTTCTAGTTAGAATTATTATATACTAAATGAGCGAGTATTTCGAATTAGTAAATAGCTTAATACTGAGGATGCCAGAGTCTTATTGGGTTAAGAATTTTTAGACTTTGACTAAGTTTGTAAATATTTTTTGTTAATATTCAGCTTATCACCGTCAACTGCTGAACGTAGGCCTCTCCAAGAAAGCGAATCACATTGTATTGCGGTTACATCATTCCGCTGAAAGGTTTGTTATGATAATAGTTAGAAACCGATTGTGAAACAAGAAGCAGCAAATGCGATTAACACCATGCATTTAGATTCTACAAATATTCGTCCCAGTTCTAAGAATTTTGACATTCATATATCTCTCATATTTCTGGAACTAACAATATTTGCAGTTAAGTGGCCGAATGTTGGATTATAGGAATCCGACTTGCACGTGCTAGTTCGGTGAAAATAAACTGTTGACTTGTGAAAACCGATTACGACTATCTCTTACGTTACGGGCCTAGGCAATTATCAGACCTGCTGCTATCTGGAAATACACGAGCTGATTCCGGAACCGTATTATTGTGCTATCACCTACAAATCGTACTTAAAGGGTTGTTCAACGTCCTTTTTACTTTTGGTAGTGACAGTGATTTACTTCGATCGATCTACTATAATCTGACTACAGTTTTCATTCTATTTATCTTTAGTAAATGAGTACTAACAGCAACGCGGCGCAGTTAACAAGATACCTGTTTGCGAAATGAAAGCATGAAGTTTTGATACCTGCATTGAGATAATTTTTTGTGTGATCCACGAATATTTACTTCGGGTCTTCGTATTTGTGAGACCATAAAGTCTTTCGTAGTTGCTGATACCAACAACACAGGACTTGTTTTTTAGTGTGGGGACAAAACTATGCATAGGACTGTTGGGTTTATTTATTTAATATTTAAGGCTACTTCTATGCAGACTACTCTATAGAATGCTATAGCTGAGTGGAGTTGCCGTTTCCATTTTTCGCACATTCAGCCCCGACTAACGCAAATATATTAAGATTGATGTTTGAATACTCTTATGCGAGAGCGACCGTGTTCACTTATTTACAGAATTGCCACTACTAATGTCATGTCGTTTGCTGTAAGTGCCGTACCGTGTAGCTATTCTGAACGGACGGACAGAACGTACCGTTTCAAACGTAGCATAATAAACGCCGGAGAGCTTTCCGATCGGAATTTGTAGTATCGCACGATTTATTATTATGTCGCTATTTCTAACTTGAGAACGAGTGAGAATGATATTTATATGTTGAGTTCTTGGATTCAGTACTTACTAAATTGAAACTTTTAAAATTTACTTTTTATTACCTCACACCTAAGCCCACATTACGCTAGGTGTGTTTTATTTTGCACAAAAGATTTCAATTTAATTACCAACACCAACTTGAATTAAAAGGATCCAGCGACGAAGGAGGTCGTTTAAATATTGTATAAATTAATTAAAAAAAACTCGTGATGACTTATGGTATTTCATTAATTAACGTTGACATTTGACCATCGTCGAATCACATAAACGTTGGTTTCGTACTCAAAGCCCAAGCACATGCCTCCGGGACTTCGAATCTAGGTGTGTTTTCACAATTAATTATCTCATAATCAAACACTGAAGAAAAAGATCTTGAGGAAACCTATATAGTTAAATATTCTTAAAAATTACTTATTTCACGAACGTAGCCCGCCACTCTCTAAGGTCTCTCTCACGGCCCAAGCCCTTTCAGTAGCAGATGATTCCCGTGCCCAGAAGTGGATTGTATAAGGAACGATGATTCATGGAAATAATATTTCATAAATACCTACTAAGTACAACTCTAAAACCCCAGTTTATTAACACGCTAAAAGTAAAATTTAAAATTATCCGAGTGTCAATGTAAAATCCCTGAAAGTTTACACAATATGAAGTGATACCACACAACACTCACCCATGCGTGTACTCACAGACCGCACAAATGTGTTTCTTGATGCGTAAACTTACTTGCTACATACAATTCGTTGAGAGTTTGCTAGACTAAAGACTTGTTCTACGGGTTTGATGTACTTAAATGGAAGTTTATAGCTTCGTGTTACTTTTTTACTGCTTTCATTTTTAGTTTAAATAATTATAAATTTTAAAATTCGAAGATTATATTAATTACAATGTATTCTATTAATACTAGTTATGACTGAGAAGGAAATATTTTAGTCCAACAGGCAGGTATATATATACATATATGTCAAATTTTACCAAAACACGAGGAAATTATGTTGACACACATTAAAGATTTCTGACTATAAAAAAAATTGAGTTCATTGTACTCTGATCGTATTGTTCATATAATCTTCGCAAAATACATACATCCAACAATCCCAAAAGCCATTCGAGTTAATCACCAAAACGCTAGTAGTTCGTTAAACTAGTAATCGCGTAACAAAATTAGGTTACATAATAAATGTCTCTCGTAATTGTACGCGTTAGCTGGATCGCCTCGGACTGTGCTAAATCACCGTATTTCCATCAAAACCTTTATTCGCTACTGCAAAACTAATGAAAACGTATTATTTACAATGACCAATGATTTTATTCGGAATGGCAATATTCCTGTATTACTTTATATCTATTTTAATTATGTAACTCTAAAATCGATTTCAAACTCAACTAAATGAATAACCTGAAATAGTATTTATATGGACATTTTTAAAAAATGAAGAAACTTGCGTAGGTTAAATAGAATGTGCATAAAAATTAATGAATAAAAAGCAAATCAATCAATCATCTCTACCGAATCCTACTGGAATAAAGACTTGAGTGAATGTGTCTGATGTCTTAACATTAAAGAACATAGCTATGAGTAATAATAATTTAAATTCACAGTAACTGGTTTTTACTAAATATCCAGAATGTGCTTAAAATTTTTCTACGTAATTATGAACTGAAATATGTGGAGTGCTCTACAAAGACATAGCCTTCCTTGACCGCGATGGTCGGTAAACTTCAGACTCTAACGCTTTCCTGTACACACAGTTGCTAGGTTGCTAGATATATATGTTAGCTTGATAAATAATTACTTCGTGTTGTAGCTATTTGCTACAATCAACGTTGCTTGCTATTTATGAGATGATGCATGTAGTCGAAGTCTACTGACTAATTCATACGTATCTTGTAAGTTGTAGCACATCGGATTAGGAAATATCATTTCTATACGGGAGAGGAGCAAATGTAATCTCCGGAATTAGATAAATGTTCGTGTGATCTTATGTAGATTTGTTTATTTATTTCGGGGTCTTGTTGTTTACTAGAACAAAAAGTCTCGTAGTTTCTGATATCAAAGACGTTATCATGGAGTTAGAACTACACATGTGCCACAGTGACTGTAGGATATAATTATTTATAAATGTACTATAAATGTTGTATAAATAGTATCTAATACTAATTACAATTAAAAGATCTAAAAGAAAATTTAAGATTGCAATCGCAAATGCCGTGCACTTAATGGCGATTAGCCTCTATAAACACAAATTGCCGGGGAATTTGCAAAAAATCACAGTAAAGGCCAGGGTTCTAGCACTACAAAATACAATGCCCGAAAACTCATTTAAATAAGAGGACTCGGGTTGTGCAAGCGCATGCGGTGTCCGTTAAGGTAAATGATGACTTCGAAATTTCGTAAACTTTGTTTGAATTTCTGTAAGAGAGGAACATTCAGTTGATGAACGGACCGTTTAAGCCAAAATCAAACTCGATTTGTCACTATAAAAATTGAAATGATGAAGCCAGAGACCAAGATTATATAATTATCAGCCAAAAGACATCCACTTCTGGACATAAAAAGCGGAAAGACTTCCAAAGCGCTCTGTCTAGAGAAACAACGTTGGACGTCTCGGTTAGTCGGTTAAGGTGGAATAGAAAAAGGTGAAGTTAAATATGGACTCATGATGTTATATATTTTTAACAAACCCCTAATTATTGCGATGTCATCAAACCCTTTTTTTTTAAAACTTACTGTATGACGTTTTCATCATAAACTTTAACGCCAATCCCGTTATCCTTTCATATTTCTAAAAAGTTTCGCGATAAGTTAAAAAGATTACAAGACACTGAGTGCTTTCGACTATTATGCAAATAGGTACATTAAGCAGGCGATCGTGTGTACACGGCCCATTAGCGCGGCCACTTACATTTATTAGCGCCTTGTGAGGCCCGGGGAATTTGTTGCGTGTTTTTTTAATCGATTTAAAAGGTAATGTATCTAATCACGGCGCAATTACTCGGTAAATACAATTCGATTTGTTGATAAAGATGCGGTTTGCGGTACTTTTGAGTCGTATCTTTTTAGTATTATTTTTTAAAGGGTTAAAAATTTAAGAGAGCACGCAAATGATTGCTCATTTTGTTCGTCACATCATTACATTTGGGATAAAAAATTTAACGTAAAAATTGAGACTGATGAATCTAAAGATGAAGCTGACTTTTTTTCAATAGAAAACCCAAACTTTCTATATTGAAAAACATTGAAACCGGGACCTCTACATCGCACACTGCAACTTTATACCGACAGAGCAATAGCTAATAGATATAGCGAAAAGACAATACTCTAGTATTTTTATAAATTGAATAAAACAATGGCAAAGTAACACTCTGGAACCGGGACAAATAATGATAGAAAAGCCACACAATTGAAACCAGATGAAAGGACTTTGTAGAAGTGGTCAATGTAACATTGTTGCAATAGACAGGTTTTGAAAGGACATGAGTTGTCTTTTGTTTGTTGTATTTCACTTACGGTCACCGTAGACACTTTTGGAAATGAAAGTAGAGTAGAAAAGATACATGTATGTATATGTAATAATAAATTACGTGTTTTACACACTGTTTAAATAATATAATAGCGTTAAAATACCGTAGCAGTAATAAAAAAAGGCAGGGCGGAATGAAATTCGACCATGCGCGGTATTCTTTCACCGGCTGATATTGATAGATAAAATAAAATTGCTCTACCGGGTGTGAAAATATTGAATCATCGATGCTACACAATGCAAATTGTTTATGTTAATACGTTGGAGGCCCGAACATGAAATTTTAATTTTTCCTACTCCACCAAACGCTGGAGCCGATGTCAAAAGCAAAAGCCGCGAGGCAAATTTCAATTTCCGCGCAACATAAGCGCCTCTTTTCGGAAACTTTCTTAGTCATCGTACTTGGTGTAGGTAAAAAAAGTATGCACACTTAATTACGAGTTTAATATATGTCAAGAACTACTTTGTTATAATCTTTTGCAATTTCTAAGCTTCGTAAAACTATGTCACCTTATGTAAAATCATAGTATTTATCTATACTTATAAAGATTTTAATAATTCCTTTAAAGCGCTGCTTTATTTTATTAAATCAGTGCTTACTGACCCTTGAGACTTAATTGCATATAAATATAATTATAAATTTTACTGTTTAAAACTATAGTTAGCTTTTTTATTCATGCAGTATTTCACTAGTACTTATCAGTTTAAGCATTAAAATGATTCGAGATGTATTATTTCTTCACTGAACAAGAGCTACAAGAAGTGGCGTTCGCGACTTGTAAAAAAAATTGCTTAAAATGTCATAACTTCATGCATCCATTTCTTTAGAATATGATATTTATATAAAGAGGAATTCCAGAATATATAGTAGAAGAATATTGTTCTTGAGCGTCTAATAAAATTCTCCTGACCGTGAAATAAAACAAAAGACAAAATGCACCAAATCCTCAAGTACATAAACAAAATATGAGCATGCGACAAACTGTGAAGCTTCCAAAAGCATTGTAAGCAAGACAAAACAAGTCATCCGAGGGAGATGTGCGAAAATCGATAAAGCACAGAACTGCCCGCATATAAAATGTGACAATACGTGTTTATAGTAATAAATTTAAACGTAAATGTGAAAATAAATTCCTGCGCCGTTGACGAGTTGACACCTGACCGCATAATAATGTTAACATTCGTGTAACACTTTGTTTAAATGGAATGCGACAGGCTCTTTCTGATTATGGCGGATTATTCGATAAAGCAGCAGTGGTCTCGATGTTTAGGCACGCGTCGAGAATGTAGGCGGTGGCGGGTTCAGGCCCCAGATACAATCCTCTGACTTTCCGAAATTATGTGTGTATTAAAATGAATTATCACTTGCTTCAACGGTGAAAAAAACATCGTGATGCAGCCTGAAATCTGCACACCTAAATATAAAAAGCTTTTGGGAATTTCTGAGGTTTGTAGTCCGCTAACTCGCTAGGCCAGCGTAGTCAACTAATGCCTAAACCCTAACAATGGTAGAGGAGACTCGCGCCCAGCAATGGGACGTATACGAGCTGATGATGATGATGATGATGATGATTCCTTTAAGTACGCGATAGCTTAACTCTGAATAAAAAGATGTGCTGAGGTTTTATTACGCTCTTGAATCCAAGGCGCAATACTGTGCTCAATATATTATGTAAACTATATCAACGGTAAAAGAAATTATATTGACAGTCAAAATCTTGTTAGGCATGGGCCTTCTCTGGGGCTATATCGGATATGGCTGTAGTACCAGTGGGCCAATATGGTACTTTTTCAATACTATTACATTTGTCCTGTTTGTCATACCAAAATTTAAGAAATCACGTAGTTTCCATAAGACAAAATTGGGCTCCTTGATCTTGATCTCCCGATCTTCATAAATTATACGAACTCAGACACCATCAGGTAAAAAAGAACAACAATATTTTATTTTGAATCACGTACAAACAGAGTCAATTGAAGCTTTTGGAAAATATTTTCAGAGTCCATAAGAAACACTTCACCCAACCAGAGAATGCATGCAATACCAGATGTAAAACTCTTAATATTCACGCTCAAGATTAAGCCCGTCAGGTAATAATAGGAGAAAAGGGCATTAAATACTCGCTTACGTGATAAAGATCTCTACCACGCAGCGTCTGTACAAGGTAGAGAAAATAGGATCTTATTTCGCTGTTATTGGCAGGTAATGGCCCGTAAAAACAAACACTCCTCAGCCGGAAATTGAACCCACTATCATTAAGTGCGTGGGTAGATCGATAACGTTTGCTCGCTTCTCGTGCACAGCATTTTGCATGTAGATGTCTTTACATCTTCTTCCTTTGATGAAGGAAGGTTTTATAGCAGATTGATTAAGTTTTTCTATGAAAGTAGTTCAATAAAGTAAAACTTATACCATTAGAATTTATTTTGTTTACCCTTACCATTCGGGGTCATTTAAGGCCTTAATGATAATCATGTTTGTTTTTGCTTCTATAACAAATTTGTGAGACAAATATATTATTTACTAAAAGCATATGGTTTTATTGAAATAACACCATAACATCAAATTCGCACGAAAAATTTTCTAAATAGTAATAGCCACATTCATTCACACCAAGAAAAAGTCGAGTGCTTTATATCCGAATAGTACACAAGAAGCCAGACCTTGCCAAAAACTTGCACCAGCTCGTTTGCGAAGGACAAAAGTACATCATTAAACGTACCCGACGGCATAAAAAATTCAAGCAAAAGTAAAGGACAGGCAAGCAAAAAGAATCCCCCGTTTGAAGCCATATAAGCAAATAACACGATGAATATGTATGTCTACAGACTGGGGGACGTAGAAATCGACAATTGTGTAACAACATGCGAACTTGATTGGTATGTCTTAGAAATACATCAATATTTTACATTAGTGTTCATGTTATAAAGATTTCGTATCTATTCTACCTTGAAAATTATAAATGTTCATATCTATATTTTTAATTGATAAGCTTAACAGCTTAACCGATTAAAATGATTTGTGGCATCAACCTTGAACCTGAAAGGACAAAGGCTCCATATTTTTTAATTGCACCAGGGCTAAGGAGGGCCCAACCGCACAGACTCGTAAAGTATATGTGGCTAGGCAAAATACTGTATAGTTATGGTAAAATAATACAGCACTTATGAATAAAGCAGGTAGTATGTACCAAGCGTCCATTAATATACGCATTAAAATGAACAATATTTTTTTCTGCCGGATAATACTCAAATGATTTTTCTATCAATATTTTCCTGTTTTCAACTCCGAGCTCGAATACACAAAGCCTCATTTCTTAAACATCGACTTAAGACTATTCACGAATCCAATCTTCTATAGTTGCTATATTTCATATTATATAACATAACGGCAGTAAAATCCAATTTTATTATCGAGCGAAGCGAATAGAATTTACTGTATCAACCTACTTTAAAGTCTTTACAAAATCCCACGTGCAAGCGCCACAGAACAGGTGGAAACAAATTTTCTGGTTAGCCGACTAACTTAAGACGCGACTTAAGGCAATAACCGCCAAGACCACAAAGAGGGTCGCGCGGTGGGATTCGATACGAAACATTTTGCACCGGTCGGATAACAATCTCGCCTCATAAAAACTAAGTAAATACAACGAAGCTCTTGAGTGTGCAGTGCATAAATTGCCCCCTATCTGACCATCGGGCGACCCTTAATGGCCACAAGGTGGGACAGATCGTTATCGGCGAAATGGGAATTCTGGTGCCCACCCACTTTACCGATACAAAGAAATTTTGTACCTTGTTTGCTTTAGTAATGTTTGATACTTGGTAATGATTGAAGTCGTTGCTTAATCGCTACTGCATCGCCACTTCGAAGTATTCTTAATTATAAAATTTTCTTTTTTATACATACATAATATGCCTATATTTACTGAAGGGGTATACAGTGCTGCATTTGCGCCCATATTTCGCCATAGATACGTATCCGTCCTGCATCATATAGAAGTGTGCTTGCCGGCAGGTATAATGTTGTCCCTTTCTCTTGCCGGTATTCAAATATGTAAATAATTCTAGTTATATCTTTACAGCGATGCTTGTTTCAGTCATTTTCACATAGCTTCTGCTATGTGTTTTTCTAAATGTACAATTAACAAATAAGAACGCGAGAACAATGCTATGTCTAGACACCACTTATTGCGCAGGTACTTAAAGTAAAGAGAGAGTAATAATGAGTAAGATGAAAACAATATACTATACATCAAACCAGGTGCAACAACAAAAAAACTATTATTATAGATAAATAGGCTAAAACGAACATATAATTCGGTTTTTGACCAACTAGCAAAAATATAATTGCGCCTTACAATGTTAAGGTACACGTTCTTCCTAAGATAAAGTGTTTTCAGGCAAAAAGTAACTTGTATTAGGAAAAAATATGTATAGTAAAAAATAAGCTTAGCCGAATAAGGATGTAAAATAATTTTCCTGCTTTACAAAGTTGTGTAAGTTGAAGAATAAAGTGTAATGAATTTTAGCCTCCGTTCTCGCTAACGGTTGGTTCGTGAACGCTCACTGGGTAACTAGACAACCTCGGCAAAGTGATTGTTTGAATACGAAAACTTAGAGTAGGTACGAGAGGCTGCGAGGGTTCAATAAATCAAAATTATTGGTAAAGTTTCGGGCTACCAAGCCACCTGAAATATTAATTCGTCCCATATTTCATTATATTTGAAACATTTCACGTCAATACCAGATAGTTTATGTTCCTCAAAGTACGCCTACGTTACAAATTCCACATATGTTATTTCCTTATGAACCAATGTATGTTTGGAGTGGTCGTCAATCAAAAAATATTTCTTTTAAATGTGCGTTTTTTTTTTTGTGAATGTATTAAAGGTAGCGGCATATCATACGTGAGAGTAATCACGAAGCAATAAAAATAATAATAACCACAAGTCCGTCAACGGCATCATGCCACAACTGAGCGTAAATTTTGCGAAAAATATTTCTTTCGTGAAGAAAAACAAAAGCGACTTTATCCCCGGGTTGAAATTTATGAGATGCGCCGCGGATTAAAAATGTTTGCCGTGCCCTCGGGCGCGGCCTCGGCTTCATTAGAGCGTGTTTCTAGAATATTCTGATTAATATTTACCTTCCACTTCTTACGGATTGTAGTTCATTAACCTTTCGTCTTGTAATCGAGGCGTGCACCCGCAAATTGGGTTGCGCTGAATATCTTTGAATACGAAATCAATTAGAAATTACCTTAGCAGACGTTTGTAATTTCGTCATAATATTATTTTAAAATAGCATATATAAATACATAAAAAGGCAATTTATAATACAGACTCACACATGTGTTTATTGCAGCCACATTCTGTTATTACGAACTAAACAGTTATTGAACTTGACAGTAATTAACGCTGGTCGTGCTTTTCAGACATTACTCAAGCGTGGATAAGTATCGCCTTGCTGCCTTTGTCCTATTTTGGGAATGGTGATTAAGCATCAAACAAATAATAGTCATGCAGGCCACAGATGAACTTTGAAGAGGGTTTTAATTTTGAATAAAATTGCTTGTTGTAAATTATAGAAACAAAAGGCGAGTCTGAAAGGCTGACTCATCGCCAGTAAGAGCAATTCAAGTTGTTATCGGGTTTAGCGCTTTGTGTTGACTAAACAAATTTAGATTCATCGAGCTTGTTTATTGAAGTTAACTTTGTATACAAATTGGCTTGGTTAATTCTGTTTTTCTAAAGTGCAATCATAGTTAAAAGGTCAGATATATCTGATACTGACTTTTGTAATTATTGTCCAGAGATAATACATATCTGAACAATTTTTTTATATGATTTACGTGAAAAAATATCAAGTGCGCGTTTGATTCACTCATATACTTCAACTTACGGAATGCAAAAAAAATAAAAGTTTTTATAAACATGCTTTCATTAAAAAAATAATCAGCACTTGTTTCAGATTTCAAGCTTGGTTCGAGATCAGACGACACATTTATATTGTCTCATAAAATAAAAACGACAATTTTATTTTAATTTAATGTTATTTTCAGAGAATCACAGCGTCGCTTCCGAAGAATTGCAGTTTTCAGGGTATCTTCTAAGACAGACATGAACAAGTCGACAGTTAAACGATGTGAACCATTCATCTGGTTTGAGCTCAGACTACGGAAGAAGCAGCACTTAATAAAGTATACTTATATCGGGTTTAGGTGTTTTAACACGGAAATTTCTTATGATTCTTATGGCCATGAACAAAACGAGCATTTTAGTGGGACATAAATATATAGATATTTCTGTCCCGCTGTATTTATAGATAACTATAACCGCTAACTATATATTATAGATAGAGTGAGAGTATTGAATTTAAACGGAATTGAGTAAAAATGGCGCAATTCTCTGCATATACATTATCCATGTAAGCAGTAGATAATCACAGACGCGGACGTGGACGTAAATATTGACTATGCAAATAAGCGTGTATTTGCAAAGTAATGGACCTGTTTGAATGTAATGGATCGTTTGCTGTTTTGTTGTATGCTCAATTTACGTTCGTCAAGATGGTATATCTTTTTCACGTCAAATTATACTCTTTAAGGATTGAGTTTTTCCTTTTTCACGATGTACTTTGTATTTCTTTTTCAGATAAAAAATATCTTATCGTCAATGTTTAACTCAACTAGGAAGCAACAACCGTAGACTGAATGGTAGGTAGCATAGTTACATATGTGAAAATAAAAAATTAAATTATAAACAATAAACATATTCACGATTGTATACTCAAAGGATGAACCGTATACTAGGAATGACCCTGAACCCAGTAACACTACCTGCTACTTGATTTAAACCCAAGTCCATTTGATTCCTCGCTGAACACTAAGAAACACCAAGAGGACCAGAGAAGCCACGATAGTATAAAATAATATCGCCATTTAATGTAGAAAAATCCACTGCTTAATACGATATTACTGCTCCACGCCACCTAATTTGAAATAAGAGGTGAATTCTAGTATTCATCTCAAATGCTAGACCGTTATGTAAATACCGGTACCGCCTTAGTTTCACTGAATATAATACATTTATTTGAATCTACTTGAAATTCTAATGTACGAGTATACTGAAATATCTAAATGGAATAACCTGGTTACCTTAATATAACAGCATAAGCTTATTTTTTTCCGCCCTGGAGTTTTTTTTCAACTCCATAACAACTTAATGAGATGCGGTTGAATTTTCAACAAAGTCCAAAATTTATTACCGGGAGTAATATATAGGTAACTTTTTCGCAGGACAAAGATCTTGTAGGATTACGATAAAGTAAAAAATACTCAACTATATTATATATTTTAATTTATACTAAATTCTCAATTAAAATCAGGAGTTTATTGATAAGTAGCGACCCGCCCCGGCTTCGTACGGGTGCAATGCTGATTTTTAATGGATGTTATCATACATATAAACCTTCCTCTTCAATCACTCTATCTATTAAAAAAACCGCATCAAAATCCGTTGCGTAGTTTCAAAGATTTAAGCATACAAAGGGACATAGGGACAGAGAAAGCAACTTTGTTTTATACTATGTAGTGATGTAGTAATAATAATATAAAACTTCAGTTAAGTAATAAACAGTATTATATTTACCGATAATAGCAGACTAGAGCAGCCAACGCAAAGTTAAAAAACTGCCGCAGTACATCCGCCAATGGATCCGGAGAGATATTTATCTCACAGCGGTCGATACTGCGTCTGAACCGCACTGCATTTACTACCGATCTGTGGACCAGTACCGGCCGAGGCTTTAAAGTATTCCACTGATAATTAGAATTCTAAATTTCTGGGTTTTTTAAAGCAGAATTAATGTGTTGTGAGCCATCGAGATGTTTTGTTTAATTCATAAATTAGGTTATTTTGTTAGGTTAGCAGCAGATCTGGGCGGCAGCGGACCATTTTTTTTTTTTTTTTTTTTTTTTTATTTGCCTTAGCAGGCAGACGAGCTGACGGCCCGCCTGATGGTAAGCGGTCACCGTCGCCCATGGACTTGGCAATGCCAGGGGCACAGCCACGCCGCTGCCTACCGTGAGGAAAATGCTCTTTTTATTTTTGCATTTAGGGCACTTCTGGCCCTGAGATGCCGCAAAACCACCCTAAATGCGCGTGATGGTCACCGAAAGGCTTTAGTCGGTATGCTGGCGTAGCCAGTGACCCCGACATACCCCTTACGGCCTCCCCCGAGGTACCGAACAGGGAAGCTTAAGGCGCTTTTCTCTCGTGATAAAAAAAAAATAAAGGTTAGGCAGATAGAGAAGATTTTTTACCGTTAAAGTAGGTATGCAAACGCTTATCCTACTTCTGGATTTTAAGTAGAAAGTGAAACATCAGGGGGTTTTAATCATTGGATTGACCTATTGTTATTGTTAAAGAAAAAAGGTGAGTCTGACATACGCACTTCCATGTTGGCCCAACACCTATAAAATGATGCGAGTTACTGCTGACGTGAATCTTTTAAGACACGTCATGCTTTAAAAGTTCCAAAGAATGTATTTATTAAAAAAAAAGTACATGAATGTAATAATATATTAGGTTTAGCTTATTTATTAAAACACTGATCCTATTTGTAAGTAACCACTTACTTAAAGTTGTCGCTGTATGCAAATCGCCTCCAACACTTTGAAAAGTCTCTAGAATTTCGTCGAAATTCCGAAGGTCCGTTACAACTTGTCTGATAACTAAAATTATATATAATTCGGCAACTGTTTCTTAACTCTTTCAGTCACACTTTTTATTTATTGATTTTATAAATCAAACAAAGACGTATTTAATGTAATTGGGGTTTATTTACAAGGAAAAAAAATATTTTGCCAAAATATCACATAAGGCTTTCGTGGAATATGGTGGTTAGTTTGCTAACCACCGTGACGGACGGCAGAAAAATAATGAAAACAAAAGACTATCAGAACCTAAGTTAGAAATAAGTTATTTATATATTTACGGTGCAAATATGTATATTTGTATGTTATGTATTCTTTATGATATTTAGATTTAAATGTAACTTATTTCTTATAAAAATCTTTCCGGATACAAAGGGGGACTCTACAAGTCCTGCATTGCCAGTCAGTACGTTCTCGCCCCTTTTGGTGCTGCATTTAGCACATTTTCGTGAAGTAGATCGCTTTGGCTGATGTGTATTGCTTTCCATCCGCAACTTTATCCAAACTGTTGACCTATGAATGTTAGCAAAGGAGAAGACGAATCAGAGCCATTGAGAGAACGTCAAGAACTCAAGTTGCGTTTCTTTGCTTGAACTGGTGCTAAGATTCTTTGAAACACACTTCTACGAAAGTCTTTCGTGTCTAATTGATCCTATTCTGGTGTTTTTTATTAAAATACTTACACAAAATTAATAATACAAAACCTACTATAGTCACGGTGGTCAGTAAACTAACCACCTTACTATTTACGTTTTTTATAAAAAAAATATAAACCGCAAACTTTATTTTATATCATATATGTACTCATTAAATATTAAATAACCGATAAATACTGAAATTATAATATAGTAAATATTCTTAAATTAATTGTGGAATTTTAAAATGTCCTATTCTAAAAACAGCACTGCACGCCTTTCTTAAAAATTCGAATAAAAATAACCACCGCGGTTTTGCGTCAAATAATGGTATCAAATGATAAACAACTATATAATAAACTATAGAAGTTCAGCACATCTCCGATAAATGTTGTGGAAATAAATTTTTATCAACTTCAAACAGGTGGTTTGAAAACTAACCACCTAGACTGAAAGAGTTAAAGAAATGACTAAAAAATATTAAATGCCTTGTAAGATTGGCCATCCTCGTTCGCATTTACATTGCATTGGTAACTTGTAGATATTTATCAGAAACAGCAATAATGTGAAATGTCATAAAATAACAAGCGATAATATTGTCAGTAGCTGTTTACCTCATTTGAAAGCATAAAGTCTTTGTTGTAAAACAGTTTCTTAACTAGGCCATGCAATGCAATCCTTGCATGTTAATGGCACGTTATATGCAGTAACAGCCCATCAAATAATATGAAAATAGTTACCGAGGCAAAGTTCGTAGTAGAACCGTCACCTTTGGCATTTCCAAGGAGCGGATGTAATGGTATTTTTACCCTTACGATTAAATCCGAATCATTTATGTTATGTTTGACTCATAAACTTCAATGAAGTAAACTTGATTAAAAAATACTTTTTTTTTAGGAATTATGATGCAAAATCTGTTAAACTAAATTTCTATAAGATACTTCTCAAAGCAATGGTGGATTCGTGAAACATTACTTCAGCCATATTGTGTTCCTAGACTATATGAAAAACTTTGATAAATGTGCAAGGATACAACAATTGTGCAAACTATACAAAAACAAAACATTACTAGCGGTACATTAACTTGAAGGTGGCAGCTTGGCTACAACGCTGTTCAACAGAAGAGGAACTGTTTAACTTCACACTTTACACTCGGCCAGCACTCGCATACGGTACGGTTTCGTATATAGAGAACACTGCATACACGATAGTAGAAAACGTACAAGAACCCTTCAATGGCTACACCAAAGGATGAGAAGACATGGTAGAACTCAATACTATTCTGAAACTGTTTTCCTTCAAATCTTGTAAAGTGCCTTCTCCCAGTTCAAGAGGTCTGAATCATTCAAATCTATGAATATATTGAACTCCATATAATTTAATACTATCTAGTAAAAGTAACAGTACAGTCAGGTAAAGTCTTATAACAAAGGTAGTCAAACCTAAAAATCCCTTAATTATTCGATGAGCCCATCAACTCACAAATTTAAAAAAATATATCCAGATAGAAATTTAAATAAAAAACGAAATTAGGTCGCTTTTATTAAAGAAAACTAATTTAAATGACCTAATTCCCCCGGCCTTTGCTTAGTTGTTATTTAAAATTTTAGTTCTTGGAAATGCTCGTTATACGAATATAGTCGAGAACTAGTAGACATCTGCTTACTACATAGCACTCTAATCTAAAATACCTAATATTATACTCGAATTATTAACGCTTTAAGTCTATAAAGTCGAGAACTTCATTAGGTCGTATTAATGCATTAGCATTGACAGTAAAGTTGGTTAAAGGCTTAATACAAAACAAATGTTTATTGAAATATGTTTTATACTCATAATATAAAGCATTCGATGTTATAAAGTTTATGTATTTTTAATTTAAAACAGATTTTATCAGCTTTGTATACTGAATACTTTATACTTTTATATACTGAAAAATATGGTTAATGCCACGTGTTTAAGCAATACTTAAATCTCCTTTTAAATGAAATGTTTTCCTTATTTAATTTTTAACAGGAATTTGTACTTCCATTGTCGAGAAAATAATTTGGGAACTTTAATTTAGCCCAAAATGCAGTTACGAAACCTTATTGCGAGATATAATAGATTTTTTAGATATAATAGATTTTTCGCTTCACATTCAGATTTTTCGAGTAGGTACATATACTCGTCGATGTATTTTGAAGACAGTTTAAGTTAATTTTCTTACTTCTGGAAGATCCTGTACTCTTGAAGAATTACTTAAAAATGGTGAACAGGTACGACCATTACTTAAAACTAGACTTAATTCAATCCCTAAAAATAAAAAGAGAAAATTCCGTAACTCTGTATTAAAAAAAAATTTAAGACTATTTTTCAATTACCTTACTTTTTTTTTGTATTTAATACTACATGTTAAATTATTTTTGTGACACCTTATTCGTCATTCTATATTTTAAGATCTACGACGCGAAAGAAAACGTTAAAAAACAATAAATTGCTATCACAGAAGAATCAACAGATCATGTGACATCCAGAGCGGTCATCTTGAGAACTAGGTCAAAGCTATACCCAAAACATTGATGAGAAATAACCTTCCGTAGCATGTATAAATAGCGACTCTTAGGAAGTGCTAACTCGGGCCAGTGGCTGACAAGTGCAATTGCGGTGCGCGAGATACGAGATAGCTCAGGCCCGCCCCGCTGTTAACACTACCTAAGCACGCCACAGAGCAGTGACCCTTAAATGTACTAGATAATCGGAGAGTGCAATTTTTAGGTGTTAATTTATGTTGGAGGGAATGTAGCTGGCGATAAATCAAGCAGAAATACAACCGTTTTAAAATTTTTACGTAAAACGGAACGCTTAAAGAATTTCAAAATTAGAATTGCGAATTTAATCGCATTGCTGTGTACTAGGATTCCAGAAAGCTGTTGGGTTTTTATAAATAATTTAATCATATTTTTTTATGATTAAGTATGGTAAAAGAGACAGAAACGTAACTGCTGGAAAGTAACCATCATAAACCTACTATGTGACGTCTAAGGCGCACAAACGGTTTAGCCGCATAAAGAGTGGGCTGAGCAAAGAAAAGGATTACTAAGCCTCTGGCTATTACACAGATCCTAAAGAAAGAAAGTAACATTAGTGATGTAGCAGCTATTCTACCACCTACAGTTTTAGTACAAAAGGATTTTATTCGTCTTTTTCCAAGTGTGTTTTTGTGATTCAAATATTTGATGTTATTATAAAAATTAACTTATTTCATTAGCAGGGACATAATTTAGCTGTACTAGTAAAATCTACCAATCCATATACAAAGAGTTCATTATATAATATGGACGTAACCCAAGCCTGGGAACAACCGTTACTATTAAAATTCATTCAAATGGACACACACTAATGTGTAAAAAGTAAATATTCGTATGGATTGACGAATGTCTGGACGTTCGTTCTTTTTATGAAAAAACTATTAAATTGAGTTTATAGAAATTTAATGAAAAGATAGCTGATATTCACGATAAACAAATAGGCTAATTTATAGAACATGAAACCTGTATGAAAATTTAGAAAAATATAATTTCAATATAAAAAATGGCCGCTTAGAAAAGTATAATATTAAAGTAGTAGTTACGACTACATGTAAAAACACCTCGCGTTCTGTTCTCAACTAAGAGTTGTGCTTACAGCTGTAACTATGTCAACAGCCCTACGCCATTCAAGAATTTAAATGCTAAGGTTTAGAGTTAAAACTTCCTAAAACTTTAATGCCCGTGTTTGCCACTCTCAGTGTGATGCCCAATAAGATCTTATATTACAAACAAACATACCTCACGCCTATATTCCCCGAAGGGGTAGGCAGAGATGCATTTCTGCACCCACATTTCGCCAGGTATGTATCAGACCCACGCAATAGGGGGCGAGCCTTTTCCCGTTTTTCGGATACATTTCCAGACTCCGTGCTGCTATTGAGAATTTCCTAATGGAAAAACCCAATTACACTTTGCCCGACCCGGGAATCAAACCCAGGAACTCTAGATCGCACGGCGCATACTTGTACCGCGAGACCACGAGGCATATTAGAAAATTGTTTAATCAAATATATTTCTATTGGCATTCACGAAATGCAAGTGTTTTATCCTCAAATAAATTCATTTCATTCCTAGAGAATTTTGAAGTTTTACTATATACCTACAAGCAAATTTTTTCTATAGCACACAATCATACATTTTTGGTCAAATAATATCACATCATTAATACTAGGTTGGATAACATGTATTTAAATGTAAAAAATAAGTTCACATGTAAAATAGTTTGTCAAATACTAATTATTAAACCTGACGAGTCGCAAATATATTAGTTTCGATTAACTAAACCGAATCCCCTTACTTTGCTGATATTAATATCAAAAAAATATATTAAGACTTTCTTAATTTAAAAAAATGGCGTTGCAAATTGGACAACTTAGACCAATTCATAAAAAAAAATATCGGTTAAAATGCACTAGACATAACAAATTAAAGTATTACACTTCATCGCTCTAATGAAAGCTTATGCTTTCCCGTGGAACGTTTTTCTATAATGAAAAGAAAGTTATAAAAATGATCCCGGATTAAATAAGCTCCGCTTGGAGAAAAATATAAAAATTGAAAGATATATTGCCACAGCAACAAAGCAGTCTAGACTCACTGATGAAGTTCATACTTATTTCATTCATAATATTTTAACAGCGAGAAATATCTGATAATTACTTCCACTGAAACTGAGCTAAAAGATTTTTAAAGGGAAAAATTAATTTTCTCTGCACAGTTCAAATGTCTAATATCGATGTACATGTAAGAATAGACTATTTACAAATATAGATACTTTAAATGCGAGGTGTTATTTATGTATACATAAGGTTAAAAAATAAATTGGAGGGAATTTATTTAGCTCGTTTTTGTTTGGGTATAAGTATCGCGAGCGATTGAAAAACGACATATTCAGGTGTATAGATGAGGAAAATATCTAGTGGCGGTTCTTCCATAGAAGGCCAAAACGGTTATTACTTTATGTTTCTAATGTCTCGTTTGAAATTGTTTTTTTTTGGATCAGGATATTCTCATGTAGGTATATGTCAAGTTGTTTTTGTCGAATAAAAATTAAATGTTTTAAGATTATATATACTCAGCCTATCGCCGTTAACTGCTCAACGTAGGCCTCATCCATCCGCCACCCGCACCTTTCTCAAGTCGTCGAACTATCGTGCTTTAAGATTACTATTCGTAAATTTGTAAGACGAGATGGCCTTTTGGGCTTCTATGGAAGTACCCCCATAAACATATCATCGGACATTCAATTAGGAAATACATATTTCAACAGTGCTGTATTAGCAAATGAGCGAAAATATGTTTTAGATAGTTGACGTAATTTGGAACGTATTAACGTATTTACTACATCTATGATATGTTACAATGCCACTGGAAAAAAAATGTTTAAAAAAATAATTAAGTGGTATTTGCAACATAAATTTTGCATCTACTTTTAATCGCGAAACTAATTAAGATAAATACATACAATTTACAACAAAGATATTGTCAAATGTAATGTAGGTAAAGGTATAAAACGCGACGTTCCAATTAATATTCTCAAAATTCATTTCATTAGCATAGTTTAAATTGAATTTAAACCCTCCGTTGTATTGGAATTCAGTCTTGTTCCAATTAAGGTTTGTGCAGCAATAAGAATGTTCATAATTAATTCATAAAAAGTCTTTCTTTATTATAATTCCTCTAATATTTTACTACATGCCCTTAAGTGCGAAGATCGCACCCATGGTCACTGTTCACAATCTAAAGGCTACTAACTAACTGAGCCGTGAAGACTATTTTACTGTTTCTCAAACCAAAATTTTATACACCCACACTCGACAAGCCTTTTTTTTCATCATTTTCTCATGAGGCCGCCACTATAATATTTTGTAGCGTAGTTTTAATTTGTATAGAATCAGCTGGGTTTCGCAGCCCGAAAACCGACTACATACCATTAGCCGTCCGTGGTGGCATGTGGCGCGGAACAGATTAAATTAGCGTCGCGGCACTGAAATGGCCCAGTGAATGGATGCAACGCTCTTGTCAAAACGTGAATGTGCGACTGTAATACGTTATCTACGTATGGCGTAAAAATGGGGTTTCTGTTAAAAAATACACTTTGTTTATTCCTGCGGACGACAATTTTATCATCTCTATACGCGGCTTTTTCTGGTGTTGTGCAACTCTTCATAATATCCCGATTTTCGCTAGTGTTATCATGGCAGTTTTGCTAATTTATTCCCGAATCTACATTTGCTATTATAGAACATATTCTGTTTTCTACTTCGCTTATATTTGATATTCTGAATTAAGCGTGCGCTGTATTATAAAAATGCAATAAGTATTACACTATTTATAATGTAAAGACTTCTAAGGATGAGCCGTGTGGTCCTATTAGATTAAGGCACTTGACCTCTAAATAAGATAATTAACATTAAAAATACCATCCTACTCTCTTATAAAATAATAACAAAATCGACAGCACTTATAAAAAAAAGGCTTTCATAACATGAAAGTATTATTTAAACGCATAACGGCGTAATTAATTTGTTGAATGCCAAAAACTCATCTATATAAAGTATGCTTTCCAATTCTGGAACAAAATAAGCTCGGTTTATTAACAAATTTTGGGATGTTCATTATAATAAGGTATTTTTAGAAAACAGCAACATCATAAACATATCACGACTTATCAAAATCCAATGAAATTAAAAAAAAAACTTATGATAATAAGCCAGTATTGGCGGACGCGATAGTTATTGGTGCAGGGGCATGTTTGGGACCGCGGCTTTTGCTAAACTTCGCCACGAAATGTCGGTTGTTGGTCGAAAACCAACCCCAACATGCAGCCAAAGTTCGAGAATATTGCCAGTATCGAACCAATCGACAACACTGCAAATGTAACCGCACACATTTTATAAAGGCAGCATTACATAATTCTAAACTAATGAAATCTTCATAAACGAGTGGTAATGTCATATTTAATTCAAGTATTGGTGCTTTGAAATAAAAGTTTATTTTTACATATGTCTACTCTTTCAAAACATTGTTATAAATTATATTTTGATTTAAATAAAGTATTATTAAGCTATAATTTCATACTACCCATTGAAAAAGGTACTGACTGGTATAACTGCCTTATGATCTCACGGCCCAAGTATTTGCCGTGCGATTTACAGGAACTGGATTCAATTCCCAAGTCAGCCCAAGTACATCTTAATTTGTTTCTCGGTTAGAAATCTTGCAGTAGCATAGAAAGAAGTCGTAATGTGCTCAAAAATCCACAATAGGCTCGTCTCCTATTACGCGGGTCAGAAACATACATACCTGGTGAAATGTGGGGGCAGAAATATCCACTTATTTAGCCCTTAAAAATAAAGGCATAAGTGTACACATGTGTGTATGTATGTAACATAAAATACTATCGAATGTTTTTTATCAGCAGAGAATTTATGTTTTAAAAGTGATTCGTACCTGTGAAACGATAAACTGAGACATTCACACAAACCATTCCCAGCTGTGATTTTATTGAATTTTAAAACTTCATAACACTATGTAGCCCACGTTGTTGTAAAAAATTGTTGCAATAACATTCTGCTATCCGTTCTACGCTCTTGCTATATAAAATATCGCTTTACAAAAACATCACGACAAAAAGCGTTTACTAAGTACATGACTTCCCTGCGTTTGAAAAAGACATTATGTTAATGAACACTTTTGAGGGCTTTTAGAGAGGTTTTTATCAAGTGAACGCTTAAAAAATTCCTTTCACGTTATAATTACTCAGGTAGTAAATCACTGGCAAGTTAAATATCAGTTCATGCTAACAGTTGAAATCGCACCCTTATTAAAATGACCGCTATTACGAAGTTGGGGATAGTTTTGAACTAGCTAAATTTGCGTTTAGAGAAATATAACATTCAAATTTATAAAGCTTAGCTTGCGAAAACGTTTTGTTTTGGACGAAATGCGAATTTGTATTTCGAAAATCCAGATTTATTAACTATCGGTAATGCATTAATATTTTAAGTGAAACATTTGACGTTTAAAGGATTTTAAATAGATAATTGCAACTTAAAGAAGCCATTTGGATTTGATATTTTATTCATGCATACTTACTAAACTTGTATATTTTTAAGCGAGCATTATTATTTATATTCACCACAACAACTGTATACATCATCATCAGCATCAGCCCTTATATCCTACAGCTGGACACGGGCTTCTACTACAAATGAGAAGGTCAGGCCTCAGTCCACCACGTTGGCCTAGCGCGGAATGGCGGACTAAAAACCTAAGAAAATCCTATGAACTTTAAGCTTTGCAGGTTTCCTCATGATGTTTTGCTTCACCGTAAAGTACCTGAAGATTCAAATACACAAATAAAATGCAAGTACACATTTTACTTTGAAAAGTCATAGGTGTGCCTGGAGTTTAGACCCGCGACCGCCGAGATTCTCAACCGTGCGCCTAAACCAAGAGGCCATTACTTCACACTGAGCATTATATACACACATATGTATATCACCTATTTATTCTACTACGACTACACAAACAGAAGTAAAGGGCTGCTATTGGTTGTCTTATATTAATAAAAGCCTTAAGAAATACACGGTACAACAAACATAATATGATAATAATCTTATCGTAAGTTCACCAAGCTCAGCATACTGACATTTCCTCTCTAGTATTATTCAACGGTTCTGTGCATTTTACTATGGTAGTATAACATAATACAACTAAATGACGGAAGTAAAAGTCTGCTTAAATATAAAAGCCAACAAAAGAAATCTGGGCCAGATCCAAGAAGCAACAAAAGAGACGCAAAAACTCTATAAAATTGCAGTAAAGGCGACGAACATAATAAATATCTCTCCACATTGCAAACTTTAATAGCCATTTGGAGACTCTTAATCGATCCCAGTTATAAAAGCCAGTTTATATGTACAAATGAAATGGATGGAAGCAGTCTCTAAATAAGAATAAAACTATGACGTAATTTGTTACTGTCCGAAAGAAAAATCAGCGTATTCCACCTTCGTCGTCCAAGAAGGTTGTTCAAGGTAATAAAACGTGTCATCTGTCTCGCTTAATGAGGTGAAATACTAACATTTCTAAGAGTTCTAGGCGTTTCTCTTTTTGTCCTTCCTGTACGGAATAAGTAATGAGCTGAAGAACGGAATTCCAGTAAATGTCAGACGTACCTCGCGATCTTCGCCGAGAATCTAAAGTAATGAGAAATGGTTCGGTTTCGAGTGACATTAATCTGTGGCGCGTAGTTCGCTATTTCAACATATAAACTAATTTAGTCGCTAAATATATAGTGCAAATATTCGGGTGCTCGATTATGTAAATGTGATGTGTAGATTAGTTCGTAATGGCCTCAATTCGCAAATGTTTTTACGTAATGACATAGACTAATTGACAAACATGATTGAGATATCTAATTATAAGTCCGTACATTCCTAAATGAATTGTTCTCCTGAAAAATAAATTGATTGCCTCCATGACGCAGTTAGTTATATAACCACGCCGATGTTTCCCCGCACCGACCCAATTAATATATTATATTCTTTAAAATCAGATTGTTTGGAACACATAAAGTCTCGACAGCCTTGTGTTTCCGCGATACCAATAAATGCTACGCAACCTGAAGGACCGTGTTCGATTCCCGGGTCAGGCACATTTTTATTAGATTTTTTTCATTAAAAAAATTCAGTACCAGCAAGGAGTCTGGAATTGTGCCTAAAACAGCAATTATAGAGCCACAAAAGTAGCGAAATGTGGGTACGAAAATGCACTTCTATCAACGCCTACATAAAATACAAGCCTGAGCGTATGTGTGTGTTATCCACTAATAGTGACTGCTGCTCACAACACAAAAATAATATCGTTATGTGTAGAATTTAATGTACTGTTTGCATTGTATTAAAATTTAAAATTGTTTTTATTCAAGTGATATCTGCAACAAATGATACACGTGGCTAGTTAATTACAACGATGGAAAGAAATTGGAACCTCCTACTAATGGTCCGTGAGCTGATAAATTGAGAGGGGTGGACGTGAACGGTCATAAAACACTTAACGATGGCCTGAAATTACTATCCATTTCGTGTTTCAATCCTCCAATGTATTGCATTGCCGGGTATTACAAAACGATTTAACTATTCGTGAAATTGAAAAATTGGAATTTAGATTTCAATCCATTTATGGAGGCTAATGCGCTAATATCTGTTATACGTACCTTTCGCATTCCATGTCAGTATTTATGCTTTTACAGTATCGTTTAAATACCGTAATAAAGTATGTTTTCAAGTAAAAACTAACATGAGCCTAGCCTATACACATTTTTGTACAACACATAAACATTTATTCTATAAGACCAACTCTGTGGACATGAAAGGAGTCACACATGTTTTGTATCAAATTGATTAGAAGGAAGAAAAATACTATCTAACTATTTATGAAGAAGTTTTATTTACGCTGCTAGAAAAAATCCTGAAATTGCTTTCCTATGAGTCAGAACTTATTTTTTTTATAATTCTAATTTGTTAAAAAAAGACATTTCGTGTCGGTGAGGGAGTTTCTTGCCGTTTCTTCTCCACAGCTACAACACGTTTCAAAGCAGCAGTAGTTTTAAAAAAAATTGCATAAAAAATGACGATTCAAAAGTGCTTGTAAAAGTCTATTTGAATCAAGGAGATTTAACTTTGACTTAGCCATGCATGTGAAGTCATCATATATACAAAAGATTAAAACCAGCTTCATTTGCGCATTCTTGAAAGTATTTTCAACGCCCACACCTGATAGGTAACTATTAACATTATTCTTAAATTAAAATATTTCAAACAATATCATAAACTATAACTAGAATAAACTAATACATTAACAATAAAATTATATGTAACAATATATTTAGATCAATAAGGAATCAACGTCAGTTACATAAAAGAACAAATTAAAATGTTCTAAACCATGTAATAAAGTTATCTCTTTCTACGTCCAAAGTAATTTAAAGAGAATAAAGCGAAGGCCGAAGCGTCTTATACATAATACAAGTTTTACTGGAATTAGTTCATATCGCGAATAATTACGTTCCGCTAAAATTTCTGTAGTAATTGTTATTCATATTTTACTTCTACGGTGAAAGTTCTCACTGGCGCCTAACTTTAAAACGAAGCAGGCATTGTAAGAGACGTTCCATTTTAGTTTTAGTACTTTTTGTTTTGAGAAACTCATTGTACGGCAGATATTGAAAGCACAAGATCTTTTCAATTGAGCATTCTTTTCAAACCAAGCGGTGACCCAAAAACTGTATAGAATGTAAAATTTCACACTAACAAAGGAACGTCTTCCTGCTAGGCGAAGCCAATGAGAATATTCAGGCAATTTGTTTGTTTGTGTCGGGAAACTAAGGGATTGCCTTAAAACATCCCAAGATTCCTTGTTTTACATCTCATTTGCTCGCGAATTGCAGGCCCGTGTTTGTTACCGACGACGGCTTAACGGAACTAAGATATTAATGGAGTCATTTGAATATTTTATTGGCCCGCGTGAGTACTTTTAATTGGTTCGCTTGATATTTCTTTGTGAACTCTAATCTTAGAAACCGGCATACCAAACT
This sequence comes from Cephonodes hylas, assembly GCA_030295005.1. Taxonomy (NCBI): domain Eukaryota; kingdom Metazoa; phylum Arthropoda; class Insecta; order Lepidoptera; family Sphingidae; genus Cephonodes; species Cephonodes hylas. The sequence continues at coordinate 7,078,597 of AP025377.1, read as the reverse complement.
TTACATTTTAAAATTCACAAAGATTTCAAATCCATTTGAATATTATATTTGAAAGCACGGAATATATTAATTCTCCCCGTACTTTTACAGATAGCCTCGTAGCTATCGAAATAAAATACTATCCCTCGGGAGGCAGACTCGATTTCAGAATAAAAAGGGTTCGTATTGTTAATCCAGGATATGAGTTACCTTGTGCAAAGTCTCCTTACCTTTTAGAACTCCGTGATTTATTCCTGTACCACCCAAACATGCTGTACGATTGAGACTCTAAGACCGTCTGCATTATAAATAAGAAGTCCGTGTCCAGTTTTTTTTTCGATTTTTAGTGCCTTCGAGGGAGTTTTTGTAACATGACAAGCCAAACAATAAGGTGCAAATACAATTATATCTTACAAGAAACACAAATACAAATAAATTTAATTTTTTAAATAATAAGAGTATAGTTGACAAAAAACGGCGTGGGATTAAACGGTCCGTGGTTCAATTCGCGACTCGGCTACAGTGCCAATCGGTTTGTTTGTTTAAAAATACTCACAAGCAGTACGAAGTAAATTTTCCCGTCAAACTATTATAGCGTCTTCTTCGTTACATTTAAAAGACCGCTAGTGAAAAGTAGACGGAGAAACACACCTCTGCTTAACTACGTTGAAAATAGACGTGGGATTGTCTATATAAAATCAGATTACTCTCAACTTGTATATGTAAATGTTAGCCATACTTGATATTGTGGCGTCTCTTATATCTAACTCTAATTAGTGGTTCCAAACAATCCGGAAAAGTTTGTTAATAAAACCGACCAAACTAGTAATTGCTCCACAAGTGGTGTTGCAAGCTTCGACCGTTAACTTTATAATACAATTACTTCGTCAAAACTCGTATAAGACTAGAGAGTTTCAACGAAAAGTCGAATTAGGTTCAAAACTCTTAATTAATTCTGAAATCTAAAATTCTTATAGATACTTCCATTTTTAATAATAAATTTTAATTATTGTTTTATCTTTAGAATTACTATTATGAATTTATTAATTAGTGTATTTCAATATTTATTAACGCAGTGTAAATACAAATACTGATAAATGCAATTTGTATCATCTAAATTCTATATCTGTCACTTCTCACGAGTGTTAAATCCAGGACGTATTGAGCACGATACGAACATTCCTTAATAATTTTATTGATGTATGTAAGATGTTAATACTACGTGAAACATTATTAGACGATGAGTGAGTTTAAAAATACACCTTTGCCTTAGTATATAAATGTTGGTAACCAAACGTACTTAGTACATAGTACATAGGTACTATCATACACACATTAATAATGTCATCGCATCAACTCATGGCCAACAAATGTCTACTTTCACTAAAACATCTCACAATTATTTTAATAAACTAATTACAGCTCAAACCATCATCATCAAATTATCTTTAACCCTATTGTCGAATTATAGAATTAACTCAGCGGGAAATTCATTTATCTCCATACTTTCCTGAACAATTTTCATTATCTAATCAAATAAATACTGGATTCTTTGAATTTAGCACCGTTCCTTACGAAGACATAAAATACGTAACTCTCCCTGTAACAACTAAATTTAGCGTTCATTTGGTAAGATTCCAGCGTTTATGTAAAGTGGTGTCTTTTAAATGAGTTACGAAGACTTATTCGAGTTGACTTAAACAGGCTCGGGGCCAACTTCAAGTATTTGATGTTTATTTTCGTACAATTGATACCGTTGTTTACATTATCACATTAAAAGTTTCATCGTATAAATAAATTGTAAATGTACAAAATTTCGCGTGTATTCCCCGAAAGGTTTGCTGGAGATGAATAACCACAAGTAATAAAGCTCCCAGATATACAAATAATTTATCTGCCTAAATAATTTTCAAAATGAATTTATAAGAGAAGGAGGGTCACATAAGTGAACTAATTAAAATAATTACTGAACCTGACGAAATCGGTACATGTTACATTTACACTTAGGCCAGAAACATGTCCACCGGCAACGCTAAACAGCAAAGTTATCCCTCAAGACAATAACGCGAAATACTTAGGTATGCACCTGGACAGAAGACTTACATGGCAAAATCATATTTGGACAAAGCGAAAACAACTAGATGGAAAACTGCGGTCAATGAACTGGTTCCTAGGACGCCAATCACATCTAAATCCCAACAGCAAGATTCTAGTGTACAAAACTATCATAAAGCCAATCTGGACTTACGGAATACAACTGTGGGGAACGGCCAGCAACACCAATATAGATATCCTGGAAAGATTCCAGACCAAAGCCCTGAGAACAATGTTTGGCATCACTCATTGTATAAGTAACAAATACATATACCTCGACCTTGGTCTAAAAACAGTGCGACAGGAAATTGCTCAAAACAGCCTGACATACCAAGAGAAACTGAACGTCCATGTAAACCAACTGGCTCACGCCCTGAGTAGAGAAGGCGCTGTTCAACATACGCGGCCAAAAAGAAACGACATACCGAGTCTACACAAAAGATTTACCACTTGACATGAAGAGGATCGTGTGAAAAGAATTCTTCACACAAAGAATGACTCTCGATGAAAACATAAACGGAGAAATCTAATAAAGAAGTGGCTTATTGTTGAAAAACAGATTGCCATGAAGCAGATACACCAAAAAAAAAACTGAACCTGACGAGTGGACAGCGACGACAGAGATTCTGTTACTCTGTATCCAAGAAATCGATTATACATCATTACAATTAGTGTAGTGTTTTTTTTTAAATTGAACATATTCCAACATTCAAAAGAAACCAATATTATAGTTAAAAGATTTAGTAGCTAGTATGACATTTTTCCAATATTAGTTCCTGATATAGCCGTATGCTTGACCTTAATAAAACTTGGAAATGTAATAACGTCATAATACAGTTGTACCCGTAGAATTTCTGCATAACCTTTCTGCTACTGACAGGATTGTTAATATGTACACACAATGTTTGTGGAGACTGATCACTGAACAGGTGAATAGGGTCACCTATGTGGTTTACTGTTTCATATTTTAGGATCATTCATTTACTTTGCCTATACCCTTTTTTGCAGATAAATACAGATTATTTTCAACACATTCTTCGAGGGAATTCGGGGAAGAAGTCTACTGATAATGATATTAATGCAAAATTATTTAAAATATAAGTATATCTTTAAAACTACGACATAAAATAATGTTTAGGTCTCGGTAATACGATATAAAATAAAATTTGTATCGAGAAATATATAAATTCTTAATGGACTATTAGGAATTTCTTTTATTACGCGGAACATAACAAATGCAGTCTGCTTCCTCTTTATTGGATTCAATTGTAAAAGCACAATTGCAATATAATGCATAAAATTTACAGTGGCTATTTGACTTAACAGCCCTGAATAAATATAAAACTACGAACAATTTTATAAACGACAAAATAACCTACATTAAATATAACACGAGCAAAATTGAAGTGGAACGCACGGAGACAAACACGAGTAATGTAAAAACAACTTTTTGAGAACCCACTCAGCGATCCGTACCACGCCTATCCGTAAAATAAAATGGAGTACGACCACAAGTGGCGGGAACTGCGCAATCCCGTTCTAGATATCTCGCAGCCTTACACTGCAGTAAAACAATGTAACGCTTCTCCGGGTCAACTTATTGTGTTCACTTCGTCCTTACATTTTGCTGTGTACAAAGCCATTTCGGCGACGTATCCTTTCATATTCGCTGGGAACGGTGCACTGCCCGCGTTTATGTCTTCCTAGTATTGTTAAAGTTTTGAAACGTGATTAATTTACCTCTCACACCAATTTGCTCCTGTCACGTTTAATGCCTTTGCTTGTTCATAAGTTTAAGTTTTTGTTTGAAATAACTTCTATATAAAACTATCTGCAGTTTAGATTTACCTGTGTATCTTTCAGTTAAATGATTTTAAACTTCTCTTAAATTAGGAAAATGCATACAACTTTATTAAGAAAAACAACGGATAATTGATCTAGTACGATAATTCATTAATAGTTTATCCTATATTAAGAATATACCATTTGTATGCAAACATTTTTCATATACCTATGTTTTATTATGATATCGACAAAGTAATGTCAGCTATCTGAAAATTAAATATACTGTCTATTTTAGTATAAGTCGCAATGGCGGGCTTTACATTTTATTTTCAACTGTCAGAAATTTAAAATGATTCGAAAATAGCTTCATGAAACAAAAGTAACACAACAATTATCTAAATAGATTGTCTTCTGTAATTTTGTTTAGGATTCGGTAAAGTGAAAGACAGCTACAACCCAAAGGTAGGAAAGTTAAACTGGAAACTGTTGTGAAAATCGGCGTACACCCTTTTCTTTATCCGTTTGCTTCTCATTTTAATTCAATTTACTGGATGAAGTAGAAAAAGTAATCTTCAGGGTTGGGTCGGGACACGCTACAGAGAGATTGGAAGTCATCGACGCAGTATTGGGACGAACTCATATACTTTTATGGCGGCAAAAGTTTTTTTATTCGCGGCAGAAGAAAAAGATTCGCGCACCGCGTACCCTCTCGATGTGAGCCGCATACGTGAATAACTATGAATACTCGGATCAGGAATGAAAACATTAGTAGTCGGTTCATTTTTATCTCAAATAAATTCCATCGGGAGTAAACTCGCCTTACCGCATCATGATATGATCCTCACTTGATACATGCCGAATGGAAACAGAATAAAGTATTACTCCCACTCATTCCCTTATTTAATATGGAATATGAGCGCGATTATTTTACTGTGTTACTTTTTATTTTAACTTAATACATTTTATTTCTGTAAAACTTAAAAATATTGCAATTTTTTTTATTCCTGTTTTTAAGTTTTTTATAATTTTATAATAGTTTTACTAAAGTCTCAATTAAGATGTAATAACTGCGACTAAAATATAAGTCTTTACAGTTTACACTGTTCATTAGAAATTCTCGTTTAAATGAATAAAAATCAAATACAATTATGCGAAAAAACACAACATCATGTGTAAAATTCAGTGCCAAAAGGGTTTATTCCAAAGAATTTGAAGAAACGTGAAATCTACTGTTCGAGGAAGTCTGGCATAAGACAAATATCTCACAATCGTAGAAGAGGCCCATGACTAGCGCTGGAACATTCCTTCCATTTAAGGCATAGTTTGACTTTATTAAATATTTTAAAGTGGCACATTTGGCGATAAACTAGTTTGCGAAACGAGAAACCGAGGGTTCGATCAGGTACCGAGATCAATATTTGGTTGATCCACAAATATTTTTTTCGGGTTTTTAGATAGTTGTGGTACTGAAAAGGCCCTCTCGCTCTGGCCCCCGGCTTGAATGGGATCGCTACTATGTATGGATGTGACTGTTAAGTGTAGTTTTTATAGTGTTAAGTTTTTATAATATTAAGATAATGAACTATTAATAAAAAAGGCCGCATGACGCAGCTGCAGGCAGTTTCCGACCGATCCCGGTGGAAGTCACTGGGGGAGGGCTATGTCCAAGAGTGGACCACAATGGGCCGATGATGATGATGACTATTAATATAGTTTATTGACCCTAGCGAGTACTTAAATAATTTACCCATAAAAATTTCAGTATTTCCTCTATTTAATAGCATGTATTTGGATTATAATCTGTTCGCACTATACGAATTGAAATTGTATATGGATGTACTACAGCAAAAAGGCAATAATGCAGAGGAATTATTGTTTCCACTTACCGGAGTTCCGCTCGCGAAGCTATATGGTTAGCGTTCATAATCTATGTGTCCACAAACACTGTTTAGCACTAGATAGTCACACATAAATTACACTAAATTCAACGAAGCAACGGAACACGGGCCATGCGTTCGCAAGCACACGAAACTCGAACACAAATAGGTCTAGCAAGATAACAAAGACGAACTACCCTCAACCCGATTGTATTTCTGTTTAAAAAAAACTAAAGGATACTATCGATATTATTAAAATTGTAAAATTAGACAAATTTAATTTTTAACTTAAATTTATATTGCATTGCCAGCATACTCATACATTACAATGTATACTTTACGGTAAAGTATTTTGATTCTAAACGAAAGATTGAACTCTAAGCTATAATTTCCAAATGCTAATGCTAACACTCGAATTTTAAACATTCGTCAGATCTGAGGAGCGCTGTTGGTACTAAAAAAAACTACAAATGTATGAACTTTTTATAGGTCACCACCTAATGAAATTTGCGTTCAAAAGTTATCCACAAAAAGTAGACATTCTAGTGTGAGATTGTTGTAAAAAAAAGAGGTTCATATAAATTACTAGGCTTCGTTCATATAAAAATTGAATTTTATAGCCAGGCGGTATAATAACTTTTCGTTGTATTTTTCGTCCGCACTGCGCAAGTGTGTTGTATGACTCTCTTTGTTCGCAACAGGATGCGGCCCCGACGACAAATATTATATCTTAATTGTATCCAAGAATTCAACAATTCCTTTTTACTGTGAAGAAAATTCTTTTAATCTTCATTGGTATTGACATAGCTTTTAATAAAATTGAGGAAATAGAAATATGATTGTCATAGCCTGAAGCTATCTCGTTATTAACGAAAATTTAAAGCATATATTTTAATTAGCCCTCTAAATTACAACCTAAAGCGTGTAGCAATAAAACATGAAGAAAGAAAAATCAAAACCACTCAATAACTGTAGCAATGGAATTTCATGGCTCATGCTTAAAGTGTGTCATCGTACAGTCAAAATAAACTATAAGCACTAAAGCATAAATTAAAACTTAATATGGAAATTTCACAGAAAATTATTTTAGGAAAAACATTTTGAATGTTACATGTTTAATGATATAGCTCCTTTAGCTTCTTGTACGGAAGTTTCTCACAACGCAGACTAACCATAAATAGTATGTACAAAATGAGAAAAGTTAACAGAATAAAACCGCAATTGCAGTATTTTTTTTAATCATAAACTTGGGTCTCGAAGAATAAATATTTGAAACATGAAACGTTGGGGTTACCTACAAGTCATGCCGTGAAATGTTATTTCTCGGGTCTCTCTCGCAGTTTCTTATATTTCCGGCTGTGCGGGGAATTTATTTGGTCTTAGAAAGTGAGAGCAATATCAAACCGGACCCGAATAGCGAGTGTGCGATTTGCCGCACGTAATATATCACGCAGGCAAAACTTTAATCTAACCCCTTCAGTGTTTCCGCACTCTATCAAAGCAAACCCATTTACACCGCATATAAGGAGCGCTTTACCTCACATAAGTTCCTATATAACATATTTGAGATCCATAATTCACTCTCCGGCGACTCATGCGGTGTGATAGTCTGCCGCCAACCGCGCTACGAGTGAGTAACGTACAAAAAATAAGAAAATAAAAACGTTTCGACTCGCCAGATGGTAGTATTTTTCAGTAATACTTTTTCTAGGATGTTTATTTTGAGAGGAATTTTCTTGTAATAATTTGTAATTCTTGTAATAATTTCACCACCGCACCACACGTCAAAAATTAAAGTTTCATCCCTACCATCTGGATGAATGGCGCTCTACGACAGTGCGGTTCAAATGGTGTTTCATTCCACGCACAACATCTTTGTGGAATCAGCTTCCGTCGGCAGTATTTCCAAATGGATACGATCTAGGGACCTTCAAAAAAAGAGCCTTTATCTTCCTCAAAGGCCGGCAACGCACTGATGATTCCTCCGACTCCGACCGATGTGTTCATGGGCGGTGTAGACCACTTAACATCAGGTGGCTCACTGGCTCGTTTGCCTCCTTTCCCATAAAAAAAAGTAAAATAAATGATACAATTTTTTTAAGTCAGTGTATTTAATTATTTCGATGCCACAATTGACGAAAAGTCTAATGTGATGCAGCAAATAAGGCAAATATTCTAAAAGGAAAATTAGTTAATCAAAGGTATTTATATGACCGTATACATTATAAGATTTTTTAAATTCGTGTAACCGGAAAATTTCTAATAGAAAAATTACTTATACAAATTGTGTATATTTTATTATATAATAATAAAACATGTCCATACATGAGGTATGTAAGTACTGCAAAATTATACCTAATTGTGCATCTTTATTTCAGATTACGATCCCATAATACATAGGGACGACTAAAATAATGCAAATGATTACTAAACTTTATAGTTTGAAGTAATATGCACAGTGAGGGCTTTCTTTAGAATCCTCAAGAACGACCATTTGCATATCATCTTTTATGACGTCAAGTAAGCGGTTCCCGCTCGCTCACGTCCTATAAACTAGGTACACAGTATGTAAGATTATATAGCACCTATTTCAACGGTTTCAGCCATAAATTCCGCCAAAGCGTCAGTGAACTTAAACTTTTATCACAACGATAGTCAAGGCCCCGAAATCTATTGTCTGCGATTTTTTTTTATTTACTGAATAAATTTAAGTAAATGTTACAAAATGGGGAATGAAACATGAGATCGAAGTAGAAAAACAAACAAATGGGTACATAAATAATTCTGATGGTAAACGCTGTTCGAAAATGTAGAAAAGCCAGTGACGTCTATTACAATATTCGCATAAAAGTATAAAATCACTTAATGGATTACACTATCAGAAATTACCAGCTTCAATAAAAATATCTTAATAGATTTTCTTTTCGTACGTAAATGCTCAGTGAGTGAAAAAAATATATTTCTCGGAGAAAGCCGTAGCGATCCCTGTTAAATAGAGCACTAAATATATAAGTTGGGAGCCACTGAACTTGAACGCACTTCGTTGCCGAGCGAAGACAATAAATCTTGCCAATAAGTCTTAGGCAAGTCTTTCCAACGTTTTATATTCACGAACCTGTCCTTAGCACGCAATGCGTAACGTTGCAAATTGTTAGATTTGCATACGCGCTCGTATGTTATATGGGGATCTTAACGATACGCTTATCAAGATTTGCAGTTTCGCTTTTATAGCATGCCTCGGTTTGCCTTACATTGTGACCTTAGTTATACAATCCACATCGATTTTTAGTGTAGCAATGCCATTTACGCAAAATTGAAAAGAGTTCACGTTATCAAAACCTGTTTATACATATTCTAATTATGGGGGCTTGTGTAGAGCTGTATCGTTCATATGTTTTTATTACATCAAATAATTTCACTGCAACTTCCTGAAAAACCTTAGCTATTAGCACTATTAATCATAAATCTACGTGCGCCTACCTACGAACGTCTGTTTTTCTTTTCATAGTTTGAAAAGCGTCTTCCAGATTCCAGTAAAAATAATAGTTTTCATGTAGGAAACAATTTATTAAATAACTGCAGTGCTATCTACACTTACATTCTTAAGAGTGCGAAAAAAATACAAATAAAATAACCACGATTCAATCTCTATAGAGTTCTTGTGTTCAAATTCTTGATTGCCCTTTATACAAGAATGATTTTTTAAGTCAAGACTTTAAAAAACAAATAACATTGATAACTACATTCTCAATAAACAAACAATTATCTGCGTGATTACATATAAAATATTACGCTTAATGAAGCATTTATTTATCTTGCGCATAAAATAATGCGAACACAGAATATGTTGCCCTCAGCACCTGAAATATAAAATGAATTATTAAAATTATCGTTCATTGAATCGAAACACTGTGAAAGTTATGTGTAACGTGCCAATGAGTGGAAGTCCACGACTCGATGGAATGTTAATCGTATATTAAATTATATTTATCAATTTATAAATGCGTATAATTTAGTGTTAAAATTCTTCATTACTAGCCTCGTTTGAAAAGGCTTTTAAATGAAATTTTATATGCACGCCATATAACTTTAAATACAACCCTATTTTCATCGCCTTTATGTCTTTTATCCCATAACAATTTGAATTATCTTTTACTAGTATCTATCTTGGTAATTAAATTAAAAAATCTTTTTAGACCTATCATAATTATATTAATAATAATCGATAATGGCTACCATCTGCTGGAAACATTTCCTGATCTACACGCCTGGCCACAGCTCTTGATCGTTTTCATATATTTATTTCCAACGAGGGTAAGAACCGGATTTCATAAATAAATTCATATTCAAGCAAATACTACATTCATACGCATTTTCATTAGTTTATGCCCGTCGTAAAAAATATAATAAAGATAAAGGACAACGTTTATACGGACCAATATAAACGTGCCATAAGTGAGCTCCAGCATCTTGAAAGCCTTCATGACGAGTGGGCGTTGCGCCTGCATAATCGCGAGTAATACAATCTTCCTTATGTTCCGTGATGAGACCCTCAGTCCGCACGCGTGCCAGCCGCTGTAGAATATCGCATCAGATAACAGCGAAGCCTGCAGTGAAAATAAAGGATTTAGTGCCAAGCTGTCGGTATGAACGCTAATGAAATAAATTGCGCGGTTGTAAAAGTACTAGTTAGAGCTCGTACTTTCCGCAAGTTTTACGTGTGCCTTGTTTTTTATGGCGTATCTACACTATTGGTTATGTTCTTGACGTAAATATAAGAGTGATGGAACCCAGCGTAAACCCGATAACGCCGGTTCGATTGGTTTAAAATCATTATTCTGGATTTAGGTAACAAATTTATTAAGGCAAATCCTATGGATAGTTTAAGTTAATAATAACGACAATTGCACCCACATAGTAAAATTCTATTTCATATCAAAAATTATGTAACAGACAAACTTATGATTTCACATTTAGATATCTAGAAAATCATTCGCAAAATTATATTTCAAATTTTACTTTTTTTATTTCGTTTTCAAAGATCAATACGTTTTGTTAGGACTATATTATAGCTAGCCAAAAAGTTTTATCTTTAAATAAATTACACAATAAGTATTAATAAGGGCTATGTTATCCAAGATTCGATCACGTCGACAAGGTTTCGCATGATGGAACTGTTCAAAATGGCTTAAAACACAAAATAATTAACATGCAATTTTTGTTTCATTAAAGATAAATTCTTCCCACTACTCCATCCTCAACTACGATTTAAACGTACGACGCTTTAGTGCGCCACATGCGACCTAGTTAAGGTCCATAAATTTAAAATACTTAAGATATTATTGACAGAGATTTCTCGAGAAAGCAGATTTTACGACGACGACTGCCTGTAAAGTTAAACTCTACCTATAAACTCTGAAATAAATACGAAAATGTGTTTTTTTCTCATCTTTTCACAAAGTAAATGAAGATTTTTTAATTGTTCTTATCAGTAAGCAGACTACACTCCTAAGAAATTCCTAAAAACTTTTAAGAATTTCTAATTCCTGAATTTTTTTTGGGAACTTCTTAGAAGTTGTGGGTGCAAGTTTCTTCACGATGTTTTCCTTCATCGTTTAAGTACGTTATAATTATTTATAAAGTACAAAAAACATAAATTTGAACGTTAAAGTTATAATTTTTTTTTATGAAAACACGCGAAAAGTTAGCGGTGTGTTTTGGACACACGACCGTCGAGATTTTAGACCACGTGCCCAAACTTCTAAGCCATCACAACTTGGTAGACTAATCCAATATAAACAAGAATGAAGACCTGGGCAAAAGCTAGCTCTTCGAACTTTGAATATACGAAGATTAATTCGTTAGGTTCTAACTCAAACCCTCAAGACTAGACTTTTTAAGCATTTGCATACATACGTAGCAATTGAATCTATTAAGTGAAACAGAACACGTGTTGCTAACGTTATTTCATTGTTCATAATTGTTACGATATATAGAGATTAACATATTTTACATTAATATATAATGTGAAATGTTTTGTGATTTTCAATGTTTACACACTTGAACCAAATATTGTAACTTTCACCAATTCGGAACCTAGAAAAAGATAGTACCAATACAATCTACAAGTTGGTGCAAGCGCACCATCGAGTGCAATACTTTATCTTGCCCCACCGTGCAGTTGACCTGGATTACAGGAAAAATGTTCCAGATTATCATCTTCGCTTCCTTTACTGGAAACAAGGTACTGTGTAGTACGCTATGAAACGGGTTTTGCCTGTATTATGCTCATTAAAGACGATTATTTATTTGTCTTATATAAACAAGAATGTTTACCTACGTAGGCAAGCATTCATATACTACATTACATATAGAACTTATTTCTAGTTATGTCAACTCATAATATTCTATGTTGATTATATACTTTCCTGTATGACGAGCTAACCTACAAAAATAACTATTACCGTAGTAATATTGTAAAAAGATCCTAGTGCAAACTCCATTAATACAATTTTATTGCCGACAATCTATGGAAACCATTATTATGTTACTGTGACTGGTATTGTTATAGACCAAACCCCGTAACGTAGTTTGTCTTTATTTTATGAAACCTTGAGGTATCAACAATAAGAACGTTTGACTTAGGATATAAAAATAAATAACGCGCCAAAGGTCAGATATTATGACCAACAAAATAAATCAGGAGTTTCGTAAGCCTTTCTTATTTATTTGTTATGACGCGCGGAGTTTTAGGTCAGAGCGTTTTGATGGTTCGCAGAAATCATATTTTAACAAGCTCTCGTAACTATTGCTCTCACTCGGTCATTTTTCCAGCGCAAATATTTTGACAGTGCATCAGTTCAGTTCTTTAGCTAACACAGTTAGGATAAAATAACATTTCAACTGATGCCACAATAAAATACAAATTTATGACGTGGGAAAACGATCCTCTTGCGCTCTTCTAAAATTTTTAGCAAGCACATTGTGTGGTCCATTTTTGTTGTAAAAAAATCCTGAATCTTGTTTTTTTTCACACTTTTTGCCTTTATTATTCTGTTCTAATACAAATGATAGGATGTTACAGATTCATCGATTTTTATATGGATTAGTTAAACGCTAAATATATTAGCCAAAGCAATATATCTTTTTATAAGCAGTTCGCCTGTTAGTTGCAGCTGCGGTTGATGCTTCGGATAAAATTTTATAACGTCTTAAAAACCTTTGCCAGTTCTCGCTATTGGCTTCAGCTTGTATCAAGCTGACATGTGAGTTTAAGCCGTTTTCAATGGCATAAAATTGTTTATTATCAAATATTTTTTTACTGAAAATCGCAAAGGGTCTTTTTTTGTCGATATATGCTTGTAATTAAGTCAAAAATATTGCGAAATCACTCCTAAATTTAGTCGTTCTGTCTGCCGAGTCCGAATATTGGCGGCAGCTCTTTAAATTCCAGAGAGCCTTACAACTGTACATTATGGAACACAAATTTCGTCGTAGCTTGAAAACTCAAAATAATTTAAAAATGTAAATAATACATCAAAAAGTCTATTTTTCAGTCGCAAAATTTAAAACACATTGTAACAAACCTGATAAGTTATTTCTCCAGCGTTGCATAAAAATAGACCGAGTAAAAAAAACAATGCGACCACGAAAAATATTATTTTCATTCCAGCAACAAACGTCAGTTGGTCTGAAAGCTGTGAACATTATACAAGTTATTGAATAATTAATGGTATTTTAGAAAATTGGCATATGTTATGTAAATAGAGGCGTGAATCATGCAAAAAAAATATATGAAAAATTGGTTTCAAAAATGTGATGAATACTTTTATAATGCTTTCGATGAAAAATCACCAAAATCTGTTTATATTTCACTTATTATCCGTGCAATATTTAAAATGCAATACAATTTCCTTCATGACCTATTTTAAACTAGATCATAGTTTTTTATTATTTAAATAAAACTCTCCAGACTTACATAATATCCTTATAAATATAAGAAGGATATCTGGCAAACTAGCTTAATAAAGTTTTCGCTTTTTGTACGAGGAAGAAATGTAACCATTATTTTAACATGGAACAAAGTTATTCTTACGGAAAATCTGTGGATGAAGTCGCAGGTAGATGAAGACAAGCGTAACAATTGTATTACTCACGGCAATTTGAAGCAGAAGCGAGACTGCGGAGCCGGAACTCTGACAAACTTGTAAGGCCATCACCGTGCCGAATGCTTTGTCGATGTCTTTCAATAACCTGATGACGTATATTTATATTGCTTCGACAAAGCCTTTATTAAAAATAGTAAGAGGGTAAATATTCTGATATTTTTTAAATTAAACGCAATAAATTCTCGTAGACTATGCACATTAATTGATTATGAAATGAAGAAGTTTACATAAATTGTAGCTTAACTATTAATGTTTTATTTAAAATTCTTTGACTCTTATAAGTGCCCGAAAAATGTAATTACGGAAACTCGGTTCGTGACCGTCTTTTTATATTTGTAGAGCTTTAACTTCTTTTTAGTTTATGAGTAACTAGCAATTAATTCGTATACATAGATGAAAAAATATAATTACCACACAAGCTGTGAATGCATTTGGATTCCCTCCACTAGCCCATCGGACAACTTCTGCGCAGCCACACTCTCATTTCCAGGCACGTTCAATTCATCAAAAGTAATCCTCAAATTCTCAAAATATTTTCTCAGCGTGATAATCTTGTACTTGTACATAATCAGATAAATCATCGTGAAGGAATCGACAGATACAATCATATTCATCAACATAACAAACAGGATGGCCGTGGTGAAAATTCGGAAAGCGCTTGCTATCAGTGAGTCGTCCTCGTAACTCGGGTAGTAGGTCACAACGGTTACAAAATGGGAGCCTGTAAGTACAATCCGGTCCTGAATAATAATGTGGTCACGTTGTTAAAACGTGGATATGCATAAAATACCACTTGTCTATTACACGGGTATTAGGCGGATTTAAATAGCTGGAAAGGTCATTTGTTACGTGTTTCTGTGGATATTGGGTGTGGGTGACTCAGTTGTTTTACAAAGTAGTTTTAAGCGATTTATAATTATTGTTGTTAGGGCCAATGGACATGATGAGAAATTCATTTTTCAAGTCTAGATAGTAATATTGGATTATTCATTGACAAGTTCTCAGAAGACTCAACAAACAGAATTGCAGTCTATATTTTACCCTTTGGCAATGAAGTTGTGAGTAAGTGCAACAAACCTTCAAAAACTTTTCGCAAGCCTTCAAAAACAAAACACGCGGCGGAACCGTATACAGTGACGAAGTACGCGACTACATTTATTTTCATGACGCGATATTTCTCCGACATCAACTGTTGTTCCTCGTAATGCTCGCAAATGGTCACCATCTTACGATTCAGCGCCTTCACCAAGTCCTTTTGTAATAAAACTGAGCATATTTTCAACATAACAACCGTATGGCTCACAGCGAATGTGACCGAGTCTCTCTTTTCGTCGCTAGGAAAGTCGCCAAACACGGCCGCCATAATTTCCAATACGGTCATGAAACCGTATATGAAAAACATTATGCAGCTGTACATTCTATAAAATAAACTTTTATCGTCACCCATGACGTTATCTTCGTACCAAAAGTTTCCAGAGCCGAGGAAAAATATTTTACTGCAATACGTTTTCAAGATGTAATAATTCTTCATTTTTTACTCTTATTCCTCTGGCGATACCTCGCCTATGCGTGACAAATGGTCCGAGATTTTTTTTCTAAAAGCAAACAAAAAAGTATCGAAAGAAAAATAGGTGAGAAGGGACAGATCGTTAAAACTTTTGAAGCCGTTTGTATTACATTATTACGTCATGATGTTTTAAGAGCAAAATTGTTGAAAAAACACTACATTATTAATCTCGTTTTGATGTAATGTAGTATGTATTATTTCAGATATAATTATTAAATTTTCTATGAATTAGTATTCGCGATATATGAAAATTGAAAGGAGCCGTGATGGTACTAAAACAATGGTACTCAAAAATAGTCATACTCATAAGGTCTATGTGAAAAAGTATTATGCAAATATAGAGGCCTTTCAATGTAATCTTCAGCCGACTTAATATCGATCAAAATACATCGATCAATAATAATTACTTTTTATAGTAATACACAAGGTAGTAAGAAACAAGGGATAATTTTCAGTCATATTTTAATTCAACCCTATCACGAATAATTGTAAAAAGCTCCATCGCGCATTATAAAGGCTAATGAATTTTCCAAACCAACGAATTCAATTAATTTAGCCAAACTTTGTGTCATAATTAAGATTAATTAAAATTGAATTAAATATACCAATATCATGATGATAAAAGCGTCGAAACAATTCTGAATTTAATTTATTTGATGGAAACGTACCGATTTGTTGGACGTCGTTCGTTATTGTCGCAATTGTATCGCTTGTGACACTTTCGCGTTTCTAAATCGTCGATGTTGGTAATGACTTGAAGTTTAATAATCCAATTTAAATAAATGTTCTATTAGCATAATGATACTGAGAGGTGACATATTTGATGTCCCTGTTGCGTCGGCTGTATACACATGACGATATATTTAATTTTCATTCTAATATAAAATGATTAGAAGGCTATCTGTAAGAAATCGCATTCAGCCATAAGACGGCCCCTTTTACACTCCATTTTATGTAATTAAATATACATATTTTTTCATTCCTTTATATTTTTATAACATGTTAAGTGCAATGAAATGAAAGGAAAAACAAAAATTAAATAATTCTTATGCAAGGCAAGATATCCATAGTCCTAACAAGTACTAAACAAAAAAGAACAAATGTAACAAGATTGTAAAGTGAAACCTTCCAGGAAAACATAAAAAGTCCACGTATCTTTAACGCTTTCTGAAAACCATTTGGTATTTATTTATAAATCAGCTCTTTGAAGTACGCGGCAAGAAATATAGAATTAGCTTTAAAAAGAAACACGTTTCTACGAATTTGCCACGAAGCGTGGACAATCTTAGGTCAATAAATAAACAATATTGTTCAATAACAGCTGTATTTTCCTTTTATTATTAATATAATTAGTAACGTACGACACCACGTAAGTAATTTTATATATTTAAGAATTTATTCATGAATCAGTGCGCACGTTAAAACAATAACTTATATAGGTATATATTATGATAACCACACTAGGCGCGGCCTTTGTCGTGGCGGTTATATATATATTTTTTTTATGATTCCCGAAAACGATTTGTGGAACTTGATGATTCAGTCACGAAATATCATCCTCTATAAATAAATATTGTCCTATATAAATATGTATTTAATAACATAACCCATTTCATACGTATTTTCTGATGTTTTGTACTATCTAATGAAGTCATTGGCCAAAGCCAAGATCAGACAAATCTGATGCAATCTCAGACACCAAGCTGTTACTGAGAATTCTAATGTAAAAGTCTAACAACATTGGCCGATCCAGGAATTTCTTTCGATTGCACGCCGCAAACTTATGCCGCAAGACGAATAATTGCCTTATTCGTTCGTTCTAGAACCTGTTGCAACTTTTATTTTTCATTATAATCCAATGCTAGTTAGCTAGCAACCACCTCCACTATTTGTTTACGAAGGACAATAAAAAGTATTTCTTTGAACAAAGATACTTATTGTACAAAATAATATTTGAGTCGTTCAATATTCCTTATATCTTCGTTTAAAAAGTCATGTAGACCCATGTGTGCCTGCCTCAAAAGAATACTCATAAGCTATTATTCAAAAACTTTTTTCCAATAGTTAGTAATGATATAAGGCTTGTGAAAGTTGGCGGGCGAAAAATAAATGTTTCATTAGTGGCTCGGAAAAACAGACAAGTTCAGCAAATAGTGCTTTTATAAAGTTAAATTACTTTCGCCTCGACAAAGGGAAAAGTTTTGTATCGTCCAGAAAATCCTGTTAGGGATTTTGATTAATTATTATATTGTTACATGTAAACAACATTCGTGCAATCTAAAAGGTTGATTGTTTTTTCTGAGTTTGTTTTGTTTTAAGTACGAATAAGTATGTAATTATTTAGATTCGCACGTCGCTTCATTTACCTTGCATTTTTTTATATATTTTCACTGCCTAGTATCAAATTTTATGGAAATAAGATTACTTTAGTCCAGAATTAAATTAATAAATCCTTTTATATATGTATATAGTAAAAAAACAGTGGTAAAAATACGCAAGGTACCTCATAAAAATATTTTTTATCCTATTCTCTCGTCCGTCATTTGTTACCAAACCCCGAAGCACAACATAACTAACATGCAAAAGGCGTACATTTTAATATTATTCGTATGGAATAAAACATACATTATCCTTACATCGCTTTCCTGCTCCCAATCCTTCTCAATGGGGTTCTAGATATAACAATGGAACTCTTAGACGTGCTTCAATTTAATGATGTGATATTTACGTAAACAACATGCGAAACTTCCAACATAATTCGGAATTAAGTGAGCGTTGTGGGTATTTTTATTTATCATGTTATGTTGGGAAATATTTTTTTTTGTTCTTAACAACGGTGGAGCCCACCATCGCGATGCAGTTTTATAAATCATACATACATATATAACCTCACGCCCGTATTCCAGAAGTGCTTGCCTGCACCCATATTTCCACAGGTGTATATCGATCCACGTATTAAGGGACGAGCATATTGCCGTTTTAGGGTTTATAGTATACTAATTCCTAGTGGAAAAACGTGATAACTCCCCAACTTGGGAATCGAGCTCGGGATCTCTGTATCACACTCCACATTCTTGGGCTGTAATACCATGAGATGGTTTTTTATAAAAATCCTAAATCCTTTCCTTATGTCTCTTAATTCATAATCTTATTCGTTTTTGTTCAATGATTAAAAACAGACAGAGTTTATAAATTAGCTATAACATCAAAGAACTCTTAGACATCCATAATTCCTCACGAAGGTTATCTATGTCGGATAAGTATTGAGCTCTCAAAGGTTTTTGCTTTTGCAAATTGTCTTTGGTATAAGAACGTCGTGCGCGACATTTAGGCCACTTTTTGCTCCTAGCCAGGCGTTTGTCATCTGGCGACGGAGGAATAGCATATCAACGCTAATACCTAGATCCCTATATATGGATTATGTCGAAGACTTTTCCAATAATAATAATGAAATAAGACTCTCGTAGTCGTACGAGTTCTGTGTGATGTATAGTTTCGTGTTCGATTAAATTGTTACCAGGTTTTTTTCAGAAGGAAATTCTCATTAGCAACGTATGTTTTTTTTAAAACTATCTTTGAGCCTTGTTCAGAGAGCCCTTAAACATATACGGCATAGACTTGTTATAATAAAAGAAATGCACAAGGCTTCGAAAGCTTTAATAAAGATGTTATCAGCAGATTTACAAAAGTAATACTTCAGTCATAAAAAAACCATCAATGAAATCAAAAAATAACTCCAAATTCCTATATATAAATTGAGTTCTCCACGTTCTATTTGGCGAAATATCTGCAAGCTGCGTTCATAATAGCCTGTTCAGGAAAATTTGTTTAGTATTGATCGCATCGATTGTCGGGCGTGGCGACTGCACCGTCCACTTCCATGCTATGTATCAGTTATTTATTGCCTACCACTTTATTGCCTCGGTGCGGATTTGGGAAATAAACGCCCTCTGTGGCGGGTGGTTTCTAACCAATCGCCCTTGTATTAAACACGCAAAACGCATTTCCAATTATACATAACTAAATTGTGATCCCGTTTAATGAAATCTCGCGTAATTGGACTACTATAAATACACTGTGAAATGTGCTGCAGCTTTATAATTGACTTGTCTGTGAGATGTACTTTTATTTTTGTAGAACCAGCTTTCTCAGAAACAATAAGTGCGTCAATAAATGCCATTTTTCCGTAGGCACGTATTAGAAGCAACCTGGATCTTGTGACGTAAGATCGTGGGTGTATACTGTATACCTAGTTGATGAACGAGCTGGTTATGCGTATAAATAGTAAAAACTCGAAAAATCTCTACCCATTACTTTCTATTTTTAATGACGTCAATAGATGCAGCCGCTCTTACTTTTAAATCGGCTTAGGCGGGTTTTAAGTATGGTCATTGTACAATGCCAGTACTTATATACAGGTTTTATTACTTACAGTTACAGCTTATTTGGCGTATTCGACCATTTACCAGCTTCTGGCTTTCTTTGCATCGGTCTTTGAATACAAGAAGAAAATAAACAAAATGCAGTGCTAAAATAAATATTTTCATTTGGAAAAATATCTGACTAGTTTAAATGTGTATTAGTATTGAACTACCCCGTTGTCTTGCGCCAAAACAATGTGCCGTACCATCTAGAGGTCTCGGTTTCGATTCTCGATTCTAGCAAAGTGCTATTTTGTTTGTCCATACGAATATTCTTAGTAGCAACATTGATTCTGGAAATATACCCTTAAAACGGTAAGCTTACATGAGACTGATACTTACCTGGCTATGTGGACAACAGTAGCCTCACTGAGTCGAAGGTGACAATCAAGTTTATTAAGCAACACACACCCATCTTATTCTATGGCTGTTTTTAAGTCATGGATCAAATGAAAGCTTTAATAAAGACAATCCCAACAGTACATGTAAACCGTCATTCTGTAGATATAAACTTTGCGCCGTTACACGTTATACGTATTCGTATATTGTATACCCGTGCAAAAAAAATGTTTCGCGCTAAAAATTAACATGAAAAATACATTCCGCCATATTTATGGAGGTACAAACGCTATCCGCGACTTTACGTCTATTAATTTTAACTGACAACTGACTTTGTGTGCGCGGTTTTTTTCAATAGTCCGTTGTAAAATGCCGCTGCCTATACAAATGAATTTCAAAATCGATTTTCCGTAAAGATTTGCTGTATTGTTTTCACACATCAATTTTCTTGGAACGTGTTTGGGAGGGACTAGTATTATACCGGGGATATTTCTAAACCAAAGAAAACTCGGAAAGTTTGACAATACTACCTCTGTATCATACGAGGTGTAGACCATGATCGTAAACCAAGGCAGTAAATACATAATTACGATGATTACAAACACTTTGACATAAAAAGTCACCATCAACAGCAAGACAAATACTATTAAGCCCTCTTCCCTACTTTTGCAAAAATACCTACAGGAAAAGCCATCGTTTCACAAATTTTAAAAAACAAAATATAGCTAAAATCTTGGTACACTCAAATCCGCTATTTCTCTTCAAAAAACGAGGCAATATTTCATGCGGTGAAAATTCGTTTCAATGTTGAACGCGAATAACTCGCCTAAAAGGTTAAAGTTGACTTCGACAGTAAAGAATGAGCTATTAATTGCGTGTGGAAATCTCTTTCCTGTTAAAAAATAAACGTTATTTTATTCAAGATTCTGCATAAGAATTTCTTTTTCACCCCTTCTTCGTATAAAACTCTTAGAGCTGATGCAATTTTATTTTTGTACTCCTCAAAAATTATTTTATCTAAACATAAATTACAATTTTTTTATTTAGTCAATACCATTCGTCCCTGTTCATATAGTTTTTAAATTTCGTTTGACCTTCTCATACAACTAAAACTAAAATAATAATTTCTGGAATCAAGACTATTTTTTCCGGGCGAATTGAATTTTAGTAGATGTAATTGTGTGTCACGAATTACCTAATGCAGAATGAGGTGGATTAGATTATTTTTAATAAATTCCAAAGACACGTCTAGCTGCTACTTAGGGATAATTCTCTTTCTATTCAATGATTAAAAATACTTTAATAACGAAAAAAGCCCCCAACAATAACCTAATTATTTTTCAAACTTTTCAACGAAACATCCCGGCCGAGCGTGGCTCGCGCAGTCAATTTTTAATTAGTCTTTTAAACGCATATTGTTGAAGTTTCAAACGGGATTGGAACAAATGCTCACATTAAAAGTTTTTTCGACGGCAAAATACATGCAGCGATATTGAATTATTCATGAGCCGCCGCGTGTGTAAAAGCAAATTGAAGGAATAAAAATAAACTTTAAATGAATCTCGATCAAAACTGAAAAAAAGGTTTTACAACAGTTGGCTTGTCTACACAATGAACGTCGTCTGAATGTGGCTTAGTCTGAAAAATTAGCAGAACATTCTGCATTATCAAACAGTGTTAAAATTTCGTATTGGAAATTTGTTTCAAAAATATTTTACGCCCGTTTTACGAGACTAAGCTGTAAACTTTTAGACACTTTTACTTTTTAAGTAGTAATGGCTTCAAGGTTAAGGCGTGCTGTCGAGAATATCTGCAGTCGCGGGTTCAAACCTATGGCACTCACCTCTGACTTTTCAAAGTTATGTAGATACTTTGTACGAAAACATCATAAGTAAATCTGTAACACATGCAAGAGTTTGATAATTTCATTTGAATATATGACATGAAACGCATCCAGCTAATTAAATAAAACATAAAAAATATTTTCTTCAATATGTACGAATCCGATAATTCTGATAAATTTCTACAAACTTTTTTTTGTAATTCTGGTTAATTTATGCATTCATATTTTTATAATTTTACTCCTAACCAGGATAAAGATCTTTAACTAATGTAATCACATATTCGCGAAAACATCTTCATTAACGAACATAAAAACCACTAACAAGAAATAAAAATAAAATTCACACAAACAAGCTGAGTTGAAAGAACAACGCCCGAAATAACACATCGGAAAATTCCCTCCATACAATTTAAATCCGCGCTGTGCATAAAATCTTTGGTACATTTTTGGCCCGCAAATATTTTATGTAAGTATAGTGTTTTGTTACTTTAAAAGCCCTATTCCCACTTAGTGAATGAGCTATTCGGACGAAGGTCGGGTCACGCGTAAAGTTAGCCCGGTGTTAATTAGTACTGAGTTCCACATTATTAAGCCTAGCGCCTAGTGCGAACAATAACGCTAAATTATTCCACTTACGTGACCAGTTGGGGCTTGAAGAAACACACAGTTCGTATGTGTTAATTGTGTTTAACAAACACGTTCCTAATTAAACCAAATTGTGACTTAATTTTTGTCATAATTAAGCAATAAATTAAAACTAAACAATGAAATTAAAATGTGGTATTTATACCCATGTGTACTTATTTGTAAACAATTTGCGGAGTGTAGGAATGTTGTTTCGATTTTTCTGTATTTTTCTAATCTTAGTAACTCTATATGTAGAGGCCTATTTATTACAAAGATATTGCATGAGTTGGGTTCGAATTGAATCATTTTTTTTTTGAAGCTAGAAAGGTTTTTATATGAGCTACAAACATTACTGAAAACTTAGAAGTTAATGTAAGTGAGTTTTATATTTCTGAACGCTTAAACAATAATTCAGGAGATAACATATTAATAGCAAATGAAACAAAATGATTTTGATAATAAAACCATTTTTTAAAGACTGCGTCACCATTTTTATCCACAACTATTTACCGAAATTGAGATTCAAATATTCCATAAACGATATCTATTCTCCTCAATTGGACACATTAGGAAGAACAAAAACGACAGCACTTTTTACCGCAAATCACTTTGTAATGAAAGACAAATGTCCGTAATCTTGATAAGCTACGCTCGCTGGCGCGGCTAAATTGAATTACAAATTTTGGTCGGAGGTGGTGAGATATTATGCAAATGGGCCACGGGTCTTGCCGTTTACCATGATAACGGTAAACCTCAATGATATTTACTACGACTGGTGGCACAGAATACGGTAAGAATCAATATATACACATATCCAACAATGTCTAGAAAAGGGAGGCAGAGATGCATTTCTGCACCCACCATTGGACAGTTGTGTTTTAAGAACCACGTCATAAGCAAGACTTTTGTCGTTTTGCTTAAAATAAATCTTGACTCCATGCTGATGTTGCGAATTGCGAAGTAACTAACAAACACAACAAAACTAAGAAATAAATACGCGGGCAAAAACTAGTGTTATCAATTAAACTAGTAAATAAATAACAAGCAAGTCAATTCGAAACTAGCCACAATTACGAGATCCGTAGTACTTACGTAGCACATTGGAGTAATCGTAGCGGACACGTAGCAAGCTCGTAGCACATGTGTGAAAGTCGTAGCAAATAACATCAGTTCCATTTTTAATGACTCGGTGCTAAAGCAGAGGAGAAACAGATTTCGAGAGTAATTTCTTGCGACACAATGTTGTTTTAAGTGTTTGGAATGGTAAAAGGACAGTTTTAATCGTCGTTCGCACGTGTGGTGAACAGATAATGATGACTGCATTTATCTTACAGTCAAGCCGCCGTGGCGGATGTAACACGGGATGCTGAGCGTGATTTCAAGTGAGCCGTAGTAGAAAAACATTTATCTTAAATACATTTATTATGAACATTTAGGATACTCCCATTTATTTTTGTATTATTTGTTTACTTGTTAAGATATTCACGAGACAGGAATTGTAGTAGATTTAAATATGTATTATTTTTAAACTAAAGTATTTTTAACACTTATTGTCATATCTCGACATGCGCTGTTAAAATGAAGATTATTAATCCTACAAATCGTTACTTGTTCACATTTCGTTGTCTTCCCTCGCTTTGCAAATTATGGATCAGTCAGAAACGGTCCCAATAACTCTTCTCTTTCACTCAAGTATTTCAGATAAAGTCGCCTCGCACAACGCTTTTTAAATTTTAAAAGAGACCTCAGTTACTATGTTCGCATTTACTGTAAAAGTTTCATACGTCTTCGTATAGCATCTGACATAAACGTCGAAAGCGGCCCGCTTATCTCCCCCAGGAGAAATGCACGGCATTTGTCTTGAGAGGTGATGGCTCATGATTCAGTGCGGTCATATTCTTTTTCTTCTATCACTTTCATTAAGAAAAATTGTGCTCGCGCCTAAAGCGATAGCGCGCTCCTTAAGTGCCCAATTCATATAAGAGTATTGAGTTAGTACTTTTATGACATCAGAAAATGATTATTGGCTGTAGATCTGTAGTTTATTTATGGCATTATCTGCTTTTTAAGAAAGAATACAGCAGGCTTATCTTATCTTTATAAGCTCTTATAATTTATTGTCGTTCGTCATTACGTGGGACACCAGGCTTCCATTTCTATGTTATGTGAAATATATGATGTAAAAATGATTTTCTGTCGATGAACGATACTTGAAATGAATGGTATTTAAATATGTAAATTCACCAAATTGTATAAGAGGGACCAATTTAAATTGTTTTTTATAACCCAGTACTCCTCCAGTAAACCCAATAAACAATCATAGCCCGGCTATAGCTGTATAAATATTATTTTTTTAATGTATCGCCGTAGCATAATTATGTATAATTAATCAGTAAAATGTTATATCTTTGAAAGGTTCGTGATTTTTTAATCCAAAAACTATTATATTAACCTAACTATTACACGATGATATAACTAATAGACACAAAAAAGAATTTTATGATAAATCCACATTATAAATCCGCTGATGTATAAATAAACAAGGACATGTAGCAACATCCATCATAAACTAAATATATAGACATTTCACGCTTAATACCTTTTATAATTACGTTTTTCTAAGGCAGCCGCAAGCCACGACCGGCTTTAAAAGCCGCCCTTAAGTGGCAGGCGTTCGTTTGATTGATAGCTCGTGACACATGAACCGAGTACGCTCGAGTGAATTCTGCTCGGAGTAGCGGCCCATTATACACGCAAATCTCACGGTGTTGATACACAATTTAATCATAATAACAAGCAAAATGCCACGCGAAGTTGAGGGTTCAGCTTAATTATCTTCTTCTACAGATAAATGAGTAATTTTCTCGATTTCTTGATTTAATTTTATTTTACTTTCGAAAACTACTACAACCTTTTTCATTGTTTTAATAGTTATAGTATTTGGAACCTTTTTTATGTTTAGACATAATATCGTTAATCATATGCAATTTAAGCAAAATTTAAAAATAACACGAGCAAAATAATATTTTCTTATAAGTTCTTCAACATCATCATCATCACCATCAGCCAATTTCAGTCCACTGCTGGACATAGGCCTCCCCCAATGACTTCCGCTTCCAAGTACTTCATACGGTTATTAAAATATACTAGACCAAATATCTGACATATGTATTATGCACGAAACTCCTAATTAATTACATTTAATTATTAAAATACAATGTAAGTTTACTGGATATATATATTATTGATTATACTGCTGATCTGAACCCCATATACTGAATTTCTCTAAAATCTATCAATGGTGTTTTTGCAAACAATATAATCACGTCTACGTCAACTATTCGCGTGCTATTACTCCCGTCTACCGACCCCCATAAATTTTGCATAATTCCTCATAAATTACTGGATAATAACCTAACAAACAATTCTAAACTGAACTTACACTGAACATGTGAGTTTAAAGCTGGTACCATAAAATATACGACGCATATAATCTACTTAGAGAATGCAATATTATGTCACGGCGTGTGCTCAACCGAAACTCATTGCTTATAATTATGCACGACTAAAATGTTAATACACCTACATTACGAACACGTAATGAGAAGACTAGTTTGGGGCTCAAATTTAATGCAATAATGAAACTTGAATAGCTCTTATAAAATAATAACTTTTTTGGGATAATATTAATTGTCATTATTTTTTTAAATGGCGGCAATAAGCTCCGTGTCTACCCCTGGGCTGAATGCGATTTTATGTATGTAAATTTAAATAATCATCGAAGTTGATTCAGAAATAACTCAGAAATTATTCAGAAAAATCGTACCGCACAGAAAAATAAGAAAAAAAGACATTTTATAAATGAAAAATAAGATGAAGAAAAAAGTACTTTGATTAGGTTGGTAGCCGAAGGATTATTGGCAACTTGCATTAATATATCTGTTCATTACGTAAAGGAGGGCGCCGCCTGTGGGCAGTTGGCTTTGCACCAAAAACTTACAAAACCCACTGAACGTGGTTCTCGCTACATCATAATCAAATGGTTTGGTAATAACGAATATGTCACTCATACCAATATCTTTAACTTTTAGAAATGTTTACCTTTTAAACAATTGTTTAATTTGATTAAAGTACGCATTTTGTGACTTCACTACAGTCTAAAAAAACCCTTGATAAAAACCCAATCAATTACATAACAATAAAGGGGAGAAGTAAAGAGTGAAGTAGAAATTTCTGTAGAAATTCTATATTAAAATAAAATACACTGAGAATCTGAAAATTCACAATTATTGCCATGTAAATATTCGAATCCTTGTATGTTCTTATAAAAGTAATAGTATTTTAGTAAAAGTGTAGTCGAAGTGGAATACTATTTATTGATGACAATTAACACTTTTACTACCGCTTTTTGGGTTCAGTGTCACTAAAAAAAGCTGTATTTACTGTAGCTATTTTTAAAATTAACTGACTAAAATTTAAATTGTGTATTAAAATTGGACCACGTTTCGGTTCACAAACTCCGTGCCAGCACTAACGTATCGCTTGTCTCCCCTTGCGTACCCTTCGATGTCCTCGAGATCAATACAGCGTCGAAACCATAATAGATATGGACATTAATTTGCGTAACCACATGGGACAACGCTCTCACTGAACTTTCAAAGTCGTGCGCGGCGCCCACCAAACGTCAACGTATATTTATCATGCGATAATACTTTCACACGTGAATGAGTATTTATTTTTATTACAGTTATTAACGAGATAAGCTGTCGCGTATATTCAAATCTTGCATGCAGTACATGCATGGCTTTTGTTTTAATTATAATTAATCTATGTAATGATTGACAGCCCCGTGGCGCAGTTGGCTAGACACCAGCTTGCGAAACGAGCGGCCGCGGGTTCCAGTAGTGTGATCCACAAATATTTGTTTCGGGTCTGGGTGTTTGTGAGACCGAAAAGTCTCTCGTAGTTTCTGATACCCACGACACAAGACTCGTATCTTAGTGTGGGGTCAGGACTATGTATGTGACTGCTGGGTGTATTTATTATTTATTTATTATTATTATTTCAATGAACTCAAAGAGCTGGCTGTCTATTATTATTTTTTTCCTTTGAATGACTACTCATTTCTATAAAACATTTTTGGCGACAAAGACAGTTTAAGAAGTAGAGGAAAGTAGCTAGAAAAGGTATGTTTATTTATATAGTATACTTTCTAATAGGTATTATTTTTAAATCTACCAATATTTCTATGTTCTTATTATCCTAAATACATATTTAGTTTTTTGTTATAGTGTGATAAGATACTAAGAATATCTAATAATAGATATAAGAAAAATATCCTTCTGCATATACA
Organism: Cephonodes hylas; assembly: GCA_030295005.1. NCBI lineage: Eukaryota > Metazoa > Arthropoda > Insecta > Lepidoptera > Sphingidae > Cephonodes > Cephonodes hylas. The sequence goes on along the minus strand of AP025377.1, from coordinate 7,050,544 downwards.
TATTATAAATGCTTTACAAATGTATAAAATTAATTAAATTATATTTATTAAACATAAATAGTTTTTAAATTTCCTTTCACTGGATTGAATTAATCAATTTCCTGTTTACTTTGCAATCTATCAAAATAATGGCGCACATTCATCTGAATTGGAAGCGTGTTTAAACGGTGTCCTAATATTTGACTAAATCCCGCAACCAAATATAGTGCAAACCAATATTGACCGTGTTTAAATTTTAGTAAAATGCTGTATTAGGTGCATAGTAATACAGTTTTGTTTTGTTTGTTTTATGCTTTGATTTATACATTTTATCCATATTTGATGTGAAATCTTAGTGAGTAAAGAAAAAAAGGATTCTTCCAAATTAGCTTTCTGTTCGGTTGGATTATAGAGGTAATTAAATAATCAAATTAGACAGTTCTAAACATATATTTTTCCAAAAAAGAAATACATATTTAAGCTTTGATTTTAGTTCTTATTCCAACTCGAAATGATTTAAACGTGGACCTTAATCCGGCCAATGAACTCTTTCACATTAAAATGCAGTGTCTGATTGTACACAAATCGGCCTAGAAGAAAATTAATGGACGATTTCGTTTGAAAAATTACGAGATTTGCTTCGGTGATTTTTGACCTGTCCTCGATATTAATAGCTTCGCTCTGCCATGGTTGTATATTAAAAGGATTTTTCGAAATTATCAAGTAAATTTGTTAAAATGGTCTATGGTATAGGTACTATTTGATCTAGAAGTCTTAAGTGCGATTCCCGCGTCGAGAAATATGTTATTTAATTTTTTTCATTAGACAATTTCAAATAGCAGTACAGAGTCTAAAAATGTGCCCGGAAATCAGCAATAGGCTCGCCTCCTATTACGTAGGGATGATACCTACCGGTTGAAAAGAGGGTGCAAAAATGCACCTCTGCCTACCTCTATGAGGAATATAGGAGTGTGGTTACGTAAGTTTATTTGTACATCTAAAATTGGTAAAATTGTAGATTAGTTAATGTTAATTAATGTGATATCGTTGTCTTAGTTTTTTCTTTCAGTGGAAACAGTTTGTGATGTATGTGTTTACTTTAAAACTTAGAATATAAGAATTAATGTATTGTATGTTTCCCAAATAAAATAAAATTAATCAGCCCCAGAATTTTATTCAGCAATACGATTTTTCCTCAAGGGTTCAATGTGCCTATACTTCAAAGCATTGCGAGATTTTTCTAATTTACACATGAATATATTATATTGTGAATGTAAGTATTGCGTGGGAAGCCAGGCCCTAAGTAAGTCAAGTGGAACGAAATAATTCCCCTATTACAGTAAACCGAGGTGCGAAAAGAAGCCATTCACTTGCCTCGACATGCAAATTACTTCCCGTATAACATCTATGCCCGAAATTAAGTAAATTATAAAGCCAAACCCTACATACAAAATTTGATCGATGGCTTTTACCCTGAGAAACAAAATTTGGTAGGTTTTTTTTTTTTATGGAAAAAGGAGGCAAACGAGCAAAATTCCTAAAAAAAATATCTTTGTAATAAAAATCATGTTAAACAGGTAAATTAAGGACTGCCGCGTTGACCCTATCGGAACATTCGTTGCTTATGACTGAAAGGCTCTCAGTTCTAATCCCATGTGGTTAAAGACATTCATGATTAATTCGTCCCAAAATGTAAAATTGCAACATGGTGTCCTTAACATTCCTGGTGAGCGGCAATACGAACAAGAGGGACACACCAGCTGATGAAATCTAAATTTCATCGATATTCATATATCTATGTATACACTGCCACCTCTGCCTACCTCGTCGGATATAAAAGCGTACTAAATAACTTTGTATGCTAAAATTTGAATGTAATAATCTACAAATAATCCATACTACAATTATAAATGCGAAAGTATCTCTGTCCGTCTGTCTGTTACGCTTTCACGTAAAAACTACTAATGGATTTTAATGAAACTTTACAATAATAAAGGTTATACCTACATCAAGATAAAAGATAGGAAACTTTTTATCCCGGAAAATGTAGTATTCCCGTGGGAATTAGTATTTCTGGATCTATCAAAGCGATTTGAATGAAATTTGGTATAGAGAGAGGTAGAGCTCACCGAATTAACATGGGATAGCTTTTATCCCGGAAAATGAAGTATTCCCGTGGGAATGGGTATTTCTGCATCTACTGAGACAGTTAAAATGATTTTTAGTAAGGATATAAATAGGAACCTAGGAAGTAACATCACTTTCTATCCCAGAAAATGTAGTATTTCGGTGGGAATGAGTATTACTGGATCTACCAAACCGATTTAAATGATTTTTGGTATATGCATAAATAGGACTCTGAGAAGTAAAATAGACTATAACTCATTTTCTATCTGAACTCAACCCTGTAGTCTACGCGGACGAAGTCGCGGGCAACAGCTAGTACTCTATAATCAAATAAGTTTAGGTGTATCTACTTAACAATATATCATAAAGTAAATAAATAACATTAATGGAGTAGTGATAGTTAAATTAAACTCAGCCATATTACTAAGTACGTAGTTTGCCAGCAATTCAAGTGACAGGTTTAGGGGCTGCGGTCGGTGTTTAGAGCCGCCTTTATCGTCTCACAAACTGCAGGTGTAAATAGAATTGACAATCGTAGTGGTCGGCCAGCCGCCTATTACGTTCCTCCAGAAAACATTATCACGAAATGAGGTTTACGTAATCATATATACTCCTACATCCACTAACACAAGTAGCATATTAAATTTAACAGACGAACGTCAGCAGCTGAATGGAATTATTTCAAATTCTCATCGGCATTACAATGAAACTCACATGTAGGCATTACAGCGACTTCGAAAAACATTATGTAAATATAATGAAATGGCCGTACATTCTGATACAAGCTCGACGGAATACGTTGTTAACATTTGAAGGTAAGCATATAAAGAGTCAATATCGGCAACCCACGAATAAATGGAACATAATGAAAATATATTACGGGGCCTGGCCTCGTAAACGACTGCGACGGAGTCGAATGTTATTCAAATAAACATTACCCTGATCGAACGTCGTCACGGAGTTCCAGAAATCGTAAAATTTATAACCACGCTCATACGAGTACCTCCTGTGCGCCCATTTGGCGAGCAGGGTCAATGCGCAAGTCGTGTCCAACGTATCGACGGCTCGTCAAGCAAAACTGACCCTGTTAATCATGCCATTTTCTCATTGAATAGTTCGTACTGTACTCAGTACCTATATTTTCATACTGCGATCATATCACTAAACAAGTCTCATTTATAATAAAAAGATTTTCATACGTTTATGAAGGCATTGTGCAAACTAACGCCACCTTTCCTACCTACCTACCTACTTTGACTTGCATCACAAAATTTGATAAAACCTTGGTTCTCACTCTTAATTTTCGATGTAGTAAAGAATCTGAGGTTGTGACCAGTTTAATCAAAACCAATACTGGTTGTAATGAACAAATTTTTCAATCAATTTACGCCCAATAAATCGAGCTGATCAGAGATATGAGCAAAATAACTAAGTGCGATCATTTATTTAGTGTTTAGTCGGGGTATCTACACGAATGATTGATCATGATTGGAGTCGCCATGGGTGATCCATCAAGCACCTACGAGGGCTCCGTGCGAACAGATTAATAACAGTATCGCACCATATTACTATATTTATTACACCCCTACATAAATTATTGATGAAGTTCAAATATTTAGCCAAGCGATGGACTGCGTTTGTATAGAATATATCTTTTACGTATGACAAGGGTTGACGCTGTAAACGCGATTGTTAATTAAAAACCAAAATGGCATGCTTTTCACATAAAAATGCAAATGACGAAGCTTTATAAAATCATACTTAGTTAAAAAATGTGTTTGAACATAACTTTAACTAGAGGATTCATGGGATAACAATAGTTAGCGACTTGAGATCAGTTCATTGGCAAGTTTAATCGGCAATAAGCGAGAGTTTGTACCAACGACCTCGGGGCACGGAGGTTGACAGAAACTAAAGTGCATGATAGTAACTCGAAATCATATTCATGTTAGAAGTAGTCAAATCATAAACTTTACTTACGCTTTTGAAATAATGATCTTTATAGTGTTCATTGTAAAATATAGATATTTTTATTGTTTGAAAGACATTAGTTACTATTAGTATTCTAATAGTTCTGCTTACCGGATAGAAAGAATGAAGATTTTAAACATAACATAGAATGTTCTCTATATTCTCGAAAGACGTATTTCGAGACCAGACCAGGAAGGTATCATTTTTTGGTAGTGCTACAAATAGAATATCGAGTCATTTTTTTCGAAACATTTGTAAATTTCGCGTTGATAGTCAGATTCCCTAATAAAAACTCTTTGCAAGCTAAAAAATAAAAAAGAAAAGTCACAAATACACACACTGCAAACATATCAATAAGTAATTATATTTCATTATCATACTATATAACAAGACCAACTTATGTACGTGTATATCTATAGATAATTTACAACAGAACGCTCCTTGCGTAGTGATTAACGTGACGTAGTAACTACACATACTGGTTTGTTTACAGTTTCCTCGCAACTACTAACTAGTAAGCAAAACATAAACCCAACTTTGAAGTACGCACCTACATTGGTACACATTAATGCAACTTTAGTAGTTAATGGGTCGTGTGTATTAATACACACAATAATTATTTATTCAGAACACAAATAAACTCGAAATACCTCACACACATACAGATAACCTCTATGAAAGTAATAAAAATGTTTAATTAACAATTTCTGGGATAGATGCCAAACCACTATGGCACATCTTTTGCATAATTTTGTGCGAGATGTCATTATTTTTGTTTCAGAAACTTTTTATAATATTTTCAGCACAATTAACATGTGCGTTTGGGCATAAACAATTTTAAAATAGATTTACGATTTTTCATTCTATTATTTTTACAATATCACACATTTAGAAAGTCAAATACAAACAGTCATAAGTAAAATCTTTTCTTGTTGTTTTACCTGAAATATTTATAGAAATCTTTATTTATTGACTAAAATACATCAATATTTTTTTCTAAATTGGTTAAAATTGCACTTGGCAAAAGAAACAAAACATCATTACAACGTTATAATGAAGTGATCAGAAGGGTGGCGCATACTGACGCTCTGATGACTGCCATTACGGGAATTTGGTGTATTCGCACCCTCACCCCTTTTGGGAACGTGATCTGGCGGCCAAGCGGGCTGGCTCGTGAGTCGCAGAGCTACTATGACCAAGAATAACAGTTTTGTGAGAATACTTTGTGTTACTTTGCTTTGGTCCCGCGACATAAGATGCCCTTTACAATCAGATTTGATTTTTGAATCGAAAGCTATTGGGATTGGCAAATAGAAAATTGGATACAGTTACCAGTAGCACCGAAGTAGTAGGTACTACGAAGTCTGAAAACATACACGACAAAAGTCAACCTCTATCATCATCATCATCATCATCATCATCAACAGCCCTTAATTCGTCCACTGCTGGACATAGGCCTCTCTTATGGCACGCCACTGGGCTCGATCTTATTATTATCTTATTATCAACCTCTATCACGTGATACTTAATCATATGTAAACTTTGGTATTGTGGGTGTTCATAGACGGTGTTGACTACTTAATATCAGGTGATTAGCTCGTTTGTCCCCTTGCCCATAAAGAAAAAATATTGAAGAAGATGAATTAGCTTTATACGTTCTTTGTAGATACAGGCATGTGTGTAAGTGTGTTTTTATACATATCTGCGTCTGAGTGGACGTCGAGAAAGTTATCCCAGAGAGAAATAAGTAACGCAGCTACAATTAGTGAACAGTGTCATAATATTATTTCAGAAATCAAGTACTGAAATCTTTTTAAAGTAAAAATACGTTGTTCACACTCCCAAATAGTAAGACTTTATAACCACCCTACCCTGACTTAGTCTCTATATTACTCACAATGAAAAATATGATAGATCTAGTTTCAAAGACTATACCTTGAATTTTTTAAATGTTACAAAGCACAAGATAGATGCGATTGCCTCTACTCGTAGTTCATATAAAAAAATATGGGGCTTAAGCTTGTCAGACTTTAAAAACTAGGCATTTTCAATTACAGTAGGCGTTACTATACCAACATCAAAATTATTTTAGAAAAACTTTCTATTGAGTCCCTCTTGACCCGGACCAACATTATTATACAAAAGTAGATAATCTCCTTTCCTGAGATTCCAATTTAAGTCTTTATCAAACCTTATCCAAGTCGATTTAACTGTAAGTGTGTTTATTAATTACCCACATCTTTTACCGCTGTTATATTAGTCATTATTATATTATACACCATCGAAATGGAAATAAATAATTGCATTTTTTCACAATGCGCTCTTTTATTCCGTTAATTTTCTGACTCGAAAATAATTCTGACTTCTGACTCATTTCCGACTTTTCCAAGTGAGTAAGTTAAAGGAAGAATGGAGTAGAGATCTCATTCGCTCTGGAAATCGTCAACTCTAAAAAAATCATTGCTTTTTTAATCTTTACATCTATATTCAAGAAAAGTATATAATAAATGTTGATAATACGAACCGGTGCCAAACTGTAGGTCTGGGCTAGACGCAATAGGCACCAAACTTATTATTCAGCAAACGTCAGCCAGACCAACTTAATTAGAAATTCGGTGACCTGTGAATTCCCTTCCACTGTGGATAATTCTGTTTATGATATCAACAGCTGACGGTTGCTTCCATTTGTAATAATTTCCTCATTAATTTCTAGCCCACGACGCCAAAGTCGAAATTGATTACAAAATCGTACCGTTTTGCGTCTGATTTGTTACAAAAAACATTTTCAATTTGGAAACGTTTGTAAAGCGATTACTGAATCGTTCTTGTGTTGAGTCGAGTAAATTGTTTTTTGTGTACGCGTATGAATATCAGAGTGTGTTTTACGACCTGCTGGCGTCACTTGATGAACACACAGACTTATCTTCCTCCTAAATCAGCTTCACGTCATCTATTTCGCATAATATCATCCACTTTTCTGCCATAATTTTTAGCTTCTGGGCATGGCATGTCGCAAAAGCCATCCTTTCGTGTTAACGGTATATTGAGAAAATATTATGCTATGGTACAGTTAGCAACTTCTAAGGTTGTACATAAATTCTAACAAATGAAGCACGTTCAATTGCTAACTAGTTAGTAACAAACTACAAGGAGTGGAATATTACATCACTCGTTTGCATTTCATAGACTGTAATCACTTTTGTTACCGAAGCAGTTACGTAGTTTTGCATTTCAGCATGTGATACAACTATGTCAAGTTATAAATAACTTATAACACGGTTTTCATTTAATTATGACTAATTAGCACCAGCTCTTTATTAAAATACTCCATCATTATACCACGTGTTGTATAAATCGGGGACTAAAAACTTGCCAAATAATTACACATATGGTAACTTTCACGTGACTAATAGTAAATTACCGACAATCGGCGAAACTTCACTCATTTCCAGTATGCTCGTCAAACTTAAATCACACAACTTTGTATTAATGAACGTTGACTTTGCTAAGTAATTTGCCAGCACACCACGGCAGATGTATACCAGCTTTATTGCTCCTTATTAAAATACAAACGACGCAAGCTGCATGCCATTTAGTTATGATTTTCGTCATGCTTTATTCGCGGTGCAGTTGCTAATTGCTCTTTATCTAGATCGATTGTTAATACATTTGTATGCACCGGTATTCAGCTCAAAATGAAGTCAGAATTTAATATTCACAAGTTCAGCCTTGTTTTGCTGCCATTTGCGTAAAAGATAATTACATCACCGTTCAGTGGCTCGGTGATCGCGCATTCGAGTACCTACTTCCGTTTTTTGATATTTTCCACTGCACTACACACACCAAAATCAACCTAATTAAGCGGAGTTCCGTTCCGTAATTGAAAAATCATAATTTAATCCCCAATTCAATTAAACAGCGGCTGCTAATATTCCCTTTGGAAAAACATGAGAACTCAAAGGGTTAGTATCCGCCGACTTTTGTAAATAATCATGAAGCGCGGGCCACATAACTCCGCACTAATGAATGAGAAGTTCGCGCTTCCAACGCGATGGAGCCGTGTGACTAATGAAATTGCGCTTCCAGCCATTCCGAGGATCTTGAATATATTACGCGACGATTTTAAGAAACCTCCAATAATGATGCCATGCGAGATTAAATTGTTCGTGTGTCTAAATTACGATAGGATTTTGATTTTGCAAGGTTTGCCTTGTTTCGATTTATACGACAACTTGGGGATGTAAAATTACATACATTACTACATAAATTTTCAATGTTAGCGAGCGAAGCAACGAACAAAAGCTTGATCGTGATTCATTTCTTTTTATTATGTTTTATGATAGGATTTAATTGTTCGGTTTTGAAATACAAGCAAAAAATAATAATTCTTAAATGGTACATTTAGCTAAATTGATACATTCACCAAATAAGAATTAGTCATCATCAATGATAAAAGCTTTCCTTTTTTTAAAACATTTCCATTCATTGATTTAAAAAGACCTTCAGTATTCCTCACTCCATTTTCCAATTAGCAAAAAGTCCAACGAAAATCAAACTAACTCAGCTTTCACAACTGAAAAAGGGGGAAGTGCTGTGAATGCCAATGAAAAATAAGGATTAGGCCTTAAATTTGCATGCAGCACGTCGATTGTAAATTATCGGGGTGTTTGGCGGGAGGCCAGTCGACATTTACCGGCCGTATTAGGGACACCGAGTGCTCTGTTACCGAAGGCCCCGCGCGTGACTCTCATTTGAATTTTATACCGCCACCTTCAATAACATTGGCGTTTGTCAAAAAACCGTTTTGCTCGTAAAAACAACATTGTATGGGAATTTTAAGGATATTATAATGAGAGTTTTATATTATGCTAGTTGTTGCCCGCAACTCCGTATGCGAGAGAATATGCTTCAAATGGCATTATAACTTTCTTTCATAAATGGACTATGTAACACTAAAAGAATTTTTAAAATCCTTTTAGCAGATTGACAGCCCTCGTGGCGCAGTTGGCTAGACACCAGCTTGTGAAACGAGAGGCTGCGGGTTCGATCCCCGCACCGAGACAACTGTTTGTGTGAACCACAAATATTTGTTTCGGGTCTGGGTGTTTGTGAGACTGAAAAAGTCTCTCGTAGTCTCTGATACCCACGACACAGGTCTTGTAACCTAGTGTGGGGTCAGAGCTATGTATATGACTGTTGGGTGTATTTAGTATTTAGATCCCGAGATTACCTCCTACAACTCCACAAAAATTACCTCTTTATAATATTAACACAGATAAATTAAAATATTTTTGGTAAGAGTGGAAGAGATGATCATTGTAGGTAAAAAGCTCGCTAATGGGGTAGTATCAGACCAAAGTTGGAATGACTGTGGAAGAAGAATATGGCACTTAATCTGTAGCTTATATACTATCTTGGCCAACCTGGTTTGGGCCTAAGTCTAGCACGCTGGCATAATGAAGGTTGGCAGACTACATACCTAATAAATTTCTAAGATCATGTTTTTTAATTAAAGAAATACCACATCATCACCTTTCTTTTGGCCTATTCCCAATTCTTTTTTGGGGTCGGCGCAGTATGTTTAAATCTTTTAATCTTTACGTCTTCATTCACCTCTTTTTCTTTTATATCTTTTCTTACGCACTCCATCTATCATTTCTTTGGGCTTCCCCGGATTGTCCATCCTGCATCTATAAAAAATAAACTTGATAATAATTTTATTCATTAATTGATTTAATTTAACAAAGGGAACTGCCCTCAATGAAATGCCATAAAACCATTAGGAAGAAACAATTTAACCCCAAGTCCAGTTAGTTCTTGCGCAGACCCGTCCAAGCCACTTTGCACGTTCTTACATTTAAGGAGCATAAAATTTATCTAGTTGAAATAATCGCGGCCAAACAGCCAACTCGGCCCATTATGTCTGGCCGGCCGCCAGACATCCGTTCTTCCGGCAGACAAGTGAACTAGAGCCTGTTATTCGCTATTGTACGTATTCCTTGAAAAAACCCGCACTTATTGTTCAAGGATTGCAAGAGTAATTAAAATTGCTGCAGTTGTCCAGATTGGATCGATGCGAACATTTTATTAGTTTTTAACGCCTGTATCTCCAAATGGGTGGCAGAGGTGCATATTTGCGTCCCAGTATCTTCAATTGGGTTTTATTTAATACCACAATTACATTTTGGGTGAAACTATTATCGTTTTTCGGGCATATTTCCATACTTCTAGATTACTAAGAATTTAATAAATGAGAACAAAAAACTCAACTTGATCCGAGAATTGAAACTGGCACCTCGACAACGCTAAGCACAGACTGGTGCCACGAAACCACGCGGCAGTCCTTGGTACCTAATGTACGCAAGGACTCAATTACGTCTATTGACTCGATACAAAGCGGCGTAAGGAACTGCAGAACTCATACAATAAGATAACTGTCGCAACTATTAGCATATTTCGCTGTAGAAGGAAATGCCATTGACTGTCTCACTAATTCACATGCTAATATTATTACGGTAAGACTATGTTTAGAAACTGGAACACTTAGTGCACCAATGGCAATAATACAATATTGAAATGGCTCGGGTTAATTCAAGACATCCATACGTGTGGGTACGATGAAGCCATCTCAATATTCCGGACACTTGCCCAATAACTGGATTCGAGCCAGAAACATTATTTATCTCTGCGAATTCACCGCCACCTGACTTAAAATGAATGTTACATGAAAATGTTACTTAATTCTGATTTATTTATTTGCCGCTCCTGCGATGCCAATGTGGATGAGGTTTTGGGGTTCGATTTACAGATTTGGGAAGTATTGTTAAATTGGGCCTCTAAAAAAAATTAGGTCACAATATAATTAACCTTCTTTTAGCCTAAAAACACCTCCAATAAGGGGATTGCCTAGGGATTTGGAGAATAAAGACATAGGCGTGACCGAGTGTCTATGTATGATTCGAAAATTAAAATTATCCTTTGTTGAAAATATACAACAATTTGCTTCCAAATGTATTTTACCTAATAACTCACAGCTTTCACTTAATTAAATAAGGTATAACTAATACTTTTTGCTTACTGTACATATTTCATAAACAAATATTTTGCGCGTCATGCCAATAAACCCGTTATACCCGAGAAAAAATGATACAAACATAATGTCATATATTACCTTCCGGCATTGATCCCCCACAGTTGTAACTTCACAGACAACTTTTCATTGACTCAGATGTACGTAAGTATCTTACGAGCTTCAGGAAACTCGTGCTTTTCATCCCAAAGCTAAAGACCAATTGCCGTAAGTGAAACCTAAATGGAACGTGCAGGTAAATTAGGTACATATATGGACAATTATTGCGAATGTTGTATGGTAGCATGTGTTCAATATATAAATTTTATATGTTTGTGGATGACAAACGCTTTATTCAAGCATGTGTTTTGAAGCTATAAAACATCCACGGTAACAAAGGATAAGTAATAAAAAACACACAATCCGTTAGAATTAAATCCAGGCAAAACGTTTCCACGGTAAACGGTAACGTCGAACGCATAAATTAGCATTTTCAAATCCGACAATACGCTAATCTGACTGCATTGAGTTTGGACATTCCATAACCTACTTACCCCGGTGGTCATATCTACAAATGCGCACGTGCCTACGAAAATCAGAAATATAATAAACAAATACACTCAACTATCACGTGCATAGTTCTGATCCCACACTGAAATACAACTCTTGTGTCGTGGATATGAGAAACTACGTGAAACTTATCAGTCTCACAAACAACCAGACCCAGATAGTTGTGGATCACACACAAACATTTGTCCTGGTGTAGGAATGGAAAATAATAAATACAGTAATTTGTATGTATTTTGAAAGAATTTTTAGTATGGAGATTATAGCGACGATGGATTTAGTAATAAACCTCGTCATCAGTTATCAAGTTATTTATACTCATTAAATAATAATTATTATATACAGTTAAGTAATAACTATAAAAAGTAAGAAATTTAGGGAGAAAAAATATAACACATATACGAGTATAAACTAATATTTTGTAAAGTTGACAATGAATCCCACACTCACTAATGTGCCCTAGAGGATTTCAGGAAACAATAAAAAGGTCACAAACTGCCACAAGGCAAATGCCAGAAAAATATCCTTTCCTATAAAATTCCGAAATATTATTTGACTTTAAATAGATTGTGTGGGTGGGTATAAAGAAAGTTTTCGACAAGCAAAGTATGAACGAATATGAATATATGTAACATCAGTTATTGCGAATTAAATCAGACTGACTCACAGTGAATCTAAGAAAATTAAATCGATATATATATATATATATATATATATATATATATATATATATATATATATACACTCCTACCATCCGTTACCCGCCACCTTTCTCAAGTCGTCGGACCATCGTGCTGCAGGTCGTCCTACACTACGTCGGACGGTCGGTGGAGCAGACAAGTATTGGAGTTGAGACCGCGCTTAAGCAAATTAAATCCATACGATAATAATATTGTTTAGTGCTTTTTTACCCACTGTCTTCATTCATCAACTGTGAAATAGTAACATAAATGCTATGCGAACTTAATATCTTTTTTCATGAGTAATTTAAACAGACTTCGTCTCTTTCTATTTCTAGGAATGCTCATTTTTATGCGTTTTACGTAAAAGATGTTAAATTAATGAATAAAATTATTTATGTCACTCATATAATTGAAATTAAACTAAAACACTTTATAGGTTAATTCCTAATTAGTCTCTATCCAGATATTCTTTGTACAAAGATTTATAATATTTAAGACGTTTCAATACAAAAACTTGAAAATTGAGTTCTAAACGAAATCCATTAGAACCATTACTATCTACTTTGAAACTTTGCAAGTTTTACACATCCAGACGAAATAAATTAGTCTGTTGCAGACTTTCCTAAATACCTTTCATGTTGTCTAGTCGTCGTATTTTTACGTTTTATAGACATTTTTACCTCAAATAATCATAAAACATACCTTTATTAAATAGTTTATAATGTTACTTGCATTACGAATCCCGGGCACAAATAATGGTTCTTTACGGATTTAATAGAAGTTGTTGGCTTAAGATTTTATCTAATATTAAACAAATATAACTAACGCACAGTATGGCTTGCTATGTCGTACATTTTTTTTACGGTTTCCATTACCTGATGATATGATGTCACCCAAACAAATTTATCGTTATCTTACATTTGGTCCTTCAAATAGGATAAAAAGTATTAAGAATTAACGTCAAAATGTAGAATATCTTCTAAAGAAATAAAACCATCCGCGAAACAATGATACACAAGACGTCCAATGTCGGCGACTCTTCTCACACAGAAGTCTAGAGTGACCTTTACGAAGTGGACGGAATTTAATATCCTGCAACTTTTATCGTCCATTCACTGTATCGACGGAAACAACTGTAAATACCAGCACGTTGTCTCGATTGGGTAATATTGCTGGCCATCGATCATCGATTCTATCACGTTTATGATCCGCTAACAAACACCTCGGCTTGCTAACAACCTTAACGGTGCGTAAATTATGAAATTTCAATTGAACAAAAATATGTGTATCTCTCAAGAGGTATGCAATAGGACGTAACACCCACCTTTCGCCAACCACGTTTCAAGCTACACAATTCCGGATTCCATGTCTATTGAGAATTCCGCTCCAACAAGACAGAGGTGAAACTCTGATCTAAAGAAACTCATAATGTGTTAGCTGGGTATCAATAAACAATAAAAATCCTACGTTCTGCGGGTCTTTTTAAAGTTAATTAAGTTAGTCAATCGAGATGTGCTCCTCGAAATAATCTTCCTTTCCACGTTACCAAGAATACCCAAACAGAATCCAATTAAAGTAATGTATCTCAATACTTTAGTGGCGTTCGCAATCAATATTTATTTCTAATTAGTGTCACGAGTTGGCGTATAACTGGCGATGTCCAGATGCGCCCCCGCCCCGGAGATGCAATACGACCCTGGCTAATTGCCAATATGGTTACGGTCGAACTAGCGACGTCGCCTGCGGAATTACTCCTCAATATTTTATCTGAAAATTTTTGGCGTTATTTTGGTCCTTACTCATAAAAAAATGGCAATATTGCGTAAACAACAAATTTACTAAATTGTTGTCGCAAAACATTGACTTGTAAGCAACTACAAAGTAACATCACCATCACCTCACACACATACGTCCTTGACATATGCCGCCTCGACAACGGAGAGGGTTTGGCCTTAACCACGCCGCCCTAGTGCGGGTGGAAGGACTACTTCTCTTTCTTCTTCATCAATCCATATACGCCCACTGCTGAGCACGGGTCTCCTCTACCATTGAGAGGGTTTAGGCCATAGTCCACCACGCTGGCCTAGTGCGGGTTGGCGGACTACACACCTAAGAAATTCCTAAGAACTTTTAGGTGTGCAGGTTTTATCACGATGTTTTTCCTTCACCGTTAAAGCAAGTGATAATTCAATATGAATACACACATAACTTTCGAAAAGTCAGAGGTGTGTGCCTGGGGTTTGAACCCGCGACCGCCGAGGAAGGACTACAGATCTAAGAAAATTCTAGGAACTTTTAGGTGTTCAGGTTTCACAATCAAACTACGTAAATAACACATAACTTCGAAATGTAGAGTTTGATCCCGCGAAAAGCTTTCGATACCCTGGTTGGTTAGTTTAATTCTGTGTTATAAAACTAAGCGATTATTGATGCCAAAACACTCATGACCCTTAAAAGCCGAAGGTATGCCCTGGCCCCGAACCTTGACTTGCGTCTCAAACTTCTATCCTTCTGTATCCAAATGGGTCTTCACTCAGTTATAATCAATGGAATATATAAAAGTAAAAATTTCCTTTGTTCTAATAAATTCAACTACAATTTTTTTAATTAGTCATATATATTTTTTAATTAAGTTTATGCATTAAGTGGTGTGGTGACTTTGAAAAGTCAGAGATGTGTGCCTGGGATTTGAACCCGCGACCGTCGATCATTTTCACCACACGTCTGAATCTGAATGTGACAGTTTATGGTACAGATATACTAAAAATCATAAGACAAATACAGCACCCATCGATTTAAATAATATTGTAAAAGCGCATGATAGGTTGTATCATGTGATACAACCGCGAGATAGAAAACCTGTTTTATCGCGAAAGTGACGTGCAACAACGCGGTAGCGCTTCTACACATCAGCAGACAAAGAGGCTGATTTGCATATCAATAGGATACATTAAAAAAAATAATGTAAAAACAGAGTATGATCGAAAACTTCGACAGGTAATAGTCAGGGTGACGAGAAGAATGTTTTTTTTTTTTATTATCAACGTAACTATTAATTTTCATACTTTTCAATCACGGTGTGTTTACATTTTAAAATAAATTAACATACATACACTATATGTACATAAATAATATGTACTTAACCTATGAGTGTGCAAAATAAATGAATTAACCTTACAAGGTGCCGAAACGATCAACTATGCCAATAGCAATCTCCAGTGCTATGTTCGAGACTGGCCCGGCCTTTCCAACTGTATTCAATTAGGTTTCCGACAATTTACTACCACATCTGAATATACCCGCGTGTGGCCTTTAAATTGTTACATATTACACTTTGGACTTAACTTATATAATCCGATATAGGAACTTAATACCTTTCTGAAAAGACGATTTTATGAATAAAATGTGAAATCATGTTGTGTTAAGCCGTAAATGTCGGTAGTTCAAGTTTTAATTGCGAGCTGTGTTTAGGGCTTTTATCGTTGGTAGGATTTACAACAAAAACTTTTATTAATACATAAATGAATTTTCAACATTTTGGACCTTATCTTCTAATTGAATCTTTAGATAACTCTGACCAACGTCAAGTATGGTAAATTAAGAAAAAAATAAGGTAATTTTTCCGGTGGAGCATCACTAATTCCATTGTTATATACAATACAAAAGAACCGTAACCAATGCCAACTCGAACCATATTCATAAGATCTATAGAAGACAAAATAATAAAAATCATAACTATCCTCTTCAACACAGAATTTTGTACAAAAAGGCGCGCTACTAGACCGTTTACTGAAGATGATAATAGAATCAATAATTTGCGTGTAGTTTTACACAGCCGTATCCAGTTTAGCTGACCAGCTGGCTGTTGGCCAACTCGTTACGAGCTCCCAATTGCCGGCAATGGCACACGACCGTGGAATCGGGCTTGCAGCCATCTCAGACATATGTCCACACTATATTGGAAGTATCAACTCGAAACATCGAATGTTATACACCGAGACCGATTAATTAATCCTAACAATGTAGAAATATTTTAATTTGCTTCACCAGATGTTGCCTTATTCATTATACAGAACACAAAGGAAATTGCTAATTGTATTATAGTATTGCTTATCGTAATACGATTTTTTATAACATCGCTTGGAGGTGAGTTGTGATAGAAATGTATACCTCTTATAAAAACTGAGGAATCGTAAGCTCTGGTAGAAAATACCCTAATAAACTCATGTTTAATGAATAAGAAATAGAAAATCGCAAATAAAAATACATATTTTAAGGCTTATTAATTTTATTAGTAATTATGCCAACATAATATTGCACATTCAAATTAGGGACATACGAGTATTCATAAACAACAAAATTTCCAAGAATCCAACACGATTATACACTCTTGTTGAATTTCTAATTCAAAGTTCAAAGAATATTGCAATGAATATAGAGTAAATGCAGATGGGTACCAAGAAATCGTGTACGTTAAAAGTAACCATTTTTTTGGAAACATGCACATATTTCTATACAATTTGCTTTTTTACCCTCTTTAGGAAGATGCAATATCAGTATTACTACATGAACATTGTAAATAAATTCATAGAGTTCTTGATAAAATTGTTGAAAACGTGTCGGGTTTCCTACTTAAACAGCGCTTAACTATACTCGTTCATACAAAAAGAGAATGAAATGAGAACGAATGAATTTTGAGATTAATCTAATCAGAAGACAAATACTTTTCTTCTGCTGACGCCGAAGGACCGATAAGGCAATTATGAAAAGATTATTTCGGTATAACTTAAAAGCCGCAATGTCACTGCATCTCATTTATGAATAACTGAATTCAGCAAATGCTAGACGAGGAACGATCACTTTATTGGCTTAAATCTGGATTCATCCGGGCCTTTGGGAGCAAATCTAGTTGACAGCCTCGTTTATTGTAAAATGGTAACTGTCTTTGATCTATATTTGAAAACTATATTTATAATCTATATTTGAAATATGATTATACTGCGAATAACTAGCTGTTTTGGGTAACAAAAAAAATACGGGTACAAATAACAATAAAACATTGTAAAATATTAACTCATTGATTCTTTCATACCAACCCATATGCGCCCCATTGCTAGGCATTAGTCACAAAATATACAATAAAATATTAACATCAATGATAAAATATTTACCAGTAACTACTTGGACCAATATTATTATTCAATAATAAGCTATGGTAAAAGTTTCTAAAAGATACTGGAAGTATTTTGAAGCTATTTCTCAAAGAAACTGTCGCCAATACCGTCTAATCCATTTTGGAAATGATCTCGGGGACTATACTTTGTTTAAATTAATGACTTCCGTATTTCACAATCCGAAGAATAGCCCTTCGTATTTGTCATAAAGATTACCTACTTTTTCTGTTCCGACAAGATATTTATGTGATCTTCATTTGTTTCACTTTTATTGCCGCCGTGAAGATGATTGAAGCACACCTATAGAGCGACGTAATTGTCAAATTTTCCTTTAGAACTCAAGAATAAATTTATTGAGTATGGTCTAACATATAACCATAAAAAATATCAAATTTCTTTCGATTTTCCTGTGTATTCTATTGCACTCTCCATCTCAAAACTTAGATACGTATTATTTTACCATGGAATTATAAAGATACATCCTGACTTAAAACAACCTATTAGGATGTCATAAAAATCTTTATGTAGGTCAAAAATCTACTTAATAAGCAAATTGATTGCGAACTTAACATCAAAGAAAACGTTAATGACATAAACCACAGTTTTTCTATTAAACTCACTTAATAACGTGTCCTTAATTAACATTTTGATAAGCTAAAAGGCAAAAATTACCCAAAAGCCGTTTGCAACGTTAAAATTAATTCCCTTTTATTAATATTCATCGCATCATCTAATTTGATTTACGAGCAGTAATCAATTAGGGAGCTAAACGTAGATAACGTCGCCGTAGAAACACAAGTGTATCGAAACTAATTTCGTTCGGTCTGATCATTTAAAATCAATTTAACTTGATTGAGAACTGCTACTTGATTATGGTTGGGAAATGTTATTATAGTTTTGTTGTTTTCGCTAAGTTTGTAGCTTAATTAAGACAAAGTACCGATACTAAAAATAGCCTAGAAAGGTCTGAAAGTGACTAGTGAAATGTACTGATTCTTCAAGGTTTTTTCAAAACTTCAGTGGCCCCTCATTCGATTCTTATACAGCGCTTGTGAGTTCACGGATTAAGTATAATATAAACTTGGGTGCCTATAATTTAATCACTTTAGGTATTGTTTTTAATAAGTTTTCCGCTAAACCGCACCAGTCTTCCATAGGGAGCCTGTATATGGCCTAATATGTGTATATGTATAGATGAAATGCCCTGCCACTGTATTTCAACTACTATTGAAAAAGTATCAAAATTATAACAATTTTGCAAGGTTATAAAACAGACTCAAACAATACCTAAATAAATAATAATAATAATAAATAATTCATATCATATTAAACATAGCTAATAATATTTTTCTTCACAGTGAAATGATTAGCAGAATAATCTCAAAGTCAATTATGAAAAAATCATCCAACATTAACAGTGTAATGAGATTTTAATCTTTTCAATAACGAAAATAATCCTTTGGACTGAACAAAACACGGATAACTTACCTGAGTAGGTAATTAATTAGCGGGTTAATGAGAATGAGGGAATTTATTTTTATTGAAGAACCGGCACTAAATCTCGTTCACTAATTCTTCTCATTAAAAGGGCCTTTCCTTTACTGAAAACGGTTTTATGTTGAACAATAACTAAGGGTCGGGTTTGCTGTAACCTACAATATTTTCTTATTCGCTTACTTTATTATTATAATGGCTCCTGGACACTGGCCCACGAAGATTTCCGGAGAGATCTGTTGGCCTGCATCCAGCAAACCTCTTTTATGCGGTCATTTATTAATAGGAGCATTTAAAATGTTGCAATATCTTTGTGGCATATATACTAGACAAATTCCTTGGCTTAGGTTGGAGGCTGCTGAGAATACTTGGCCCGTGGACTTTATCGGAGTTTACTAGTTACAGCCAAAGACCAATGTTAGACATAGTAGTATTTTAAAGTGAAATCTTAGTAATTAAAAACAAGCTTAAATGTTATTTTCCTTTTGTGTTTGCTTTGAATGTAATGTAATCGTGAATTTAAGTTTTTTTAATTCATTCACATGTTTGTATTCCTTAGATTATATTACATGACAGCAAAGCCTTTTGCATTCAGTGTGAATCGTTACTTCAAAGTTACCTAAATGATACAAATAATACGACAACCCAAATCATAAACTACTCGTATAAAGTCTAAACACAAAACCTTATATAAAATTTTATGAGCAAATTTACAATAATTAAACAAAAACTCTTAAAAGAAAACGTTATTACTCAATTTTCATGCAAAAATGTATATTAAACGCTCTCCAAGCGGCCTCCAATAACAATGACTTTTAATTTGAATTTATACGGCAAGTTACCTGAATGGTATTATTCTCGCATATTGATTTAGGAGAGCCCTACTCCGTAACCCTTCTACCTAACACCGAGTTTCCAATGAGCCGAACTCAGCCATCTATTCACAACTTGAGAGTAAAATTACATCTTTACCGGTGATATTAAATTTCTGTTGTCTCTGGTAATTTACGACGTCTCATAGAACTTTATTAACGTTTATAACGTATTGATCGTGACATTTATTAAACTGTTACTCGGCCTTGTTTGACTTCTTACATAAAGACTTCAATTCCGATTGTTCGTTAAAGACATATTCGTGATGAACTGAAAGTGATATTAGCATTATTAATTGTTTTCAAGCCTAAACTGGTAGATCGATTTCAAAGAATCACGTGGAAGGTATCTGTATGAATGACTAGACAATGGTATTAATATGTACCCAAGCCGTGTAGCCAAGGGGCGATATTGCCGTTACTAGTGCACTTTTCCAGACAAAGTTCTATTTATGAGAATTGACCAATCAAATTTCCAATAATATTTTGATTAAAACATACTAAGAATGAAGAAATCGTAACATTAAAAATATAACAGTCGGAGCCGCTCACTTTATCAATATTTTCAATATACATACATATAAGAGAACATGTTGTATAAGGACAACCTGTGACTAGGCAAGCGCTTTGATTATAACTCAGTATAAAATCTATGTAAATCTATGTAAGCTCTCCTGATAATATCAATATGCGTCACAGTATTCAAATTAAAATTTAAATAGCTATTCCTTTCATAGCTGATGTAAAATGTATCTTTCAATTTGATCAAAATTAAAAGTCACTCGTCGACCATCTGGCGTGAAAAATTATCTAAATGACTTTTAAAATTCTCATTAAGATATAATTTCTTAACAGATGCTATTGGCATTATTAAACTGTTAATTCAATACTGAAATTTGTTTTAAACATAGTCAGATGGAATCGATTTAATTGAAACTATCTCTTTTCAGATTGTGTTTTTTTTTCATATAACATAGCATCGACGTAAAAGAACTTTCATTCAATTCGCGGCTATCGTCACTCCATTTTAACGTCATTACACTTTCCATTAGGAAATACCGCTGCTACTCTGATAGTATAAAAATTAACAGTACATAAATTACCTCACCTTTCTGTAACCCGGAGGAGGCAGCAGTGTATTTTTGCGCTCACATTATGTATATAGGTATGTATCACCATCACGTAATAGACAGCGAACCTATCACTGTTATGGAGTAAATTTCCAGTTTCTGTGCTATTACTAAGAACTACCTAATAGAAAAACCCAATTTCTTTTTGGCCGACCCGAAAATCGGTCCTGGGACCTCTAGAATTTAGAGTCTAGTTCGTCATCAAAGCACAAAACTCAACTAAACTATATACATAAATGATATTTGCCAACGAAACTTTGTTCATAAAAACGATATTATGCGTCACTCAAAAACAGGTTTTTCAATTTGCCACTTTCAAACGTTTTACAATTTCGTTCGTGAGGCAATAAATAACGTGGTACTTTTATATAGTTAGCTTTTACACGTAAAATTGTACCTAGACATGTCAAATTTATTAGGTAATAGCTACTGCGGGCGACTTCGTGCTATTGGGAATGCAGTAAGTGTCCAAGAACAATGAAATATTAACGGAAACAAAAGTCAATTATATATTTTTTTTTTTATTTCTTTGAACCGACAGTAATTAAAGACTTCATATCGCGAAAAACCATAAAATCATATGGAAAATGACATCCAGAGCTCATAAAATTCTTTGAGTAATTATTGTGGTAAATCAATAAGAAATACGAGTACTCTAGTCATACGTTCCCCTAACTTTTCTTTTATGCATCAAGGTTCTAATAGAAAAAGAAAAGTAAAAAAAATACGTGCATTCTCATTAGTTTAATGTTCAACTAACAATTTAATAAAAGTGCAAAGTAACAAGCGACACACTGAATTTATTCGCCACGTTGATAAAATACGGCGAACACGGAATAAGTCATTCTTGCTACCTGAAATGGGAGAACTATATTAATTAAAATGTACATATATTTCGAAACTTAGCTACAAAGAACTTAGCTTTGTTCATTTTATTACATGCTTCCATACTAATATTGTATAATGCAATCCATACTAATATTATAAATGCGAAAGTAACTCTGTCTATCTGTCTGCCTGCCTGTCTGTCTGTCTGTCTGTCTGTCTGTCTGTCTGTCTGTCCGTCTGTCTGTCTGTTACGCTTTCACGTAAAAACTACTAAATGGATTCTAATGAAACTTTACAATAATATAGCTTATACATCAAGATAGGACATAGGATACTTTTTATCCCGGAAAATGTAGTATTTCCGTGGGAATGGGTATTTCGTGATCTTCCAAAGTGATTTGAATGAAATTTGGTATAGAGAGAGGTAGAGCTCACAGAATTAACATGGGATAATTTTATCCTGGAAAATGTAATCCCGAAGGATAAACATGGTATAAATGCAAAAATCTCTCTGCACTTAACCCTAGAGTCTTCGCAGACGGAGTCGCTGGCAAAAGCTAGTTATATATAAATGCGGAATTAATATTTCATTAATAAATTATATCGATAAATTTTATAAGCCTTTTAAAATATAATCTGTCGAGCATTTAAAATTCTCATAATACACACGAAGTCGAAATTATTAAGAAATGGGTTTGATCATTTAATTTCACCAAAGACCAAAGATTTCTATCTGTACATGCTTATTTTTTTTCCACCGTGGCAAAGTTAAACTTGTAATGAAAACAAATCAGGAAGAATTTATGTATTAAATGAAGTGCGTGAAAGTAAAGACCGCCTCGCTAGACGTGAATTCGAATCTCAAACAGACACCTCCTAACCAAAATTGCAACATGTCTTCTTAGCGAATAGCGATCTATTACCATAGCACCGCATTTACAATTACGTTGATACAAAACTACTTACTGACACGAAGGTCTCATATGACAGATCCTGAATACCGAAAGCTTTGAGGATCAAAGGTTTCTGCGCCTGCGCACAACCGATCAACACAAGCCTTCGGATGTCACGGTGCGATTCCTTTTCCATTACGCACAGGTGCCAACCACAGTCGAACATCGCATTCGACAAAAGAGATGCCTAAAACAAATGACTGTATAAATACTTTCGCACTCATAATGGGATATAATTAACAGTTTTTAAAATGTTGAATATGCTAAGGTAAAAATATGTAACCAAAATACATAAACACACGGAATCTTTTTAACATAAGAGTAAATATAATTCATGTTTTTAATATTAGCAAGCTAAGCCAAGAGAGCTATTTGCTCAACATATAGCATACATCCAATATACATAAATAAAGATAATTAATTATAACATTATTTTCAATATTACCTTAATTTTCAGCGGTATTAGTACCTACCTATGAAATAGCTACATGACCAGCCCAATCGACCGGCCCACTCGACCGCAAAAGACAATGTACATGTTCCCAAAACAAGAAATAATGGACACCAATTCTTCACTTACTTGTCGAAATATTCATACCTGATAGGTGATTTCACCAGCATTCCATAGATTGAGCGCAAGCAATAGAAAAAGCGAACCGACAAATGTGTACGTCATAAACGCATTTGTCAAGTCCAAATGTGGTGAGAGCTGCAACAAAACGCACGTAATTTCAACACACAATAACACCAACATTAACTTCGTTTTAATTAATTGCTGTTTTAATGTTCCGTAATGTGACACATGATATATACAATTAAAATTATAAATTAGGATAGAACAATCCAATTTGTCTGTATTTATTAAATTTATTTGGTTATAATTTGAATTTATCGCAGATTGAGGGTTCAACGTGCAATTTTGGCTACATAATTTATTTTATAGACATTACGAATAAAATGTCTATATTACTGTTACTAGAATTGTATATGACCTTCTGTATTATCGATTCTGAATTATCGCGAGTGTATTAATAGATGTAAAAAACCTGTAAAGTACTCGCACTCTATTAAACACTTCTGGTTTTCTAATTTAGTGCAAATATGTCATTATATCAGTGTGTCAAACACACAACAGTTCACCCAATGAACACACTCTATCCATATACGACTTGTTGAGATTAATTGATGATAATTAAAATTTGATTTTCGCATTTCCATATCAATGTACAAACACCGATGCAAAGAGCTGTCATAGGAAAAGGCCTATGTAGCAAGTCTACAATAAAGTACTCTTTATCTAACTAGATATCTACGTACCGCCAAACGCAGCAAAAGCAAAACGGCGACTGCTGAACTTTCGCACACCTGAAGTGACATTATTATTCCGAAAACACGATGTATCTCGTCAGCCAAACTAAACAAAGGATGGAATATTGAAAAATATTTCATTGATATTCGTGATTCTCAATAAAAGAAAGGATCTTTTTCTTTGGATTATTTTTTTCTTGATAATGTTGATCTGTGAAAACTTTCTTTGATATAACAGATTACATTTAAGATCTCCTTACAATATAACTTGTAGGCGATCATCGAAGTTGTACATAGCCAACATTCGAGATTGTGTCATTGATGTTATAAAAAAAGTATTACCATTTCAAAAAATAATATGCTTCTTACAGGAACAACTTACCTCATTAGTTTTTGATGCATTTTTATGCCTTCTAAGCAACCAGCTTTTAATTTCTCAGTTGCTGCTTGATTAGTCATCTTTAAAATATTTTCATCACACTCCAGCCTGATCCTTTCGTAGTGGCGGCAAAGAGTGATAAATTTGTAAGTCATTGCAATGAGGTGTGTGATCGGCATGCAATCAGCCGACATCATCGGCAGCATCATATACAACCAGGTTATATAAAAGAATATGCGAAAGAACGAGGCGAAAATAGAAGTGCTTTCGTAAAATGGAAGGTATGTCACCACTGTATAGAACGGCGCTCCTAGAAACAACAATCTTATTACAAAATCAATTGAACATTGTGAAATATTCTTATCATCTGCTCCTATTTCAGCCGTTCATTACTACATGTTCTATAATGACCTGTGCATAGACCAAGAGATTTAGCCTCAATACTCCCCTTAAGACAAATATGATTAACGACGTTTACCGAAGCAGACCTTATAACCTTACACTACATACATTAAAACACACACACATCATGGTGACCATCATTTCTAAATCTCCAAATTTCTCTTTATTGTTAATCTACCTCTTCTAAACGTACATTCCAAATTCCTAGAATGTGCTTCCGGCGACTATTAAACCCTGAACAAGTCTACGCGCGGAGGAATGCAAACAGCGCAGTAATGAAGCTCTTTAAATATTATATCGCGAATAAACAAGTCCGCCAGACGTGGCCCGGCTACGTAACTTACGTCTCAAAATTATTTTCACAGAAGCACGGCACGTCAACCGAATAATGTACATTAAGGCGGCCAGAATTCTTAACTCACCTCAAACTTAATTTTAAAAAAGATGCTCCGGCTTTGAAGTTTATCTTGTGTGGTTAGTTTGTATAACGTTTTTCCATATTATGTGTAAGGACGTGAAGCATAAGTACTTACATCACTTAATTTAAATTCTCTTTACGGTCTTTAACGACAGAATTGTGATAATACATTGTTACTATATAATGAACATGAGTAGTTAAACAAATAATAAATGTCTCGTGGGTATCGAAAGCTTTGAGAGACTTTCCAATCCTTATTAACTTATTATGTACTTTTAGTTACATAAAATTGAACTAAAAGTCTTCTAAATTAAAGTTAACACTAGATTAATCCACTGTATCTTAATAAAACAAAGATTATCTCACCTTCTATAATCGACCTTCTTGCACTCTCAACTCCGTAAGCGATAAGCGATAAGTAAACAGATATAATGTAAGATGTTATACCAAGCTTAACTTTCCTTTGCTGCCGTCTCATAATATATTCCTCTTCAAAATTCTCCCCGACTGTTGCCATTTCATAATTTAATTTTCTAATAGATTTTTTATGGTATAACAGCAGAAACATTTTAGCGAGAACGATGTTGTGTATAGCCGAGAACATGACGGCAGAATTTTTTTCCACTTCAGGAAAATTCCCAAACAACGCCGCAAGGTTTTCGAGGAAAATCATCGTAGTGTAAACAGAGAATGAAATTGTACTGTACATTTTGTACATTATTGTCTCTTTGTTAATGTCTTCGTACCAACAGTTGCCTGCACCGGCGTAATATACGTACTTGCAGAAATCTTTAAGCAAAGATTTTGTTTTCAACGACATTGTTGGTTCTTTTCAATTTTTTGTGTTTATGAAGAATTTTCAGTCTGCACACGTCCGAGCCACAAAAACTAGGGAGACTTTATAAAATATAACTTAGTTGTTTATTAATTAACGTTTTGTTCAGTAACTCTGTTAAGTGTTAATTAATGGTTTATTTCATGAAAAATAAGTTTTCTTTGCCACATTTGTAAGGCAGCAATAAAAACGGCAATTAAGTGCTAATTAGAACTATAATTTATACGTTAGAATATAGCAAAAGTTCTTATTAATTACATAGTACGACAGAAACTTCAGCTAAAGTTTTCCAAGGTATAATGTTCTAGTCGAATATTTTGATTTTGAAAATCAATTGAAAATTATCTATTTTATTTCAATATACACAAATATTATTTTATTTCTATTAAACCTTACCTCTCCTCTATTAAAGAGGGAATTTAAGCCTTAGTCTTTTACGCTGGCATAATGCGGGTTGGTGGACCATAACGTGTATATTATCACAAATACCATAAAAGTCGAGAAATATAATTCATATTACAATGTAAAAAATCTAAAATAAAATTTTAATTTCATAACATTACAAAAAAAAACAATCTTCTATCGAGAAATACAAACGTGACTTTCATTAGTAATGCAACTACAACTAAGACTGTCATCTCACTAGCGTACCCAAAGGAAACTGTCACAACAGATTATTTAAAGTCAAGAGATCGTCTTAAAAGGGAACAAACAGCCAACTTATTCGACACTTCGGGAGAGAGGACGTGCGCCGGATCACAATCGGTGGGGTGACATTAATGCAAATATTTGGCTTCGTTTTTAAAACTAGGAAAGGAATATCGTAATTGAAATTGAATGCGGGAAATCTTTATTTCTGATTCTGAAATTAAGTTTTTGTAGTGATATAAGGTAGTTTATTATTCATCATCATCATAATCGTCAGCCGAAACATGTCCACTGTTCAACATGACAACGCCTCTCGATCATTTATTAAGTTACTATTAAATTGCAAAAAGTCCTTTTTTACATTTTTTCTTACCATGTTCTATAATATGTAAATGTTAGGTACATTGTACAAGTGTATTTATGTTCATGATAGACGTAAGTCATAATAAAATTATAATACAGTAATAATATAAGGCTAAATAATTTAATTTAGTATCAGATAGGTACCGAATATTACCGGTATGGAATTGCTAATCAAATTGATGGATGCTAATATTCGTACATATTTCACTAGACTGCGAAACTAATGTACTTTATTACTTCGAATATATGTATGTACATGATTGATTGAATGTATTGAAATTATCACAATTTAGGGTCAAGAAATAGTTACCTGACTTGCTTGTATTTAATTATTGTTCAATTAGTGGAACATTATATTCTATATCGGCCTTTGAGATCTTACGGAAGGAATCCAAATGTCACATAGATTATCATTAGCATATAATGTCTAGTAGACAATATAACCCTTTGACCAAAGTTAATATAAACCATTCATATAATATCTACTCTAGACAAGTACTTATATATCATCAGTGTGCTCCTACGGGGACATTGAACCCCGGTCTCCGTCTCTCTAGAATATTCTCTCCACTACTTCGCGTCACTTGTCTCTATCAAATCCGCCGGGATATATTTAAGCCTCGAATCTGCTGGCATATTAGCGCGACAGCTGGCACGTGTGTGTGTGTTTGTCAGACATCTAGAGCACTCAGATGCCTGTATTGATTTTATCCGCACAGATAACCAATTTTCCGCAAAATTTGAGTGTGGGAATAAAAGCGATGGATCATGTTAAGCAAAATATGCTCGCAAATAGGAAATTCTTTGATGCACCTCCCAGAGAGTGGATGAGTATTTTTGCGGTCGAAAACTTAAACATATTAAAAATTTCAATGAGATGGTAACCGTGTTTGTTGTCAAAAGATCTACACAAACAAACAAATTTGATGGCGAACTACGTGACCAAATTGTTTTGGCATTATTCTGTGAAATCTCAGACTCCATATATTTAACAGAACTTCCAAAACTTTCAAAGATTAAAATAATCGTAAAACTATGGCCATTGTTTGACAATGATGTAAACTCTCATTTTTCTTCATAAAGTGCCAAATGTTATTCAAAAGCTTTTACCATCAGCCATTTTAAGTTTTACTGAGATATAGTATATTTCAACTCATTTTATTGTGTGTGAATATCGCCTGCTAGACACTATTGAAACGCAACGCCACTTGAAAAGCTTTTCTATAATTTTTCTATTTATAGAATCACACAACAGAACATTGATGCTACATCATATGCTTGATAGCTATAGGTGTCGACAAATCGCGACGGCTCCTATTTTGATATCTTTCCACCTTATAAAATAGAATTTGTACCTATCTCTTAAAAATACAGTTTTACGGTCGCTTTTATTTTTAACAAATAACTGCAAAAGCATTATAAAGTTTTCAATGCCAATCCAT
Source organism: Cephonodes hylas (assembly GCA_030295005.1). Classification (NCBI taxonomy): domain Eukaryota; kingdom Metazoa; phylum Arthropoda; class Insecta; order Lepidoptera; family Sphingidae; genus Cephonodes; species Cephonodes hylas. The sequence goes on along the minus strand of AP025377.1, from coordinate 7,021,902 downwards.
CATTATCCAGGTATATAGCTTTTTAAAATACGGCTAAACGGTTGATCTAGGACTTCTAACAAATAACCAAAAACCATTGTAAATTTTCGATACTAATCCATCATTATCCAAGTATTTAGCTCTTACAAAACTGAGACACGGGCTATAAGTGTAGAGTCACTGAGGTCCGACCGCCATTTGTTCCCCGTTATTGGCCTGCTCGGTTCGGTCACGTGGTTTATAACTTATCACACAGGACAGTGTACTTAGCACTAGGCGCTTAGTAGCGTACGTGTTCAGTTAAGTTTTGCTTTAAAGCATTATTACTAAGCTAGATACTTCGGGGATTATTATATGAATATCTACAACAAGACATGACATCGTTAACTGGATAGAGTTGCGTATTGATGCGTAAATCGATTTTTTTTTAGTGCTCTAATCCGTCCCCAATATCCCTAAGAATATGTGTGAAGAGTTATAGAGACTCGTTCGGGATATTTCCAAAAATACAGCACTAAACGTGGCCGGGTGTCGAGAGTTGAGTGCCTCAAAAAATTGTTTTTTTTTTATTTATTGCTACAATATATTCCTAATATATCCAAAAATATGTATGTATGTTATAAGGGCTAAATCGGAATATTTTCAAAAAAACAGCATTATACGTGGCCGGGTATACGAGCGCTTGGGCAGATAGAGCGCACAATCGGGATCTCGGCCGAACAGCTCCGAACTATGTATTGAAAACAAGGTTCAACGGTCGTTCGAAATAATATTTTGATTCCGTAGAAATAAAGCGTGTCAAGTAGTGGAGTGACGAATAGTACAGTGTTGAAAATGGGCCAGCAATATAGGATTTTTGCGAGAAAAATCGACGCAGAACGGATTGCGAAGGAAAACCGGCGTACGTCTAATTCCAGCAACGATGCTCGAACGGCCCGTAGACTCGAGAAACTACAACAAAATGAGTTCTTTTAGGAAGTTGAAGGGTTACTGTATGGCCCAGGAATAGCTGATTACCTTACCATAGCTATAAATAATAAAAAAACAACTTTTTTCCTATTGTTAACTTTAAAGCGCATTTTCTCGAGTTATTGTTTTCTAAACTTGCGGGCGTGATTGCAAGAAAACCAAACGACCAATTGAAACAAACCAAGGCTTGTTAGACTCAGTTTTGTGTTCTTTTCTACTTGAACTAAAAAGATTTACGAAAAAAATTCTGAACAACTTTTTTAGCAAGCTGAAATGATTTTTTCGTCGTTGTAAAGGAAACTTTTTTTTCAAACGTGTAAAAATTTTAAAGTTTCATAAATTTTCGAAAACATTTCGATTTTTTGTTTCCGACGAAAATTAAGAGCTCTATCTTATCCGCCGATCAGAGACTGCAATTGCGAGGCCTGGTACTAATGTCTATGAAAAGTCAACTAAGATTGGATATTTTCCTCTCCAAATTTTTTGTTTCACTGTTCACATATGCAATAAAATGATCTGAGAATTTCGCTGGAATTGGTTTTCTTTTCAGCCCTTGAGAAATTCTTTAAAAAACGTCTTTTTTGGCCTTATAAAGCAGACTCCCCCCTTAAAGATATAAAGAAACATTAAAATAATTTTATTTTAAATGAAATTTAAACATTCTTTCACATATTTATATAAGTATATATTTGTATGTACGTTCATTGAGATAAAGCACCGACCATAATTTTTACATATAACTTTTGAAGTCTTCCATTCAAGCAATATTCCCAAAAAAGATAAATATATAATATTCCAACAGGCAAAAACGTTTAGGGTGGTGGTTAAATTTAATCACTTTTGTATATTTATTCTAAGTTGATGTTAAACAACGATATTATTCTTAGATAGAATGAACAAGTTTTGATATTATGAAAACAAATTATAACTCTCGTAAAAATATACGCGAAACAAAAATTTTCACAATAAAGAAAATTTTAGACATAAAACTTTTTGTAACATTAACCTGGAACTACCTTTTATTGTTATTCTTTTATTCTTGGACACTACGTTTTAGGGATATCCAGTGAACGAAACGCGTTTTTCGTCTGGATACAACTTTAAGTCATTTCAGTCGGTAAGACTTGTCTTTTCACATCCTCGGCGAAGTAACTATGTAAGTACTTCGATTTATATATTAAGACATCCATATGAATATTAAAAGTCTATGTTTGACAAAAGACAACACCAATAAAATTCCACCGTAATCAGAGGCTATATCTTAATCTGATAACTTTTCGTAACTGCAAGACATGTAGTCTGACTTTGCAATATTTTACACAAAAAATGCTTAAGTGGTATTTATTATTCATAATGCGATTTTTTTCTTTGTAAAAAAGACATTTACATAATATAAAGGTTTACCAACGTCTGCGAACCACTAAGCTCTTTTAACCTCAAACTAAACTTACATGCGATTCTTGGAAATCTCTAATTCGTACTCTCCAGCCTAACCACATACAAAAGCTGATTTTAATAGTGTCTGAACGAAGCTGAATTCTACGAAAAGCGTTCATTTCGAAAACCACAACATCGGTGCACTCTAAACTAACAAATGAACTTGCTGTTATTACAAACACGCCACGATCATCCTTCCAATTAAAACATGGAACCACTTTAAGTGACAACAACTGTAACTGGGCTTACAAGGAAAAACACTTAGAATTGCAATAGTTTATTTATTATAGTACCTGATCACGTAGACGGAAATCTGCCTGACCAATAATATACCTATACCCTTTCGCTAATTTGTATTCAGGAGTGCCAACCGCACCCCGTAAGGATTACAAAACACGCCCGAGAACAGACTGTAAACGGCTTTAACGCCTTTATTGGTGTTTCCAACGCTCTTTCAAATAGTGCTTGCTCTTTTAAAATATATTTCACTGCCAGTAAAACATTAACAAAAGTAAACAAAGATTTTCAATATATTACTTTAGTGTATTGGTTAAATATTAACGACTTGTGTTCATAAGGGTATGTTAATAAAAAAGTATTTTATTAAATCATAAGCCTCTAGATCTTTTTTGTAGTATTAAGTCAAGTACGTCTTAAAGTCATAACATAACATGTTAATAAAACCTCAAAGAAAAATCACTGAAAAACTTAAAGAAAATCTTGAAACTCATAAGTCGTCTATTAAGAAGCTACTAACCAAGACACGATAATAATTTGTAATAATCCTCACTATATTTAATCATATACCTACTTAAATATACTTTACTACTTTTCCTTAGTATATTTCTAAACTAAATTAAGTGAAATAACTAGTAAATTTATACTCATTTAAATTAAATTCAAATTGCAAAATATAGTTAAATCAAGCACGTCTAATGTGGTCTTAATTTTATTGCTCCTCTTACGTAACTTTTTAAGAAAAACGGTTTGTTATAAAAATGAAAACCAAGTAGAAAGGTATCTTTAAGAAAGAATAGTCAATCCATAAGCGATTGTCTATGTGCTCCTTACCTCACCGCAATCGATAACATTCACGTGGGAAAAGCGAACGTTCCTAGCTTAATACACGATAATACAGCATAAAATATAATATCCTTCCCACGCTTTTATTATCTTAAATTTAACAATTTTTCTTCCACAACAGGTAGGCGTTCTTGATGGTAAAAAGAAACAATTTCTTTCAGTAAAGTGTTTATAAAATAATAAAACTGAGCAAAATTTTTATAACTAATGCATATAGGCATGTTTTGAATTTTTAACGTTAACATATTTGTTACACAACATTATTTGATTATTATTTATGATTGGATTGGGTTAACTAACAAGGCCTGCAAAGTAGTTTAAACATTGGCTTTTAATTTCAATTAAAAATAAATGATTTTAATTAGAATTATTGTATTCACTACCCCTTAAAGTACTAAGAGCTTTGAATAAATTTTACTGCGTGCGTTTTTTTATAAACACTTTATATAAGATAGCTTTTGCTCGCGACTCCGTCCGCGTAGACTACAGGGTTGAGATCAGAATGAAAATAAGTTGTAGTCTATTTTACTTCTCAGAGTCCTATTTATGTCCATACCAAAATTCATACAATTCGGTCAAATTGTTCAAACGTGAAACCGTAACGCGTCGATCGGCGCCTTGTGCATCATTACTGCGCGCTTGATCAATATTTTAAAACTGCAATATCTTCTAAGATACTCAGTGAAATCAAATGATGTAAAGGGCAATTTTATTTAAAATTAAATACTTGTAATGAATAACGTATTTATTTGGATAAGGATTAATATCATATTTATAAAAAGACCTTCACAAATAAAACTTTATTTTAAAATAAATTTGGTTAGGATAAAAAACGTTATAGTGAGCCAACCTTAAAAAATAGACATATGCTGTCGCGGACTTTTTTTTAGAACTTTTAAAGAGGAACATTTCTCTCACACATTATTTTAGCGAAACTTTAACCGTTTTCGCAGCGCACGCCGCGGAAGCTCACAAAAAGGAAAAAATGTCCCCGATTTCGAAACATTCTTTATTGCTGCTCCGCTCCTATTCGTCGTAGCGTGATGTTATATAGCCTATAGCCTTCCTCAATAAATGTGCTATCTAACAGTGAAAGAATTTTTCAAATCGGACCAGTAGTTCCTGAGATCCTAGCGTTCAAACAAACAAACAAACAAACAAACAAACAAACTCTTCAGCTTTATAATATTAGTATAGATACTACTAGATACTGAAACCTTAATAAGTAAACGTATAGAAGTTTACTAATTAAAGACTTAATTTCGGACACTCCGCTTAAATTTCTTCCTTAAGATGCTAAAGATTACCAATAGTTGTGTATTTTCGGATTTTTTTTCAATTGCAAAAAATATTCTTCCTAACATTTTTAAAAATATATTTTTATTTCAAGTGCGGCTGTTAGAATTTTTCCGAAAATTACCCAATCGAAAGCTACAGTAAATGGATTAAAAATATCCACGTCACTTACAAAAAAATGTACATTCAAATTTATAATAAAAATGGAGTGTAATTTTAAACAATAAGCTAGGATAAAAACCTAATCAGCAGGATTATAGCAGGCGAACAAGAAAATTCTTAAAAATTACATCCCACACAAACTTACCGCAAAATAAAAACCCGCACAACTTGGTAAACATTATTCTAACAATAAGATTGTGTTTTATTTAAAAAAGAATACTTTTGCACAACGTACTAAGCAGCTTTGTAAAGTATCTTGGTAAATAAAAAACACAAAGCGATATTTCCACTGTCGACGCTTGGGATTTCGATTTCAAGATATTTAGCGGAATTCTAGCCAATCTCAATCGGATCCCCGTTGGTTGTAAAGTTATAAATCACAGCGATACACTCCAGAAAACAGGCTCGAAATACGAACAAAAGGTCTCAATCTGATACCACATATACACTTTATATACACACAATATAAAAAAAAATTCACATGATAACTAATTGGTTAAATTTTTTAATTGCATTTTAAGTTACAAACTACATAGTTTAATACTATAACCTAACGAACTGCCAAACTTGTTTTATTAAATTATAAGGGTAGAGTTTATAGTGCATAATTTTAATTACAAAGTCTACATCAGAAACACACTTTTTCAGATTGTTAGAAATAATGTTTATGCGGTGTGAATCTTTAGTAGATCTTACATCTGAGTCTAGTAACAGTAAAATGAGGATTCGTTCCATTTTTTATTTATTAATATTACCTTAAAATTACTGGTCCGATTTTTGTTTTGACTTTTGTTATGAACATAGAATTGGAAGTAACATAGACATCTTTTATCCCGAAAAAATGTAGTTCGCCCGTGGGATGAGCACGGATGTCAAATTTGCGTTCAGCCCGACCTGGGCCCGACCGCTACTAAATTTGTTATGATAAGAATTAACCTGTAACCAAATAAGCACAAATATTTTAAAAAATACAATAGAATGGAAATGCCAATACTGCGGATGATGCGGAAATGAGAAACATTTCATATGCAGGTATAAATAGACCGTGACTAAAAACTAATATAAGTAGTAGCTTCAGTGATAAAGTAACACATTAATGCTTAGAATAATTCTAAAAGAAACAACGGTTTTTAGCCACCGCGACCGTAAGTATTGCCTATATCAGTTTTCGATTCCGGTCCGTTTCCGTTTCCGGTCAATACTACACATCTAAGAAATTCTTTAAAATTTTTAGGTGTGCATGTTACATCACGATGTTTTCTTTCACCGTTAAAGAAAATGATAATTCCTTGTGAATACACACACATCTTCGAAAAATCAGAGGTGTGTGCCAAGGGTTAGAACCTGCGACGGCCAAGATTCTCAACCACGCCCCTATGACCCGAGGCCATCATTGCTTTTAACATTATAAACCAACAGAAAAGTTGGCAATGTACTGTAACCACTAAAAATATATTACCATTATTTTCTACATCCTTTCAAAGCCAGGTAAAATAACGGACAGGTAGTTTTATACAAATAAGTACACTAATAGCGATACAGCAAAAACCCTTACACGTTACAGTTCCCTCTGATATATTAGGTATCGGACGGCGCTCGCTCAGCGGGAGCCTATCTCACCTAACTATTCTTACCGAGTGTATAAATCTTACGTTAACAAGAGTTATGGCTCATTAGTTTCGAACGTTTTAATGTGTTTTTGTAGTGTTGTCTGGATGAAAGTTTTAAAATTTTGTGGATGTAGTATTCATTTTTGCTTATTGTCTAGGAATCTAGTTTTATAGATACTGGTTTTAAATAACTGATAATTGTAATCTTTATTATAATTTAGGGATTGCGAATTTACGCTATAATATATTTTTATTTTATTGGCACTAAAAGTCTGACCAAACTATAATATTAATATAGATATGACCTTTACTAAATTATTCATTATCTTCCTCCATCATCAGCATTCTTTACAAGTGAGGCTTGAGGCCTTATCCACGTTTACAAGTTTCTCACGATGATTTTCTTCACCCTTTACATAACTTCAAAAAGTTACAGGTGTGCCAGGGGTTTTAAATGGTTACATTGATACATTTAAGAACACAAATAATTAATGAATTCTTAAAATCCACATTCAATAAATTCCATATAAACGGCAATAATTTTGCATATTTATATTCACAGTTTAACAATAACCTTGCAAATACCGTTAAAAGTTCTCGAAGCGTTGCAATAACTTATGTTACAGATGAACGCTGCTGAAAACTTTTAGCAAGTTTAATGACTAGCACGGGTATTAATTATTTTAAACATTATTAAAGCCTGTAAGAGATTTTAAATTTTTTACGACACATAAAAAGATTTACATCCCTCCGGGGACTTTTAAACGAACATCGGTGTTACGAGGTCGTTGTGTGATGAATTTTATAGACATTTCTGCCACTGGTTGTCACCATATTGTGAAATAAGGCCACAAAAGGTTTGATAGCCTCTCCGAGATAGATTCTTTTACAATTCAAAATAATGGTGACATTTGTCAGTTTGATATACTAGCGTGACGTCACCATGACATGTATGGCACGGTCATTTGGTGGTGGTGTCGATGGCGGAAAACCCAAAGTAGCGGAGGCGCCCGCGGGCATTCTTCAGTATCTTTCAGTTTGCTTGGACGTACTAAACATTCTTCTTCCTAAGTTAATACTTTAATTTGATTTGTCAATAATTTGATGGGCATTTAATTCATGTATTAATTCATGTGTGTAATTTTATTATGTGCTTTTGTAAAATTAAATCTACTCTTTGTTCCATAAACAATATATCTATTTTAATGCGTGCTTCCGATAATAAGTCTTTTGATGGAGATGTGTTTGTTTAAAGCTCATGTAAAGTAATTGTGGAATTAAAAAAAATACTTAAAACAAACAATGATAAGAAAGCACTTCTAGTGCTTGTAGAAATACAGCATTGATACACCTTCAGGGTTACCTACATGAAGCATCATATGTATTTCATAACATGAAACAGCAACCACCATATTACTATATAAACTTTAGTCTGCATGTCACTGGACACCTGCAACTTTATGCGATTTTTAATATCGTTTTCCATTTCGTTGCCACTTTGGTACCGTGTATAATTTTTTATACGGTCATAAATACGTAAGCTTTTATCCATTTTTCTTGCAATATTTCCCGGAATGAGCCACGTAGAATATTGAAGTAAAGCTAATAAATTGCTTGATACACTATCCCTGTGTATATTTACATCGATTCTGATTTCGTTTATATCCATCTGCACATTATAATTCTCGATTTTAACCTGAGTCAGGCAAAATATTTTTAGCTATCTCATTAGGAGATTCCTTATAACAAAAAGGGAATTGGAAGATACGCCTGAAAAACAGCAGTAGACTCGGCCCATATTACGTAGGACCTATTACAATGGGATAACGTGCATTTAAAAAGTACCTCTCTCAATGCCTTAGAGCAGTCTTTCCCAAAGTGGGCGATAACGCCCCCTTGTGGGCGCTGCAGGTCTCAAGGGGGAGGGGCGGTAAGAGACCCAGAAAGAAAATGGGGGCGTTGTGTAGAGGCCTGGGGGGTGATTTGTAATTTTATTTAGCTAGGAGGCCTATTAGACAACGACTGCATGAGCTCTACTCTCAAGAACAACTTGTGAACATCAACTAATATGAATTAAAAGATTGCTGAAACTCGGTTTTATATTTCTCTCCGCGTAGTTCATATATCTGTCCTATTTTATTGAATATAGAAAAAATGAAAATCATGTCAATCGGTCGCTCCGTTTCGAAAGTAGATAGTAAAAGTTTCATTTAGAAATCTCCGTTAATATGCATATATAGGTCACAATAATTAATTATTTAATTTGAAGTTATAGTGGCTTTTAAATAGGTGAAAAAATGGGGGCACTAAAAAAATATTTATTCTTAAAGTGGGCAGTAAACAAAATAAGTTTGGGAACCACTGCCTTAGAGGAATACAGGCGTGAGGATATAGTTACATTTAATATGCAGAAACCGTTATTTAGGTTGCATATTATATTAAAAATTTTACACATAAGTCCATACATAACCTGACGCCTCTATTCCCCGATGGAGTAGACAGAGATGCATTTCTGCACTCACAATTCGCCAGGTATGTATCAGTCCCACGTAATAGGGGGCGAGCCTATTATCGTTTTTCGGACACATTTCCAGACTCCGTGCTGCTACTGAGAATTTCCTAATGGAAACCCAATAACACTTTGCCCGACCCGGGAATCGAACCCAGGACTTCTAGATCACACGGCACAAATTTGTACCAAGAGACCACTAGGCAGTCATTTACCCCGTGACATTATCAAACATAGGAAGTAATGTAAGTCCGAACATTGAAACGACCGACATTCACGTTTTAATGTACATTACTCCTCCGCTATACAGCAATCGATTTTATTAGCGCAAAGTAAATACAATGAAGAGCACGAATTCAACATTGGACAGAGTCGGCGGTGTATATTGAATACCTGCAGGGATAGCCAAAGACTGTGTAAACAAACTATGCAAGTCTGGCCGCTCTCTGGAGATTCCGCAGAGATCTCTTTATTAAAACTTCTGCAGCCGTGTACCGAGGTGAACGGCTTAAGAAACCATTGAGCCGATGATGTAGTATTTTTTTTATTGTTACATCCTTCAGGTAGATATTCCATATTCCTTTAGACAAAAATGTACAAAACCCTATAAGAAAATTCAAAAACCGCTTTAAACCGGATTTAAAGCTTGAACCGCTTATCGCTCACACTTATAGCACAGGACTAACAAGACAGTATTAACAGTTAACCACAAGTATATGACATGTAATTTGTTTATATGACATGTAACTTTTAAATACATTCATATGGACTACAAAAGGCATTTGTTCCAACACAATAAAAAACGGGGACGCCGAACTAGCAAGCTGATTTAATTGTCATATGATCCACGACCTTATGTAGGTTAATAATGGGTTTTATGGCGCCGAAAAATTGTTCACACTCAAAAATTCTGGTGACACTGGAGTTGTGAATAATATCCATGGAACTAGGTAACTGATTTATTTCAATTGAAACTACTACATTATTGATATTAGCCAATATCTAAGTTATAGGATACCCACATGTGAGAAATAAGATGTTCATAAGTCCCAGAAGAGCTCCCGTTATAAGTGTAGAGAATATTATGTCTTACTCCGTCCCTCATTCCCTTACGGGTTCCATACCTTTAATATATCAAGTTTGTATTTACATAAAACATGGAATATGAACCGGTTTGCTGAAGCTGTAAACTAGGTTGGCAGGAACTAAAGCAATTCACACTGTAAAAATAGGAATCAAGAGAATTTAGGGCTCATATCTTTACTAACGTTGGCTTAGGTTTACGTCTATATAAATCTGCCTCTTACATCGCCAACGTAAATACAACTTGAACACAAATTGTAACAGTATATGTATATATAAAGACTTATTAGGTACCATTAAAAAATAGCAAAAGTCTATAACTAGTCAAGAATATAAAATTATTGGGAGTGAAATGAAAACATGACTTTTATTTTTCTATCATGACATATGTATATCTTCATATATTTGTTCTTTAAACAAAATATGTACATACAACTGGGAAGTTGCGTCAAAAACTATGGAAGAAAAGATACTAACTTAACGATCTATCAACAACGTGAATATTGTAACTAAGGTTGCTATTATTTACTTTCCACGGCTAAACATGGGCCCTCTTCAATATCAAGACAGGTTTTCTTCATCCAAAATTGCCTACTGTATGTTTAGAGGCTCCACACGTCAAATAGTATTTTGATGATAAAGTATTTTTAGAATAAAATAAAAACACAATTGGTGGTACAGGCTCCGGGGATGCAGGCGTTATTTTGTATGTGTGCTTAGATGTACAAATACAAACTACACAGGTGCTGTAATGTTTACTAAACGTGGCCCACTGCACGGCTTTCAGCACACGCGTGTTCAACAGTATTTGGTGAATAGAGATGGCAGCTAGTTCAAGCGATGACGGTGACACATTCGACTCTGTTTATTCGTAGTTTAAAACAACTCTCAACGAACTGAGTTCAACGTTTTTGTAAACGGTATTCGGAAACTGTTCCTCAATCACTCCTACACATTCGCATTCAAGACTGTTTTTATTAAGTTGTACATATTCTATAACAACATCCACAGTCATTTTAACTGATGCGCTAACCTTCATCACAATTGCTCTCTACTAAAACAAAATTATATTAATTTTGCGCCAGTATAAAATATCATAAGACTAGGGTAGATAAAGATATATATTTAGTGAATAGAAGTCACCGATCAGCCTAACGCGTAGTCTGGTATGACTATTTCCTTAATTGACTAATACATGCCAAGTAGCTCATATCATGACAACAGGCACGGTAACTATAATAATTATTGGCCACACTGCACTTTCCATTATGTGCCAAAGGATGTGTTTCACCACATTAGCTTGGGACGCACTCACCACTAAGTGATAAGCAATGCTCTTAAACGACTGTCACTTGGAAGTCGTGATATCGACGTAGCCAAATTTACAAAAAAATTACATTTAAATTTATTTATTGTGTCCTTAATTATGTCAGTAATTAAACGAAAGGCAAACACAAACATACGAACATATTTGTTTACGTTAAATTGGCAGACGCATGCCGCATCTGATGCATATCGTCTAGTGTCTGGTAGACAGTGTTTACATTAATCAACTGCCAACTTGACTGTGGAGTCCGCACCATAACTGAGGAAAGCGAACGCCGAACAATTTTGAAAGATTAATTCATTCATAAACCCATAAGCGGCTGTGAATGACGTCAAATATCAACAAAATTGTACCTTACAAAAATCCACCACACACTCATATTCATGCTTGTATCTCTGAAGGACATATAAAGGGGTATGTCTACCCCCACGTCTCGCTAGTTGCATTTAAGTACCATGTAGTCTTATCGAGCAGCCTTGTCATTTTTCGGGCAAAACATAAAAAGCGCAATTACTACGAATTTCTTAATGATAAATGAAGTACCAATTTACCTGACCAGGAACTCCCAACTCGGTCATGTAGTTAATATGACACTCACTTCTGTCGCGGGACCATAAAACACTCAAACGTACAAATGAATTATTTCTACGAAAGAATTAATATTCATTTCATTTCAGATTATTCTTCAACATTTTACTAAAACGGAGTTTATTGAATACTCGTTATCAATGAACTGAGAACCGTTCAATTGAATTTAATACATGAATACTTCAGTTCTGTAATGCAGCTATTTCATTATGAATACTAAATCAAATATTTTAGATATTTGTCAGTGCCTATCTATGTTAAGAATTATTGAATAATGAAATATTGAAGTTTAAGCTATGTAACACTACGTGTGGGTTAATACCAGTCCAATTATTTGCAGATTCCAATTAACCGAACGGGTTCATAATCCATCAGTAAGACCACTCCTGCAGACATCCTGGCTTAGGTAAAATAAGCCCCTAGCTATTTAGTTACTGAGAACACAGTGCAATATACACAATCGTTTGTATAACGTAGTATACTCATATTGACCAGGAAAGTGACAATAATTTGATAGTTTATAAAAAACCCTATTCAAAAGTTTCCTTAATATTAAATTATATTAATAGTTAATTAAACTCCAATAAAGCAAAATCAATTTAAAGGACAAGAAGAATTTAATTATAAGGGCGTTAAAAGTACATACCAAAAACAAATTTGCGTTTAAATAAACTTGTTTATTAAACTACCACTACAGTATAAAAATATCATGAATATAACCTTTTTATATTTACAAACTTTATAAATGGTAATACTGGCTGGAATACATAATTAAGCCGGAAGATCGACTTGAGAACATTCGCAATTCAAAAACTTTAACAGTAACTATGATCATTCAATTTGTGAACATTCCCTTGAACTTCTTTCGCTATTCAAAACTCTAATATTACATTTGACGGGTTTGATGTATCATATACACAAACATAATTCCGACTAATATGAAACAGCAACCTCGAATCAGCGGAAACTTAGCAGTCACACGTGTAGGGAATCTCAACTCTCGCTCACTACATACCAACTTGTAATGTATGCCAATACCATTTCAGATACGGTGTTTGTAATTAAATTTCTGTCGCTTTCGTTGCCATAACTACCTAACTTGTACGGCGTCGGCCGCTCTTTGATATTACACTTGGATATAACTATTTGTTATGTCGGATTCCCTTCATAAGGGAAAAGAAAAAATGATCCTTTTTGCTCTCAATTTCTAAATTCTTTTCGTTGTAGTACAAGAATTACAAGGAACCGAGTTAGTTATAACAAATTTAAGTTAAGAGCATTTTATTTTCCTATCGATGACTTATTCATTTGTTTCTAATTTCTATATCTGCCACTTTACTTCTTATTCATAAGGTTTACTTTTATCTGGCATGTTAAATGTTAGTTCGTTGTAAATTTCTACCTCCACTGTCATGTTTTGACAAATCGGGATCGGGATTCTATATCATATCCATTTCTATGGCTTCATTATGCAATATTATGAAAAACTCCCGCACTTGCAATACTGGTATAAAAATAAATTTTACAAAAAATTATAAATACGTTCCTATTGTTCCAGTATTCATACATTTAATCACTATTTGGTAAATAACTTATATCGTGGCTAGAGTGAAAATATTATTCTATGTGCGTCCAATCAGACTGCTATGTTTTTTAAAGTTGGCTTTTCATATTTGAAAAACTGCATGCAATTTACCTACCGACCGTCCGGGCCTCGAATCGCTTCATACACCGTCGACGAATTCCACCATTTCTGAAAAATAAACTATTATTAAATGAGATGCAGTCCGTTTTGGCTAGCCGCCGGTTCACGGCGAATTTATAGCGCTGTCAAGCCGCCATAGCTAGGCCGCCAGCTCAGAATGCCGGCCTTACCGACCCAATGTGTACCTATTGCTCATAAAGACTGGTTACGATCTTAAATTCCTTTGCACATATAATTTGAAAATATTTTTTTTTCCGAACACCTACAACTAATTTTCTTACTAATCCTATTTGCATCAATATTTTCCCACGCTTAACATTCCTGAGGGTCCGTCCCTTACACGTCCATATAAGCATGAGTGAATGTACGTACGCAACTCTCAAAGACATATTTACAAAAATAATTTGCTAATTGCTATGTTAAATAAAAATAGGAATTAGATACTTCATCAAACTATTAGCAGTCTATGCCAATCTACTTCTAACTGAAGTCACGTAATCAAGAAACCACGTAATCATTATAAATTGTGGAAAGAAAAATGACGTCATCGATTCAAATTCCTTCCGTTTAAAGTAAAACAAATCCAGTGTGTAAATATTTCACAAGAACAATCCAATTCCGTGTGTTTGACAAGTCGACAATGTCGCCCACCGAAATGACACGTCGACGGCGCATAAAAGCGGCGAGCAATCGAAACGCGCAAACTTTCAACTAATTTAACTTCAAAATAGCTTTTTCCCGGCCCCGCTCCACTCTTGTTGACATACAATGTCTTTATTTGCGCCGCGTACGGTGTGGTTCAAATTGCATTCACATTTAAGCAACAGCTGAATTTTAATTAAAATCGTTATGAGAACACAAATGTAAACTATTTCAATTTTAATAAACTTAGAAAACATTCTGCGGCTGAAGTTATTGTGACTTTTCTATGAATTTCGTATAATGCAGTTAAGCTTGGCAAATGCAGAAGAAAATATAGAGAAAATGTAAAATATGATCCTATAGACAAAACAAAAGTCGTCAAAAAGGTTTTTTCCTTTTGTCAACTTAAATTTTGTTTTAAAAAATCTAATAAAATCTGCCACACTACTTCTAGTTCTGCAGAGACATCGAATACGAAAGAATAAAGCAATCTCTTAAACTCTAAGCAGGATACAAAAACCAATCGAAATAATTTCACAAAGTCTGCGTTGAAACGTGAAATGGGCTCAGTATCGGATAGTCGATGCCAATCCGATGCCGAAAGCAAGAACAGCTCAGATTTATTCCGCACAGTTATTGCACATTCCCAGCAAATGTGCACTGAATACACGCCCGGCTGAATATTTCACGGCTTCAAGTGCTCTCCGCGCCAAATATCGATATTGCTAGTTCTATTCTGATTACAAAATGACTAACTAGCCTCATTTATTTATTCATTACAATTTGCAAATTTTATACCCAAAGTATAATACAGAATTTTAGACGAGACGGAAAACTAGCATTTGGCTATTGGCTATTGGCTACTAATGACCTGTTTTCATATTCTAGATAACTTGTTAATGACTTTAATCTAAAACACTTTTATTCAAAAGCGAACGTACACGTTTTTGCCTCTATTTGGAGTGAAGTAAGCGGAAATAATATATTTGTACATTTCAATTCCTGGATTGATCAGACCGGGTCTGATAAATTGAGGCATTTACTAGTTTAAATTTACCCTTTAACGACTTCATAAGCAAGAAAACAGCAATAATTTCGCTTTTGCGTGAGCACTGTTCGAAGGTGATTCGAAGTATAATGACAACTTCCGACACCCACACGATGACCTGAATTACACCCAACTCTATAAGAAACAAAAGGAGTTTCTTATACATATTTTGTCTTGCAAAAGATATCAAATGCGCTCTAAAGCATTTTCATTCCGACTCCGGCCAATTTCCGCTGTCTGGTCTTGTGTCCGCTGTACCATACCGCCCTGTGACCGAGAATGTTTCAAGTTATAGAAGATCTTCCAATTTAGTCTACGTGTATAGATGTAATTTGCATCCAACCGTAACATAATTTACAGAGATTCGGAACTTTCAAACGTCTGTTCCTTTTTTAATTCGGTATGATTTTTTGAATCACCTTGAATAAAATAAAAGATGTAAATAGTCATAAGTGAACTGAAACAAAGGGACCTGGTCTTTTTCCCGCGGATCCAGAAATCAAGAAACATTGAGTATTTTCCACTCCAATAAAAGTTTAACTACGAATTTGCATATTCCTAAACACTCGAGAATTGTATTAACCCTTCGTAGCCCAAGATCATAAAAAATTATAATACTTTGGTATATGATAGGCTTGAACAAATAAAAAAACACGTGTTTCGTGGAAATTCAAAATTTTTTTTTATTCCGTACGTATTGGATCTTTTAGGGTTTGTGACATTACTGTCACATTGGGTTAAAGTGGAAGAAAATGTTTTAACGTAGTATGGAAGGATCTAACAGATTTATTTTGTTTTTTGTAACAACTACTATTCCGAACTTTTTAAAAATTGTTTGTGCTACATCAGGACACCGAAGAAACTTGGGACAAATGATTTTCTAACCTAATTCGGTCAGTAGCCAATTTGATACTGCCCCACCGCCAATGAGGGGACATGTTGCGCGGGACTCTTGTGATTTTGGCTTGTATTTTATTTTCAATTAATCTTCGCTGTTGGACATTAGGATTCAAGCAAAACTTACATAAAGTCTCCAATTTCAAGTTGAAAATCTGCTGAAGACATTTGTTTGTCATTGCATAGTTTAGTCTGCCTTACTCTCACATACATCAGCCAAGAACTGGCCATGGTCAGGTCTAATAATTGGTAAAACATCCAAACCTGGCGTCTTTTAATTCGTGTCATAATACTATAAGCACCCATAATGCTGTTAATAAAATCTACACCTCCAATATACCCACTACATTCTTCGACGATATGAGACCGATCAATGTTGATGTACTTCTATTGGCCTTATCGTAACGACTTGGACCTTCGACCACTCACCAGCAAAAATTGAGAGAAGCGTGACAAGTTTGTTGTCTTTTCATATACATTTTGACACATCAATTGCGTCCATATTTGCTACGTAATCAACAGAAAATCTACATTACTTTTTATTACATCCTCGTCAGGGGGTAGTTTGCAATCTGGAACGAGATTATTCCGTACGGTCCCAGGACTCCCCAAGTCCAAGATATATCCACTTCTGCTACGTACTCCAGTAAAGTTTCAAACCACGGAAGTAAAGTTATTATCCAAATATATATGTTATTTCTGATGTCTGGGTATGCCCGCGTCATTCTAAATACGACGTTTCAAGATGCTCCTTTTTTATTCTACTAGGAGCAAAACTCTTTCAGTTCCTGTTTCAGGTTCAATATTATAGACAAAACTTGAAACTACGCTCAGTACATAAAACAATTGGCGTTAAAAACGCCAATTGTGTTTTTTTTATAGGCATATATCTATTCAAATTGTCTCTTCTCTTAGTGTAGCAAATCTATTCATCCACACAAAGGTATACCTCGAATAGAACTCCACTAGAAGTCCTATTTAAGGCTTATATTATAGATCTAATTTTTGTGTAAGTACTACCCCTATCTTAAAAAATAGGAGAAAAAAATCATCAATATATGGATATGTATATATTTTTATGTATGTATGTATTTTTTATGCCATTGTCACCCAATGTAACAGAAATGTAACAAACATAAAAAGTTACTTTTTACATATAAAAAATCAAAAGTATGAATTGGTAACGATATATAAACCAAATTATTTACTTACCTACGGGTATCAACAAAAATTATACAATTTTATATATTTTTAGTATTTTTTTATAAATTTTAAACTTTTTGCAAGTTCAAACATGGCATTTTCATCAAAACACGAAATTCAAAGCCAAAAAGGGAGCAAATTACACCACTTATGATTTATATTTGATGTTAAAATGTTCGGTGTGTTATTTAAGAATATATTGATATTGATTTGACAAATCTTAAACGTTTAGTTTAAATTTTATAGAGACTTTTTGGGTTTGTTACAGAAATGTCACCAGGGGCTATAAAGGGTTAAAAAATACATTGCATTTTCATCACAATGAAGTTTTATTTTTTTACTCTATATCCTTCGTCAAAGTCCGGTATACTGAGTGTAAAAACATTTTTATTTCATTATAGTAAAGAAAACGTAACAGATCGACAGAGCTTCTTTCGCTCATAAACTATTACTTTTGACTTCACAAATACCTTGATGTTGTTTATTTAACCTTTTGCTCATAATTTCAAAACGAGCTTCAAAGAAATTGCTGCGCTAGAATCGAAGACTAGTCCGGTGTAACAACATCTTTTGCCGGGATTATCGTCGAACCCAATGCACTGAGGATTTCACATTCAACAGCTGGTTTCGGATCACAAGCCATAAATATTTCAAAACGAGATCACTCCGGGTTCTTTTTTTGCAGATGAAGATGAAATGTTGCGATGGAATATAATACTAGCCAACTATAAAGGACGTTGGATTCTAAACCTGTTCTTAAACGAATCCATGTGTATTTTAGGTGAATTGATTAGGCCCGGAATAGTGAAAACAATGCAATAAATAAATACGGTACTGAACAGATACTGCTCAGAAGGAGTAGGGCCAGTACCGACCTACCCAGTATTTTTTTACGCTCTGTTTAGAAGATTTTTTTTTAGGTTTTGCAACAAGATCTTTGTGCAAATTATTTTTTAATATCGCAAAAATACAAATCTGGTCCGAATCAGAAACTTAAGAAGAATTATGATTTGGGATTCTAGCAAAGCCGTCATTCAATTCAACATAGAAATACAGAAGACACAATAGCGTAATGGCGCATTTGGCCCGATACCGATTTTGCGCAACGAGAAGTCTCTTATAGTTTGTGAAACATACAGCACAAAAATCGAATGTTAGTATGGACCCAAAACTATGTACGTAGTAATAATATTACATAATACGGTATTATGTATGTATGTGACTGTAATGTATTTGTTATTTATTCGTTTATTATAAAAAAAAAAAACATTGGCTTATATTAACTAAAAGACGGCATCAATTTTTGCGTGAGTTATGACATCTGTCACAAGCTTACAATCAGTTTATATGTAGGTTGGATGATTTCAAATAAAACCCACGGTTTGTTGACATTGGGCGCACGGCTAAATATTGAAACGAGCTATCAGATATATTCGCACCGCGAGCTGATCATATTTACGGGAAATATTTACCTTTACCACATAAAAGTAGGTTTTGCATGTAGCTTCACTCGAGTAAACGTATTCAGCACTACCAGTTCAAAGTACATAAAGTGATAGCCTCGAGGTTTTCTGCCCGCCGTCAAAAATCTCGGCTCAGGCACACACTTTTGACTCTCCGAAGATACGTAGTATTAACAATGAATTATCTCTTGCTTTAATGGTGAAAGAAATCGTCGTGATGAAACCTGGACTCATAAAAGATCTTAGGGATTTCTTAGATATGTAGTCCTCCAACTCGCACTAGGCCAGCGTGGTAGACTGAGACCTAAACCCTCTTAATGGTAGAGAAGGTCCGTGCCCAGCAGTAAGACGTATATGGGCTGATGGTCAGGATGATGAGACGGATAGATAGATAACTTATGGTAATCTTATCTTAATCCATAAGCCTTTTCTGTCGTACTTACTTAAATCCTAAATAACTAATTATTCCTTAATTGACGTGATAGGTTTCCGGTAGTTACATATTACGTCCAATATAAAACAAAAGCAGTTCTAGAAAAAACTAGACGTTTTAACCGTAACAAAACAACCTTTTATATAAAAATCAAAACAGTCGAATGTGTAACGATAAACACAAAGCATGTATTAGGTAAACGTATTTGAAGGCAATAAATATCGACACGGAGCAGTGTTTCATAAATAAATTGGGCCTTAATTAATTAAAAGCGCAAATTGATATCATAGATCATCGGGTGAGTTATAAATTTTATTAACCATGTTAAGCGAATGTTTTATAGGTATGCTTTGATACATTTGGATCTTTCCTTTACGGACAGTTCATTCTTTTCTAGTTCAAAAATTTAAAGACATCTTGTCCACGCTCTTCTAAGTTATTAAAAATAAAAAGATACTCAATTATTCTGTCAAAAACAGAAAAAATGTATACTTTATTGAAAGCTAAAAAATGTTCACAACTAAAATAAAGCAGCAAACCTGTTTAATATTACTTATAAAGCCTTTATTTGTGTAATTCATGAATATTTCATCAGGCCGTCAGGTAAAGATTTAGGGTCCCGCCAGCAGAAGTACATTTCTAGATCTCTCTCACCTGTCTAAATAAATTCTGGCCAAATCGTGACCCTGCCTACATACCCGGCCTTACTATCTACGAGAAAAATGGAAATGAGTACGTTGAAATGAATTGCCTTACAAAATAACGTTGTGCAAAATACGTTGTGAAAACTTTACGGCTTGACACCGTTTTGTCTGTTTTATTGTTTAGTTTGACTCGGCATTTTATTTTGTTATGTGTATTATACCTCGCAACTTGTAAGATCAAGCTATTTTTATTGAACATTGACATTTTATGTTACAGAATAATGTACAATCAACAGTATTTCATATAACCTTTATCAATTCTCCTACTATATGGATTTTTGTTATTTAAAAGATCATTTCATCTGAATGAAAATTTTAAAAATGCATAAAAGATTTCCAAACAAATGTTCTTTTAGTAAAACTTTCAAGTCTACAAATTATCATAATTCTTAAGATTATTTATTTAGTGATAGCGTGAAATAATTCGGACAAGCAAATTGTTTTACCAACGGTGCAAGTTTTACTGAATGAACGGCATATAAAGGACCGAAGCAGCTACGGCGGAGCCTACAAACTGTGGTCCGCAATTCTTATTTAAGTTTAAATAGGTTTCGCGATGCAGCAATCTACGTGAGGAGCCTCGGGACCGGAGATTGAGCCGCCGGGATCGCGGTAAACGAGCGAGGAACTTCGACAAAGAGTAATGATCTAACACCATTGGACCGACGCCCCAAGGGCTAAATATAATTAGCTCATTTGTATTTTTTATCTGTGTTTGTGTTGCCCTTTTTTTTTTTTTTTTTTTTTTTTTTGTTCTCGAGGGGAAAGCTATTTATGGCTCTACTTCCCGCCAGCCCGGGGGCAGTGGGGGGCGGGAAGCGTATGTCGGGGTCACCGGTCTTCCAGCCCGGCGCGCGGCGACGTCATATCCGCGCAGGTGTTAGTGCCGGGCTGGGTCCCTAACAAAATCCCTAAACCGGCATACCGACCAAAACCCCCCGGTGGCCATCTCCGCGCCGAGTGGGGCGACCACGGTACGCGGGCGAGAGGCGCCCACCGTTAACCGCAGCCGCCCAGTGCGCCTCCGAGACGTAAACGTCTCGGCCGTCTCGGAGTTATAGGGGTGCAGTTGCACCCCCACCAGCTTATTCGGACGCCCCGGTTGTGAATGGGCGCCCGCGACGTACACAGGCCACAGTGCCGCCGCCCCTCTCGGGGTCACTTTCAGTGAGGACGTGCTGCCCCCACAGCACGTCCAGCGACCCCAAGGGCCCCTTTAAGTCGCCTTTTACGACAGGCAGGAGATACCGTGGTGGGATTCTAACGCCCCCTTGCCACAGGGCAGGGCGCCGGGTCTAATTGTCTCTGTTGACCCGGCGCCTCCTTCTTTGACGTCTTTGACGGGCGGGATCGCTTCTTTCGCGATCCCGATCCGCGCTCTCCTTCTGCGACATGACGTACTCGCAGAAGGAGAGCATCGCTCGCCAGGACCTCGGACTCCCGACCATCGACGAGACGACGGCCGGGAGCGAGAGGTCTTCACCGATAACAGCGCGGAGAGCGCCGCGCTGCACCTCCCAGGCTGCACACTCCTCTAATGTGTGCTGGGCTGTGTCGTCAAGACAGTTGTCACAGTGGTGACACACGGTTGACTCCTCCTTCTGTGCCACCCGACACAGGAAGTGGCCGAAGCATCCATGCCCCGACAACACCTGTGTCAGGCGGAACGTCGCCGCACCGTGGCGCCTGTCCACCCACTGGTCGAAGACAGGACGCACTGCCTCGACGGTCCTAGCACCAGCACTGGGATTCTCCAGCCTGGTTCGCCATTCCTCCACGGCGGCCGTACGGAGGGAGGCTTTCAGTGCCTCAACCTCTCTCGGGGCCAGTCTGTCCCTGCGACTTGACGCCTCCTCCCGCTGATGGTATAACCGCGAGAGGAATTTGGCGTCAAGGTCCCACGGCAGGGACCCGGCCAAAACGCAGGCCGCCTCGTATGAGATCGTGCGGTAGCCCCTGATCAGTCGCTGCGCCAGCGCACGCTGAGGCTTGCGCAGGAGAGTAACGCAACGCCTGTTCAGGGACTCGGCCCATACAGGGCTGCCATATAACGCCATAGACCGCACAACTCCCATGTACATCCTTCGGCAAGGGATGCCTGGACCTTCCAGGTTGGGCAACAGGCTGGAAAGAGCGCCTGCTACCCGTAGCAACTTTGGTTGCAGCATCTCAAAATGGGCGCGGAATTCCCACCGGCTGTCCAACAGCAGCCCCAAGTATTTCAGCTGTTTGCCGATGGAAATTCGCACGCCCTCAACCTCGATGTGGGCCCCTGTAGGTGGTCCCATCCGAGGCCGGTGAAAGCATATGGCCTCGGATTTGTGGAGGGCCACCGTGAGGCCCAGCCGCCTAATTCTCCTCGCCACGTTGCCAGTTCCAACCGCGGCGAGGTCGGCGGCCTCCTGGAAGGTCCCGCCCGTCGCTGTGACGAGCGTGTCGTCGGCGTAACAGAATACGCCGACACCCCGGGGGTTGGTACCACGGAGCACCCAGTCGTAGCCGATGTTCCACAGAAGGGGCCCAAGAACCGACCCCTGAGGAACACCGCACGACATTGCTCTTCGCTGCCACCCGTTGGTGCCCGGATACACCACGTCCCTGTCAGATAGGTACGAGTGCACCAGGCGCCTGAGATAGGGTGGCACCACGTGATACCGCAGTGCTTCCTCAATACAAGCCCAGGGCAGACTGTTAAAAGCGTTGGCGATGTCTAGGGACACCGCCACGACGTATTTGCCCTGGGCTACTGCGTCCTCCGCTTCTGCCTTGACCCGCAGAATCGCCGAGATGGTAGATCGGCCACGCCGGAATCCAAACTGGCAATCGGCCAGGTCCGGGCCGATGCTCTCAAGATGCTCGACGAGGCGCGTATGAACGATGCGCTCGAAGAGCTTGGCCACCTCGTCGAGCAACACAATGGGCCGGTAGGCCGACGGCGACACAGCGGGTCGTCCTTCTTTCCTGAGCAGGACCAGCTTGCCTGTTTTCCACCTCGATGGAAACTGGCCCTGCTCTAGGCACGCGGAGAACAGGCCGCGGAGCCTCGCCCCCAGGAACTCGACCACGAGCACCCAGACACGTCCTGGGATGCCGTCGAGACCCGGAGCGGAGTTCTTGCTCCGCAGCCGACGCACTGCTGCCTCTAACTCCCCAGGCGACACGCCCGGGGGAGGACCCTCGGGGGTTTCCCTTGCCGAAACAGACGACGATGCCGCCAGAGATGTTCTGGTCGTCTGCGACCAAGGTCTGGGCGGCATCGGTGGAGGAATGACGACGACATCGGTGGCCGGGAAGAGGGCGGCGACCACGTCCCCAAGGAGCTCCGGACGGAGACTCTGGGTGAGTGGGGGCGCTGGCGGGCGTAACTTATTCAACGCCAACCGATACGGACGCCCCCACGGATCGCGGTCCAGAGTCCACAGGAACTCTCTTCTGGCCGCAGCTTTCGCCTCTTTGATGGCCACCCGCAGCGCTCTCCTAGCCTCTTTATAGAGGTCGCGGAGCCGCCGCTCCTGGTCCAGATAGTCAGCCTGGCGGATTCGGCGGCGCCTGAGTCTGCCGAGTCGGCGGCGCGCCACCTCACAATTATACTTTAACTGCGCGAGCTCCGCCGACCACCAGTAAACTTGGCGCCGCGGAGGGAGGCGCTGGACTCGGGGCATCGCCGCGTCGCAAATGCTAGTTATCGCTGCCCCAAACCATTCCGCCTCCTCGTCTATCCGCACCGGTGATTCTGGCGCGGGGAGCCAGGCTTGGACCAGAGCGGCCAGCTCCAAGGCCTCTCTGTCAAGGCGTTTTTGCGCCCATCTTGGGCCGCCCCCATTCGGAGCGTTCGGTCTACTTCCGGACTGAGTAGTGATAGGCGTGGAGACATCGAACCGAATATAGCGGTGGTCCGACAATGTCTCCACGCCCTCGAGGACTCTCCAGCCCCGGACACGGCGAGCAACGGTACCGGTGGCAAACGAGATATCCACCACCGATCCACCGTTGTGCCTAACGCAGGTGTCGACCGACCCCCGATTAAGGACGGCCAGGCCGAGGGAGATCGCCCATCCCTCCAGGACCCTGCCACGAGCGTCGGTAACCGACGAACCCCAAGCTCGAGACTTAGCGTTGAAGTCGCCGGCCACGACTACCGGGCAGGGATGGCATTGTGTTAACAGGGCCCCCAGCCGAGTAAGAAAGGCCTCAAACTCGACTAAGGGTCTGTTGGGAGAAAAATAAATTCCGACAATCCAAACACCTCCCAACAGAGCTGCTACGCATCCCCGGTCCTTCGCTACTTTTTCGAAGGGCGGGGAGCCTGCAGCACCCTGGGTTATCACGGCCACCAAACCGTCAAGGTCCCCGGCCCAATTGTCACGGGGAGGGACGAAATACGGTTCGGCGACCACAGCCACGTTCACCAACCACTGCGCCATGGACTGAAGGAGCAGATCTTGCGCTCCAGCGCAGTGGTTGATGTTCGCCTGGAGGATCTTGAAATACATTATTGGGCGACCTCCATTAATTCAATCTCGGCCTGTAATGGGCGCACAGCTTGCGGTTGGGCCGTAGCCTCAACAGCAGTCCGTTTCCTGCGGTTTTTTGTTCTGCGGCCCGAATTGGCCGTGCAAGTCTTGGTGCCAACAGAATGCCCCGCAGATTTGTTGGCTGCAGCGCAAAGAGGGCAGTGCGGTTCAGCGGAACAACCTTGCGCCTTGTGACCTGGCTGACCGCAGCGATAGCACAGTTCGCTTCGATCAGTTTCGGCGGTGCAGCGCACTCGAACATGCCCCAGCTCGAGACACCGGTAGCACCGCAGTGGTCTCGTTTCGAGCACACTAACTCTTGCAGAAGACCAGCCAACCAATACTCGACCAGTCTTGGCCACTCTCTGCGCCGCTTGAGCTGGCGCTCTGAGCCAGACCACACCTAAACCTGACCGGTCTGGTCTGACTACGCCAACTTTCACGGCCTCCACTGGGCACTGAGATGCCGTAGCAAAGGCCTGTGCGACTTTCTCGGAGGTGACTGATTCGTCCAGCCCCGAGAGTCGCAGTTCCGCAGTTTTTATAGGACGAGTGACACGAATGTCCTCTGATCCTCGGAACACCTCCCTTAATTTAGTGGCGAGGGAGTCAGCCTTCGCTTGGTTTTCCGGCCCTGGTACCTCTATGATGGTGGCGCCCGTGACAGCCTTACGCCACTTTACATCAGCAATACCGAGGTCCTTCAGTTGTATCTGATTTTGAGCTTCGGCAACGACACGGGCGTATGAAATGCCCTTATCCTGCGCCCCACTTGCCAGTGTAATAGTGACCGCGGCGGACCGAGGCGGTCGGATTCGCGGCACCGGTTTCTTCTTTGTTTGCTGTGGTTGTGTGTCCATAGGCTTCCTTCCTTTCTTGCCTCTCCGTGTCACCGTTGACCATGGCACCTCCATGGATGAAGGCGCTGGTGGTAGAGGCCGAGGTTCCATAGGAGTTGTTGAGAAAGCGGCCTGTCTCCCCTTTTTTGGCGACGCAACGACCGAGACGGAGTCGCGGAGGCTCCCGATTGTGTTACCTTTACTTCGCGTACAGCCGGACGCACGGAGCGGCTCATGGGCATCATAGGCACAGTCTTTTCTGGTAAGGGTGGGAAGTGTTCCACACTTCCTGCGCCAGCTTTTTTGCCTTTCTGCTTAGAAATATTCTTAGGAGCAGCACTTGACTTAGCTAACCCCGAAGGCCCCTCCTTGACACGGTCAGCAGCCAGTGGAGGACGAAGAGGCGTCTCTGGAAGCAGGCGACTTTCCATTGCCTCTTGCCGTGCCGTAAACATGTTAATTAGCCGCGTCTCCATTTGGGCAACCGCAGCCTCCAGCAAAGAGATCCGCTCCTGCAGACGTTCATTCTCCGTCTTAAGCCGGGCGTTGTCCTCTTCAATGCGGGCCATATGTGAGGATTCGGACATATTTGCCAAATCCTCTAGCATGGTGCTAGCCTCCTGCAAGGCGCGAACAGTCGCGTTCTTAATGTAGCCCGCTTTGCCGGCCGCTGACCGAACTGTCGCGGCGATTTTATGCAGTTCTTGCTGTCGGAGAACTGCAGGTTGCTCCTCTTCACTGTTCACCAGTAACTCCGACGCGACTACCTTCTCGGAAGCTTTCTTCGCAAGGCACCGACGGTCCACCGCTTGAATTTTTGCCGCCGGCTCTGCATCCTCATCGCTTGACAGCGATGCTCTGGAGTGTGAGCGCGACCGCGACTGATCTGAAGGATCCGCAGACCTCGCCCACAAACGACTTCTAATTCTAGAGGAAGCCCGTCTCCGCTCTGATTGAGCAGAGACAGGCCTCTCTATAACCATATCTGGTGCGGGCATCTCACCAGCACCTGATTTCTCCGCCTGCAACGCAGGCAACGTCGTCAAAGATTTATTTTTAGTTGAAATATTCATTGTGATTCCCACGAGTATGGGGGAAAGGAAAGTCCGCCCAGACAGAGCCCCCTGTATCTGAGTAAGCCTAGCGTAACCCGCCAAGAGGGTCGGCCGGTTCTCTGGCGGGGGTCGCACTAGAGACTGAACCTCCCATCAGCCATGCATCCCCTCACGGTGCGCCGCCGCTTGGGATTCGGGGTAACTTTTTATAGAGGTTTTCTCCCTCGCGGCCCGGGCGGTTAAGCCAAGACCCTCGCGCCGGCCGAACTGCGAGACATGACCACAGCTTCGACCGGGTTACGAGTGCGACGGTGGAAATGAGTTTCGCCCATTTCCTGCTCGGAAGCAAGGGATTGCTGTCCGAGCCCGCCGACGGCCCGGGATGGTACCGGGATGGCCCAAAAGAGGCCCCAGCCGCGATGAGGAACACGAATACAAATGGCGAAAATCGCCCGTCCCCACCGACAGGAATTGGCCGCCGACCAGCATAACGAGTTCCTAACTGCAACAACTTATGCTGGTCGTCGTTGCCCAGGGTGCACCACGTGGAGGTTTCCTGTTAAGGCACCCCTGTTTGTGTTGCCCTGCTTAATGTTAATTACTTTTACCCTTTTAATTATAATTTGTTGAATAAAATAAATAAGATTTATAAATCGTAAATTTAAAATATACTAAACTGTTGTTATGTAAGTATAACATTTAATTATTAGTTACTATAGTAAAAGAAAAACTCCAATCTTGAAAACCAGGCATTATTTGAAAAATATGTTTTTTTATTTTTTTTATTGTATATTATACTTGGTACTAAACTTAATGAAACCTTATTAAAGGCATCACACCCTAACTCATAAAATGGTTTGACCAAATGCTTAATACACATTAATTTGGAAGGACAATTGTAAGCAATTCAATCGAGAATCTCCGGGAACTAGTTGTTATCGCGGTGGCTCTTGCGTTTTGTTGAATTAGTAAGAGGGTACAGACAAATGGGCATGTAAGAAACAAGGAACGATCTCAGACTGGGTCCGAAAGCGATAGTGCTCCACTAGTTACGATAATAAATAGGGGCTTAACGCTGGCAAATGGCCGATTAGGGCATTCTTGATACAACACGGGCTTTCTGATAAACTTAACGTTTGCTTTTCAACGAGTCTCGTGGGTTTCACGGCGAACGAACGAATTGGAAGCGTTTTAAATCACTCACGCGTTCTTAAATGTAAACTGAAAATGTTAATTCTGCGTTTCCTTTACAATATAATGATAATCGCGTGTTTTTATCTATTTTGTTATTAAAACGCTTTTGAAGTTTAAAAAGTATTTTTCAATAAATCCTCTGGAATGTTGCATACGTCCGTAACTAGAATAATATGATGGTAAAATTTTAGCTAATCAGCTCTTATCAACCCGGCTTAAAAATGGGCTGTATCTAATTATGGCGTGGTGCCCTGTTTCACAGTAAATTATCGGAAAGTAATAACTCTACAGTGGAGACCACGGCTCGGCAAACGTAGTGTAGGACGCCCTCTGGCTAGGTGGGGTGACGATATCCGCACGGTGGCTGGCAGCGGTTGGATGAAGAGAGCCGAAGATCGAGCCCAGTGGCGTGCCATAGGAGAGGCCTATGTCCAGCAGTGGACGAAATGAAGGCTGATGATGATGATGATGATGATGATGTTGAATAACTCTGGTGCTAGCATAATCGTATCCTCCAGGATAGCAATCAGTGTACATGAGGTGTGAAAACCGCCGCAGTCGCAAGCGCGAGAGTGTACTCAAATTTCAGGAAATCCTTATACATACCATCGTGGTACGAGGTTACCATCGTGTTATGTTGTTTGGTGATAAGTAATGTCACTTTAAGACAATAAAGTAAGCTAATTTATTTGAGTCGTACTCTACTTACCATCAGTGCACTACTACATACTACATTTCCTACATCGACATTCGACTCCGATAAAGAAATAGTTCCAATCGTCGTCATCTCAGTAGATTTTTTTCCATTTACAAAAATATATAGGAGAATTATAATTGCCATTAAAAATTGTGTTGAATAAAGAAATTACACCAGAGATAGAGTTTATAAAATAGAAGTATAAATGTAAATAGACTTTACCTAAAATGTTTGAAACCACAAATTTTCTTCAAAATTGCCTCAAGTCGCAGCCTACTTTGCAGAGACCTCAACATTTAAACCTCCCATTATGAACAATAACCGTAGAAATTAAAAGCGTTATGTCCAATTAAATTCATTAGTTGTCATCAAAAACGGTACCCTTTATATATTTCAGTAATTTGGTTACTACAATATTTAAGTCTTTCATATTTATACACTCCCCAGAAGAACACTATTATTAAGAAAAATAAAATTATTTTACAGAATATATTTTTAAAACTGAAGCAATGAGTCTGATGATTAATTAAAATAATATGTGAATGAAATACAATTACAAATTATCTATAACATTTTTAAAATATTTTTGAATTAAATTTAGAGCTCAAAGGATCATAATTCAAAAGTTCAATAAAGTCAACCATCTTGATTGCTGGAACATTTTAGTTGCAGTTAGTAATATCTTCTAATTACATTTTAAACTTAAATTGAGACCGATATAATGAGATTTCTTTGAACATCAATACTCAGAAATAATCTTTAGATGTTAATTAATACGTGTTTTAAGGAAAATGTCCTGGAATATGGTCTTTTTCATTTTCCTGAAATATGGAACAAGTTGACTGTTCCGTTGAGTACACACAATATCTTGCCTTTGCACTAAAAGTCGTTTAGAAATACTTTACAGGTATACCTATAATATATAAATATGTATTTTTTTTTTTAAATTATGAATGTATACACAACGAATTATTAAGGAGGTGCTTTACAATGAAGGAAAACATCATGACGAACTTACACGCTTAAAAATAGTTACAAGTTTCTTAGGTTTGCATTAGGACAGCGAGATGAACTAATGCCTAACCTACTTCAGTTTTCGAGGAAGCCCGTGCCTAGCAGTGGGACTTTTATGATTGATGATATATAACAACACAGTGATTAGATACTTATCATCTAAACTCGATTACACTTCAATCAGACACAATACACACTACAATCGATTCAACCCAGTAATTTGTATGAGTCGTAACAAAGAGTAAATTGATAAATGACACTTACATTATTTAGATATTCGATATCGGTACAAAAGATATTTTTCTAAAAACACAAAATATGTAGACTCGACATCAAACAAATTTCAACATAAAAGGGACGCTGACTGCGAACAAATGGAATAAATTCTGAAACGAACACATTGAATACTTCTTTTAAAGACAGCATTAAGTGGATTTTATTTCCATATATTTTGGTTCTTCTTTCGTCGGATATAACTAAGATGGTACCTACTTATAATTTCTCGCTGGAAGTTCAGTGTATTTTCTGAACAAATAATTATGATTTTACTGCATCGGTGCTTTAGATCAAAAAGGAATATTCTATTACTTGTTTACCCATCTTCATTTCATACGTTTAAGACAAAATTACTTATTTATGATGTTGTTTTTTATCTTTCAGCTGACATGAAAATGTCACAAAACTATACCTAAAGGCCGGGACTGTGTGAAATAAATAAATCGATGATAAAAACGATGATCTTGACCAGTCGGCACAATTCTGCGGCTCAAATTTTAATACCTATTAACGCCTATCAAAAAATATTTTACTAATTGTACTTAGACTGATTTTGAAAGAAAAACATGAATACTTACTTTTCTCTTTTTTGGGGTTTTCTAAAATGTATCATTTAATTTCGCATTATCTGCAAATTTTCGTGCATATTTCAAACATTTTTCATGCATAACAAGCTTTTTTTTGGTTACATATGTTGCGGTCTCTAGTAATAACTAATAACATAATTACCTAACAAAATCTCTTCAGACGTCTCTGTTCCCATAAATACATACAAACCAACAAGTATAAACAGGTCCCCAGGTAAGCATATTCAGTAATATTTGTCAATAACCTTAAAATGTCGAACGTTCCGTATCAAACAGATAGAGGGAAAAAAACGATAATGAAGACAAAAGTGAAACAAAAGAAAAAAGTTACGTTTAAGAAGAAACGCAGTAGTTGTACACGAATGTTTAATACTGAAAAGCTGGTGGAATATTTACGAAATGAGTTGAAAGAATGTACCACACATGGTCTGCCATATATCGTGAATACCGAAATTCATTGGTTTGAAAGGTAGGCACGTGTCCTAGTCAATAACGTAAGCTACCTCAAAGCATCTAGTGGATAATATTTATGTACAAAAAATAAAGAAATGCAATTAATAGAAAAGGTAGTAATATAAAAGAATTAGGTAATCAAGAATACCTTTGTGTTTATGCATTGAAATATTACCTACCATTTAAGTCCTTGCCGTCTAAAGTACCACCATCCATTTTATATTAGTATATGTTACTTTTGTTCCTCAGTCGTACTGTTTTTCAGACATTATTCAATAATATTTTATTAACAATGATTAAGTAATCAACAATATATTATGTTTTTACTTGCGAGGCAGATTAAAGCTTGGCATCTACTTAATTTATATAAGCAATTTACATTATGTTCATTTTGCCAGGTTGTTTTGGGCTGCAAGCTTTGCTTTTGCCTCTGCCACTATTTATGTTCTTCTATCAGCGCAATATGTACGACTTATGGTACGTAGACAATTTATAACTCAATGCAAATTCCTAAGATCAAATTACTAAACTAATGGTATTTTTTTAGGAAGCACCAATAGTAATGAGTGTGGAGAAAGACTACTTCAACTGGAATATTTCTTTTCCCGCTATAATTTTATGCCCTACAGACAAAGTTAATCAAGAAGCTTTGGATGTGTTTCTCAAGTAAGTTCAGTTTTCCATTAGTTTTACATATTTACAATCTTATTAATATATAATTTTGTACTAAATTGAAGATAAGGATGTCATCTCCTATTTTTTGTAGTGAAACTTTAGAAGAAACAGGAAAAGACCTGGAGGAATATGTACGAGCAATAATGTCAGTTACTTTGGAGAACCTTCATCTTTTACGAATGCCGGATCTAGATCTCTTGCCGGTATGAAATTAAATGAATTATAATTTTTTTTTTTTTTATGATTTAGGAGTCATGGAAAAATTTTCCTATACCGACCGGAGTTTACGTTAGGTTTACGTTTGTGTGCTGTGTGAACTTCTAAGAAGCAGTAGGTAACTTGGAAATGAGCACAAAAAACGAAAGTAGGCTCGTTAAATAGATTTTAAGTTTAAATAACTGACTGTTTTATACCTACTGGTGAAATACTTTTAATTGAAAAGCCTTAAGAATACATGTATGTATGAACTTCAAGGAACACAAATATATTTTATAATATTCTATTTCAGTACATTGAAGCAAGGGATTACGCAAAAATATCAGCCAATTTGTTCAAAATATTTGACAACACTTCACTCAGCACCGTGACGAATTGGCCAATGACGGTGGAAGGTGTGATGACAGAAATGGGAATGTGCCACATGATCAACTCCAACATAGCCGCATTCGACAATCCCAAGTATAACAAACTTATAAGAAACGTAATTAAAGTCTGTTTCGACAACAAAACCTAAACGAATTGCAATACAAACACTTCTAACCGGAACGAATTAAATGCTCGAAAAGATTAATGAACGCAAACTTAAGAAGGAAACGAGAAAGTTATACAACCTTATTCTGGCGAATCTCGTTCTTCGTTACGTAGCTTAAGCAGAAATATATTCTATTTGCACTTGTTTAATTATTACAAGCCAAGCCAAAATGTTCAGCAATTTTCTTTGAGACCAAGTTTGCACATGCCTTAAGGTTATTAGATGTTGACAGTAAAAGCAGTACACAGATGGTGCAAATATTGCATTAAGTGTCATTCCCTGTACATACATAATAGACGCCGATTTAGCACGCCGTCTACTGAAACACCATCCCGACGGTAAAGGTTTCTGCTGGACACGGGTTTCGTCTGGATTTTACACATAACTTCGAAATGTCAGAATTGTGCGCATGGGGTCTGAAGATATACTTGACTGAGTGCCTAAACCTCGAGCTATCAAAACACCACTGCAACTGCAACTGCTTTGTTTTACCTACTTATGTGTGTGTGTTCCGTTTATCCAGCGTGACAACCTTGATGTTGAGTATGTTGACTCAACCAATTTAACATAATAAAAGGAAACGTGAATTTAACTGACTTAACTTCTCAATACATAAGTAATAATATTTGCGGAAGTGCCGTTGCGGACACGGTTCACCGTTGCAAAATAATTTTATTCTTAAGAGTAAAGTATTTCTCTGCACCACCCTGAGGTTGACTGGCAGATAATGCCTTCGGCATTAAGTCCGCCTTTATACTTAATTGTATATGAAGCATAAATAAATAAATAAAGTAATAAGTACTTTGACAGATATCTTTACAATTGCAAAACACGAGTGTCATAAATAAACTAGTGATTTCGAATTCAGCAGAAGTAGGTACATTTATTAACCAGATTTATTTATTCTGTATATTCGTATTAACTATCATATACACTATGGACGCCTTATATCACCTTTGGTACTTGTATGAACGTATTTTCATTCTTCGTAGCCATAGTGATCTTAAGCATAGAAACACTCGATTTTGCAAATTACATTATGCATGTATTTAAGTAGCTCCATTTGTATTAATATAAAAAGCACCTACGCTCATAACAAAGCATATGCGTCTTAAAACCACATTTTGGTTTTCAATCAAGACAGGCAAATTAACTTACGTCTATTCAAATATATAGATGGATCTTTTTTATTTCTAGCAAGTGGGGTGATAACGATATAACATATGAAAAAAACAACATTGAACTTTCTTTTCACGACAGAGATTTTTTCGTTCAGATATTGAATTATGCGGAGGACTACAAGGTTTGTTAATTTAGAAATATATTTACGAAAAGATTATCACAAAGAGCAATAAATTAAACTAATGTATAAGTTGAATTTGCATTAAAAACAGGTCCGCTTTTAGATTTATATTCATAGTTCCAACGATATAATTTTGAGTGGTGCACTCGCATCAAAATATGATGAAGAAGGTTTATTATCTTTCGGCGTGCGAACTTCGAGCATTAGAGCGTCTCAGGATTTGAGATTTATGTCTTTGCGTCTGAGGAAATGCAGGTAAGTAATAATGTATTATATTTTTGCTTGATAACTACTTATATAATTTCAAACGAAAACATAAACAATTCTTCCCTGACAACCATTTACAATAATTATAGGAATCTTAGGTAACATGTGGGTTGAGAAATGCACATTTGTCCTTCCTTCGAGGAATATAGGCTGGAGTGTACCTACGTATGAATAAATGTATGTAGGTATAAGACTGAGGCTTTAGCTGTTTTAGGAAGCAATTGACCCGTACCTATTAGTAGTACATAAGTAGGTACTTTAGTACTTACTAAAATTGATATTTCTTTAAATTTTTATCCAAAATTTAAACGCAGAATAAGATGTTAAACTATCTTGAATGAGTCAAATTGGCTTGAGTATTTTGTAGTAGTGGAGTAAGCGGAATGAAGAAAAAACTATAGCCGAGCGAAGTTCCAAGACTTGAAAACTTGAAGAAATATAATTTCGATTATTAATTTGGAAGAAAAACTATATCATATTATTAGAAAAATGGATTAGGTAAATTAGACTATTAAAATAAGCAAGAATGACGCAAAAATCGTCTCTGACTTCCCTAGCCGTAATAAAGCACATAAGCCGTAGTCAATTGAGACGATTATAGGATCTTTTGCAGATTCATTGAAGAGCCGCATAGCATTAGATATCCCGTATATTCATACACACGCTGCATGATGGAGTGCAGGATAAAAATTATACATACATTGTGCGGATGTGTGCCACACTTCTACAAGCCTTTAGGTAATAAAGCGCATTAACCTACCTAACGTATAGACTGTAGGTGATCAAAATTAGTGTTGCCCAAATTCAGTCTTGGTCTTGCAGTCTTGGTCTTGTTCTTGCGTTTTTGCAAGACCAAGACCAAGAACAAGACCGCGTATTTTTAGCAAGACCAAGACCAAGACTGACCGTGCAAGACTTGAGCAAGAACAAGACATAGCCTGCAAGACTCTTGCGTCTTGCAGCTAGGACTTAGCGCTATTTGACGGAGTAGTTAGGTGTAACAGTTCGGTGTAGATGTACGCTTACGAATTCTATGAGACGCAAAAAACTGTATCAAAGAATATGAAAAACTGGACCTATGCGAATTACGACTAATACCATAAACATACCTACATAGTGAATAAAAAAATATCCATTAAAATCAAACTGAGTGCATGCATAGTTATGTTTTAACCATCGGCACTTTGATAATGCGGCATCAAATTTTGTACTTACTTCCCAATGTAATTTGCCGCTTTTCGGAAGTACATGGTTATGATACACGCGCCGGCGCGGCGGCTTCTTTTGAAATCATATACAACAATCGTTGCCGCCGCGCCGAAATCACAACATTTGACACTATTTGATTGCCGCCACAGGGCGTAGGTGGGTCATTCTACTTTTTAGTGCAGGTTTTTGTGTCCCCTAGACAAAAAAAAATCGATCTGCCATTTTCTTGATAAAATAAAAAAAATTGCGCAACACTTGAAACACTTGAACACGCATATACTTGAAACGTGTAAAAAAAATCTACAAAACTAATAAAATAATATAAAAAGCTTAGGTACTTACCTACTAATAAAATAAAAAGCCTGCGATAAGAGTTTTGTATTGCTTACCAGCCCGAATGTCTCTGAGAGAGATGATGAGAGTAATGTATTTACTAGCAGTGCCCGCGACTTCGCGAATTAATTTGTTTTTTTACATGTTTTAGCAAATTTAAGCTTATAAATCATAAATGATTATTAAGAAACGGTTACTTCCATGGAAAACGACATATAGGTCAGTTGATTTTTCGAATTTCTTATCAAATCTTCAGTTATTTATTAATCTGCTTGATCTTTACTATGGCTATGTTAATTCAAGCTCACAATGTTCCAATTCTAATAAGTTTTTCTAAGATTTAAAGTAAACTTTAATAAATTGTAATAGACTAATAGGTTATTGCAAGACTTGCAAGACTCTTGCTGCAAGACCAAGACCAAGACCAAGACTGGGAGCGCAAGACCAAGACCAAGACCAAGACCAGGTGTATTGGCGCAAGACCAAGACCAAGACTGGCTAAGTCTCGTCTTGTTCTTGCATTTGGGCAACACTAATCAAAATCTGATCCGATTAAAGTGTAAAATGACTTCATGCGCCCCCCATTACTCCGCAGCAGCTTGATGCGACTCCAAGATGAAGATGTCTCCACCGTCTGTGCCCGTGACTAACAGGGCATCGTGCCGCCACGCTTCTTGGGGTCGCAAAAAATATTTTTTGCACGAAATTTGATCTAAATTAACTTATTTTTATCGAATTCATCATCATCGTCATTGTCAGCTAATTCTGGTCCCCTGCTGGGCATAGGCCTCCCCCAACGACTTCCACCGGGATCTGTCGGAAGCCGCCTGCTGCCAGCGACGTCATGCGACCTTGACAAGGTCGTCGGACCACCTTGTCGAACACTTTATCGAATTACAACCTAAAATTACTAAATTCTATTTTTAGATCACGAGAAAGTTTGTAGCTTAGCCGAAATGCGATGTGTCTTGTTTCACATGAAGGAAGTCTTGGCATTGGCTGTTTCGAATGAATCTGTAGCTGTAATCGAGACTGATATAAAATTACCGACTGTATTACAAGAATGTGGATGCCTAGGAGATTGTGAAGCTGACGTTTATCACAAGGATCAAGAAGCGTTTCTCCCTCAGGAATCTATGAATCGACTGAGAATCAGCGTTTCTTCTTTTCCACAAGTGAGAGTAGTAAGGGAAATTATATTTAGCTTCTACGATATCGTGCGTAAGTATGTTATTTTTTTCAAGTATACTATATAAGTACTTTAGGCTTTTTCTTCAAGTTTACTATATAGTTTTCTGTCGTTCCTTGTTTACGATATTTTAAACATCAACCATTACTGCGTAGTCACTAGTATCAATCGTTCTCAAATATTCCTATTCTCCGTTCTGTTCAAGTTCAAAATTCCTCAAGTTGTTCAACCTTATCTCATCAACCTCACCCATGACAGTGCAGGTGGTTTGCAGTGCCAAAACCTCTTTATCATAACCTATCTCGTGGCAACAGGTTAACATGTTAAAAACTTTACCGTATAATCTATATGAGTAATAGTTTATTATAAGTAATACTACGTGTACATGAATCTACAAGGCTCTAGGAAGGTTCGATCCCTCAACTGCGTGAGTAAACGTCTACATCAATTATCACGACTGATAACAAATAAATTATTAAGTTTTGACCACGCGTTTGAGTCTCAAAAACAATGGTGGTTATTTATGAGCAAACTTAGCTGAAATTAAAACTTTTCTCAATAGTTTAAACACGTAAAACTGCAAGCATGCAGAATTTATATTTGCAACTTTCATTCCTAGCCCATTTTAATGTATACAGTTATTAGCGGCAATTTTAATTCCCATTTGTTTTCTTTTTTAGTCAGAAGCGGTGGTGTAGTCAATCTGTGCATCGGAACTTCAGTTATATCAATTATGGAGTTACTGTTGACTGTAATAAGGATTCCTATATATGAGATTATAAAATTAATTCAAAAGTTGAGGAAATATAGGAAAGGAAAGGCTATTACTAAGAAACCAAAAAAGAAAATTAAGACAAAATAGAAATTTATTCTCATTAATTTTACATGCGTATTGTTCAATTTTCCCTGATAGATGTGCGCAAATTCTGAAAAAAATAAAATTATTTATTTTGACTGCACAAAAAATGTAATTTTAAGTGTTTTATTATATTTACCTTCACACAAGAAGCGATAAGAATTCTTAATTTCTCTATTAACTTGACTTTCCTCCTGTTCTCTCTCACCCGGGCGCCTTGTACAAAACAAAAAATCTTCTAGAACAAACAAAATAAAATCTCACGAATATTGCTTCTTTAAAAACTTTTACTAATTATGGCATCTTAAATTAATTACCTTGATTTCCTCTTTCTGTAGCAGACTCATTTAGTTCGCGCCCATTTTATATGGAATTATTTAATTCCTGATTCAGATTTCCAAAAACTCATCCCTGAAAAATAGTCTATTATTATATCCGTCCATAACATGCACCATACCAAGCAATTAACAAAATTACTTCAACAAATATTCCCTTGATGAACGAAAAGTTACAAATGGCAAAGTCAAACACTAGACCCTTGTACCCGCGATACCTACGTCAATTTGACAAAGGAATCGCTAGAAACTCACACCCTAACCATTACGGTCAGGAGTCGATTGTAAATCGGGAAGGATATTACGGATTCCTGTAATAAGTGATTCTCCTCACCCAACCAACAAATCTTCTAATTAAAAAATGACTTTGAAAATCCATGAAGTAATTTATCAACTAATAACTGATAGAAGATTTGTCGTGTAAATAATTGTGCAGCGATATAAACAAAGATCAATTTAACTTATTAGAATAAAAAACAAGATGTTACTGACCGTAACACCCTAGGTAGGAACTACAAAAACCCCATGCATGTCCAGGAAAACAAAATCCATTTTCGATTTGGATGACTTACCATTCGATACGAAAATGCCACAAGCCATTCGACAACAACGCCGTTGCATCGGTCAATGAAATTGTGCAATCTTGAAAATCTCCTTTACAAGTTTAATTACTAATCGCAGACTCCAAACACAATTCCGAACGAAATGGCTCACGAAGTGTCACAAATTCCGTCAACTTTTCAGTTACAAACCATCCGTAAATACCTCTAGTGGATTGTAAACTAATTGCCGTCA
This sequence comes from Cephonodes hylas, assembly GCA_030295005.1. Lineage (NCBI taxonomy): Eukaryota > Metazoa > Arthropoda > Insecta > Lepidoptera > Sphingidae > Cephonodes > Cephonodes hylas. Next base: position 6,983,422 of record AP025377.1, on the reverse strand, counting down.
AATATTACATACGCAAAAGAACTTGTTTTGACGGCTAAGGTAATGCTACCAAAACACACGATTGAAAATATTATAGTTTAGGCAAAATAATTATATTCGAAAAAGTTTCTTAATTATTGACTTGGACAGTGTGATTGTATGAGCCAAAGATTTTTGCAGAGTATTGGAACGAAATCAATTAAAGAAACAGGGCTAAAAGAGCATCGCTATGTTTCAACAATTTTAATTCATATAAACCATCAGATGTTAAATCCAATATGATCAACTCACAAAGTGCAGATTGTATTGTAAAAACTCCAGCCAAAGGTGTAAATCTAAAACGTTTCAATATTACAAGACCAATGAGTCGTAAGACTTTTATTCGATTAAACGTAATTCACTCCGTCAGTAGGAGGGTAGGCCCAACAAATGCCATTCCTGTGCAAAGTAGATGAAAAAATGTAAAATATTATGCATTTTGGATAAGCAGGAAACTTAAATAACTTTTTGTCCCGTCGCATCGTCTTCGTCACCAGTGATGAAACCTGAGGTCTGTTGGCCCATAACGAACAACATGTTGAGTTACTATCTGTCGAATCGCGTGCTAGTTATATGCTACGTAACCAACTAACCTGGTTGCAATAACGCATAAGACAAAAATATTAATAAATTATCGTATCGCAACTTGATGCCCTTGAGTAGACAATGAGTTGTTAATCTGATTTTCCAGACATGGTTAAGATGAAACAGAAAGTTGAACTACCCCAGGCTATTCAAAATTAGATCACAATTATTCAACCAAAATGAATAATGCGTACACACCCTACACTATACTGGGTAAATACTGTATCATTTGAGGATTGAATAAGTCTTGACCCTTAGAACAGTGAAATTACCGTAAAAGCCAAAGTATTTGTACATAACACGGTGTACTCAAAGTCGCGATTTTAGGAGACATCACCGGCCACTACAGACGAGGCACCAATTTATGCGCCGATATTGAAATTGCCTTTCCAAAACACACTACAGATATCCAATTGATTGGACTAGTTAATTTGCGGCTACTACGATAACTGCGAACCGTGACAAATTTATATTACTACTGGCCAATATTACAGTATTATGCATACATTATTGTGAGTTCGATAAATCCATGACGCGTCAAAACAACGAGCAAGAAACGTCTGAGGCACCTGGTCATATAACAATTAATTAATATCCATCTATAAAGAAATTTATTGAAATTAAGAGTACAGCAAACATTGACACGCTTACACTAAATTATCCTACGATACAAGTATTTGTCGGAAGATAAACAATGGAAAGAAATTTCAGGACTTCACCGGACTTGTTAAAACGAAGTTGAATATGAAATGAAAAGCAGCACATTATCCAGGCAGCCGATCTCATACAAACCCCACAACAGAACGACTTCAATAGCCCAATTCCTGAAAGCACAAAAATTTACAATTTCATTTGGCGACATTTAGAATTAACCGCCGATCAGGGATTTTTTAATTCTGTGTTGAGTAGATTTTTCAATGATATGGCTAATGAAACGACCATACGTCGACGCAATCATGTTAGTCCAAATATCTCCCAAACCACACAGACATTCACTTACAAACCAGCAGCAGCTGAATGAGGAAACCACGGTAAGAAAAACACTAACCGCCTTATTCATATCGTTGTATAAGCCTGTTTTAATTGTGCAGAGTTTCGTCTTGCTACTTATCATTACTTATAACGTCCAGAATACAAAACCAATTATCGTTACACGAACAGATTTATACAACGTTCACTAATAAGGTCCTGTTTAAAGTAGTATGAAACGGCAACAATTCTTTTCCTTCCGCATCTGGCGATTATCCCATTTCGCTGCAGAAAAATCTACTCATAATTATTACTAATTGAACCGCCTTATCAAACAGGAATGTCTTTTTCTACAGACGACGATTCTAAATAAGAAATTCGAAATTAATTATTCGCTTTAACCCACCATTTCGGTTAGAAGAAACGGACATCAATAGTCCTGCCTTCGATGCGTGTCCTATCAAACATTTCTGAAAGAACTTGTTAAGGAAATATTTTGATAAAGTCACGGTATTTATGCAGCTTTTACCGCTAGGATATCAGCAATAAGGTAATTACTGATAGGTAACAGAAATTTATAGTACAAGTAAAGGCACAGTATTTTTTGTAATTTTTAACCATCGCAAATACTTATCATTTACTTAGGATCCAAAAGTAGTAATTTTATTTCCCAGCAAACAGTTGCAAGATTGGTTAGGCGTTTTTTATTGGTGCTTGAATTCGTTTATAAAGGATACTGATGGCTCGCTCGGCGTCCCATTCCTTGTGGAAGCGCACGATGGCAGTGTCGGGCGCCGTCATCTCGGCGAACTTCACGTCTCCACACTCGCTGAACTTCTCGCGGATCAACTGCCATGTCACCGTTGGCGGTAACTACATACAAATAACTTAAAATTATAGGTACTTTAATTTTTTTAAAAACGTCAATATAATTTTTTTAATGTTTTTTATGATTCCAATATTCGCGGAAAGAAAAGAGCAAAACTCTTTTATAAACACAAGGTAAATTTATTTCATAATTATGTAACATTAAAACTGATACTAGAAATACATCAATTATAGAGGTTCCTCAATAATGTTTCTGTGTTTTCTCCTAATAAACTATTTGTTCCAAAAATGAAAGTGAAAAATATATGTATGTCATAATAGATAAGAGGTTATCCACTTACATTGGTAATAATGACCATGTCTGATGTTTTGTCTCTGGTATTTTGTTGCATTACAGAGTCACGGCCATATCCTTGGTTTGAAACTGACACTCCTCCCATCTGTCTGCTGTTGCCTAGAGAAAAATCTTTTTTTTGGAAAATAACAATTTATTAATAGTTTGTACTTTTAAAATCTTAAAAGCCTGATACAATAAAACAATGGCTGCAAAAAAAGGATATTTTCAAAAATCCAAAAATGCAGCACAATCTTTAAAACATACCTGATAATGGTCCTGTACTCAAAGAATTTGTCCCCAGCACATTGTTGCCCAACCCAGAGTTGTTGAGCACATTGGGGTTCATATCAGAATTTCCAAGGTTCAAATTGGCCTGGTTCACATTAGCTGCTTGTGCAGTAAGAACAGTAGCTAAATCATTTGCAGTCAATCCTTGTTGTAAAAGTTGGTTTTGCAAGGCACCCAATCCAGTCAATCCAAGCTAAAAATACAATTGATTATACTTTAAATGACTATCAATAAACATTAGTTACAGTATTGCCCATTTACAAAAATACTTTTCAAGAAGAGGTTTCTTTTTGCAACAAAATGTATAGAATGACATACCTGCAATCCAAGTCCTCCTCCTAAAGTAGTATTGGTGTTTAATGTGTTTGCTGCCAAACCAGTTCCAAGACCATTTAATGTGACGCTTGCAGTTGGCACGGCACCCAACACACCAGCTCCCAGAGCTGTGCCTGTACCAGTTAGGTTCAAATTGTTGGTTGTTGTTGTGTGAGCCAAATTCCTTGCAACATCTCGTAGTGGTTCACCATTTGGTCCCAGACCCAACCCAATACTCTTCAAGCCTTCCGGTAGTCTGAATTCTGTTTTGTCAGTCACTCCCCTGTCCATGCGAACAGTCATTCTTCTGTCATATAGCATTTGCTTGTCAAACATAGAAATAGCCTGAAAAAGGTAAAAAATGTTAACTGTTATACCTTAAAATTAAGAAAAAAACACACTATGTTATTTTTTTGTTATTGCTTTGATGTTACTTGATGTTTTATATAAATTTAGATGTGATAATTACCTGGACAGCCTCAACAGGGTGGTCATATTCAATAACTGCAAACCCTCTGCTGTTACCATCTTTGTCAACAGCTAAATCAATATTGCGTACTTTTCCAGCCATTTTGAAAACTTCCTTTATCTTAGTGCGATCTGCTTTGTAATCAAGCTAAAAAATGTAATGATAGTTATCAAACCTACAGGTCTTATAATGCATACAAATTAAAATATTCACTTACATTGGCCACAAAAACTTTTTTCACAAGAGGGGGTTGCACATTGATTGACTCCAAAAACTGCAGACTCAGCCCATATGTGTTGAAGTTTTCCGGTTCCCTTGGTTTATTAATAGTTATACCCCAACTGTAAAATACATTATACTTTATTATAAAATATTTTGTAATAAATAGGCAAACCATACTAAGAAATGAGGAAAACTAAAAAAGATATAAAAAAATAGGCAAAAGAAATATTCAGTTACTTGTCTTTTTCATCTCTGTTGATCCTGCCACTGTTTCCCACTGTGGATCTAGTAGAGTTAAGCCTGTTTCTTTCATTACCTGAAATACACAAATCTAATTTACTTACTGCAAATTTGGATTGCAACACACAACAATGTTGTTTGATTACACTTCTAAGTAAAAAGTTGTATGTGGCTTACTATATCCAAATTTCCATACTTTAACGTAAATACAGCAACAAGAACTCTTAGAAAATTAATTGATCTCAATAAATATGTTTTTATGCTGAAATTTTACATACCAGTCTCTTCTCTCAACACAAGCTTTCTTCCATTCAGTTCATAACGATGCATTACAAAGAGAGCTTTTTTCATAGCATCTGAGTTAGTGAATTCAACAACACCACATCCTCTTGGCTTTCCATTCTCATCATTGAAGAGTTCAACATAGGCCACATCTCCTACCTAAAACAAAATAGCTTGGAAATTTAAAAAAGCAATTTATTGTCAATTTTGTTGTTAGAAATACAAAGATAAACAAAACAATTTATCATATTTTGTTCTCTTGAGGAATACAATCCTTATTCGCAACCATTCTGCAGTTGAATATTCATTAATCCTTAACAGATTCACTTGTTTTATCTTCAAAGGTTAGCATAAACAACAGGTAATAAATAGAGATCTATTACACAGTACCATAAGCACATAATAGAATGAAGACAAGAAAAAAAATCTCTAAATCTTTAATCATGATAACTATTCAATGGTTTGATAGTTTATTTTCAATTCATTATGGCGGCCAAATAAAAAATATATACACTGCCGGCCAAAAGTTTGAGACCACTTGTAAAAATCTTTAAATTGTTTGAAATATCTAAAAAATACTTGTGATAAAAAAGCAATTTGCACACATGCTCATTCTATTGTTGCCAGATAATGTCATAAAAGTCATTCTATTGTTTATTTTTGAGTCGTCGTTTTACAAAGGCATATTGTTTCAACATATCAATGAGTGCCGCGCAAGGACCAGATGGTAGAGTTATTGTAACTTATAATTGTACTTATTGGTTTGCTTTTGTTTTGCGTTAACCATTATTCCATAATATCTTAAAATGTTTAAACATGTCTTTTACTTGACTTTTCTTGAAGTTATCCTTTTCTATTTAATTAAGTCTGAACTTACAGTTTGTAGTGTAAAGACGTGTTAAGAATGTACCCGAGATCAGTATTGAAATTCGTTTCGCCATTGTTGTTTTGCATAACGAAGGCAAATCTGAACGTGCGATAGCATCACAACTAAAACTGTCGAAGACTTGTGTTCATAATGCAATAATTCGATACAAGGAGACTAACAGTAATCAAGATCGTCCACGTTCGGGAAGGCCGCGAGCTACAACTTCTAGCGAGGATCATTTTATCGTTGTCACGAGCAAGCGCAATAGACGGCTGACGGCACCAGAAATCCGTGCTGAACTGAACAAATCCCGATCTAAACCTGTGTCATTAACTACAGTGAAAAGAAGATTAAGAGATGCTAATTTATTTGGTCGCGTTGCCGCTTGAAAACCCCTGTTAAGACCACAAAACAAAAAAAAAAATGCAGTGGGCCCTTGAACATCAAGATTGGACTGAAGAAGATTTTAGAAAAGTTCTTTGGACTGATGAATCCAAGTTTGAACTATTTGGTACAAAAAGAAGAGTTTTTGTGTGATGCAGAGCTGATGAAAAAATGGTGCCAGACTGTGTAGTGCCAACAATGAAGCATGGTGGTGGTTCTATTATGGTTTGGGGATGTTTCTCGAGCCATAGAACTGGAGATTTGATGCAAATCCAAGGTACTATGAAAAAAGAGCAGTATACATTAATTCTAGAAAAAAATGCTGTTCCGTCAGGGTTAAGGCTTATTGGAAATGGCTTTATTTTCCAACAAGGTAATGGTCCCAAACATAGCTCAAAGTTATGTAGGGGATATTTAAAACCAAAAAGAGACAGATGGGGTATTAAAAAACATGACCTAGCCGCCTCAAAGTCCAGATCTCAACCCCCTAGAGCTTCTATGGGAAGAGCTGGACAGAAAGGTGCGTGACGGGTGTCTGTCCTCTCAAGAAGACCTTTGGAGGATACTTCAAGACAGTTGGAAGAATATTTCAACAGAAACAATCAATAAATTAATTGCTTGTATGCCGAGACTTGTAAAAAAAGTCATAAAATGTAAAGATGGATTTTTTGATGAAAAATCTGTTTAAATAATAAACACCATTTTTAACATTACAATCAAAATTTTAGCGTAACTGTATTTAAATTACTACTTAATTAGTATATTAAACCATTTGATTTCTTATATTTATAGTTTTATTCAATTTTCCCCGCATTTTCCTACTTTGATTAAGGTGGTCTCAAACTTTTGGCCGGCAGTGTATATATATGATGAGATTAGTTTTTATACTTTTAGCTTTTGCAAAAGCCTAAGTAAAAAAATCATTGGTAAACCAATTTTGCACAAATGGTATTAATTTAATGTGTAAATTAGAAAAACAAGGATTGGCAAATTTAGTTCCACTTTATACCAGCATGGGCTGGTGCGTAGTCTTTGATAGGCAAAATCCTGCGTAATATGTGCATTTACGAGTATGTAAATTCTTACATGCACATCAGAGGGTTTATCATGGGTAATTATATCGAATTAATGTTAGTGAAGCAGTGATGGCCTCGAGGGAAGCAGTGATGGCCTCGAGGTTTAGGCGCGCGGTCGAGAATCTCGGCGGTCGCGGGTTCGAACCCCAGGCACACACCTCTGACTTTTCGAAGTTATGTGTGTATTCAAATTGAATTATCACTTGCTTTAACGTTGAAGGAAAACATCGTGATGAAACCTGCACACCTAAAAGTTCTTAGGAATTTCTTAGGTGTGTAGTCCGCCAACCTGCACTAGGCCAGCGTGGTGGACTATGGCCTAAACCCTCTCAATGGTAGAGGAGACCCGTGCTCAGCAGTGGGCGTATATGGGTTGATGAAGAAGAAGAAGAAGAATGTTAGTAAAAAATCACTCAAATCAACAAACAGGTTACATCTCAGACGCTCCACTAAATAGGACCTTAGGGTGAAAACTGATTACCAATGTAAGGAAATAAAGTAAAATGTACCTTTTCTTTGAATAAGTCCTTTAGTTCTGTCCATCGGAACTCATACGGTATATTGGATACGAATAAGCGTTTACCTTCAGGGCGCTCGCGCTCTGAAGACCGGTCTCGTGTAACATCTGAAAATCGTGACGGCCTATCACCACGCCTAGATCGATCGCGTTCTTTTTCACGCTGTGCCTCCATCATTTTTCTAAACTGCAAAAATATAGTGATTGTAGCTACAAATTTCTAGGTATTCACTAACGACAGGCACCCAATCGCTTACTCTTTGCAAAAGTCGTAGATCTTAGTTCTCAATATGAACAATTTAAATGGTCTAGATCTAGGGCACTGAGACTTGAAACAAAGTATGAAATATTAACCAAACACAATCAAATTCAAAATAGCTTTAATACGCAATCTTAATTTCATTTGCAAAAGTTAGCAGAGTTAGCGTTGGTTCGCGGGATTGAACGAGTGCCGGTTGTACCACAGATAATAAGCTAGTTTTAAACCTGTATTTTTAAGCAAATTAATATTTAAACTTAAATTAAATAAAGAATGAATATTGATATAAATTTAACTTCAAATTGCTATCAAAAGTAATAAAAATGAAGAATGTTTATTTTTATCAAGTTATTCCGTCTCAATTTCGTATTAAACTTATCGAGAATGTCATCTTATGTAAGTGTATTTCGATTTCGCAACTAGGAAAGAAAGAACCGCATCTCTTGGCAAAATGGCTCACTGAAGATAGCCCCGCAAAAATATTTTTTTTCCTAATTTTCGACTATTTTGCTAATTAGTCGCTTGTTCATCATTTGTTCGCCGTTAGTTATTGTTTTTTCTTTATTAATTTTTAAAAAATTAATTTAAAATCTACCTTCAAGTTAGCCCCGCTATTGCAGTTTTTAATATTATGCTATTATAAATTACTTATATATACTATTGGTCTTTGATTGTTCGTCCATAAATAATGTTTGTTCTATTGCGAAATTGCTGATTTCTGAGTAATTAATCATTTTAATTAGTAAAATACATTTAAGCAAAATGTGTTCACAGCGCATGCGTCAACTAAAAGTCCGTAGGGTGGGTATGATTTGAGCATCTCCCTATTATAAATTTATTTAAAATCTAATGATAACTAATAAAATCTAATGATTGTATAATTGGATACAAATCTTGTATAATCGGATGGGGTATTGTATCCATGACCACTTTGTATAATACGATACAAAGGCATATGTTCACATTTTATCAATAATTTGGGCATTTATCATCCTAAAAAAAAAACAAGAACTATTTTGGAGGGCCCATTATATGGTGCAATGGTTATGTATAATACGATCTAATTTTGTATAATTGCAAATACTAAACCGTATAGCTGCGATTTATTTGCTGGCAGCCCTGTTCACAACCCGCCTTGCAGCGCTCTCTAGCGGAGTTTAAAAATCTCTGTTTGCTCTGAGCGTTGACATATACACGCACACATTCATGTTTTTGATTGTATTGCTTCATAAATATTTTTCGCTTACGATAGCCATGCAGGAGGCAACCTGTGCTGCATTTGTATTAAAATAAGTAGTTTTAAAAAGCCACAAAATATGGAGCAGAGTAAATCTAATTCACCGAAACTATTTGTGAGCACTGCTATAGAAAACAAGGACGAAGTAGAAGAGGTACTGTCTAAATTATTGCAGTTTTCCAACAAAGAATCGTTTAGTCGGCCATGTAAAGTCGTAATTTCTAACATTGACAGTGGTGGCGCTGTTGTTTGTATGGCGCGAAAGTTTAATTTGTTGGTTATCACTATCTAATAAGATTGTTTTTTGTTAATTTCAGAGGTATGAAAGAGCTTACAGCTATTTCCAATCACTGGTGGCTGACTGCAGTGAGAAGGAGGCGCATGATGCCCTCAACAACGCAGTGTGCAAAAATCACGAGGAGGTGTCGCTGGGTATGCTGATGTCCATCCTTACGGAACCCCACAATGCCACCAAATGCTACAGAGATCTCACACTCGTCACAAGAGACGGCTTAACATGCGTGCTAAACAATCTATCTAATTTGATATTAGAAAGGTACTTAAAGTTCCAAGACACTACCCGCAGTCAGCTTTTGTGGCTTATTAAAGAGATGATTAGGAATGCAGTAACTGGCGTAGATAGTGTGTGCTGGAACTTGATGCGTTATGCCTCAGGAGGTGACATAACTCCTAAAAACATATTATTGGTGGAATCTCTTTTAGATATTTATATAGAAAATCGGGCATGGCTGGACAAATTTCCTGTACTTATATGCATGGTGGTATACACATATTTAAGATTAATAGAAGATCACAATATTGCACAGTTAATGAGTTTAAGGCAGAAAGAAGTAAACTTTGTTATAACTCTTATAAGAGAAAGATTCTCAGATGTATTAACCCTTGGTAGGGATTTAGTTCGCTTACTCCAAAATGTGGCACGCATACCTGAATTCAATCAACTATGGCAGGATATCTTAACAAATCCTAAAATGCTTTGTCCCACATTTACAAATGTACTGCAATTATTGCAAACAAGAACATCCCGAAGATATTTGCAGTCAAGATTAACACCGGATATGGAGAGGAAACTTGTATTTCTCACATCACAAGTTAGATTTGGCCATCATAAAAAATATCAAGAATGGTTTCAGAGGCAGTACCTCGCCACTCCAGAGTCACAATCTTTAAGAAGTGACATGATCCGTTTTATTGTTGGGGTCATACATCCCACAAATGAACTTTTATGTTCTGATATCATTCCAAGATGGGCAGTCATTGGTTGGCTTCTTACAACATGCACATCAAGTGTAGCAGCATCCAATGCTAAGCTGGCACTTTTTTATGACTGGTTATTTTATGATCCAGAGAAAGATAACATTATGAACATTGAACCTGCAATTTTGGTTATGCACCACTCAATGAGATCTCATCCTGCTGTCACTGCCACATTATTAGATTTTCTCTGTAGAATTATTCCAAACTTTTACCCACCATATGCGGACAAAGTGAGACAAGGCATATTTAATTCCTTACAACAAATTATTGAGAAAAGAGTGCTACCCAATTTACATCCTTTGTTTGATTCTCCTAAATTGGATCGTGAGTTACGCGCCACGGTGAGGGACACATTTAAAGAATTTTGCACAAACGGCAATGGCGAGGGAGTATCTGGATTGAGAGAAGAAGGTAATGACGACCTCATGCCAAAAGGTGGACCAGATGAACCCGCGTTTTCTGACGACGAAGATGATAATGTTCCACCAACTCTGGCCGAAGACACAGACGACGATGATTTACCACTATCTGAAGTGCGGGCAAGAGAACGACCCGAGTTGGCGGCCGCAATGCCGCTTGTACTGCGGCCTCTGGCTGAAACCTTGTTAGATGACCGCTCCTCAGCTTCCGCCACCGCATTGCTCGAAGCATGCGGTTCTCCCACTCCGACGTCCATCGCCCTCGCTGATCTCTTCACAGCAGCAGTACAAGAAGTGTCGCCATTACACATCAGTTGCAACCCCACACCAGCCGAGCTTGATACTGCCTTAAATTCTCCAATATTTGCAATGTTTGCCTTTCTGACGGGCACTGGCGGTGACGATAATAAGCGGAAACTCGTACTCGAAACATTTAAGGAAATGCACGCACAAAACACATTACATTGTGTCGGGTACTGCCTGCTGTTTTACTTAAAAGTATGTTACGAGCGGGAAAGACGCGGCGAACGCAATGTCGCGAAAAGGAGAAACGTTAAGTTCAAAGCAGAAATATATACAGAATATTGTAACTATTTAGAATTAAAAGTAGCAGAAAGTTTGGCGGATGATTTTGAAAGGTGCCAAGATTGTGATGCGAATGTTTTAGTGTGGTTGATACCAGATGTATATAGAGAATTTAAAGATGAGGCACAAAACCATATAAGATTACTGCACGCGATTGTGTCTACCTTGGACGCTGGTCAGCTGCAAAGACTAGTTTGTTTAACTCTGCAGGGCACTTTAATGATGTTTAAGTCTGATGATATTATAACAATGTTATCTACAAGTCTAGGGTGGGAGACGTTTGAGCAGTACTGCCTTTGGCAATTGTTGACTGCCCATGATATATCAGTCGATGATGTTTTGCCTATCATTCCCAAATTGTCATATAAGGAGCACGCGGAAGCGCTCACCTCAGTGCTTCTCATGTTGAAACAAGAAAGACCTACCGCCGAGGTATTGCGTCAGTTGTTTTGTAGAACTCTCGATGAGGACGATAAATCTGTCGTATCAACTCTCACGTATTGGTGCCAAGATTTTGAAGAAAAAGTAGGTGATTTGGTGGCGACATTGCTGAGTACGAGGTATCCAGGAACTAGTCCCAATAAGAGAAAACGCCCAGGGAAACATAGCATTCCACCAAATGCTCCACCTTCAGCGGAATTGGTGAGTATTATCCTTTTAAATAAATCGTCTCGCTTTAGTGTTCTCCAATTGCATAAACTTTTGAATTCATAAAAAAGCCACTCATTTACGATAAATATTTATGGTAATGCGGGACTGAGGCTTCTTTGAGGAAATAGACGAACTACATCTGATTCCAGCTCGCTTAAAATCATCCTGTACATGTTGATCGGAGTGTCCTTTTTATTCCTACGAATATTTGGTAGGAATTTATTAGGCATGGTAACGATTGTTCTATTTTTTCCATATTCGTAAATATCACGAATAATAATTACATCAGTATCAGTAATCAATATCAAACAGCATCCTTCCCAAAGATTTCCAAATTTTATCTAAAAAGCTTAGACTGGGTTGCCCTTGCTGGCACAAACAGACACCGTGATGTCTGAAGGTTCCTGGTTCTGTCACGTCACTGAGTCTGGAATTGTTCCCGAAAAATGACAATGTCTGAAATAAAAAGGGACTAAAATATTATGGCAGTTTCTCGTGCACCACTCTTTTGACCGTTATATTACTGACAATTTCCAATTGGGGACTAGCCCAGGATTCCTTAACGCAAACAGTAAAAAGACAAATGTCATGTTTTGGTTCTCGAAATTTTCGATGGTATCAGTCGTGGACCATGGCAAAACTAGTCTCAAGATGATAAACAATTATAATTATATCATTGTCAACCCATATACGTTCCATTGGGGTGGGGCGGTCCTCTACAATTGAGATGGGCTAGACCCAGGGCTGGGCAAAATACATGCTTAACTTTAATTGAAATACAAAATACAAAATACTTTATCACAAGTAATTAAAATACGAAATACAAAATACTTTTAAGTAAGGTATTTGTAATATAAAATACAAAATACAGTATTTTAGCTATTTGTAATTAAAATACCAAATACAAATTACAAAATACTTAATAAGTAATCTGCATGGTCTGAAAAGATGAGGAAAAAAAGTTTCATCATCATCATCATCAGCTCATCGAAGTTCACTGCTGGACATAGGTCTCTCCCAATGACTTCCACCGGGATCGGTTGCGTTGCCCATGTCCAAATTGCCCCACTTTCAACTCCGCATCGCTCCTCATGCCCAACTTTGCGTTAAAGTCTCCCATAACAACATTGAAGTAGGTTTTGGAAGTATGTATGGCTCGACGTATGTTCTCATAGATCTCTTCTACTTCTTCATCTGGGTGTGTTGAGGTCGGCGCGTATACCTGTATGACCTTCAACGAATATCTTTTGAATATTCTGAGCATGAGGTACACTGCCTTGTTCGACACACTTTCATTGGATACGATGTTGTTAATGAGAGATCTGTGGATGAGAAATCCGACTCCTCCTCGGGACACCGGACTTCAGGGTTGTCATGTCCTCCCCGATTTTTCGGACTTCCGACAACCCCAGTATGTCCCAGTGTTATCCACTCAATTCAATCCACAATCTTCTCGTTTGTCCTCAAAGTGCGTATGTTGTGTGTAACCATGGCCAGTCGTCGTTGGGTGTGGTAGCCGGGGCCAACCCGGGGATTCTTAGCACCCCCTGCCCCGCCGTTACCATGGCCGCTACCGTAACCAGGAATAGTGGGGCTGCCGGGGACTGGAGGCCTGGTCCTAGTTTCACTCATTGAGAGGATTATGTCGTTTCTCGCCACTTACCACTATTGCACTCATGGTGGTTAATTGTATTTTAATATTAATGTATTTTAAAGCCTCAAGTATTTAAAATACTAATTACAAAATACTTTGGCGTCAGGTATTTAAAATACGAATTACAAATTACATTTTAAGGAAGTAATTGAAATACAAATACAAAATACGTATTTGTATTTCAATTACGTATTTTAATTACAAGTAATTAAAATACTGCCCAACCCTGGCTAGACCTTAGTCAACTATGTTGATCCAGCGCAAGTTGACTGACTACACACCTATAAAATTCCTAAGAACTTTTTAGGTGTACAGGTCTACTCACGATTCTTTCACCAATTAAGTAAGTGATAATTTATTATGAATACACTGACCGCTGTGATTCTCACCGCGCGCCTAAATCTCTACGCCATCACTATTAATGATTAGTAACGTTTTCATTCATTTGGGTTCATCTCAGAGTTTAATTGAAATTTTATTTTGGTGCACAATAAGATAGTTTTCTATGGCATAACCAGAGGTTCGCTACAATTAAGATAACGCTATACGAGTGTGCATGTTTCAAACTTATAAAGTTAACTAAGTTCAGTGACCATTTGAAATTATGGAAACTACAAACAAATTATGGATATTCAAGAATATTTAATAGACGCTTCACACAAAAGCTCTAAATTTTCCTAAATAAGCTCGCGATTCTCGCCCGATACAGAGAATACACAGAGATCTACTTCTACACTCACACTTAACAAACTCTGTCACAGATTCTACAAAACTATATTATAAAAACTCAATAACACCATTAGACCCAGGAATCCAACTTGAATCAAGATATTTTACAGATTTCTGCGGCGCGCACATTTGCCATGTCGATTATTGGTAATATTAAAAATATAAGTTTTATGTAAAAAAAAATAGAGGATTCCTACCTCACACTTAGTATTTCCTAAGTGCGGTAAAGATACTGTCTAATAATTCAGGCATAATAAAGTTTATTGTGATTTGTCGACCTAAATCCCTTATCGTTAATTGTTTATGTCATTATCAATAGGTGTTGGGTCATTTGGAGCAAATGAGGAATTACTGTGTGGAACAAAACGATATGTCAATTTTTAACATGGAATGCATGCAGAAGGCCTTACAACAAGCGCAGTCGAATAGTAACGATAGTTTAAGGGTGAGTTCAACTTGTTTAAACATTTTTTCATTGTATTTTAGTACCCGTTGATAAGCGTAGTGCTATCATATGTTTATGTTTTATTACAATACAGCCTTTTGTAATTCGACCACCGTACAGGATATTGATAACAATGTTTCTGCTGGTTATAAACTATGTCCTTATTATTTTTAGTAATTTTAAACACGCATGTCTTTCAACGCTTACAAATTGTATTTACGATATGAAATGTTAAGATATTATCTTTTAATTGCTATAATCGTGATCGAATTAAAATCACACGAATAGGTTTATATTTACGGAAACGCGAATCACATTCTTGTAAAGCACTCCAATTTGCGAATAACTGCATTTTAATGTTTAAATTTAGCTTAGGCTCTGCGAACTAAAGTAGTATTTCTCGTTTATAAAAAAAAACAAATGGAATTTCGAAACTCAAGGCAGTACTAAATTGTACTCCTTTTAATTTCAGAGACAATATAGTGAATTATTTTCGTTGGCATGGGAAGATGAATTGCCCATATCGAGAAGAGCTAGAAAGATAGTTTCTAATTCATTACCAATCAATCAGAACTTACATTCTTCCAATGAAGACAGTGAGGTAATTTCCTTTTTAATATACTAGCTTATGTCCGCGACGCCGCCCACGTGTGAGCTCAGATCGCGTGCACGCTTTATTTTGACTCGGCTTTCTAAAAGTAGTTCAGTTGCCATGTTGCAGTGGAACCTGTCCAATTTGGAAATGGCATCGAATGCGCTAGCGTAGTTTTAAGTACACAGTAATGATGATACAGATATAAACATTATCAGTTATTTATTTTTTTGTTGCTTATTATTAGTAACCCTGCTATTTTTACGTAAAAACTTTGTAAAGTATTTTTTTTCAATTATGCAAACAGTAAATCAATTACTTATTTGTTTTTAGAATTATAAATAACCATTTTTTTGCTTTTAGGAAGAGGAAATAGTTAAACCTAAACAAGCTAAGCGGCGAAAGAAGGCTATTTCGGACAGTGATTGACATATCTTGAGGAGAAAGAACCGTAATTTTAAACACCAAAGTGCAACTCTACAATACAATAAATATTAGTACACGTAACAATACATCGTTGGTTACCTTACGCGGGTGGCATTCCAAGAATCGCACCCTGATCCATCTTCGTATAATTTTGCCTTTTGTAAATGTTACATTTTACGTTTAAAAATTTGACTTCCATGGTTTTAGTACGTTGAATTCGCCGAAAAAATGTGTATGTTGTGAAATTTTCCAGAGTAAGAAAAGTCTTAAAACTTGTATCAAGTTGCATAAATGAAAATAACAATAGGTTAGTTAAAATGTTTCAAATTTATCAAAGTTTATTTATTTGATAAATGAAAAATGAATATATATAAACATAGATATACGTTATTATTTGGCCACACATTTTATTGATAAATGAGTATTTTTTGCGACCAAATGCCATAAAGCCATGGAGTTGGGATGCAAAGATGTTGAAGAACAATTCGTAAGCCGTATTACTATTAACACCAATTTCATTATTAACATTAAATTTGGCCTGTGTCATTATGTATGATTTCATGTAACGTAGGTACCTTATTGTTGTACAGTTTTTTTATCTGCAGAACAGTGTTTGACTTATTTTAAGTGTAAGGTATAAGACCAAGAATTTTATTCAAAAGATATATTATTGTATTGATGCAATTTTCGAAAAACCTTTTACACTAGGATCAATAAAGTATTTCCCCTTTCTTTCATATTTTTCTTTAATAGGCATCAAAAAGTTAATAGAGAATAATTGAAAAAAAATTGTTTCAATATTTTATGTATTTCTTTTAACCTGAGGAATATAAGAATATAATCACTTGCACTTTTTTAACCATTGTCACACAACATTATTTATTTATTTGCTGGATACAAATGTAACACAATATAAAGATTATCAAATATTAATATCCTGGTATGTTTTAAATTTTTAAGTCATACAAATATGACTATAAAATAAGCTACATTTATAAAATTGTCTTTTTCAATAACAAACACTTAAATTGCCTAAACCCATGAACACAACACTCCTCTGATAAAATAGAACCACCACTGAAATGTGGAAGTGCAAGGTATCTACTGGAGAAATGTTTGTTCCTAAAACTAAAGTTTCCCTTGCTTATATCTCTGTCGAGCTTGCGCTTTGCTATATTTATTTTTCTTTTCAGGCACTGTGTTGTCTTTTTCATTAGATTTGTCATTTACACCTGCAAATAAATTTTTATACTGTCAGTTTGGTACTTTAGAGAAAAATTAGTGAAAACTGAATGGAAGATGAAAGCAAACAAGAAAGGTAGAAAAAAGTAATAAAAAGCCAAGAATGGAATATATTCATTATCTCCACTAGTTTTTCTCTCTCATGAATTTGCATTACATTAATATCAATATAATCATACACTTTTGGATTATAACTTCTAACTAAAAACTAAAGTACTTTGACAAAGTGACCTTAATTCCTGCAATTCAAATCATATAATTAATAAATACACCTATGAACACCAGCCTGCATGGGTCTTCTCTTCAACTGAGAGCTTAGTTTAGTCCACTTCACTTGACCTAGTGAGGGTTGGAGCACTACACAAGTACACACCTAATAAATTCCTAAGAACTCTTAAGGTGTACAAATTTCCTAATGATACCTTCACTATGAAAGTATGTGATAATTCATTGTGAATACACACATAACTGAAAAGTCAGAGGTGAGTGCCTGAGGTTTGATTCTCGACCGCGCGCGTAAACATTGAGGTCATCACTACTAAGTTTTACCCCACACAAACCTAGGTCTTTTTGTCACCTCATGAACACAAATATTTGTAGATCACATCCACTTCTTTCAGTGCTGCTTTGAACCCTTGGCTTCTCTTTTACAAGGCTGTCAATACCTTTAATTTTTTATTTTTATTGTTACAATAAACACTCCTATAATTTTTACAGAATACAGAAAAGACCCCTTATTGATAATAAAAAATAAATAGTAATCATTATATATAATTATAATTAATAAATAATAATGCACATATAATCATTATATCAGTGATAGCCTCAAGGTTTAGGCTCATGGTCGAGAATTCAAACACCAGGCACACACCTCTGAATTTCCGAAGTTATGTGTATAGTCACAAAGAATTATGAACATTACACTGATGAAACATGGTGGACTATAGCCTAAACCCATTTATGTTGTAGAGGAAGCCCATTTCCAGCAGTGAGAGGTATATGGGCTGACAATGATGATGATAGTGATAAAATGACACTTACCTAAGTCTTCTGGAGGTTGGAGAGATTTGCCTGCACTCCATGCGGTCATTAAAGTAGCAGTTTTACCAACAACAAAACCTAAACCAGCCAGGGCCATTGAGAATGCTATCATGCTAAATGGATGCTGAAAACAAAATAGTACATAAAAAATGGAATTATATAAAAAAAATATAAAACATTAATTAGAAAGTTGTCTTAAATCAACACTTCAAGTAAACTTTAAATTTTAGTTAGCAGTTTCTTAAACATATAAAAAGTATTATTTATCCAAATAAATTAATAATTATGCATGTCTGGCATCATTTGCCTTAATGTTGATAAAATCAATATAATTTATGAAGAAGTTTGACACTTACAGTTAATGTAGGGCTTGCAGTAAAGCAGTAATCCAATATAACTACAGCAATTCCAACTATGAAACCTACACAAGTACATATCCATATTGTATTTTGATTATCTGCAACAAAAATATTTTGAAAATTAACATAACCTTGCGAAATATATCTAATATTAAAATTTTTAAAACTATTATAAAATAGCACTACAAATTTTAAATAAAGGTAAAAATTGTAAAAAAATCATTATTCTAATATATTAGAATATAGCAAGACTAATTGGCCCTGAGTTTTAGATAATAAATTAAAGTTCTTTATAATGAGTATATTTCAAGATAAATATGCTAAGGCATTTTCATCATCAAAAAGTATACTAAAGATAATAGCCTTATTATGATTGTTATCTGTAACTAGGGGATTCGATCCCGGTCGATTTTTGTAATCCCGGGATTTCGGGATTATCATCAGTTAATCCCGGGATCCCGGGGTAGTCCCGGGATTGTATTAGTAATAAAAAGTGGTAACAAAAAGAAAGTAAAGCATTTTAAAATAAATCTTTTATTTTAAATCTTTACTTAAATATTAAAAAATAAAACAAAATTATAATTTCTTCTGATAAAATAAACAAACTAAGCCCTTTTATCTAAACAAAGAAACGCCATTGTACTATAAAAAAGACCATGCAACAGAGATCAATGTATTTTAAATAAAATATAAATATAGGAACTATAAATTACTTATTTAACCCACGAAAATAAAATCTTAGAAATAACACAGCATCCAACGTCTCATCCGAAAGCATAATTCTTAATTTGTGGCATATGTAGAAGCAGAAAAAGCGCGTTCAGACTCGATGGAAGTTGGAGGAATCGTCTATAAATTTTTATAGGTCTCCTCCAAGTTATTGCCTCGTGTAAAACTAGCCTCAGAAAGAGTAATTTCTTGTTTAATGATCTTAGAAAGCACATTTTTATTGATTTTTATTATAAATATGTCAATCCCGAAAATCCCGGGATTTATTAAATTTAATCCCGAAAATTTCGGGACTGAAATATGACCGGGATCCCGGGATCCCGGGCTTCGGGATCCCGGGATCGATACCTCTATCTGTAACCCAACATACAATATCTGTCTCAGATAACAGTTGCAAAGCATCTAACCCTTCACACTAAAATTATAACAATTATAATAAAATATTTGTTTCTGTTATATTCCAAATAGTTATGAACAAATTATTGAATAAAACTTACTATGGCTCAATTTCTAATCAGAAAAAAGTGTACTACACTTACCTTTTAATTTTTTTTTCTGCATGTCAGATAAATTCTTTATAGATTCCATCAATGTGGTATTATGTGGATCCAATTGCAGTGCTCTAGTGTAAGATATTATTGCCTCATCATGGAGGCCACTAGCAGCTTCAACTTCAGCCCGTCTGAAATACCCCTGCGCACATAATATAAATGAATAAATAAATAATAGTATGCTTAGTAACCACAGATTTTGCTCTGAATCCACACTAATGAGCATCTTATGTTGTCATCATCAACCCATATATGTGCCAGTGCTGGGCATGGGTTTCCTCTATTATTGAGAGGGTTTAGGTCATAGTCCACCATGTTGGCCTAGTGTGGGTTGGCAGACTACACACCAAAGAAATTCGAAAGAACTTTTAAGTGTGCAGGTTTCCTCACAATGTTTTCCTTCACCATTACTCAGTACTTTTTATGCTTCTTATGTTGTGGATGTATATAATTATATTAATTAATATCACAGACTAGAAACACCCAAACCAAACATAATTATCAGTCTCATTAAGAGGATTAAACTCTTTAAGCCCTTTTTGCTACACTTGTAGTTGGTCTCATAAAAAAAAATGGATTTAGTAAAAGAACAAGGTAAACAAGAAACTAGTAAAGTAATTTGTATGTCACAGAGGCTGTTAATTTTTTGTCAAAAGATATTTGAAATTTGTGATGTGTTACATGGTGGTAAATAATATCCCTTCAATATTGTTTGCCAATAGCTCTCATAAAATAAATGATTTGATTGTAATTGACCATGACAATAAATTTGACCCCAATTAAAGAACTACTACAACTCAGATACTTATAGGCTGGCCTACTTCATGTTGTTTTAAACACATTGTATTTATTTTTTAAACTCTATAGTAAATATTTACATTGTATAAAATTTTACCAAACAATTAATCAAAACCCTGTCTATACATACCTTAGCCCAATGTGGTTGAAGTCTAACAGTCTCATTTGCATCCTGTAGTGACAGATAATGTTGATCCAATTTTAGAAAAGCAAACGATCTATTACTGTATAAAACATAATTACTTGGATCCATTTTAATAGCTTGTGTGTAATGAAGAACTGCTTCAATAAATTTGCCATCTTTAACGCATTCATTTCCCTTATTCTTTAATTCTTCTGCAGTAGGTTGGGATTTCTTCGAATCATCCATTCTCACTTAATATTAGAAACCAGAAATAGCTAAAATTTTTAGAACACAAAAACTTTTTATATTCCTTGAATTAATAAATATGTACAATTAAAGACTAATATCTAGTAAATAGCAGAAGGGAGCAATGAATGCAGAACAATTGTTTATCTAAACTATCAATGTCCAGTTCTGACAAGTGACATTTGATTTAGTGTCACATTCTATAATAGTTTGAACCGTTGGTTTTATGTTGTGGATGATATTCTCGTTGTTTGTACCTACACGCTTACGCTGTCATTGGAGTAACAAGAGACATTTAGGTAGGTAGTGGATGGGGGAATAAGCTGTGATTCTTACATCATGCTTCATGCTTGCATATGCCTATCATGCTTCTTCAAAACCTTTTTTTTTGTCTAGTCATGAGGATATTTCTTTAGTTCCTTTTATGGAAACGATATTTCATTTAAGTTGTTCCTGTAACAAGCTTCTCCTTACCTTTCGTTTCTTACCAAGTCACAAAAGCAAGCCACTGAATATAATTCAGGCCGTTGGTTGAACGGCGCCGTTTAGTAAAGAGGCTAGGCTCTTAATTGAACGGCTGATTAAGCTAGTTCGCTGCGATATATATATGTGACTATTCACACTGTGGCCTGTGTGCGTCGCGGGCGCCCATCCACAAACGAGGCGCCCGAACCAAGTAGTGGGTGTGCAACTGCGCCCCCTAAAACTTCGAGACGGCCGAGACAATCACGTCTCGGAGGCGCATAGGGCGGCTGTGGTTAACGGTGTGCTCCTCTCGCTCACGTACCATGGTCGCCCAACCTGGCGCAGAGATGGCCACCGGGGGATTTTGGTCGGTATGCCGGTTTAGGGATTTTGTTAGGGACCCAGCCCGGCACTAACACCTGCGCGGATATGACGTCGCCGCGCGCCGGGCTTGAAGACCGGTAACCCCGATATACGCTTCCCGCCCCCCACTGCCCCCGGGCTATATTTATTTATTTATTTAATCTTTATATACCATATACAAGTATAAAGGCGGACTTAATGCCGAAGGCATTATCTACCAGTCAACCTCAGGGTGGTGCAGAGAAACACGAATAGGTGCATAAAAATTGATGTTACAGTTATATACACAAACATGAATAAACCTACATACTATATAAATAAAAATATATAACCCTACATACATATAAAGTATATAATAAAATCATACTTATTAAAAAATACATTTATATAATATATTCACACATAACTACATACACATACATACATAAATATATACTAGGGTAATTCGGATATTTGATTCAACAAAAGTTGCCGGACCCTTACCTTACGGCCCCAGGCTGGCAGGAAGTAGAGCCTTAAACAGCTTTCCCCTCGAGAACAAAAAAAAAATGTGATTATTCAAGACTAGCTTTTGCCCGCGACTCCATCCGCGTACACTACAGGGTTGAGTTCAAAAAGAAAATAAGTTTTAATCCATTTACTCCTCACAGTTCTATTTACATTCCATACCAAAAGTCATACAAATCGGTAAAATTGTTTAAACTTGAAACCGTAACGCGTCGGTCGACGCCTTGAGTGCCTACCTATCATTTTTGCGCGCTTGATCATTATTTTGAAACTGCGATATCTTCTAAGCTACTCATTGAAATCAAATTATGTAAAGGACTAATTAATTTTGTAATTGATACTTGTAATGAATAACGCATTTATTTGGATGAGGATTAATATCATATTGATAAAAGCACCTTCAAAAATAATGCTTTATTTTAAAATAAATTTCGTTAGGATAAAAAAAACCTTATAGTGAGTCAACCATAAAAGATAGACATATGCTGTCGCGGACTTTTTTTTATAACTTTTAAAGGGGAACAATTTTGTCATACATTATTTTAGCGAAACTTTAACCGTTTTCCCAGCGCAAGCAGTGGAAGCACACAAAAAGGAAAAAAAAAACCCGATTTTGAAACATTCTTTGCTGCTGTTCTGCTCCTATTAGTCGTAGCGTGACGTTATATAGCCTATAGCCTTCCTCGATAAATGTGCTATCTAACAGTGAAATAACAGTCCGCCAACCCGCACTAGGCCAGCGTGGTGAACTATGGCCTAAACCCTCTCAATAGTAGAGGAGACCCGTGCTCAGCAGTGGGCATATATGGGTTGATGAAGAACAGTGAAATAATTTTTCAAATCAGACCAGTAGTTCCTGAGATCCTAGCGTTCAAACAAACAAACTCTTAAGCTTTATAACATTAGTATAGATTTTACGACTATAATATATTTATAAATGTTGGAGAGTGTTTTTGTCTTTTGTTATTATTAAGTTTTTTTCATTTCTATGATTGATTTTATTGTTTTATTTTTTTAAAAGAGGAAACATTAAAATAAATACAGACAGGGGAACATAATAGACATTTAAAAAATAGTTTGTATGCTTACTTTATTATAAATTCATAAACATATATTTATTGTTATTCATGATGCCTTCAGGTCACAGGTTACTAGTATCACTTTTTTTTAATATCCTACAATAGGTCCCAGTTTTGGGTAAAATCAGCGCCCCCCCCCCTCTCCTTCCACATATTTTATTAAAAATAATATTACAGCATTAATATTAGTTAAAAAACACATAATCAACACCCTCTTTAAGATTCAATGAGTTGAGATTTCGTTCAAAATCACCATTTGTCAGATCTAATTTAACACAAATCACTAATGGAGGTGTTGCTTTCGAGAAATGGATTATAGGCAACTTAATTTTGACTAGTTTTTCAGTTGGGTTGTACAGCTCCAAGTTAGTACCGATTTTCTTTTTGTCAACATCACAAACTGCAACTACTTTATGTAGATTTTCTGGACTAAGGGACCGTAAAAATCTTTTGCCCCATCTACCAGCATTCCAAACAGTAAACATTTTCCATTTAGATAGCACACATACTTCAAGTCTATTTAATTGTATATGCCAGATCTTTTCTCTTGTAACTGAAAATGTAGCTGCATCTTCATGATATGTGTAAACTACTAATTCCTTATCAACTCTATATAATTCTCCACCCAAATCAATGTGAGAATGAAAAAATATGAGATCTTCTGGTGTCCCTTGCCTTTGCTCGCTAAATCCACCAACTTTATTAAATACAGATCTGTGGCAAAACCAAGTAGGCATTAGAAGTGTAGGTCCATTAGAAGTATATATTTGCATTTTTAATTGGGCTTTTGTAAGACTATTTGCCCAGCGGACAAGGCGAGGTGTAGAATTAGCTGGTACTCTGGTGATTTTACTACCAATAATAGATTTATGGTTTTCCATAGCAGCTAAGTATTGTAATATTATTCTATTTGGATGCATTATATCATCAATATCTTGGAAACACAAATATTCTCCTTTACTAATCTTCACTGCGCCATTTTTAGCAGCTCCAACACCTAAATTACTCGAGGTGGATAAAATAAAGCCAATTTTACGTGTTTTGAAATAATTTGCCCAATTTTCCAACAGTAATTTCGACCTATCTGTACTGCCATCGTTTAAGACAACTATTTCTATGCATATACTAGCATTAAAAGCTGTTTGTGCAGCAATGGAACGCATGCAATTGTCTATCCATTTTTCTCCATTGTATACTGGTATAATTACAGAAATATCCACCATGACTTTTTTTTTTATCTAATAGCCATAATTCACAATCTGATGATAATCAAGTCGTCATGACTTACAGCTACGACAGCAATCGATGTTTTCTACAATTATTGTATTTACCATTGCCTGATGTTTTTTGTTTACTTTTACTGCTGCTTGTTATTTTTATGTCAAATGAGATTATGTCATTGTTTATTTTTATCTAAACCACAGATATTAAAAAAATATACTTAAAAAGAAATCAAAGACTTTTAAAATAATGACACCCGACTGTTGGATGTATAATATTAGTTAGGTACGTGAAAAGGGTACATTTTCGGGGACAGTTACACCTATTTTGGGCATGAAAATCATTAATTGAACTAAAGCGTTCTAAAGATTTCAGCAGTCTGTGGATATATTTTGACATTGACACATGCAACTGTCGCCTAAGCAGAATTTCTGTGTGAATTTATTCGGCAATCAGTTCTTATTGCTGACGATATTGAATTGTAGGCTTTTATTATCCTTCAACGTTTCTTTCTGTTTCTAAAATGGGTCTAAAGGAAGCTAATATTTATTTAGACAACCAATGGAATACCTATTATGCAGGACAGACTGTTAACGGACGTATAGAATACGTTTTCGATAGTCCGAAAAAAGTTCGAGGTAAGCCTAGTTTTCTATTCCGCCTAAAAAGATGACTCATACATTGCTGCTGGTATGTCAATAGATCTAAAATGATGCGTAGAGATGTATTTCAACTGATGTATCTTTAGACATGATTATTTTTAGGTATTCACGTTAAGTTTAAAGGTGAGGCTCACACAGAATGGTATGAAAGTAAGCAAGAAGAAAATTCTCAAGGGAAAACCGAAACATCGGATACTATGCACTCTGGAAATGAAGAATATTTCCAAATTTCTTATTACTTACTGGGCAGCAACACAGGTAAACTCTATTGTAGTATTTAATGTATTCCATATCATACATTTGCATAGAAAATATTAGAAATGAATATTGACTTTGACTGTTGTTCATGCTAAGGACTCCAGCATAACAATTAACTTTCTTATTTAGTTTTGAAATACCAAGTATTGTCATGTTAAACATCTTCACTTATACCATGATTTTTTGCAGCTAAGATAATGTTTATGAAGTGAGAGATGTTCTTATTTGTAATAAATTTTGAAATTATTTATTTTTATCAAGTGTATAATATCCCTGTTTAAAGATTAAAAAATAAGTTAATCATGCATTATATATCATGACAATAATAAGATTAATTAAAATGTTTTATTGCTATTCTGTAGTCTTTTAGTATCCAAAAAGAGGGGTATTGATGTAGAGAAGTTACTTTCTAGGTAATGAAATTGAAATTCCTGAAGGAAAGCATACTTACAACTTCACTTGCACTTTACCTCCTGTACTACCATCATCATTTGAAGGAGAACATGGGTATGTTAGATATACAGTCAAAGTTACCCTGGACAGGCCATGGAAATTTGACCAGGAAACGAAAATGGCATTTACAGTAATTAATGCTTTGGACTTGAATCTCAATCCTTCTTATAAGGTAAGTATAATTAATAAAGATTTCAACTTTTTACATTGTTTATTAATACTTGCTCTCAATCCATTATTACCATAAATACATAAATTATGCAAATATATTCTCTATATTTTCTTGGTTTACTTTATTGCATTAGTAAGTGTACCAATGACATTTAACAATAAATAAAATTGTGATGTTATCTTAAAATAAGCCAATTAATTAATAATAATTTATCAATATTCACTGAGAAAATATAATATAGGTTATCTATTAAAAAATTAAACTATATTGTGTGTGATGCCTTTTGTACATTTTGAAAAAATATTTTTATTATTTTGTAGGAACCAATCCATATTCAATTAGAAAAAACTTTTTGTTGTTTCTGCTGTGCCTCTCCACCATTATCAGTAGATGTCCAAGCGCCTGTCTCTGGATATTGTCCAGGGCAGGTGATACCATTTACTATAGATATTGAGAATAAGAGTAATGTCCAACTTCATTTGGTCAAGATATTCCTTAGAAAGGTGAGTGAAAAATTTGTACCCAATAATATATGATGGTCATATAATGGTAATCAGAAATCTGTATATACAGGGGATTTCACTATAAAATTATGCATTGGTGTAGGAACCAAAATAAAATAAAATAAATAATAAATTATTTTAGCAAGCATTTGCTATTATTTTTAATACTCTTAAGACATCACTATGTGATATCCTTGAGGGTTAGATGGAAATAGTATGAGTGGACATAGGACTGAATCATCATAATTATCAGCCAAAGATTGTCCACTGCTGGACATAAGACTGAAGATAAAAATAAAATAAACAATATTAACATACATAGTTCTTACTTCTGACCCTACCACAAGATACAAGTCTTTTATTGTGGGTATCAAAAACTATGAGAGACATTATGGATCCCTAAAACATATGAGTGGGGGCAGAAATCTTATCTGCAGCCTCTCATTTTGTAAGCCCAGTGTGTCTTGGTGCTGTTGATGATAACAAGGTATTAATCTGCACCAAAATGTAACAACATTAAATCATACTTTAAGTGTTAAAGAATGACTTTCCATTAGTAGTATTAGAATGATTTGTTTCCCTTTTAGGTTGTTACATACAGAGCTACTTCTCCATCTACGGCCACTAAAAAGGTTAAAAATGTGATTTTAACCGTCCAAGAAGGTCCTGCACCAGAGGGCACAACTAAACACTGGAATTTGACCATGGAGATACCGCCCATTCCTCCTTCAAATCTCGTCAATTGCAACATAATCGATCTTGATTATGACGTGAAGGTAATCTAACCACTTTGAGACAATTTGTGTTCTGGATAATGATTCATCATTATTTATGTATGAGTAGGAAATGAGTAAATCATAAAAATAGAAGTACAATTGTCCAATTGCTATATGTAATGTAGACCACATAATTATAAAAAGCCTTACAAACCTATGGTAAAGCTTTAGCTTACCACAGTGGCTTAGCCCACATATTGACTCATTTCTAAATTAAAACAGTATTTTTTTCGAGCTGGCGCCAAATTATTAAATCCAAAGAGACAATCAATTATAAATCATTATTAATTGCTTCTGGCGCTAGTTTATAATTTATATCAATGCCATATACATTGAGATGATTTTTATTTAACGAATTAAGATTACGAAATAGTTAAAACGAAACGCTAAAAAATTGTTATTAAAACACTATCACCTATATTCTCGAAAACGATTTTAAAAGAATATCTTATCATTTTGTCGGTATCCCGACATCTCATAATGCTAGTAGTAAAAGTTATGTGTCGTAATGATTCTGCTCGATCCAGGTATTGACTCCTGCACCTCTTGGTTGCCTGCGCCATAAGTAAGACGCAATAAAAAGAAGGAATTAGTCTAAATCAGTGGTTCCCAAACATATTTTGTCTACTGCCCACTTTGAGAATAAATATTTTTTTAGCGCCCCCATTTTTTCACCTATTTAAAAACCATAATAACTTCAAATTAAATTAATTCATGACCTATATAGGGGAAACTGGGGACACTTGATCCTTACGGGAGACTAGGTACACTGAATTTACAAAGCAACCAAGTACAATAAAAGGTTTAGAGTGGCTGAACTGGTAGATAATAGTACCCGCCAACTTTTTAATAGTAGTACACCTGCCAGATTTCACACTTTTTGCAGGTAGCGCACAATGTATGATTTGTGTTGCTGAAACTTATTTTTCGTAAGTTTTAATTTTTTATTATTTAGATAAGATGTTTACGATGTTGTGCGGCTTTAATACAATCTTTATCCATGTTTCTAGACTTTTGTAACAGAGAAAAGTGGTAATCTTAAAAAAGTTTTATATATTAAATATTTTGTAACCTAAGTGCTGTTGGGTACACATGGTCCTTGTTATTATGGGACACTCGATCCGCCAGATTCAAGGCGGATCCTTGCGGATCAAGTACTTCGAATTTACAAAATAAGAGAAGGTGCACGAAACATAGTACCAATCGATAAACAAATATTGGCGTTAGCTGTGAATTATGTTATTGTTCGTAAAAGTTGTAGCAGTACGGTATAAGAGCCCCGATTAGCAGTTATGAAACTAAAAAGATATGCCAGTGATTTAAATAATACTAGAAAGTTTATTCATTGCATGAGCAAATAAATTTGATTATAGCAATCTTTAACACTTTTTAGTACTTATTCATTGTAATAGTATCATATCGACCCCAAATTTGGGAGATATTCCTAAGGATCAAGTGTCCCAGAGGGGGAGGATCAAGTCGTACATATATAGGGGACACTAGATACATTTCCCTATTCGTACTTTTAGTGGAATTATAACTAAATTAAGACACTGAGGTCGTTGGGTATTACACATAGTATAGCCAAATAAATTCCACGTGTTTCAGTACCAACAAATTAAAAATCCGATCAATATTAAGAAAATGAGGGTTGAAAAACAAAAGGGGGATCAAGTGTCCCCTGATTCCCCTGTGTATATTAACGGAGAATTCTAAACGAAACTTTTACTATCTACTTTCATTACGAAACGGAACGACCGATTGACATGATTTTCATTTTTTCTATATGCAATAAAATAGGACAGATATATTATGAACTACGTGGAGAGAAATATAGAACCGAGTTTGAGCAATCTTTTAATTCATTTTAGTTGATGTTCACAAGTTGATAGTCGAGAGCTCATGCAGTCGTTGTCTAAGAGGCCTCTTAGCTAAATAAAATTACAAATCACCCCCCAGGCCTCTACACAACGCCCCCATTTTCTTTCTGGGTCTCTTACCGCCCCCCTTGAGAACTGCAGCGCCCACAAGGGGGCGTTATCGCCCACTTTGGGAAAGACTCGTCTAAATAGATGTTTCAAGACCCCGCGAGAAATATTTTACGCTTATTAAAGTACCTATTAGACAAACCGCTCCACTTGAGGTAAAATATGAATGCCTGAAGGTAAAAACTGTCTACGTTTTTAGACTAGGGAATAACAGTTAGTTGATGAACTAAAAATATCAATCTGTGCATAATCTGCATAGTGGAAACAATAGAAACGTGAAACGTGTCATTTCAAACGCCTGTTTCCGGATAGATCTATTAATATTTTAATCCGCTAAGTCACTAACTCAATTCGTTGTATACCATTCGAGGTTACAAACGCATTTAACACATCCAGTGTGATATTATCTCACGGACTATTATTGGGTGGTGATGTAATAGACGCCAAGGTCGCCCGTCTTTTTATGTTTTAAAACGTGATACGTGTGCAGCAATGGAGCCTTCTATCGCGATGAATGAACCAAATTCATTAAACCGTTTAAGCATATAGGATGTATGAAGAGCGTTTCCTAAATCAAATCAAATCTGTATAACTCATAAATAACTCGGCATTTTGATAAAGCAACGTCTAGCGTAATCTTGGAAAGGAGATTGAGAATGATATGTGGGTTCAGTATAAAAATTTCCATGAACTGTTATTGAAAGTAGAAAAATAGTGTTTTACCGCTAATAAAAGTGTTACACGCTATAATGTATATGAGTAATTTGGCATGCATTCGTGTCGCCTAAAAAAGTAGGTAGTCAATTATAAACAATCAACATGTGTAATGAGTCACAAGTCGTGACAATATTAGAAGAATGCTATTCTCGCTTGGATTTATTGGTGTTTAAGGCAATACTCTACGCTTCGACCAAAATATACCATCAGGCAACAGCGAGCATTTCACGACTTTTCGGAACGCGGCATTTAAATTCATGAATGCATTATTTTAAACAAAATCTTACGAATTTGATATTACATATGAGGAAGTAGTAAAATTTAGTATGACTTATGCCTTCAACATGCACGCCATATTCGTAACCACATATCTCAAATTTATAAATAATATTTTAAATTTCTGATTCGATCTGCAATAAATATATATTTTATAGTAAACAACAGTTAATTCATTTTAGTTTACAATTTCTATTTCTCGACGTACCCACTAATATTTTGGGATCGAACATACAATACAAAATTTATCAAATTTGCTTGTTACGTCTAGGTGGAGTGCGTGGTATCGGGCATGCACTTGAACATGCACGACAAGAAGTACATCACGATCGGCACGGTGCCGCTGGTGGGCATGGCGGGGCAGGCCGCGCCGACCGCGCCGCCGCCCGACGCTAGCAACGGACAGTACTCACCCACCCAGCCCGCTGTACTACCCGTCGCGCCCGGACAACCCGCGCAACCAGTTTGTATATTTATATTCATATAAACAATTAATATTCATATTCAACAATGGGTACCTAAAGCGGAATGAATTGCTATAAGAAAGGCAACCTTGATCCTGGTGTTACCATACTTAAAGCGACAACATAGGGGAAACAGTATAGTTATTGGCCCCTGTACAGTTATTAGCCATTTCAACTTCAACTACCAAAAAACTAGCAATATTCTATACTAATAGTAGATTTAAAAATTATATAATGGCGACAATTTTATTCTCTTTCATAAAGTCTCATCGAAATTCCGCTAGGTATGTGGTTTGTTTGTTTTCCGATGTGTAATGTTTTGCCGCAGGGAGAAATTCAGTTAAGCGATTAAAAATAATGTTAAGACTGCATATTTTTTTTGGCGCTATATTTTGAAATGAATATGTAGTTTGTCAATGATTTATACTTCACAATAGATGGTTTTTTATGCGTTATAACCATATTAAAGGTGCAATATAACTTACTTTCTTTATAACTACTATGTTACGGCCAATTACTGTGATTTTGAGTTTAATATTTTTGAGTTCACACTATTCTTAACATGTTTAGTGAAAGTTTATATAAAGTACCTTCTTTTGTAGTACATTAACAAAGCAACATAATGTCGTGAGTTTTATTTATTTTCAGTAAGGATATAATTTTTTATGTGTTTTTGTTTACCAACTGGTCACTTAACTGGCCAATAACTATACTGTTTCCCCTACTTAGAGAATATGTGTAAAGCAACAGCCCGACTGCCGTGATTCGCCAGTCAGAAAAATGGCAGTAGACCAAAAGTAGCACATTATATAAAATAAAATAAAGAAATAAATAAATGCACCCAAGAATCACATAGATAGTTCTGACCCCACACTAGGACACAAGACCTGTGTCGTGGGTATCAGAAACTACGAGAGGCTTTTCGGTCTCACAAACATCCAGACCCGGAACACATATTTGTGGATCATACAAATATTTGTCTCTGTACAGGGATGTCTCTCGTTTCGCAAGGTGGTGTCTATCCAACTACGCCATGGGGCTGTCGTTAATTAATTAATTGATTTATGTAATGGTGTGCAGGTTCCACCGGTTCCGGGCGGGGACGCTGCGCCTGGCGGTTGGGTGGTCCCGGGCGCGCCGCCAGCACAACCACCGTTCCAATCGCTCTACCCTACTCTCAGTAAGTACTCTGCCCATATATATTCTTGAACGTGTTATAACTCATACAATAATTCCGTTATTATCTGAGCTCAGGGAAAATAAATCGTTAGAAATATTAAGATCCTTGTGTACTATATAGAAAGTAAATTTTGTCCGTGTATTAATGTAACCGCGGTAAATAATTGTGAATTATAAAACTATTCCGGTGACTCAATTCTGTTAATCACATGCTATTATTGTTTCCAGCTGAACCAGTTTATAAGGAATCCCCGTATACTGCTCGAACAATTCAGGATCGTGGTGATAGCAACCATACCATAATAAGGGCACCACAATTCGCGCCATTCTATCCCACATTTGCGGCCGTGCAACCACCCCCGTTACCACAATAATTATGTTTAATAATATTTTTATGCTGCACAAATAATTCTGACCTAAAGGTGATGTGAAGATTGAAAATAACAGACAGATCTAATTTAAATCATAATTATTTTAATTATTTAGAAAGCTTTAATGTTTTTTATTATTTGAAAAGCGAAACAAGAGTCTCAACAATATCTGCTTATGATATTAAAACCTAAACTTTTATGTGCCAAGTCCGCTCAATCATTTTAAATTATTATATTGCATTTACAGTTTTATTTATATATATAAAAGTTTTAAGAGATTTTTTGTGATGCTATTGCATTTTTCAAGTATTTGTTATGGTGCTTTTACTGACCTTAATGTAACAGGGTGACGTTTATAAATATACAATGATATTTTTATCCAACTACCGAGATTTTTAAATTGCTCAAATCATTACAAAGACAGACAACTTGTGACATTTATAACTTTACTTCTTGATGATATTGAAATTTATAAGAAGTAGAGACTGCAACATCATTCAAATCCGTTAAGAGTAGCGCTGTGACCAAGCAAAGAAAAGCAGCCAGAAGACGTAAACTACTGCTCCTAATATTACTATTTATTTGGTTTACTAAATAATTAATTAATAATGTTGAACATGATAAAAACAACAGTCGACAAGAAAACAATATTCCTTATGTCTTGTTTTAGTACTAGAAAAGAATCACGACCTAATTAAAGAAGGAATGTTGCAACATGTGAGTGTTATTTTATGAGGTGAAAGTAAAGAAGCGATTATTTTATTCAAAAACGAACTTTTCATTTACGAATACATATTTATGCTACGCATAATATTGGAACATCCAAATCCTAAGAGCGTGACGTAGATGTCATATTTAGTTCTAATATTTTTGTCACACGATTTCAGAGGTGGAGCGGTCTGCATGCTGGAAATTTTGATACTCTAACTTTATTGGTTGATATTCTTTGGATATTGAATAAGTTATACATTTATATTTAAAGAGTGGAGCTATATAATTTGTAACTATGTTATGTTAAAGAGCTTATATTAGTCATAAATGGTGCTTTTTATTAAGAATGTAAGATCGGAAACAGTTGGGTTTTCTGATTACAATGGAGTGGATGACTGCCTAATACTTTATTGTTAAAGACTTATGTCATGAACACAGTTTATATTTTAAGTTTTAATGTTCACTTTTTATGAATAAATTTTTAATGAATTATGGTAATCACAGTATGTTTGAAGTTGTTATTATTTTAAATTAATATTATTTATGATATTAATATCGCAAAGTAACTTACGAAGCGTATTAATAAAAAATATGTTTAAATTGCAATACACCTAATTGGTATGGGAAAAGTGTTGGTAACAGCAGTAGTTTTTTATATTCCATAAAAACGCTGTTTACTATTGGAATAGCTTCGCGAGATACAATTTACGAAGAGTGTTCGCATACCTAACGCTCTGCATACATATTAGGCGTAGTAGTTGTAGTATTTGGACATTTTTATCTAATAGCACAATGTTTAGAATTTCATACTGTAAAAATCTAGCATGTGATATATGTTGAAATGGTTTATTATAATATTTTGTATGAATGTTTTAAAACATAAAAATATAAAGGAAGATTATTGAATTATATAACAACGGTTTATTCATGAATTGACTTAAATTTATGTATTAATAGAAAAATAAAAAGGAAGTGTATTTATTGCATTGTATTCGGAACGACATCTTTGCGCTTGGGTTCGTTGTGGGGAGTAATAATTAAAATTAAGCGAGTAGAAGTAAACTGTTACTTTGTATTAAATATATTTGTATTTGAAGACTATCAGTGTTTATTTTTAAACAAGCCTCATCTACGCATATTGTTTATAATACACACGCGGATATTAAATAAAATAAAACAATATAAATTATGACAACTTTATTGATTTTCCTTCACAAACGAAAACATGAAGAAATTAAATAAATACATTTGTATAACCTGATAAAGAACCAAAATTACAATGAGCGTAAAATAAATATAGATGTACTAAAATCTTTACACAGACGGTAGTTATTTATATAACAGATAAAACGATTTATATATTCTAGAGAAAACGTAGTTCGTAATTTGACATATCGTTTGAATTTCTTCTTTAGAAATATTTAAGTCACACAGTTCGGAAATTAGTGTAATTTCATAATATATCTTCGAACAAGTCAATACAGTTGACACGCAAAAAAACGTATTTCGCTATAGAACATAGTAGAAAATTAGATTCAAGTGGTATAAAATGGATATTTTTGCATGGCCAGCTAATGGCAATGGCTAAATTTGGCCAGTTTTCGAAATAAAGTAAAATATTTAATTAAAAACATATAGGTATGATGACGTTCAGAGATTTATCAGTTACGCGGGTTTTAACAGAAAATTTCATTATATTATGTAAATGTTAACATCAATATGAGGAAAAGAATAGCATTCTGTACATTCTAGATAGTCTAGTCAACATGTTCAAAAACGTGTTAAATAGAAATAAAGCTCCTAAAAATATGAGCGATGGCTCATTCGATTCGGAATGACGTCTAGAAAAATGTTTTTGAAGGGTATATTAGCACATAAAAAATTGCAATTGTTATTAACAAAATAAAAAAAATAAAAAAGGTATTTAGTTTTTCGTTAATAACTTTAAAAATAATAATATTTAAGGAATTTTGAAATAAGATCCTGAAAGAGGAGAAAATTTCCAATAAAAAAGAATTATTTCCCGGAACTCTATCTATATTATTTATATTATTTTTTTATACTGAAAATAGAGCTCCGCGAGGGCGTTACGGCATAGGCGCCGCCTAAAAAGCCGGTATATCACCTAAAACAATTTATTTTTAATATTAAATGACAATTTAAAAAATTGAAAAAAATTTGGTGTAAAGTAGACACTTGAACGAAAAAAACCTCGGTGACAAAAATTTTTTTTGTCGATTTTTCAAAAAGTTACATCATTGTTAATTAACTAATTTTTTTCCAATCTCTGTTTTTATAAATTACGGCATAACATTTTTAATAATTGATCTAAAAATCTTTTCGCTTCGTGGAGCTCTTCATGTTTATGTACCTTATAAAGTTATGCAAAAAAAAATAATTTAAGTTAATTATTTTGTTAATTATAATTTTTTTAAATGAACTAAAAATGAAATTTCTAAAAAATGTTATTAAAAAAAAATTTTTTTGGTAATGTATTATTATTGCTGTTTTTGCATCTAACATAGGTATTAATTATCATCGGAAAAAATTTTTTAACGTCATTTGTTAAGAAATTATTTATAAACAAATAGACTATTTTGGGACTTAAAAAAAAAATCTTTATACCATATTATAGCATAGGTGGAATAATGATTTAAAAAAAAAAAAAAATTCTTAAATATTTTTTTTTATATTTTATAATCGATTTTTTTATATTTCAATTGTTTAAATAATTAGTTCAGAAATTATATTATTCTTAAAAATAATCACTGACCCTTTTCAATAGAATAACAGAGAAATAATTTTTTTTTATAAATAAATTAATTGCTTATTAATTTAAAAATTTGTTATAAACAAATAATATTAACCGTTATATTTTTTTTCGAAAACTCCAAAAAATTACAAAAACAATCATATATAAAAAAAGTTAAGAAAAATTTTTTTTTTGTATTTTTTTTTATTTTATTACAATTTTTTTTTTCTAAACTTTTTTATATATGGTTGTTTTTGTAATTATTTGAAGTTTTCGAAAAAAATATAACGGTTAATATTATTTGTTTATAACAAATTTTTAAATTAATAAGCAATTAATTTATTTATAAAAAAAAATTATTTCTCTGTTATTCTATTGAAAAGGGTCAGTGATTATTTTTAAGAATAATATAATTTCTGAACTAATTATTTAAACAATTGAAATATAAAAAAATCGATTATAAAATATAAAAAAAAAATATTTAAGAAAATTTTTTTTTTTAAAAAATCATTATTCCACCTATGCTATAATATGGTATAAAGATTTTTTTTTTAAGTCCCAAAATAGTCTATTTGTTTATAAATAATTTCTTAACAAATGACGTTAAAAAAAAATTTCCGATGATAATTAATACCTATATTAGATGCAAAAACAGCAATAATAATACATTACCAAAAAAATTTTTTTTTAATAACATTTTTTAGAAATTTCATTTTTAGTTCATTTAAAAAAATTATAATTAACAAAATAATTAACTTAAATTATTTTTTTTTGGATAACTTTATAAGGTACATAAACATGAAGAGCTCCACGAAGCGAAAAGATTTTTAGATCAATTATTAAAAATGTTATGCCGTAATTTATAAAAACAGAGATTGGAAAAAAATTAGTTAATTAACAATGATGTAACTTTTTGAAAAATCGACAAAAAAAAAATTTGTCACCGAGGTTTTTTTCGTTCAAGTGTCTACTTTACACCAAAATTTTTTCAAATTTTTAAATTGTCATTTAATATTAAAAATAAATTGTTTTAGGTGATATACCGGCTTTTTAGGCGGCGCCTATGCCGTAACGCCCTCGCGGAGCTCTATTTTCAGTATAAAAAAAATAATATAAATAATATAGATAAAGTTCCGGGAAATAATTCTTTTTTATTGGAAATTTTCTCCTCTTTCAGGATCTTTTTTCAAAATTCCTTAAATATTATTATTTTTTAAGTTATTAACGAAAAACTAAATACCTTTTTTATTTTTTTTATTTTGTTAATAACAATTGC
Source organism: Cephonodes hylas (assembly GCA_030295005.1). Taxonomy (NCBI): domain Eukaryota; kingdom Metazoa; phylum Arthropoda; class Insecta; order Lepidoptera; family Sphingidae; genus Cephonodes; species Cephonodes hylas. The sequence goes on along the minus strand of AP025377.1, from coordinate 6,946,466 downwards.
AATTTTTTATGTGCTAATATACCCTTCAAAAACATTTTTCTAGACGTCATTCCGAATCGAATGAGCCATCGCTCATATTTTTAGGAGCTTTATTTCTATTTAACACGTTTTTGAACATGTTGACTAGACTAAGAGAGCGCACCCGAAAATGTAGCATTTATATTGAGGCATTTAAACGTTATATAAAAATATATAATGTGTGAAGTACAATATTGACTATAATATGCACGGGTATATATATGAATATGGAGGCACAAATATATTTTTACGACACTAGTTGTTTTTGAAGGAAGGAAAAACAATGGAGATGTCTTAAAGATTTTTTTGTCTAATAGTAAGACAGTTTTAGATCTAGCACTGTTGGATGTAGTTGATGATTTATAATGAAATTTTGTGAACATTGAAATCCCCTATGACGAAAACAAACCATTACATTTACTGTATGCGTTGCCTAATAAACGATATAGTCACTAACACTTGGTGGCTAACAAATATTTGATTTTAAATTGAATGTAAAAATATATATTTTCCATTCTAATACAGATGTTCGTATTGCGTACTCTTTTGTGAAAAGTACCATGTGTAGTTGTAATATAGACCTAAAAACGAGAGGACCAGACGAAAAATACAAAACTATGAACATTTCGTTCGTATTCTAGCATTGTTTTGTTGAATAGTCATGGTTGTCACTTAATTTGTATCTTGATATCAGCATAGTAAAAAGTTCGAAAATATACAACACATTTCGGAATAGTTTCAACTATCTTGATAATAAAGTTGATTTTATTTGACTCTCATAATTATTACGAAGAAGGTTTTACTATCAATAGATTCACAGGTAAAATGAAGTCTATCATTATTGTGGCTTAACAATATTGTACTACCTTAATATCCACTCGTTTTCAAATCACGTGTTGTTAATCTTTTAAAGGATAGCAAAGTGACGCTTTATAGAAATGTCGATTTTACAGGTTCACTCGTCGGATATCTGGCTCTCTCTTGTCGAGAATCGAGCACTCCCTCGAAAACTGATATGACGATCGTTGTATAATTTCCAGACTCCGCGCAGTCGAACACCCTATAAAATACTATCCCTGTATGGTTACATTTCAGCCACGCATCTACCGCGCGAGCGTCCCCCGCGCGTCATTCCTACGATTCGAGCGTGCACTCGTCAATACGGTCGATGGGCGAAGACTAACGTTCCAGTCGCGGTGGGAGTCCGCCGACGGCGCCAGCGAGGCGGGCCGGGGGCCGGGCGGGGCCGCGCGGCGGGGCGGGGGCGTCAGCGCCGCGGCTGCTTGCGCCCCGCGGGCGAGAGGTCGGCGCGCCGCGTCGGCCGCTCTCAGTACTGGCTGCACCGCGCCCGGAACCCGCCCTGGTACGTCGAGTCCTGCGACAGCAGCCCGTCCGGCTGCGACGGACACTCGGGCGCAGTGGACTCCTGGCTGAAGTCGGGCTGCGACGCGCCCTGCGACAGCGACAGCGGCGGCTGCTGCGACAGCGGCTCCTGCGAGAGGCGCGGCGGGCGGCGGCGCGGGTCGCGGGCGCGCGGCGGGGCGTGCGCGGGCGGGCGCGGGGGCGCGCGGTGCGCGGCGAACGCGGCGGCCGGCACGGGCCCGTGCAGCAGCGCGGCGCGCTCGGGCGCCACGTACGCCAGCGGGTCGCGGGGCGGCCGCGCGCGGTCGTACACCGAGCCCGGTACCATGGCTTCTCGAGCGTCAAACATCGACGTGGACATGAAGTGGGATCCGGGGTTTTGTGCGTTTACGAGCTTTTTAGGTTTGGCGAATTGTATGGCCGACTCCTTAAGATTGGACAGAGGGCCTTCCGTCAACACTCTGCGCTCCTTGTAGAATGCCAGCAGATGATTCCACAGAGGTTGTTTGCTGAGCACCTTGGGGTTGCCGACGACGATGAGGCCGTACTTGGCGCGAGTGAGCGCGACGTTGAGTCGCCGCGGGTCGCTGAGGAAACCGATACCCTGATGCTCGTTAGAACGCACACAAGACATAATGATTATGTCTTTCTCTCTGCCCTGGAAGGCGTCGACACTGGCGACCTCGATTTCTTGATAAAGTTTAGCGTGAAGACTTCCCTGATATTGCATGTGTTGGACAAGATAAGAACGTTGCCCCTCATATGGCGTAATTATGCCGATTTGTTCTGGCCGGACACCCGCTTTTAAGAATCGTGTCGTCAATTTTTCAACGTTTGCGGCTTCGGTCCTGTTCAGATATGACGTTCCGGAGCCCGCGATTTCTTCTTGTCCCTGGGTGACGTAAAAGAACATTGGCCGATCGGGTCTGGGCCACGGAAAATCAATCTTGTGAAGACGACGTTCTTCAGCACTCACTCCGTTTTGCAGAGAGCCTTCATAGAAGAAATCGGACGGGAAGCGTGACAATTCTGGGTGCATGCGATATTGGACCTCAAGACGGAAAGGACGTATGCCAAGAACGACTAAACGTTCAAAAAGACTCTGACTCAAACCAGCTTTTGCAGCTTTCTTGCACATGACGACTGGGCCGAGCTGGCAGTGGTCGCCGACCAGGATGAGTTGCCTCGCGCCCAACACCACGGGCACCATGCACTCGGGCTCCGTGGATTGCATGCCTTCGTCGATGAGAATAGATTGGAATCGCATTCGAGCAACTCTAGGGTCTCCGGCACCCACGCAAGTGGTACAAATTACGTCTGCCGCGTCCAACAGGCGCCTCTCAGCCGCTCGACGTAATGCGCGGTATCTTCTTTCGTCCGCTGCTGACAGTTCTCCAGCTTCCTCTTTTAATCTGGTTAATTTGCGGAGTTCACTATCTGCTGACCCGAGAGCGCGGGCTTGCTCGTGTAGAGCTAAGAAGGACACTGATGATTCCATTGCTTCACGTGATTTGGCGCATAATCTGACCACCTTTAGTCCAGTTCTATGGATTTTCTCTGTTAACTGATCAACAGCAGTGTTTGAGGGAGCACAAACGAGGACTGGGCTGCCGTTTTGCCTAACCAATTGGTATACGATGGTTGCGGAAGTAACAGTTTTTCCTGTACCAGGAGGTCCCTGAATCAACGAGAGGGGGCGTTGAAGCGCATGTTTTACTGCATACACCTGTAAAGGAGTAGTACAAAAGTTATAATATTATGTAATTATTAAGCAATGTTTGGTAAAAACTAAGTACTGTCGATGTTTTGTCGTTACCTGAGATCGATTGAGATCCGGTAAATTAGGAGCACTAAAATGTTTCGGCAGGTGAACACGGAATAAAACTTCTTCGACTTCATGCCCTAGCAAGCGACGGTATATGTAGCCTGACACAGATGTGTCATCCACAGCGAACTTACGCAGAGCCAACTGCATCCTGAAATATAGCCAAATAAAAATGGTTAACACAGACATGGTTAAAGCCATGGATAATAAGCATAAATGCATATGTTTCTAATTTGCAGTATAATGAGAATTACTGGGAGTTTCCTTTATACATACCTGTCGAATGATGTACTCTTCCATATAAAATCGACTGCAAAGTTAGAAGTGCAGTCAAGTGGTGCACCGGATCCATTTTTAAGCTCGAGGCCGACGTCATCTCCATAGTTGTCAGGTACTTTAATCACGTGACCGACACCAGACCAAGGTTTCTGCATTTCGCCAACATACCTGACAAAATAAAAAGAATTGGTTATTACAAAATTAGCAAGATATTGTTGTCTAAATAAAATGTACCATGATAATACCCAATTATTAGTTGTTTTCTTGTAAATAGATATAATAATATATCTCTAGTTGTACCAATTATTTCTGGAGACAGCATTGGGCATTAATCAATTAAATTTTAATTGAACTAATCAATTGACTAAAAAATTTATTGAATTTAATTAATTGCAATTGAATCAATTGCAATTACATATAAAACTATGACTACTCTTTTTGTTTTTTTGTGTCTAAAATATAATTGTAAAACTTGAGTGTACACACAAGTTGGTTTTTTTTTTCAATGAGTATGTCTTGAGTTAAGTGTTGAATGGAGTGAAAATAAAAAAGTATTTTAAAAGACTAGATTTAACCATGTAAATAAATTTTAATAAAAATATAGATACTTTACCTTAACCTCAGTTCATCTCCATGCATGAGTTTCATGTCACTATCAGTTTTAGCCAATGTAAAGTATGCAATGGTTTTCTTGTTGAGACCAACATCCCAACGCACTTCAATTCCCTCTTGCGTCTGAGACTCTTTGAGACGCTTGTCATAATCAGCTTCCAGTTTGACTAAGGGACCAAAGATGTTTTGATATTGATAACCATCTTCATATCTACAACACATATGAATGCCTGATTAATCATACCTGACATGCATCAATGGATAATGTGCATCTATTTGAATTCAAGGTTTAGAGCAATTTATGAATAATTAATTAGAATTACAAACACTTTAGCTAAAATAAAAATAAAATTTTTAAGTAATTTTTTTCAAGACAAATTGTACTTATGAATAAAATAAGAAAGAATAGTGACAGGTAATGTTTAAATATTTTTACCTTAGCAAAACTTGGTGAGGTTCTTCATCTACACCAGGTTTTTCCAAATCCTGGAAAGTAGCATCAACATTGTCCCTCCATAGTTCTTCAAGGCGACCTATTTGCTGTGGAGTCACCTAAACAACAACAATAATAATAATTGAAAATATATATTAAAAGAAATAATGCTTAAAAATACTTGCTTGTAGGCTTGTGCCCAACCATGAGATGTATATGGATTGATAATAGGAAAAAAAATAGCATTATCTTACCTGGCGGGCTCTCATTTGTTCAGCTTCAGACGGAACCTTCACTAGCCAAGATAAGAAAGCACGGTCAGCTAAAATGATAATGAAAAGTTAATATAGAGATTGTTGTATGTCACTCAGTATGTAAGACAAAAATATCTTACCAATTAGCGGTTTCCACTGCTCTTGATCCCAGTTCATATCTTTCAATGAGCTTTGCGCTGCACAAGGTTGCCTGTAAAACCATTGAAAAAGATAATTACATTATTTACTATATTTAATTACATTATTTTTTTTATTTAATTACTTTTTAATTACATTATTTTTTTTTATTTATTACAATTCATTAGTTATTTATAATCCATTTGACATTTTAGAGATATTTATAAAGCAAAATGGTCAATTTCTAACAAAATAAAATGGATATTATGCATACCGGCACAGCAGTACTACAACAGAGTCAGCTTTAGCAGGTATAAAGCCAAGAACAAAGACATTGCGAGCTCCACAAGAATAGCATTCCAGCAATGTCTCTCCTAAAGGTCCATCACGGTGTAAAGCGGCCTCCTTATGTTTGGCTCTGACCAAGTGGTTAATGATGTGGGATCCAGATGTATTTCCTCTGCCATTGCAAAACCTTTAAGGTAGTTACACAGTTCATTAAAAGATGAAAGTTTATTTATTTTTGTTTTTAACAAATAGCATATAAAGGCTGAGAAATTCTGTTACAGTCAACCTTAGGGTTGACAAGTTTGTGAATTTAAGATTTGTTAACAGGAAATACTTATTCAGTATTTTCTACTGGAATGTTGCCTTCATTAGATAAATAAAATAGGTTAATATTCCTGTAACCAGCATAACATAGTGTTATCTATTTCAACATATAACAGGCTGAGGAAAGTCAGAAAATAAGTTATAGAATGTTGACTTAGATGATTTTATAATACTGTGGCTTTGAAAGTTCTTAGAATTGAATACATAGTTACATATACACATAAATATGTCAGTATATATGGCATAGCTTCAATAAAGCATCATCTAAAATGCATGTCATGACCATTGCAAGAAATATGTATATCTACCAATTCTTGATTTACTTAACAAAAACATTACTAGGATCTATTTGAAAATGTATCCATTATTGATTGTATTTGAGTTTATAATAAATGCAACATTCTAAACTATGTCAAAGTCAATAAAAATATCGAAGTATAAAGTAAGGGTGTATAAATTGCAATAACTCTTCTATGAAATTTTCCAGGCATTGTTTCGTATATATAAGAACAATAGCTATTGGTATGAGATTTGTTCACGGAAACGTTACTAATTCCTAAAGAATTGGCAGGCAACAAGGTGAAAACAATATTATGAAAAACATACACATTTTCCCTCTCTAATGACTCACCACTTATTGCAGATGTTGCACATGACCACTGTCGACGGATCGTGTATGCCACAGTACTTGCATGCATGTTCGGGCAGCTCCTTACTGCTATACAAAGCCTCATCTTCCTCTTCGAATTGCAGCTCCGATATAGCGTTTGTCACATTCGATATTTTCGCGGTGAGATCTGCACGACCCAACCCGTTTACCTAAAAGACAAACACGTCAAGGGCATTTGGTATCAAGAGTAAAAAATTGTCTAATTAGGTTATGACAAATAAACAGAACAAGGAAGGTATATACACCTGATTCGATGTTGATAGTCCGTAGTCATTCTGTGAAGCCTGTGTTTGGCTTTGGGAAGGTAGCGTGTAGTCAGTGAACTCATATTGCGATCCTTGTGTATCAGCACCGATAATATCAGCTTCCTCAGTGTCCAAAAAAGTTAGAGTTTGAGAGCTCGGACCGTAAGCGTCGACGCTCATCTTTCAGAATTAATAGTCAGTAAAACAAAGAAAATGTGTCAAAAAGAAAAAATGTTGCACAATTGGAATATTTTCCCATAACAGCCACGCAATAATTACCAAATGACATGCGGGGAATGACGAAAATCGCCATGTTAGCAGTTGGATTGTTTCCGTCCGCAAGCTTAACTGTCATTGGTTACTTGTACGACAGGTCAGAAGCCAACCAATGAAAATGAACTTTATTCCACACAGTAACGTGTTATCCAATGAAAATTATAGACAACATTGACCATAGAGGCGATGATAGAAAATCGTTCACAACGTAGATAATTAGAGCTAAGGTAAAAGGGATAAACAGCGTTTCTTTTTTATGGCTCAAATATTGAATTTTAAATCATTCACCTCTATAACAGAAAAAAAATATTATTGATATTAAATCTTTTGTACTCCTTTAATAAATAAATTTATATCAATGTTTTACATTAAGCCAATGCTATATATTTCTATTGTAGGTATTCTTTAACATATTTGAATTATTCTCGGTGTTCCCCGTTAAATAGGATTCTTATTAAATTCTGGTACGGGTACTCGAGTGAATTTCTAAAACCTGAAAAAAGGTGCCGTAGAGTCCAAATAGATTGACGAAATGTTAGAAATATTTCGTAACTTATAAATATTCGCATGGTATTAACAACGACACATGGATATATTAATGCATGTACTTAAGTATGTATGTTGTATTGGTATAAGACCTTGTTTCTTAAATGATTTCTAAAAGTTTTAAAGATAAACTTGAATAGCAAAAGATAACTAAACAGAAATGAAACTAAAGAATCAAGAAAGTATTATTGAGTTTTAAAATCTGTAAATTCTTGGTAGCAGCGCGATGTTGTAATAAATAAACAATAATAAACGACATTTGTCACGAAAACATGAATGACGCATTTTAAATGTTTTACATACTTAGGATTCACAAAACTTATGATACCAAGCATTGTTATAAGTGGAGCTGGAAGAAAGTAACCTATTTACAATAACAACTTAGTCTTAGTTCATACCGATATACTTAGGTACAAATGTCGTGTTATGTATACGCGTTTGCGTGCCATAATAGAATTCAAATAAGCACTTGAGAAGGCCCACCTACCTACACTTGACTATAGTTAATTTGGCGAGTCTGGCTGTCTGGTTCTGGTTCATTTGTTCTATTTTCAGTTTGTATGATTAAGGCGTGGTCTGGAAGTGAAACAATAAGTCAATCAACGTCTCAACAATCATAATGCAGTTCGACACAAAGCAGCATAAACTATGGCATTAAAGCGGGACGTTTCTTAATAACAACCTAGAATATTGGTTATTTAGTGCCCAGCAAGCAACTGGTCAATGGAGATTTGGAGAATTCTCGCCATAATATGTTATGATTTCATTGTATTTCTTATCCTTATAAAATTAGTTACATATTATTTAATATTTCATGCAAGTATGAACCAACTAGGTATATACTGTACAGTACAGTACAGTACAGTACAGTACAGTACAGTCTGTACTACAAAACTAGACGTAAGACGTAAGACCACCATCCTACACAAAGTCAGTTCAGGGCAGGTAAGGAGTTCTCACGATGTGCAATATTCAATATCTTCGGAAAGTTGAGTGAGGATGAAATGCCTTATGAATGTCCTTAGTGCCTACTAAGGACTACTAAAGAGTACTGCCGTCGGTATATAATTTTGAAAACAGAACGACGTCGGAACAACATTTTTACTTTGAAACCATTTGTGTCACTAATTTACCCTATTAATGATTTTAAATGCACCAAACTTTAATAAAGCAATTTAAGTATTAAATGTTACAGCAACAAACAGAAACTAGGTGTGAACTATTTTTCTGGCTCCTATTATTCGAAAAATTTGAAGTTTTGTTTTGTGATGAGCAGGTATGCTTTCAGTCCTTAGTTGAAAAATTTTAAAAAAATTGGAATAAATATTAAAAGTTTTTTTCGGAATAGTTTGTTTAAGTACCTAATTGTAAATGATAAAAATATGAGCGGCGCTAGCCTTGATAATTTTTTTATTCACTAATGTATGGAAAGATGTAGGGACAGTTGGGGTACAATGGTACGAAAAAGTATTTTTTATTTTTAGAAAATTCAGTGTTTATTCTTTATAGAATTTTTGCTTACAAGCATAAACAATATACCTTAACTTAATAATTGCACAGCAAAGCAGAGAACAATTATCAATTTTAAACCCATTTATCAACGATTTTGTGAACCTCTTCCTGTGTTCCATTGTGCCCCAGGTGTGGGGTACAATGGAACAGTGCATGGGGCACATTGGAACACGACCTATATTCATACCAAAAAGTTAACCAAATAGTTAAGTTCGTTCAAGGTCATTTGAAAATACTTTAGTCACTGTATATATACGTGTCAAACGAATTTCTTCTTCATCTGCTGCAGCTTTTTTCTTTTGGACATATCGATGCAGCAACACGCACTCTCATTCGAGTTCTACAGCTTCTCGCATGTTAGCTTCGCTGTAAAGGCCCGTGTTACTTTTTCTGACGCGGTGTCTCACCATTCTGGACTTGTGTAAAATCAGCAAAAAAATTAAAATAAGTTAGTAGGGTTCAATGGAACAGTGTTCCACTGTGACCCGTTCCATAGTGCCCCATAGCGTGTACAAAATTTCAAGCAAGTCTTCGAACAAGTTAGGTTTTGTTTTGAACTTAACACATAGCGGTCTCGAATAAACAAAATGATTAAGATTTATGAAAAAAATATATCACTTACCTATTGTTTAAACTTTTTGACTAAAAACGAAAGTACATTGAAACGAAATCTCAACTTTTGAACCTTAAAACCAATATTTTTCTATTCACAGCTCCATTGTTGATGCGCCGCCATATTTCACTACGTCCTCGTATGGCGCAGGATGCGCTGCGATTAGTTGAAGCGGTAGCTCGCGAATTAGTTTAAAATTCAATTTCTTATCGACATTGTTCCATAGTGCCCCGTGTTCCACTGTTCCCCAACTGTCCCTATATGTTTGGAAAGATGACCTAATATTTAACAAATCTAGCACACGACTTTTTTTATACCGAACTGGTCAACGAACTTATCTGAGCCTTTAATAAATCTGCAAACGGGTCTGTGACTTATTGTGGCAACATGTTGCTATAAAAGTATTTAAAGGTTTAATGACGCGAGTAAACTTGAATGGATCTTTTACATAGCAAGAATGCATGTTATTTCTTTATATTTCGATATTTTAAAATACGTCAATAGAAATAGATATCTGATAGTAAACATCTTCATAAAAATGATCTTGAGTAGGCGTAATATTTACTTAAAAATATAAAATACTCTTGATTCTTTTTTAAAGTGCCCGCAAATTTCGCCAAATAGGAATCAGATGTTATTATCACTATTATCCACTTAAATTAGGTTTTACATGTATCTATGAACCAAAAAATAGTCTCAGTTACTTTCAATGTCGGTAGTAAAACTTTAATGTTCGCAAACATTTGGCGAAAGTGCCACTTAGTGGCCCATGTTGTTAACCGCCGAGACGTATTCGCGCTATAAATGCAAATAGATACAGTGCATTTTCGTCTAATTTAGAAATCCGTTTGTTTGGCATCGGGCCAGATCCAGATGATCATCAAAGACTTTTAGTTTTGTCTACTTGTTCGTAAAATTTACATGACACGTGGGAAGATACATTTGATTGTATATTTTTCTTCACGGAATAACTATAAAGGAAGATTTGGAGCTTAATTACCGTTATAATGCACTGTGGTTTGTGTTAGTGAATTCCTATATTTTTGTTGGTGTTTGAGGCAATGAACGAATAAAATTGTTAGTGATGATTGAAAATAAAAAGAAGAGATAAAATTGTGTAGATATATCAGAGCTAGTTGGATAAAGATGTACGAGTAGGTATATACAAGATTTATTTTAACTTGCTAGATTGATTTCTTTTTTATTTTATACAAAATTAACATGCGAGAAACAATCACAACATATTATATCACAAAATGCAACAAATTTATGTCTGCTATTCGACGACTTTAAACAATTTGTTTTTGTGAATATGGGCGCTAAAGTAACACTTAGGCTCCAAAGTCTATATATTTAAAACAATATCAGGAATCATAAAATAAAAAAAAAACTCCTTGAGATTTTCCTTTTATTTGAACTTAACTATTGTAGGTTTTTACGTTTACCAATACTACATAGTAATGCACGACGCACAAATTATTTAAAAAAATAGTTTTAACACCAAAATATTCTTATTAAACACCTAACCTTTGACGTTTAGAAATGCTGATGATCCCCAAAAATGCTTAGTATTACGTCTTTTTGAAAGTGAACTTAATGACATTTTTACGAGACATGCATTTCACAGTAGTAAGAGTGTTGTAAATAGTTTTGTATTCTCATAACCCTTATTTCTGCTTTGCTGTAGTCGGGTAAAAATACTCAATATAGAATTTTTGATGCAGTGCTTTGTGATTGTGCTTATGAAACAATGCAAAGAAAGACAAAGACCCAGAAATATAAATCGCATTGTACGTCAATAAGTGACCAAGATGTCATATGTACGAGTCCAATTAAAGTTCCACATGTAGGTAATGTTCATATGGCGCGATATCAGATTTCGTTGCAGCTCTGCAGTTGTCTCTGAAAACTTCAGCTAATTGATGCGAATGTCTTGATTGATGAGAGTGATGGCCTTTATTCTGACAGAACAAAGAGGCCGATTATAAATGAATTTTACCATGCCCTTTGCCCAATGATAACAGATTATAATTTTGCGATTTCATTAGCTGGTAAATAGCATGTGCGTAAGACGAGACAATTGTGAGCAATTGGTTAGCAAAGTGGCGCCATATGATGTCACCAAGACGTGTTCCTCTGGTGTATTTTAATCTTTGAAGACAATAGAATTTTGCATAGATTTCTCAACTACCGGTAAGCGGAAAATCATTACATATGTAAATATAAGCCACCCTTTGACTCTCTGTGTATAGTGCAACAGTTATTATTTACATTACTCGAAGCTCTTGATAACCGGCGGGACTTTTCCTCATTCATGTAATTGCTGTTTTCATTCAGAAAGTGATAACACAAGCGTAGGTAGTGTAATCTGCTGAACTTTAGTCAACCTTTTGTAATGCATTTTTCTCGTAACATATAGATAGCGTTCATGTGCAAGTCATGAATTGATTTTACAGTAACATCATATATGAGGGCAGTAAAAGATAATGACGTTATGGTGGCAGACGACACGTACTCAGACTCTTGAACCGTAAATAGATTTCACAAGACTTTGAATATGCCTCATAAAATCATACTAGAAAACGGTTTGATACCGACAGTAAATATATGTATGTATGACACAGATTACTCACTAATGAAAGTAATTTGGAATTTAATTGAAAATATAATTTCAAGTGAAAGCTATGAATCCCGTTGATTAAGATGTTATTAAACTCTTATTCTTAAATTAATTAAATATCATGGCTGTTAATGATGGCAAAATAAAAAGCAGCTTTTTTAATGTGACCAAAGTAGTGACCAAAGGACATCTGTGCCAATTTTAAGATTGCCTGTCACGGTCGCTGTCGCTGATGTTCTTGTCGATTGTGTTGAACATGTAGGTGACCAAAGACAATCGCCACGGCACGTTTAAATAATTAGGTATGCGTGTTTCATACTAATTTGTAGAAGGCGCCGAGTCTCATCAGGATTCATAGCAGATATTGACTGTAGTTTTTTTGTATTGATGACAGAAGCAAACCGCCATCGATTTCAAGATCTTATGGTTAAGTACATAACCTAGTTATTTTCTTTTACCGTACTTATGTTATGTATTGACATATTTCACTTAAACTCCACAATTTTCGATTAGTTCACGTATGTTATTTTAAAATATACATCACATTGGCTATGGGAGTCAGTGATTGAACAGAGATAAAAAATGTGTTAGAAAGTTTAACGAATTCTAATAAGCTGCAGTACCACATTTTGTTCTGTAAATATTATTACCTTTTCGTATTTAGAATCCATATTTACAGTTAATAACTTGAGCTAAAATTTTCTCGGTTAAATTATTACGCAATTAACTACAAACAAACGCTAACGAGTCGACTGGCAGAACTGTGGCTAGACGAACAGTTCATATTTACCTAGACTAAATTAAGAACAATTTACGATATGCCCGTTTTAATGTTTGCAGACAATTTGGTTCACGGTTTCATGGCGATTGCGATTTTCTGTATGCGCTAACCTAAATAGATGAATGCAACCGCTTGTTTTGGTTTTAAATTTCTTGATGAGTTAATCTCGATACGAATTTATAATTATCATTACGGTGAGGATAGCATATATTATACATATTATCACATAACTATGGAAATAGGTATGCTATCTAATACTTCACGTTGATTGGTTCAATTTTGTTGGATCTATAAGTTTTACTTACACCATACAAATGAATGTTCGTTCTTTCTTTAGTCAAAGCCTTGAATATTCGTTTATATAGGTGAGAGTGGTTTTCTTGTATATTATTCTATAATAATACTAGCGACCCGCTCCGGCTTCGCACGGGTGCAATGCTGATATTTAATGGATGTTATCATACATATACACCTTACTCTTCAATCACTCTATCTATTAAAAAAAAAACCGCATCAAAATCCGTTGCGTAGTTTCAAAGATTTAGGCATACAAAGGGACATGACCTGACTGACATACCTGAATCCCAGTGAGCAAATTGCTCTTGCAGTATTTTCAGCGAACGCACTCGTAATAATAGACTACCTAACATAAAAATCTTATCTCGTCTTGAATCATACACCCACCTACTTAGATCATTTTATATCATCTAATGATAATGTCACTTAAAGGCGTTGTTAAATTTAGATGTATGTATACGAGTTAATTGTATAGGTCCTCGTTTTGAAATTGACCATTACATTTTAATGCTGTACTTTTGAAGACTAAGTTCAAGGGAATGTAGCGCCGCCCAAGGTTCTGATTTGATCTTGCAATTAATTTTGGTGGCACATCTGCACCGCATGATTTCTTGATAAAAGGAAATAAATAAAATTTAACATTGAGAAGACAGGAACGTGAAATGATATTAATTATATGAGTCAATAAATGTGGCAATCATTATAATGTAAAAACATTTCTGTATAATAAATTAATTGAACATGTTGTGGTGCCTTACGCAGGCTATTAATGTCTTATTTTGTCTTATGGTTCATTGTGACACTTTACCAAGTTGATATTTATGCATTTCGGAAGCTATATGAAATTCCTTTCGCCGTAATGACATAAAAACAGTTTAGGTTTTGCGCTTCAATGGCTCCTTGATTTTCTATCAGAATTTCCGTGACAATTGACTTAATGCACAGTTACCAGATACCTCCTATAGTGTGTTGCCGTTAAGAAAACCTAAAACATTAATTATTCATTTTATGATTCCGATGCTTTTGACGAAGCCGCTCATAATTTCCCGTACGTAACTATGTATGTGTATGCGAGCACTGATCCAAAGAGACTTACACAGCACAATTGCAGTGATCAATTGAATATTAACAATGAATATTCTCAGAACCGAATTTTGAATTGTAAATGTTTAATTCGTTGTTTAAGCCCCGAAAACGTAAGTGACGCGACGCCGACATGCAAATTATGAGCTGGTAGAATATAAATCGAAATTCACTATTCATGAACATGTTAATGAAATTGATTAAAAATATTCTATGAATCATAAAAAAGCAAATGAATGTTTCATTTTAAACTGGTTAACTGGATTCTGGTGTTTTACTAAGTATTTTCCTTTATATCTGTTTTTAAAATGAATTTGTGGGTTTCTAAGAATTTAAATGTGCAGCATCCTAGTAAATTGGGAAGCGGATATACCGTGCGAGTAGCCATAGATTTTTGCTTTGTTGTATAAAATTTTTAAAACATTAATTGAACGTGAGCTTATTTCTGTTTCTCAGGCCTGGTTTCGCACTCCGTACAGCTACTAAGAATACTTGATAATTTTCTAATGGAGAAACGTAATAACTCTTCGCCTGATTTGGGAATAGAAATCGGGATTGCATGCCATGCACTTATAATGTGAACGAACAAGCATTCGTATATAAATAAATGTATTATATATTGCATAACCCATTCGATAAAGCATAATTTAGGTTTTTTTTATAGTGACTTTTAAAATCCTTAGTAATATTGTAAACGTGAAATTAGGGATTACACTATTACGCAAAAACTGTTTGTAATGAAACTTTGTGCATATATATATTCTTGGAGGTATTAGAAGTATCATAGGATATTTTTTAATTAAAAAAAAAAACTGAGGTATATATTTGACCGATTTAATGATTTTGGGTATGGACGTGAATGGGACTATTCGTATGTGAAGTAAAGATGTAGTCTCATCTTATTTTCTTTCCGAACTCAACCCTGTCTGTCTAGTCACTTAAAATCTGATATCCGGAAATTATGTCATTTCAGCGATAATATTTCTACCAGCAAGGGAATTCGTTGATCATAATAGCTACGTCCATGGATATATCCAATATTCGGGATAATATATATAGATTATAGATAATAGATTTACTGTAACCCTTCACAATTAATATAAAAAATGCTGTAATGTGATTAATTAAATTCTTTTATCGAATCGAAATATAGCCATTGCTTCACATTTGTATTCTGTAAAATTACTATTTTAAACTAACTCATTATTAATATACGTATGTTTTCCTTGATATAATTAATTTTACCTTTTATTTGATATGATTAATTTTACCTTTTATAACTTTTAATTTTACCAGAAGAGAATCAATAAACATCTGCATTCTTATGAATTGAATAATTAAGAAGAGGAAATTATGCGAACCAAAGCAGCGGTTAACGCTACCTCTTGTGTCAAAGTGTACAAACCTATTGAAATTTCGATCGATCTTATTGCACGGCTCAAATATAACCCGATGAATGCAAAACAAAGGCTCCAACATCTCTACGTAGGTTTTGTAACCATTCATCGTGTGTTATACCATCAGATAACTGAGATTTTTTAACCCGTGAGCGTCTAACTATTGACCATTGTTTTAAAGTTTAATCGCGATTACATTCCTTACCACCTTTGAGAAACCCATACATTTTATTTGTGACGGTTTTTCCTATTTTTGTTTAAAGAAATAATTCGCTATTAAAGATTTGCCTTATGATTAGTCCGAAAATGAGTAAGGTGATAAATTCATTCTATCACACTGTATGCAAAATTTTAAAAATAAACTTTGACCTCCAAGATGTAAGATAAAATTTCTACAGTAATTTAACCATGATTTACCACGTGCTTCTATAGCTTTAGATTGTAGCCTACATAGATACATAGATCATCGAATACATGGGGATATATATATATTATATTTCAAAGACACTGATGACTTTATATTAAATATATTATTATAGTTAGTTTTTATTTCAATGGGATCTGAAATTCAAATTGTATTTTGCTAAAAAGAACATTTTTACAAGAAATATTTGCAGAAAATCCAATTTGAATAAGAAGTTCTTAAGTTTCAAGCCCATATTCCTTACGTTAGCTGAATACCTGACTGTCGTGTGCTGTTTATTACAATTCTTCATGATAATCTTGTTGTTCTTCCTGTTCATATCTTAACATTCAAATACGCCTGCATTGATTAGTAGGTATCCCGTTACGGCTCACCTCTGGCAATAAGGACTAACGTCACTCGGTTGTCACACAGCAGGTGGTAAATTCATAAGCCTTAGAATTTTGAAAGTTTTTTTTTTACAATCAGATTAGGGCAAGTGAAAGGAAGAATTTAGGCAGACAGTTTTATTTCAGCTGTAATCATGATTATTAATATTCCTGGAATAATGCTTGGTACAAGTAGTTGATTTATGAAAAACTTTAGATTCGTGAAATGATGTTAATACTGTGTTTGTGATTACGGAAAATCTCATGTTGCCAAGGGGTCAGAAGAGACAAGCTATTATCGAAGTGATTTTTTACTGGTTTTAGCTAAAATACATGGACATTAGATAATTATAATGATATGTTCCAAATATATGCTAATTGATAATAATACGGAGGAAGGGTGCTATCTATTAGCACAATAAAAGAGTATGCGTACGAGGTAGAGCTATTCTATATTTAAATGGCTATTATTTCATTTTTGTTTTAAAGTAAGTGCTAAGCAATCAAAATATAGTTTTAACTTGTACAGTATTAGTTAATACATTATAATTTAATCGTCATATATATACCATCATAAATTCATATATGGATAAATGATATGTACCATATTATGTGCGTTCCACTGTTGGGCACCGGCCTCCTCTACAACCGAGAAGGTTTAGCCTTTAAGATTTTTGTGGTGTGCAGGTTTTTTACGATATTTTCCGTCATTGTTAAAGTATGTACGTGATAATTCATGGTGAGTGCATACATATTCGCAAAATCAGAGGTGTGTGCAAGGAGTTTCAAACTGCGGCCGTTGAGATTCTAGTCCTCTTGATTAAGGCGCTATCACTTCTTCCTCAGTATGCCTTAATAAAGTATTTTTTCCTCAATTATTGCTTAAAATAAAATACTGATAACTTCAAAAACAATATGACTCAAATAGACATAATAATATCATTTTATCACCCGCTTTAATACTTCTTTTACAATTAAACGTTAAATGTGTAACTTGGGTTTATTTGTCAAGTCCGAATATACTTGTTTGTGCTTACGGAAATAACTATATATTGCGTTTTTTCCTTAATAAATATCAGACTATATCGTTGCTTTATGATCCGATATTTGTAACCGCCTTAATTGAAGCTGTTTTGTTCTAGCTATTGTGCTTTTAAATCCTCTTTGTTCATAGCCAGGTACCGGCTACAATAAACCGAGTTAAAAAAAACTTAATTGATAATGTTGCTTAATGTAAATCATTATTTTTTGTTCATTCAATAACTAGTTAACGTAAGCATCGTTTACTATTTCAGCTCGGTAAGACCTTGGATATCCTTAACCGAATATAATGTAATTGTATCTAAGAATACATTAGTATATGACGTGGGAATCACCCAATTTATCCCTATGACGTCATAAGATTTATTTTGGATATAATGAGGTCTATTTTAGAGCCTTATATAGAAACAAATTGCCCTAAGCTCAGAGAGCAACTTGAGCCCTTATATGATTTGTGTCAAATGACGACAAGCTACCAACCTTTTTTGTTTAACGCTTACATGTACATGTCTAAAAGCAGCTTTAATTCTTATATTGTATGGCTGAATAAGTTTAAGCGCACAACTGCCAAGAAAAGTGTTTAGAGTTATAACAATATATTTATGTTATTATAATTTACACGGTGTCCTCTGCATTTTTGTCGGTGTTTTCGGACGTACCTGCTTGTGGCTGCGGAACATGCGACGAATTTGTAATCTTATAATTAAAATAACGGAAAGTTCTTCGAAGACGCGGAATAATAAGCGACGTTCGGCCGGAAACTCGAATCCCATTAACATCACATTTTGTTTGTAAAATATATTAATGACATTTATTGCGATGAATATGCGTATAAAAGTCACTTTTTATGGCTTCATTTTCATGATTTTTGTGTATATCTTCTCTTTATATGCCTATACAATAAGTTAATTTCTTTTGAGCGGACTTATACCTTCTTTGCTTGGTATAAAAACAGTGCATGAGCAAGTATAAAATTTATAATTTGATTTGATTTGAATAAGTTAATAAACTTAATCATATTCTTTAAGAAAGGTGTCAGAACCTATTGGTGTTGTCCTATGGGAAGGATTTGTTTTGGATTTTTATTACAAACCCTGACATGTGGTTGATGCCCGGTGATTCATCATATCACATTAAATAAACATTACTGCGTCTTTCCCAGAGGACCGAAATCAAGGAAATATACTTTTAGCCCAGACCATGTTTTTCAATCTCTTGTAATAAAGGAGACTGGAAAAATGTAATAAGATTAACCAAGTCTTAATGAGTATGACAATAGGTATATCATTTAATCGGCTGCCGGTGCCCATGTACATATTAGTAAGTAGGCAGATAGTCATAAAAGTATGAGTGATAGCTCACTGAGGCACGTTTATCGAGAAGCGGAACTGACGGCTATCATCATTTATGGTGGGGTTTAAATGATTCGTCACTTGATGGACGCTTTGCGGCCTTCACCGTCTGTCGACTGGCCGCCGTTCACGCACCTTGCCCACTAATTATAGACTCATTGAATGGGACGCGACACATTTTCTTTTTACACACAGAAATAGTTCGTACGAATTTCTCAGGTGCTTCTGACTCACTGAAAAAATATAATTGAATGAATAGGAATAACGGTCTACACAATATACAAGTATGTATACGCGCATTTTCTTTACTTTCCATTTTCATTGTACGGTATAAATAAAATTTTACATTGATAAGCAGTATTCTAATAATACATATATACGTTGGAATTCGAATTCAAGTGTTATATTAATTTTATTTTTTCCCTATTGATTGATAAAGCAACAACCACGTGAGCATTGTTAATTTTACATTTACCGTGGTCCTTATTTAAAGTTTTGTATGATGTCCTCAATGTTGTGAAAACAAAGAGTAATTAATTTCCCTAGTTGCGTTCAATGCAATATGTCTTGGTTCATTTGCGAGCACTCGTCGATCGAACCTCGCTGCCCACGCCCAATGATACTGCCATTACACGCTTGATTACTTTCAAATTATCTATTTGAGACTCCATGTCGCGATGTAAAATGATTGTACATTGCAATAAAGGAATTATAAAACAAATTGTAAGTTACGGTGCATAGTCATCCGCAGTAATCCATTTGAATAAAATGTTTGGCTTACATTATTAAATTAGATTTATGTTTACTAATATTTATAAATAAATTAATACATACAGCACCCACGCGTTTTTTCTGTCACCACATTAAGGCACAAGACCTATGAGTTATTGAAATTACAAGAGACTTCACGGTCTCCGAAACGCCCAGACCCTAAATGAATATTTATGGATTGCATAAATATGGATAGGATTTTAAGCAACTGCACCATGAAGGTTTTGTATTAACATGCATTAATATGTTGCATTTAACAAAGATTTTTAAAATTTTCATAATTTATTCCCCAACCGTCCACTCGAAAATGGAGCATGGTTATGTAAAGTAGTGTTATCGCACCTGTACCTACAGGCCAAGAGAGAATCTTGTGAAATGCATAACCCATGTCGTTTATGCAATTCTTGATGAATGACATTGTTGCATCAGAGTGCATTGAATTGGTACATTAGCATGGGCACAATGAGTCGCCCGATGTAGCGTTCGCTGAAGACCCTCTGAAATCAATGCACATGCATAAATGAGTGCAAGCTTGCGCAATGTGCGTCGGCGTCCAGAAACGCACGCACCGATGACAAAATGTTTAATGCTATACCACGATATGCCGCACGAATACTAATTAATTTCTATACATTATTCTATCAGTACCGATTATATTCCATGCTGCATAAATCGACACTTAATTTATGACGTACAAGATTGTATTGCATTATGGTCGGAACGATTATTAGATTATCTACTGAGAATAAGGCGGTATACTGTAATGAGGACTTAATAGTATCAGTACTCTCTTGTAGGTAAAATTTAACATAAACTTTCACCCATGTTATAATCATGTTAAAAAAACAAGCACGAATGTCATACTTTCGGTAACACAAATTAGTTGCTTACTCATTAGAGATATGTATTGTTTCAATCTGTCATTCCGAAGAATAAATCACGAATACAAAGCATGATTGACACATTGATCCTATCTTAAGTATAGCGTATAAATCCATTTTTCCTGTGGGTGTAGTTCGTCTCCTACGCGCCGGCAACATTCGCAAGGAAGTTGACTCATGCAGAGTGGTTCCTAGACGTCAATTTTAACTTGATTAATATTCTGAGGAGGTACCTTCGCACATCATTCCGCGGAAGGTGGTGACCGGCAGGATCTGACGGTATCGATTTTTTTACGTGTCCTTGTACCTAATGTCGAATAATTAGGGAAATAGCTGTCATATGGATGACAGGCCACATAAGTCACAATTATAATAATGTATAATAAATCACGAATGTCAAGTAGAGATAGCCTCGAGGTATAGGCGTGCGGTCGAGAATCGCGACGGTCGGGTTTGTAAACCACAGGCACATATGTATCTACGTACGACTTCGTGGCTACGCTTGAATTGAAAAGACATTGTCACATTCTTTAAGGTGAAGGAAAACATCACAAGGAAAATCAAGAGAATATCCGTACTAGGCCGGTGAGATTAACTAAGGTCGTAACCTCTTCCAATTGTAGAGTAGGCCTGTGCCCAACATTGGGATGCATATGGCCTACTTATGATGATACATCACAAATAAATAAGACTAATGCGTAGTACTCGTTTAAGACATTAAAATCGAAAATCTTATGAAATCAAGGCAGCAACAAAGGCTGAGATATTGTGAAGAGAATTAGTAAAATATTATAATCAGTGACTGCTACTGTTTCTAGTTTGAAATATGT
Source organism: Cephonodes hylas (assembly GCA_030295005.1). Taxonomy (NCBI): domain Eukaryota; kingdom Metazoa; phylum Arthropoda; class Insecta; order Lepidoptera; family Sphingidae; genus Cephonodes; species Cephonodes hylas. The sequence goes on along the minus strand of AP025377.1, from coordinate 6,925,226 downwards.
ATGATCAGAAACCGTTATAGTAACATTATTAATTTACAGAAGAGGATATCAGGAGCTGTGTTAAAAAAATGTAGTAGACAGGAAGATAAAAAAATTACCGATGGGAATTTCCATGTCAAATGTAGGTATACGTTTACCACGTATACAGGTACCTTTGAGGTAAAATTAATTTCAAACATGATTTAATCAAATAAAATTCCTTTTAAAGTCTAAATAACACTGGTCTGCAAAAAAAAATTTTTTTTGCTCCTTCTTGTTTCCATGCATGAATTCATCATATTTTGTGCTCTAAACATGGAATCTGATATACAATTAAGTACCACACGTAGATTTCCAATATAATATTTATTTAGTTAACAAACAATATTATGAAAATATCAAACATCTATCTTATATTTATTGGCTCTGCTCATAAAAAATATATAAACTACATATAAAATACTCAAAACCAATATAGAGAATATGACCTTTATGCAAAACTTACCAAAACATTTGATACAAAATGTGAAGTCACAGCGAATACTGCGCATGCGCCTATGTACCTACTACCATAAAAATCACCTTCGCCATACCATAAAAAGCACATTCATTCTTTCTCTTACAACTCGCTAAAACATATTTTGTACATACAATGTTTGTATATACTCTTTTTGTAACAATGACGGGCAAAAAAATTGTAAAGAAAACTCAAATTTTTGAAATTTTAAAAATTCATATAAAAAAATCTAGACGTGATGGAAAAAATCGACCAACGGGAATAGATTCAGAACACTGGAATCTTAATATTTATGTCAATTTTTTTTAAAGAAGGATTTCACTGCAGACCAGTGTAATTGGTTTCGTAATAATAGGTTTAATACGTGGTATGTATTTTGCTTAAGGTAGGGAACGCAAAAGTGATCATATTTGTCGGGGAGATAACAGAAGTGTTAATACAACATGCTATATATGCCGTTCTTCTTCCTTGGAACACTGCATTGTCTGCACTTGAAGCGAAGCACACGGACATAGGTATTTATTTCAAACTTATAATATTACGGTGGATTAAGAACTGAATACTAGATATTAATTAATATAATATAGTTCACAAATATAAGTTACAAGTAAACATAATCTGTCTAATTCGATTCATAAGATTAACGACAGACCTTAATAATGAACAGCCTTTTTGTGGGCAATAATTACTTTAAGTGGTGGGTATCATTGGCGGTACTTACTCAGAAGCCCAAAAGCCCAGTTTGCCTGACAAAAATCTTGATAATAATCTGCAATCTTTATGTAACAATTCAACTTTTTAATGACAGTATCCTTACCCTAACGTGTAACGCTAGGGTTCTACGGATGTGCCGCCACTAATTTATATAGTAAGTAAGAGTTGCTTGTACAAATCTTTATAAAAACTTAGTCAAGGAAAATATTTTTATAGCATTAATTTTAATACGTGGAAATGGGCGGAAAATGCGACATCTCATATGGGGAAATACGTAAAGTCACATTGATCACCTCATATCTTTTGAGAAATTTGCAATTACATATGCACAAAATGTTCTTTATGGAATTCAAATACTACATAAAAGACATACTATATAAAAGACAAAAACAAAAACTCAAACTGTACATATGGTTAACTAGGATCAAAGGTGGTATTCCCTGAAGCAATGACTAACACAAAAGTAAAATAACAAAAGCTCTGAATTTTATATAAGATCTTGAAATTACTCTGAAAGACACAAAATTGAACAAGGGATTTTGTGCCTGACAGTTTAGTAATATCCGGGCGGACGAGCTATCAATGTATGGTACGGGCTGATATAGATATAGAATTCATGAACGCGGAAATCCATTACCTGCGCTTACCCTATGACATACACGCGTCACATTATGTAAGTGTTGGGAAATAGCATTTAAATTTATTTAATTAATATTCATACTACATATCCTTGTATGGAAGGTAAAAAAAAACTTTTAGACGAATTACAAACTAGTTCGGCCTGTTTCATCAAATAGTTTTGAATATTACATTTTTTATTATCAAATTAATGTGTATGTACTTAATTGTACAGACTTTTAACGCTTCCGCTTATTATACAGACACTTTGTATAAAATGTGTTTATTATATACTTTTTTTATTAAACATGATTTTGTTCCGGTGTCAGTATTGCTCGATGTCCTTCATTGGTGCGTAATCTACCTATGTCAAATACAGGGTTATTTGGGCCGAAAATTTAGACAGGTGTCATGTTATTGAACTGCTACAAAAAAATGTAAAAAAATATGTTTTAATTTTTTGTAGTTGTCACGCGGGATCTTGTTTGAATAGATAAATAGATTTACAATTAAAAAAAAATTAATACGCTTTGCCTTTTTCTATAGCTTGTCAGTAATTAAGGACTGCTGATACCGTGAACGACAAAATCGTAGTAAAGGCACATAGTTCTGCTGTAACCATGGAACGGCTCAACCAAGGGCTTTTTGAAAACCAATATCTAATGACTAAGGAGTGTCTAAAATTAAAGTGGACTCAATTGTGATGAGTGAATACATATAGAAATATAGCTTTTGTGTAATGGTCGTTTTACGGCAAATTTTCATAGTCTCTCTTCAATTGTCTCTATGAAACTTTATGCAGCACCAACCAATAAAAGACATTTTTCGGCAGATGGATTTCTGCTTTGGCACCACTGCTAATTTTGATGTAGGATCATAACTCTGTGGGATTAATTTTACTGTAGCAAAAATAGATCTTACATTATACTATTTTTTTACTAACCGGCTTTTTATGTTGTAGTTTGCTTGTTAAAATGCAAACAATCAGTCACTGTCAGTGTTAAGTTCATTTTATACATCGCTCATACGCGAACGCAAATAGAGTAAGTGAAAATCGTTGAGTAACTGCGCTCGGTGCGTGCGGTGCGTGCCGTCAACGTAAACATACAGACTTTTAAAATTCTCATAAACACCATTAGCGAAGCTCGATATATGAAGCTACATCGTTTCGGTAGCGAGTACCCACTGAAAGCAAGGCAAAGATCAATCTTCTGCATACGGAGCACTGTATAGTTAAATATTATGTACGTCCTCAATTTCACCAAGTTTAACAATAAAGTTCGACTACGTGGCATAATTGTAATTGCATGTCTTAGTCAGCTTCATAAAAATAAATAATACCCAGGAGTGTTGTATCATAGCTCGACTACTTAAACAAAATTACGTATTTAGCAAACAGACCGAGATGTTTTGATCACTAATGATATATTTACGTTATGTCTGGCGAAGGAATCATCGGCAATACAGTTATTAAGTATAGATATATAATTATACAAGAGCTGGGAGAAAAACAAGTTTGGAATCCCCGCTTTCGCAAATTAGAAGGTTATAATTTGAATCGACTAGACTGCGTCTGTAGGCGATAGTTAAGCTACTTTTGATTTTATGATATTTGCTTTAGGCGTTGCTAAGTGCAAAGGCTACTTAAATTTTATTTAACTGTAAAATGTTTATGGCGTGTGAAACTCATGATATCACTGCCGCAGACAATTTAGAACAATTATCAAGATTAATACGTGTAATTACCACGTTTTACCACAATAGATTGTGCGCGCGTACGAAATGAAGTATGCTTTTAAATAGCTGCACAGAAGGATAATTTTCCATGCACTTTGTTTTACGACGTGGTTATACTAAAGACACACTAAGGCGTTCATAATATACGTCATGATTGGCTAAGTTTACGACGATAAGTAGTAATTAGACACATCAGTTCACCAGACTGCGAGGCGCTTTGTTTTGTGGGGAATGTTTGCAAAATCAACGCACACGCAAGTATAATTGTACAGGTTGTTTGTTTAACGAAGTCAGTTAATTAGACGGGTTTTGGGACTTCCAAGAATTAAGATACAACGGACAAAAGGTTCGAACCTCACTTAAAGGAATGTTTGAGATCCGAATTTTCAAATTCTTGTGAGTTTAATTGCTTTAATTTACATTTATTAGATGATACCCGATTGGTCTAACGTACAGAATAAAAGGCTTTAATTATCATAACATTATTTTATTTTTTTATTGTTCATTACTACTATTTAGTGTTTAGTGTTTATCGACTAGTTTTCTAATACTCTTGAACAAATAACTGTGGCGCTAGAAAAATAAAAAAATAGCAGAGCTATCACTATCAGTAGTGGAATTCTTTTCGCTCATGACGAAGATAAAATTAAATGCTGAAGGCATTCGTCTTCAGCGGATTCAGTTTCAGACTTGACCGGGAAGTGAAAAAGTGGATTAATAAGTCGAAAAGCGTAAGTCTGCAGTGGGATAGCGTTGAATAATATCAATAAAAATATATTGCTCTTCGATATTGTTTATTTTTCTTCTCATGGTGAACCGAATATTAACTCTACAATATTACTTAAATGATATACATACAGGGGACTCATGCCTAAATCATCGAAAGATAGCGAAATCGTATTATTAAGCCCACGGGTTCTATGCGAAACTTCTGTCGTTTTTCCAAGCACATTGCCAGATTCAAAATACTTAGCATAAGTCGAAACTAAGACTTACTGGATGGCACGCGATAATTATTGAAGAACGGAATTTTATCAATGGCTGAGAACTATAAATATTATTAAACCGAACCAGGTTTAAAGAGATCTTAATTTTTCTGATATCCCTAATGATAACTAATTTTATTTTAAAAGCACAAATATAGTGACAATTAGTGCTATAAAATACTTCTAAAACAGAAAAACAATGATATTGTAAAACGGAAGAAACTAAGACACATAATGTACTCTATTTTACATATTTTCTGTAATTTATTGATACAGCGTAACATTATCATTTTAAATTAACCACTTATTAAAATGCATGTGGTTGGCGCCGATCGTCTCCTTTAAGTGAAGTAAATACTCCTATTTACTTTACTAGCACGAAAATACAGTATTACTCTCCAGTAATACTGTATTTTCGTGCTAGAACTATTAATTGGAATCAATGAGTCAATTAGCCTTTTCCTTGCTTCATGATTCTACTTTTTTAGGTCTTATCCTTGAGTGCTGAGTTCATTAACTTGTACGTGCGATTTGCGTATAAAGGTCACTGGAACATTCTAGTACTATCCAGTGCCCTGCCAAACTGAATCGTGGATTTCCGAGCCAAATAAAATTTTATTCAGATTTTTCTATAGCAATTCCATTGTAGTGTAGCATGAAATCTAGAAACGTGCCCCAAAGCGGCAAAAGTTAAAAATATAGCAGACGATGATGACAGAGAAAGCACAAATATACTCTGCCTTTCCTATCAGACATAAAAGTGCTTATGTATATAATTGTTAATAAGTCTATTCTCTATACAAAAGTATAAACATAAAAAATGCTTTATTTCAGGTTTTTATCTTTTGCGTGTAATATTTTATTTTTTTACATTCAGTAAGTAATTTTAAATTAAGTAAGTAATTTTTATGGGCTCAAGTGATAAAAATGTATATGCTCAAATTTAAAGGTAAATATTAACGCGCTTAGTTTCAAATAAAGCAAATATATCCGTTTCTAGTAATTAATCTATCTCCTCATCAAATGTCTTCAAAAATAGTTTAGCGACTTATGCATGAATGCGTAACCAACTAACTCACTTTCCCATTTAAATTAAAAATACGTTTACTAGTACAACGATCTTGGTTATTTCATGTGAATTCATTTACACTACATTGAACATTTTCCGGCGGTGGAACGGCTGGCTTTAATGTCGTCCCTCTACGTTCCATTTGATCCGACATCATAAAAAAATATTCCATGGCGGAAGGATTTCAGACACGAACGTTACCTAAACAAAAGTAGAACGTCTAGTTTCTCCTGAGAAAGCGTTCCATAAACAAAGTCAATTGGTCTAAACTAGAGAATTTTTATTCTGGGGCGATGAGATCATTAGGTGAATGGCCGTTTGTTCAACAGCTTCTGTGGATATGGGTCGTCGGGACTTCACCATGACATTGATGGGTTGACAACCACGTGGATTTGACCGCTTGTTATTATAAATGTAAATCATATGAACGGTTACGAGAAACAGTTCTATGAGGCCAGTCATTCAATACTTACCAAAATAGATTTTATAAAAAAATATTGCGCAGCGATGTATAATCGCTGCCACACCGTTTTTTCTAATATTATCAAATAAATAATCATTAAATTCGTGGTTAAAAGCGCGAGGGACCGCTCTCCTCTCCTTTGAACATTTGAATATATTATTGGAACATCTGTTTTGTTTATAAATACTTCGACGACAATATTCTAACGGAAGTTCAATGTAATTCCGACGGTGACAGCTCTGTCTAATCTAAAATTAAAACTGTTTATAAATAGTTTCATCATTTTGTTCGTCTTAGATTTATTTTGCAAATTCTTTTCTTAATTTCATAACACATAATAATATCGATATTTTGTAATGCCTAGAAGACTAATTCAAAGGAATAAATATATAAATTATACTCCCCACAGTCACAGATATCCATATAGGTACATTATGTAGTTCTGACATCACCCTAAGGTATGATTCTTCGTCAGTCTATCTGTTGTAGATAAAACTACGAGGCACTTGTTAGTCTCACAAACACTCAGCCCCGAAAAACGTTTATAGATCACACAAATAATTGTCTTAGTGTGGGGATCGAACTCGCGGCCTCTCGTTTCGCAAGTTGGTTTCTAGCCAATCGCACCATGAATGTTGTCAAAAGATGTCTGTGAAATATAAAATTTCGGTTTTACTTTCCTAGTTTTCGCTTTTTATTTCTTTACTCCCATGCATGGACTTTGAGGTCGTCAGAGAATTCGAAATTGAGAATGGTTGTGCATTCGACTACATTCATGCACAAGTCTTTCACGCTCCAGGCTGTTCTATTGTGGAATTCTCTTCCTTCTGCCATAAGGCGAGCGGAAATTAGTTATTCATTTAAAAAACACGTGAAAGATCACTACCTTGCTCTCTTAACTAGCTCCTCTCCTTTTACCTAATTATTAATATGCTATACATACCTATATGTGTGGTATATATACTCGTATATATGTTTATGTATTGATACATGTATACATATTTTACTTTTGTTTTTATGTATTTCAATATGATTTAATTTTTAAACTTTATACTTACTTTGTCTAAACATTTAATACTACCCTCTTTATTTATTTTTCCTGTTCTGTTATTCATCCAAAGGTTGTCTGGAAGATATTGCCTAGAGTGACATGACAGCCCCTTGTGAAGTTAGTACTATTTTTGTGTCAGTTTGTAAAAGTTTACGAGGTTGGTTGGATGTTCAGTTTCGTTGGCGAAATGATAATATAAGCTAAGGTAAGGTGCCCGCTCGTTATTGACACATTATAGCAATGTTTTAATTGCCGAAAACTTTATATTGTTAATAATTGAGAATGTATTTTTCCTCTAATAAAAAGTGTTCGGACCATCAAGTTGACGCATTATCATCTATATCTCATTGTCGCCAGTTTATGACAAAATCTTATTCTTAGAATTAAAACTGACGGAAGCTTATAATTAGTCACTATATTCAAATATTTATGATAACCTGGTTAGTTCATGGTTTATATCATTAAAAATGAAACATGATAGCAACTTTTGAGATATCTCAATTAAGCTATTAAATTTTCTTTGATGTGTAGTTACTATTAATAAATCAAAAAACTGAAAATATGCGACAAAGGTCGGTATTTTGTTGCTAATAAGCTTGGTAATAAATTAGAGAATAAGTTAATAGTATTCGCCCATATCTAAAAATTCTAGGTAACTGCAGAGGTAGGGGAATGAGAAGAAGGAAAAATTATTAAAGTTCCAACAATCAATCGTCCACTCCTAAACTTACTCACATGTAGCCTCCGCGAAAGTTTCGAAAATTTATAGAAACAATTTACAACAGCAATTGTTGTTCTCCAACGGTTTTTTACAGTACAGGTTTAGTTCTGGCTTGATAAAATGACAACGTTCTACGTGGTAGTAGGTGCAGTACAGACCAAATAGAGCGTCCACTGCCCAGAAACCGAGTAACCGCACACAAGCTTATTCCGGAATGCGACATACTTGCATACGTTTCTATGGCCAGCTTTAAAACCTTATGTATGGTTGTCGCTATCCCAATTGATATGAATTTCCTACCACAAGCAAAAAGTAGAGATGACGTCTCAGTTGAGATCTCTTTATAGGGTAATAAAGCCTGCGGTATTATTTTATGATCAGCACACAACATTATCGAAAAAATACCCATCGGAATGTTTAACAATTTTGACTCAACAACAAGTATCAACTCTGAAAACAATTTAATTCTTTGCACCAGAAGTGCTGCTGAAATTATAAAAAGCAACGGAAATGTTAGTTGCAGCGACACACAAAATCAATTACTGAATCGTGACCTTCACCAGTGCACTACGGTATAAAAAAAATATGTCACAGAAGAGTTGTAAAATAGAATTAGCTGCGTGTCGTCACCAACGGGCTTTAAAGAATTTAATTTTGTAATTAGTATTAGGTCAAACGTTCATTTAGCTAGTTGTTTATTTCTAGTAGCCGATTTATAAACCACCGAACAATCCTGGTAGGTATTATGTAAAAAGAAAATTAAATGACATGACAAAATAATTCAGGAGACTTCTTAGCTATATGTTTACTTTGTTTTACTTCATTTTAATCGAGAATACACTTAATTTGTATAACTAGATCCGATATATTAGCCGGTCCCTTCTATTTTATTTTATGCTGAAATAAAAGGTATTATTACTTAAAAATATAAGAGAAGTTTATTACTTCATGGTAAACCCCTGACCTATATCTTATGGCCAAAACATTAATGGTTTTGATAAAATGTATGGTACCTTAAGGAAGCACGCAATACCATCGTGCGCCCATTTAATTACTAAAGACCTTTATTTAACTGCTACACGTGTCAGGTCGTTACCCGAATGTGGTTTCAAGATTTGGTAAATTTGTGTGGGATTAAAAGCAGCGACTAACGATGGTATAAAATATACCGAATACCGTTTGCCGGTGGGATTAACGATATAATTAAGTAAAATAACGAAATGTAAATTATAAATACCGAAATCTAAAACCAACATCATTTGTAGCATTATAGTTATTAAAAGCTAAATATATATTCTGCAATCCGATCTATCTATATCTATGCCGATAACGATCGACCATATAGTCTCGGTTATTGAAATTCAATAAACATATTTACCTACCTTAATTTGGTCTCAAAAATAAAAAATATACAAAATTTCACGTCGCCCTAATTGCAATAAAGCCAAATAACAATTATTGGTTTTTTTTATGGTAATCAATTGCGATCTCAATTGCATAGCCAATCATATGTTATCGAAGACTTTTCTCATCATGTAGCCAACTCCATTTTAATAATGTGCAAAATCAATTTAGAACATTTATTGCTTTCGAACCTAGAAATAGAAAGGTTTATTGGCCGTTCCTAATTTCCATTCAAGAAGTACAGCTAATGACTGAAAAGTTGCTGCTTTAGTCAAAGTTGAACAAATTAAAGTTGATTATTATTAGCTGTATTTGAGATCTAACAAGTGTTCAATTTAGTGTGGTCATCTTCAAGTTTTTTCTTTTTTTAAAAGATGTAAGTAAATCTCTTCAGTAAATAAAATTCAACACTTCGTCTATTAACAAGATACATACTTATTTTTATTGTGTACTCTTTCTCCCATAAGTGATATAGTGTCTTTTACACATCTTTAAGACTGTTTAAAAATCCTATCCATATCTTTTGGGTGCATTTCCAGGTTGTTACAAAGACTTTTCTAGTGAAAAAAAAAACAACATTAGTCACGAATGATAGTATTTATTTTTTAAAATCATTATTTCCTTATCCAATAAATACCAGTCGAGTCACCCGAGCACAATGCCTTCTCAGGAAATGATTGGGGCCGATCATAACACACAGCTTATTGGCAATTAAAGCGTCGTTGACATTTTTGTCTCGATTAGTGTCCCATTTTTCAAGTGATCTCGTTGACATGAGATCCCCGCTGATGGATTGCCTGCTATCAATCTGTTTGATTGGTGAAATAGATAGGCGCCGTCTGAGAGTACTAGATGCACTCACATCTCGTTGAGTCGTGTGACTCAGATGACCATGTAATTGTACTATTCTTCATTAATAGACTGGAGCGGTCCCGTATTTACATACTTGTTTACATACGCAATGCTTGTACCTTTTTTATTATTCTGAATTTGCATAGAGCTACAAAAGCTAGCGCCGCGTTGCAAAATGATTGAATAAATTTAATGATAAATTATAATTTAATCATAATAAAACGACAACTTGATGGATTTACTTGACTATCATTTACTAAAGAATTTATACATTTTTTATTATCGAACATAATGAAATCCTTCAAAAATCTGAAATAGTTTGCAATCCAGTCTTTCTCAAATTAATTAAAAATTCAATGATATAATGTTTGGCGGCTATAAAATTTACTCCGCCGCATTACCCTGTAGTGTATTTGTGATCAAGTATACAGTATCATATTTTTCGTGTCCATGTTAAAAAAAGTTCATCGAATATAATATTCATACTTCAAAAAATGTCTTACTGGAGCAATGAAATATTCAACATTTACCAATAAATCTCGAAAGTTTCCAAACACATACCTAAATCTTATCGTCTGTGATTTTTGGTATTAAAATAAATATTGATACAGCCTTACGGGATAGAAAAATATTGCATCGAAAATAATTCCCATCGGAATGTAATCTCTTGTAGGTGTGACAATTGTCTGAATACGCGATAAATTTGCTATCTAGTATGTCTGGACGGAAAGAAAACATTGGAAACGATCGAAGTCCTATCGATGTATATTTTTGTGATAGGATTTATCATCGTTGCAAACATCAAAGACGCCTTAAAGTCTATTACATTCGAAGAAATACATGACGAATCAAGCTGTGCTAATTACAAGTCAATATTTCTCTAATATTTCCAAAGAGCTAGTCACGAGTTAGATTCAACACTCCGGATACATATTTCTGTTAGTGTTAAATATACAGTTACAAGTCGGTCCGAGAATACATGAAATGTAAATATATGACAACTTAACATGTACGTCAATGTACATATGTTGGTTCATTGATGTAGTTTATTCAATAACACCGGCGGAGGCATTATTCGCGATAAATAACATTTTGATACCTTTGCTTAGCAACGGGAATTTGAATATACTATCTATATATATGCAAAAACAATGCATTTTTTATTACTCCGTGGCAAACATTTATACATACATAGAATGACTCGATTGCTTCATCACTTCAATCTGGCTGCATCCTTGAAACGTTTAGCTGATGTCAGTAGTAAGAAAACTGACGCCAAATGATTTACGTTTACGTTCAATGACCTATATCTGTTTAAAAAATGGATACTAAAATATACGGCGATTTTATTAGTCACTTTATAAATGAAATTGAAACTGTAAGTAAAATGAAATCAAACGCTCGTAAAACGGATCATGTTTTTTTATAGACTTGTGATGTGGTGTAGTGACAGTGAGTCTGTAGTAGTATTTTTTATGAATAAACCTGTAAATTAATCGGATAGGAATCACCGCGCACTCCACGCAATGAGCAGATAGTAACGAAAAATAAAAATACATGACACAGTTTGAAAAACGATGGCGTTCACGGTTTATGAAAGTGGCGCCTGTCGCGGATCGCGGTCCAAATCGGTAAATCATACAATTTGGCATTGCGCCGGACAAAGATTATACAAATAGAAGACGCGGTGACAATACAATACAGTGACACACTTCTTAATATACTCAGTGCTTACAGCACAAAAATAGTTATGTAAATAATAATACGCCGTCGCTCTAGCTTTTACTTTAGCTTTTCCTGATTCATTGGGTTACCAGTGACTAAGTCCTCTACGTTTTTATAGTTATTTTATGTTGCACAAATAGATAGATTATCGTGTGAGTACTACGACCTAATTTTAATATAAATATTCGTCGGTCTTACGCGGCCGCCGGAAAACCGCATCCTGAGTTCAAGTCATATACGCATGGTTTGTATCTAAGCGGTTATCGTCCGACATCTGTACACTAATCCTAGTTTAGCGACGACTCGTTTCAATACATTAAAGAGTTGATTTGCACAAAATAATTTGAGCTGAAGTGACGCCTGCTCGCAGTAACGATGCATTATATTGTACGTAGACTAGCATACGCTAATGAAATTGCTAAGTGTATCATAAACATATTTTGGATTCACTATTTCGGAACGTGTAAGCGGCGAATGTTCCGCTTTTATTAACGACCAGAGTCTCAGACGGTTGAGATGCTAGGATGAAACGTTAGCACAAAATTAGCAGTGCAATAACCGGCGAACATATTTCAGGCACTTTACAGTGTCACAAGACGTATCGAGCAAAGAGAAGGTATCATTTTTAATAGTAATGGATATATCGTTTATTGTTTTTAATAGGCTTATGACGCGGAAGTGCTTGTTCCAAATGCACGAATGTGACTCATTGGAGATCACACCGTAGAAGTTTTTAAAAACGGTTATTTAAAGTTAATGAATGCTTTTGATCTGTTTATTTACGGCCATTTGTCAATTTTTTTTGTATTTTTGCATGTTTTTATTTTCATAATCATTTAACTTTTGTTATTGGACAACTGCAGTCATTACTTTGATAGAGAGGGCGTTTATTTTTATTGTAAGTACCTCGATAAAATTTTGTTTGAAAAATGTATTCAAACAAATTGTGTAGATATTTCGGGAGTTGATAGTTCTAGGTTTATTTGAAATGGCAACGTGGCAGATGGGATTGGGATGGCAGTTTTGTTATGACAGACAGTCAACCTCACAAAGGAGCTAACTGACGCTTTTAAACGAAACGTTATTTTGTGTTTCGTGGAATGAGCCCTATTATTATTTTTGGCGTCAAGATATACGTTAGCTATCAATGTAATTTATTACAATTCCGTTAATTCTATTGTATGAGTATCAAAAACCTGTGACTTAAATAGAAGCGTAAAGTTACTTATATTTTAATAATTTAATCTATAAAAATCTTATGTCGTTAAAACTGAATCTACAAAGGCTTTCTGTTTAACAAACTACAGAACACATATATAAAAAAAATAGGAATCGAAGTTGTCGCCTTTTGCTTCACAAATGTTTAAATATGTATATCTGTAATGTCAGGATTGTGATGAAGTTGTAAACAATATTAAAAAAAAATAAAGCAGAGCAAATATTTCTAAGAAAACTAAGCTTTCATTATAATGGAAACGCTTTTAAAACAAAATCAACATTGAATTTTTAGACGATAACAATAATTCATCCTTTCTTTACGCTTCGTAATGCGTTTAGACTTAGAACGTTTCTATGCAATTGCATTCACAGGCGCATTTTCTTTATTATTTCAACGAATTATTTATTATTCTCCGTCGGGTTTCATGAATAAGCATTAACAAATGTTTATGTTACTCCTTCCGGCTAGCATTTAAATCTCATGCATTCAAATATCCATTTATAATAATTCTATAGGATTTGGCACGCCTATGAATATTACCGCAGACTATTATATCATCAAAACAGTTACCAATAGCTCGATGTTGATTCTTAACTATAGTTTCTTGTGCCATAAGTCTTCATTAGAGCCATATGTACATATGTATGTAAGTGGATATATGTAGCACATGTCTGTATATACTTAATACTAGGAATAGAGGATTAGAATGTATTCAAAACAGCGTCTCGTTGTATATGTTGATTCGAGTGTTGACAGGGAGTGAATGCGATCGCGGATTCGAGGTGACAATTGATATTATCTGACAACTGGTTAAAGCTTATGTAGGACCACACACGTGCTTGTCTGGCAAATATTTAAATGTTTTGTATCGTTTACCCGTTTAGATAACAGACAAGAAAAAACACAAGTCTTATAAGATGTTTAACAGAAATTAGGAAAGAATTTTAGGGCTTGGCTAGACACCAGCTTGCGAAACGAGCGGCCGCGGGTTCGATCCCCGCACCGAGACAAATGTTTGTGTGATCCACAAATATTTGTTTCGGGTCTGGGTGTTTGTGAGACCGAAAAGTCTCTCGTAGTTTCTGATACCCACGACACAAGACTCGTATCTTAGTGTGGGGTCAGGACTATGTGTGTGACTGTTGGGTGTATTTATTTATTTATTTACAAGTTTACTGAAACAGCAAAAAATATTTAGCGATTATAATAAAAGTTAGCACTGGGGTTTAATTAATAGTCTTCTATTTCATATAACTCATTTTGTTTTTTGTGCTATTGATTTTGTAGAACCTGAAACGTAATTTCATCATATTTTTTTGAAACTATTAAAGGGACGTCAAGAATTTGTTGTGAGTGATTTACATCGCTGAAAAAAAAAACGCCGGTTTGGTGGCCTTGCTCATGACACTGACTTTCATGGAGTTACTGTGTAGTCGTTATACATATGAGTAGTTGTTATTTTAGGAGTAACAAACAATCATGCGGATTTTACAAGGATTCTGAGAATATGTGCAATATGGGCATCACATGAAAATGGTAAAGTATTGTCTATTCTTACTTAACGATAATGCACACCCGTGTGTATTAAGCATTGATTTAATCACCAGTATTTACGCTTATATCTTGCAGAATCGATGTAGGCATATATATGTATATTCATAAAAAAAGAACTGGTGAAAAGGTAAACCTACAAAATAATTAATCGCTTTGAAAAAGTAATACTTAGATTAATGTAGATACAGCAGGTGCAAAATTAAAATAAACATATTTCTGGATTGAATATGAGTAATGGTGTAGCTAAGACTCATAAGATAATTAGAATATTACAATAATTATAAATTTAAAAAGATTTCGCTGTACATATGCAGAATGACCGAAAAATAATATGGAAAGACAGTGTTAATTATTGAAGGAGTATAATATTATATATTCAAGCTCTTCAATTTTAAATGCAGTTTCAAGAATGTTTATAAGTTAAATCGATTTTTCTTTAAAGTGAAACACACGTGTCGCTTTCTTAATTAAGATTGAAGTCAGTGAGTTGTCATTAAAAATGTTATTGGTCAGGCAATTGATAATGATTTGTGTCTTCAATCATATTCCGGACTTTGAACATTTTATAAAACAGGTCTAAGAAATTAATACACAAATAGCTATTGAATGATATAAATAAATATGTTTATTGACCACTTTAAATAAAACTTGTTTTTCTAGATTCAAAATGACTTCGAAAAAACTAAACCCTACAACAGATAGTTGTAGAGATGGCCCGTATCCAGCAGTGCGACATTGGTATTTAGTATTTAGTATATGGCCGGATGGACTCTTTGTCCTTTTATCTTGCGCTTTTCATGTTTAGTTCGGTTAGGTCAGGTTAATCGTGACAATTACATTTCTTTACACCATTCTGCTGCTAAGAATTTTCTACTAAAAAAATCCAAGACCATGTTTTTAATTTTAGAGAAAATAAATACATACGTATAACAAGTCCGTCATCATTATAAACTCGAATTTGTGCTGTACAATCTAAAGTCTCGAGTTCGATTCCCGAGTCTGGCATTAAGATTGTCAAGGTTACGTTTGGAAATCCTCAGCAGCTAGGTGTCTTGACATGTGCTCAAAATGGGAATAGGCTTGTCACCTGTGTTTGTAGAAATACACCATTACCCACCTTCTTGGGTAACGTATAAATTGTTTTGTAGGTAATAACTATCATAAATCTATTGGGTGTTGGAATTGAAGATTAAAGGCTAAGAAAACAATAATCCGTATATTAGTTTAAGAGTGAATTGTGATATCCAAATGCGTTGTTAACCCAAATAATCTTCAACTTCTAAGACATAAATATCCACCATTTATATACTGATATAATTGAAAATTTGTTTAGCCCAAGGCACGATACTATAACTGGACAATTTATGGTACGCTCAATTATTATGATTTGCTGTTACACCATATTTAATTAAACGTAACTGCCGCAAATATGATTTATTTATATAATACCACTTAATAACCATTGGTTTATGATTAGGTTTACGATATAGGAACTAATTTTGAACGAATTATAGTAAATTTTGAGCAAATTCCGATGTTTGTAAATGTAATACAAAGATTAAATAAGTATGAAAACTAAATTTGTTTACTTGGTTTAATTTATATCAAACATATTTCTCATTATATAACCACTGTTCGTAAATTATATATTGTTGGTCATGTATTAAAATTTACCCATGCATAAAACTGTTTTACTCAAGAAAATCTCCATTGATATAAAATAAAATCTAACTTGTGATTTTACCTCCTCATATCCTTGTCTTGGATAAAAATTATTTGTGGTAAATAGAATATAATTTGGCTTTGTGCAAAATTTTATCCAGAGTCATTCTTCTGTACAAATATAGATGAATAACAAACATGTAAACCTTCACATTCATAATATTTCCGATACTAATATCAATAGCATTTAAATGAGATGTAGTTTTTAACAATATTAATATGTGTTAAAACAATCAGGAAGTGTGAAATTCATTAATAATGAATTACAAATTAAAAGGAATATAGCATGACACAGTACGACAATCTGGCGATGAGCGCCGGGTCCCTAATCCAGGCAAGTGATGCCAATAAATCAGGGCGATGGTGATTGGTGACATCATCGTCTGCGACTCGACCTTCCAGCTAATGGCAACATACGATTTCATGGTAAGTAGGCCGGGATGTCTTCAATGATTGTAAATGTTTTATGAGAATTTATTTCGGTAACGATTCTGTCATAACAATCTGAAAACATAAGGCTCCCTCTCACGATTTGACTTTACAAACAATCTCTGTAATAACTTTTGGTTAACATTATTTTATTTAAAAAATTAAAGTAGCAGGAATTTGTTGAGGCACTAACCTGAATTATGGTGCCATTCACATTACAACTAAAAGGTTATATAGAGTGACTAAGGTGAAAAGATTGTTGACATCTGTTCAAAATAATTAAAAATGTTTGGCCAACGAATGCGTAAATAGGACAATATGTTACAACGAATGACAATAATTAAAAACGTTTTATAAGTGGATACAGGTCGCGTCTGCGTCAAATGATCTGTGATTCTTCGTCAGCTAGCGCCTGCGAAATTTCAGTGAAAATAGTTTAACAACACTAGACAGTTTTCTAACGAGCGCTTAGGAATTACTCATGATCGTTAAATGATCGCGGATAGTTAACTTGTTATTTTCGAATTACAACCGTTCGGGCGCTCGGGTATGTAAGGGTTCGTGCACATATGTAAACATATAGTGTAGGCACCGTACAATTTGGTGGGTTCATGTGTGAAAAGCGAATGCACCGTTCAATATTTAAAATTGGAAGAGTAGAAGACGGGCACACAGCAATCGGGTGCGCGCGCGCTGTCAGTGGCCCGCAAGTCGCCGCGTCGCGCGCTCCGCTCTCCGAGCCGCTCTGTCCACGCACCGCACCCGACTCATTTTCCGAACGCATTCAATATCTGTAATATTTACATCGCGCACATATAACATCGAACACTTAAAATACCGATTTATTTATGTTTAATAAATAGGAGATTTTATGCAATATAATTTTCTTTCCGGGATTCGTATTTCAAATTATCAAACACGTGTTTTATATATAGTTGGCGCGAACTGAACTCGGTGTCGCCTGTCCACGTTTTTCACAGCGAGTGAATAAATAATTAGCGGACGAGACATCACCCGCCACGAGAAATTTCACTTTTTACCGGCGAGGATCGTCTCGCTAATCTCGTCTACCAAGCGTCTACACTCGACGCACGGAAATGCATAGCTGATTTGTGTAAGTATGCCCTTAATCTTTCCATTACTGTGACACCAGATTTGCCCGCCTACGTGTTTAAAAATTGCTACAATTGAAACTCTCTACGTAAGGTAGAGTACTGAATGTGTAGTACATATATTTTATGTATTTGACATTTTATAAAGGACATTATTTCTTTTTTTTTGGAATATGTCGAACGCTAGCCACCATATATATTTTTGATAAATTTAGACGCGATGTAGTTAGTGAATTTGTTACTATAAATATTCATTTTGCCGAAGATAATCGAAAAATAAAAATTAACAACAATGGAACCGGGGAAAACCAAATATTAAAAGTAATTTAAATTGTATTAGAACAAATAAAAAACACACGATCGCGATACTGTTAAATTAATGTGGCATATGATCATCTTGATCATCTGATAAATGATGATCATCTTGCTTATTTAACTAATGTAACTTATTTTCATATATTTAAACGTGATCTTTACCGGTTGTTACCCAATAATTGTCTATTAGACATCTACTTTCTATTTTGCTGCAACATACGCTGCGTACAGTAAAACCCTATGTGCACATGTCAGCTGCAAATTAAAAATATTTGTTACGTATGCTTAATTAAATTCATATTTTTTTGTTTGTCGTATCTTCACGATGAATCTAAAATGCACAAATATTTAATTCAAAGTCTTAATAATTAATTTTATGCTAAACTATACCATTAGTATTTAAATTGATGAAATTTATATAAAATATACGCCCTATACAAAGGATAAACATAAAATGTAATAATTTGGGTATTACTGTGTTATACTAACAATAATTCGTAGCTATAAAATAATTTATCAAATGCTTAAATGTATATTCAAAAGGTTCCTTATCATCGTATAAAATATATTATTACCTACTCCGACTCCGACTAACTACTTTTAAATGCCTACTTAAGTAAAAATAATGTAGAAAGATTTTACGAGTTTAAGTTGTCTTTATTGTTGTTTTTAATATGACTCGGTTTAATAAATATCATAAAAATGCTATAATAATATTTTCAAAGGTTTTGTATGAAAAAAAAAATATACCTATGTAAAAGACAACACTAAGTTATATGAATAATAAAAGTCGTACGATTTAAATTCAATAAATTTATTTTAATTTTACAAAGCAGAACATTACCTATAGATTTTATTTCTGTCCTGAGATCAGTGCAATGATTTTATATTTCATTTATTTGCTTGTTTATAAATAAGTACATTAAAAACTAAACGTGTTTAATTTAACAGGAAAAATGCTATTTAAATCGTGTTACTATCCAGTAGAATGTGACTTTTGACACACAGAGTGACGTTTGTACTGCTTTGCATATTTATGCATATCAAACTAGTGGGAAAATCTAAACTGCAAGTTGTTCGTAACCTATAACATTCTTTATACATAATTATGACTTTAATATTTATAATTATCGAAACAGTATATCAATTGTAATTAATTGTATAATAGAGTTGAAAATCTAAGTCAAATTAAGGTTTACAAGTTATTTCGTAAAACTTATCTTTTACAATAATTTGTTTTCCAATAAACAAAATCATCATCAACCCATATACGCCCACTGCTGAGCACGGGTCTCCTCTACCATTGAGAGGGTTTAGGCCATAGTCCACCACGCTGGCCTAGTGCGGGTTGGCGGACTACACACCTAAGAAATTCCTAAGAACTTTTAGGTGTGCAGGTTTCATCACGATGTTTTCCTTCACCGTTAAAGCAAGTGATAATTCAATGTGAATACACACATAACTTCGAAAAGTCAGAGGTGTGTGCCTGGGGTTCGAACCCGCGACCGCCGAGATTCTCGACCGCGCGCCCAAACCTCGAGGCCATCACTGCCTCTATAAACAAAATATTAACAATAAAATAATGACAATACAAACCAGTATTTTCTATTTTTAAACACAATCTCGTATTTTAATTATTCCCCAAGAGATATGAAGGGTGATTTGTTTGAATGCAAGCGTAGTATATTGATCTTGATGTAGGTATATGAAGCAGACATATTCCGTGGTAGAACTGGTGGTGAACGACCCGGTGCTTCACATGTGCTAATTTTCTTTTTTGTCGTTTGTTAGCGGAAATGTTTTTCATCATTAGATACGTTATTATGGAGACCTTGTGCGCACAACTCGTAAATTAATGTATGCACTTATGTTTCTTTTGTTCTACAGACTCACGATCATTTGAACATACAAACCTCGCCTTAAGCAACATTTGTTCTTGGGTCTTTATAGTAGTTTAATTGTTAAATTGATTTTATTAATTTCGAATTGAGAGTTATAAACTCGTCAGATGGCGCCTTAGTCATGGAATACTTTAAAGTTTAATGGTGTCACATCATTGGCCCAGAAACACCTCCTACAGCAGTTTATTTCAATTAAACAGTAGTTGTTAATTTTCGCGTTAGGTTCGTGAGAACCGTCGGGTTTGTCTTGGAGGTCAGCCGTTTACTAGTAATGACGCCCGTAAAAGGCTCTTGTTTAACTTTATTTAGTTAAATACATATCGCAGATTAGCAATTCAAATAAAACAAGTCTTAAGTATCGACACGCGAATCGTTTAAAATTGAATAAAGTTGTAAAAGTGCTTTATGTTTCACTGACACACAAATGTTCAATCCAAACATTTGTTTGTATTAAGACGGTGAAGAAATGAGATGTGCAAAAGCTTTGTAACATTTCTTCTCATGCCAATGCATCAGCCGCGCGATGATTGCGATCGACGGAACAAATAAATAACATGCAGATTTAGAATCGTTTGCTGCAGCTATTTGCAATCATCCATAAAAAAACGCACCCCGGCAACCGGCATCGGCAGACCGAGATAAAACCGACGGTGCTATTACGTCAATGAAATGGGTTAAATGGACTGAGGCAATAAATGTAGCCCTCGCCGTGAACTCGGTACCGAGCGCAGAAACGCGGCCCCGCTGAAGGCCAAGATAACACGAATACGGCACACTATCTGTAAATATTAATTAATACTTATAATGTTTCACTTTCAGTTTTTTTGTGTTGCAAAAAACATTTACATTTTTTAGTTAGCGAAATCCACATGCTCTATATTATTCTTCGATTTGTATTTATTTAAATTATTCCGCGAATCGACCAAAGAATAATAAGCAAATATATCTCGTGTTTGTTTATTTGAATCGCGTTCTCGGATGCCTCTCAATAAAGGGTCTAATAAATACGAGCTAGTGTTGGAACGAGTGTTAAATTATTGCACAATTTGTTAAGTTTTGGCAATGTTTGTAGTTCCAATCGTGATGAACACATCTGTCACGGGTTATCTGCAATATTTACGTTATTTCGGTGTTGAAGTTTGCTGCCTTGTATAATACAATGATAAAAGTTAATGGTATCGTGTTAGAATTATATAGCGCCGGCAATAATCCGGAGCATCGCATTGAATGGTAATGATAAGAGCGGTCGGTGAACGAACACTCATGAACTTGGCTCTGTGGCCTTCGTGTTTTACACCTACTTATTGTTGAAGTATTGTTACGAATTCGCTGTACATACATATGTGTTACATTTGGTAGGCATTGTGATTTATTGGCCGCGGATTAGATTACGTGTCTATGTAGGGATTACTAAGTGTAAGCCAACGCTTTGTTATGTAAAATGCAGAGCGTTTCTTGGAAATTACTTACACATTTTTACGTATCTGTTCTGGTTGCCACCAGTCTTATCAGATGTATGTCTGTAGCTTCTTTTATGTAATATAGGCAGTTTTTATGTTCTGACGCGAGCGTGTGAACACGCATGTATAGAGGAGGATATCATCTGCATAAGGCCATTGTCAATACGTAAACAGGTACGAAGATACACGTGTTGCAAGTTATTAATCAAGTGGATTATAGATAGGCGGTTTTAAATCTGAAAGTATTTCAAAGATAACCTTTTATAAGGCAGGAGGAAGCAAAATTGTTTTGAAGATAAATGTAAGATAATCCTTATTCGGGGACATAGCTGTAACTGTATAAGTATGTCGTATAGATATTGTTTATGATTAATGTTCAAGTTTGGTTGATAGAAGATTATTTTATAGGTCAGATGGGATCACGTCAATCTAGTTGAATTTTATTCAATATTTCAACGGCATTGTCCTTCTTTAATATAACAGGTTTTAAAATTTGTTATATATTTTTAAATATCCCATCATAACATGATCTCCAGTTTGCAACTATGTTTCCATAAATTTGGGTCGTACGTGATTGTATCCGAATCTGCAAACTAGAACAGCACTAAATCCGCTGGGACCCGTATAGCTAACCTCAATTCAAGCTTCGAAATATATCTTGATCTACGAACACGACATATCGTATGTCCCAAACATTATGGTTCCTATGGCAAACATTATGTGTTTAAAATCAGAAGGCTGACACATTGGCCCAATTTTCTCAGTTCAATAAAACATTTCCTCGTCTGGTTTCCCTGAACTTGCACGCGTACGAACCGAACCAAAATAGACTAGATACATCGAGTGTAAAAAATATTCATACGAGCAGGCGAACGTGTGTCATGTTTATGGAATATTCTTTCGAAGACCTTTTAAAGTTTTTTAATCGACAATCAGAATCATGAAACTTATTATAGTTTTCAGTGTAATATTATCGTGTATAGATTTTTTCTCAAAATAGTAAAAAAAATATTTCCTCTTAGAATTGTAAGTATTGTTAAAATTACATTTGACTTAATTGTTGCACGTATGTATTTTGCAATTATTTTAACCTATGTGTGGAACAATAGAAAAATAATATAATCGTGATTCGATACGTGCATTTACATGCCGCATCCAAGGTGTATTTCTTCGTGACTGATTCATAGTTGTATGCTCTGTATGTACTATGTAGATACATACGTAGTTACGCGCAGTTGTATTAGATTTTTATTTTAAGCCGCGCTGTACGCGAACCGAGTCGTTAAATTTTAACTGTTGGGCCTCCACCAAATAACACAGATCACGGCTACCGTTCCCTTTTTATGCTAAACATTTGTAGATTATATATTGAGGATAAGGCGGTGTTTCAATACTGTACAAAATACCGGTTTACATTCAGATAGAGTACTAAATAGTGTTATAGTAAATTGATATTTTAACACCGTAAATACGCCAATGATAGAAATGTAAGTGTATCTACAAGAGATTACGCTTTCGCATGTAATGTAGTGTAGTCACTTTACCGCGTCACAAAAAGTAATTTTTCATGGAAAGATACCAGGAGAACATGACAGTCGAAGTGCTAATTTTGGCAACCTTATAAAATATCACTATACGAGTAACCGAGAAGAGAGTAACTATCATGATTACGCATATCATGAAAAACAAAAGGCACTTGACGACAAACGATAGCAAACGTCACCTGGTTATCATATTTCCGAGGTATTATCAAACATGAGTGTAACATCGCCGTAGATTGTGATCCCGGATCTGCACTGCAACCTGATTTGCAATACTATTTCCAATCTTTATTAGATTTGGTTAACGATAACGTAACCCCATTTTATACATCTGAAAGACGAAACAAAAGACGAATTATATTTAAAAGTATCTAGGTATACGTATAATATTTTCATAGAAATATAAATATGCTGGATTTTGATTTAATGCAATCGTTAAAAATTTATATTTATATTATTGTAATTAATAAGTTTTGTATTGTTGGCCTTAGCTCCTACTACTTAAACTGTATAAAAGGAGGTAAAAGGGCCAATTGATGCTTCATACAAAGTTTGTAGTATTCTATAATGTAAAATTAATAGTAAAGCTGAATAACGTATTTTTGAACATAGTTCAAAACTTAAACAATTGTAGTACAAATGTAGTATAATTCCTACGTAATTAGTTTTTGATATCGATGTATTATATACAAAGAAAAATCGCGTGTTCCAGATACAAAGTTGACCTTAGATATCTGAAGTATGTGAACCCAAAATTATTGTTATCGGTAACATTTGTTGTATTCCTTTTTTATCGCACCGCAACACGATATAAGGAAATCTATTTAACACAAATTATTACGCATGACTTTCTTTTAATTATTTCTAGAACAAAATATTTTAACTTTATCTGTAATCTACTAATATAAAAATATGAAACTTGTGTCCTCAACTACTAGTTTGGATACCCATGGATACAAATATTGTTTATATTATGTAATCTGGTTTGTTTTGGTATTGCAGTCATCTTATCATTTTTCATAGATAAGTAGATAGATAAAACACTTTTTTTGTGCACAATTGAAACAGAAATCTAACAATAGAGAACAATTTATAGTATAGTAACGAAATTGTAGGTTTTATCACGTAAAGCGATCTTTGCCAGACAACCGGGCTTGATGATTATATTCACGTCATTTTATTTCATTAGTGTCTATTAAAATCATATTACATTATACTCCAATACGATTAAGGCAGTGATGGTCTCGAGGTTTAGGCAGCCGGTCGAGAATCTTGGCGGTCGCGGGTTCAAACCCCAGGCACACACCTCCATCTTTTCGAAGTTATGTGTGTATAGTGTATTAACGGTGAAGGAAAACATCGTGATGAAAACTCTGCACCTAGAACTTCTTAGGTGTTTAGTCCGCCAACCGGAACTAGACCAGCGGGTGGACTAAAGCCTAAATCCTCTCAATGGTCGAGGAAGCTCGCTCCCAGCAGTGGGACGTATGATATTGATTAAATTATATTAAATTAACCAAGATTTATTGAACTTGGCATTGGCTAGCATCATTTTATGCCGATGATTATTATAATTTATTAATTTATTAATTAGGATATAATTGAAGTTTGTTTGGTTGATTTTTTTATAATTATTACAATTTCTTTTATGACACATGGCTACTCAGTGATTAATCATAAAACTCCTATTTAACGAACTAATGATCTTCTTACGCAGATCAGCAACCTCTTGGTTGTTGCTATTTATTTTCATCGGCGAACTGTTTTGCTTCTTTTACGAATTAGATGTTGCACAATAATAATAGCTGTAACTAATGAGGCTAGTGAAATCGTCAGAAGTTGTATGCTATTCAAACATTGTAAAGAAAAATAAACTAAAGATAACACATTTATAACTACGAAGTTGAGCTACAATTTCTATCTAATGATGTTCACGCTAAAATGGATTTCAAATGTCGAAGCATCTTAATGCTATAAGCTTGTGTATACTATTCTAAACACGGACAATGTAGAAAGTTAGAACAATAGGTACACGAGAGTGTGTGAAACGATCTGTATGTAAATATTATCTACTTTTTAAAGACAAAATATGAATCATGGAATATTTGTCTAATACTACTTATTTAATTGCAAAATTGGGTGTAATTTGATTTTATTTTTGCATACAACAAACAAGTTATTCCGCTTTTTGAGTGGAATATTTAAGTGGCCGGAGATAGAATAAACAATGTCGAAATAAATTACATTCGTGTGTATCGAAAAATATGACAGCGCCGCCACTTAAGTGGTTTCTAACAAAATCATTATTCTTTAATCAGTAGAATAAACAAAGGAGCGCGGTGCCGGTGTAGCCTACAGAAACTCATTTCGAACACAGCCAACGTGCTACTTACCCTGTTCAGATGTTGACACACAACTCAATAGCGCACTTTTCTGATGACACTGACCAAACACTCGATTTCCAATAGGTATTAGCAAGTTGGTAAGTTTTTTACATTTCGTAATTAGAGCGAAGAGACGTAGCGGTATATTCATTTAATTGTAATTATTGGCTAACTTTCTTTCATTTTAATTGACAATGGTAAAAACATCTGTGTTTTTGTCACTGATAAAAAAGCTCCAAGTGAGTGGATTTGTTGAAATCCTAATTACAAATAGAAAAGTATGAAGGTAAATGTCGGACCAATTTTAGCAGTAAACGAAATATTATGTTTACATTACCATGCATATTATTAAATCGGTATATTCTCGTATGTTTATTGATAAGACTATTTTATATTTTACACACGAGTTATCTAAATGCAGACCACTAGCGCAGGTCAGAGTTGAATCACAAAAATTATTTCTGAGAACATAAATTTTATTGCAGACACACTTTCGACGTACATAAATCGTAAAATTTATCTTTTTTTACAAAGTGTATTGGCCGAACCGCATACGGAAGTTGTGTTTACGAAGATACCAACTCGTAAACAGTTTACGAAGTAATTTGGTGTTCGTTGTCAGGTGTTCGCACACCGGCTCCTCGATATATGAGCAGTTTTCAAATTAAAACATTTTTAAATGGACGTCCCGAGCACTTCTAAGAAAATCCCATAAAATTCTTCAATTGGGCTCTCTCACATATATTTAAACAGCATCAACAAACGCACACAAGCAATCGCGAACACTGATTAAAATTGTAATAATACGGAATACATTAGCCACGTATTCGACAAGATCTATTACATTTACATAAAAATGATGTGTACACACGTAGCATATTTATTCACTTATTTAAAAATGTTAAAACTGAACTTGATCGGCTAGGCAAGTCATGGAGGTTCCTTGAAAAATGTGCACTGGTATCTAACGGTGTCGGACAATCGCAGTCGTTAATTGTAATGTGTATATTTGTAAAAGGTCGTAAATAATTCAGGCCGCCCACGAGCTCTCCAAGTGTTCCGAGATCCGAGTACTTTTCGTTTCACGATTTTCTCTCGACAGACGGGACAGATTTATGGATCCTTTCCTCAGCCTACGCGCTTACACTTCTCGTTAGATGCAGAAAGGAGCATCCTATTTCACTTTTTCATTTTATACTAGCGATTGTTGTGCGTTCTAGAACGGGTTTCGCGTTTTATAGACATCGCCATCGTTCCGAAATAGACTTTCTCATAAAGTTGGTTAATTTCTTGTTATTCTATAAAACCAGATAATAATTAAACTTGTTCTTTACACACGCTATAATTACCCGCAGTACAGTATTGAGTTATTTAAATTCTTTCTCTTGTCAACATTTCATAGTTTGGCGGTCAGCGAGTTTGTGACGTAGGTGTATTACGTTTTGCATATAGGGTATTCTTTGTGTTTGTGCGTAAACCATAAATACTTCCTTTGTTATCAATAAGATATTTGTACAAATATTAAAAAATAGTATCTTCGTACACCTCTATTATAGAAAAAGTTATAGCTTCAGCGTACTACACTTTTGGGTAACATATTTAGGTTTTTTGTAATGGTTACGTATTTATGATCCCAAATTTGTTTGACGGCAAAGTTATCGTAAAATAGATCAAGTTTCAAAACAAAAACCATAACGAAAAACATAGACTGTGCGAGAAGTCTGAAACCAAATCCGGAACTGCACGGTTCATGAATATAATTGAAATCAATGTAGCAAAAATGTAAAGCATAAAATTTATTTTAAATAAATCATTATATAGACTACGGTAATAAACTAGCAAGCCTATTTCAACCTTTATACATTTTCATGGCGCAAGTTAAAAAGAGCCGGTTGTCGCAATAAATGTCCGCCGTTACGATTACGTCTTCATAATAAAATACTGGACAAATTACATCGACTTATTCTCCGTGCTTTATTAATTGACTCTGTCCTGTAATGGATGTGGCTTGACAATAATTAAATTCAAAACTCGACTGTACAGACTAATGCCATCTGTAATGTTCCGTTTACAAGACAAAAATAAATAGGTTTATGTACATAGCTGTGTGAGTGGGCGACGACTGCCGACTCGCTGAAGTTTATACCGCCACCAATAATCAATGTAGGCGGTCCAACGTTTATTTACATATTCAATGCACTTATAAGAAATAATCTTTTCTTTGTTAATGCGCTCATTGTTTATCTTACTTTCGTTGGTTTTATTCTTAATCTCTTAACATATAAATTGTTTTATCATGGAAATAAGTTTATTTTTTTATGAATATTTAATAGTTTAATTTCGTTTATTAATTAACTTTCGTTTTACGTTAAATGAGTGCATGGTTATTGTAACGTTACAGTATGTTAATCAATGTATCGGTTCAACAGCAATGATAAAGCTGTGTTTAAAAAATCGGAAGAAAGCCGCACTGTTACCTTTCGTTCGCTGAATGAGGTGGCTAGACACTTCATTTGCTGGTGATAAGATAGTCGTGGCTGTTCGGATTGCGACCATCGTACACAAGGTGGTAAACCCGCTATAGATATAGGCAAGTACATATACAGGCGGTATTCCCAAACAAGTACGATTTAGGGACCTTCAAGAAGAGAGCTTAATTATCTTCCTCAAAGGCCGGCAACACACCGATGATTCCTCTGGGATTATAGGTGTTCATGAGCGGTGTTGACCACTTAACATCAGGTGGCTCATTTGCTCGTTTGCCTCTTTTTCCATAAAAAAAATAAACAAATGTATCTTTTGTCAATACATTTGATAATTTGAGAAAAACTTTGACTACGACGCATTTGAAATGTTTCGTCTGTCTTTGGTTATCAAATGGTAGTATTGAGATGACTACCAGTTTGTGTTCAGTCGTTTCACTCTTAGAGTCTCAAATGTATTTATTTTGAGATTAGCGGTCAGAATTAGGTATATGGGCTGAAATAGTTATAGGAACAGACTCTGGCGGACAATCAAAATATTACTTGCATAAAACGGAAGAAATTTTTGTTTACATAAATACTGCGATTTTATTTCTCTACATAAAGTATGTAGTCGTCTTATATGAAAAAGCAAGTAGGATAACTCTCATTTTGTCATTACTTTTACGAGACGAGAAGCTACCATAAAATCAAAAGCAAATGGAACTTATTTCAATTATGAAACTTACTAAACTTCATACAGTAGAAAATATTGCAACGAGACGATGTTTAAAAAGGCAGTTATGATAAAATAAGGTTTTATCAGAGTTAACAAAAAAATCCGTAATTTACTCAATTTACATGTTTAATATCGACAAAATAAATTTAGCGTAAGGATACAGTGTGTATGTAATACGAGTAAAACCCAAAACAACTACGATAATGTTTGTGTATTGTAAAGCGAGCCGTTATCGAGTTGCGACTAAGGTCAGTGCGTCCCGAACCTTAACCAGATATGCAACAGTGGATTTTGTGCAAAAAGCCAAACAATATTATCTAATTTAAAAATGTGCAATGTTAACATAATATTTTAAATTTTGATGTCTCTCTTAAATTGTAAATAGATAGTCCACATTCTGGTTTAGTTTCAGAATATTTGCCGAGTCTATTGTTGTTCACCGGGCACACTTCTAGACTTATTGCTACTGAGACTTTTCTAACGAAGCCCCAGTAACCGATTGTCCGACCAGGGAAACTATACAGGGCGTCGTAATCTCACAACGCATAGTAATGCCGTAGCTAATAATAGATTATCGTTTTTATGTTTTTACAAATTTTGTTGACGGCAAGGTCCCCAATCACCCTATTGTATTGGTAGAGTCGATGAGATATCCATGTTTTAATTTTCAATCTAGGCAGACTACGCTTTAATTTTAAATTCTGGTGACCTAATTTGGCAAATAAAAATAATACTTATAAGTCATGGTTAAGTTTGGCCTCTTTTAAATTTCACCTAATATAATACAATGCCCAAGAGCAGGTTTTAACAATGACTTACTAATTACCTATTTGAATATAAATGTTGACAATCTTCATCGATAAAATCGTATAAAGAGCTCCCATTCCCGTGACAGTCGGGCGACCTCTCGGATGGCAGACGGCGTGCGACAAGCTCTCGCACGATACTCGATAAGTCAGTACTCGTTCCCGCGCGATCCATGCAAATCGTACGCCACTGACAATCTAATTAACACCTTTATCGTGTGCGCCGCGTCGCTCTACAATGTTAAGAAGTAATTGCATATATCCAATTACTTCTTGTTACGCGAGAAAATGTTTTAAAAAATTAAATACGAATACGTTTCAATTAGCAATGAACTCCTGGACGTTTTTCTCCCTTGAGTTTTTCTGATTCAATTACGGAACTAATGGGAAATTCCTTACTAGCCGTATGCCGTTAATTGTTTATTTACAAATTATGTGGGAAATAAACCTCTTAGGAGCACAGAAGAATTCCGTTTCTGTGTGTATCATGTCTTCAATGCCACATAGGGATTTTACAAGACAATATAATAAAATATAAGTACTACTGCAAATTATTACATTCCACTTACCTATAGCATTACCTTAATTATATTCGTGGCTTTACCATATACATATATATTTGTTATTATTTTTAGATAAATTATGATAATTATTAAAATAAATATATTAAAAAAAGTTAAAACAACACATGTTTGGATGATTTATGTGAATATTGTTATTGCTGTAATAATTGCTTCAAGTTTTAAAGAACCCGAATCACATTTAAATTTAAATGAGCCAAAATTAACATACCTAGCTATAAACGTATAATCTGACCAAGGGTCACGTATTTTTTGTACGTCTGCCTTCATGATTGACGGGTCTTCAGTATCGATTTCGTGATTGTTAATATGTATTTTGATCATTTATTACAAATTACTAAAATAACCCTTCTAGGAAATATAATAAATACTTCACTCGACCTTTTTCGGTTAATACCACGTTGATTTTTTTAGGGTTGTCATCCTAAGTATAGATCGTTAATAATAGCTGCTTCAATAACAGTTATTGTGGGAACGTGATTACCAAACCCAAGCGGTTCACTAAAATGGGACGGAAATTTAACTTTAAATTCAGGGCCTAGACGGTGCAAAAATACCGCGAAACGATAAGTCCGAGCCTCTATGTATAATTTACGAATCAATCAAATTGTGAATAAAAAAGGATTCTATTATGTAAAACACGTATCACAAAATTCACACGCAATGCTCGTACGCAACGGTCCGACCCACATTATTTTGCTGGCCTATTAACATTCTTTCTATTAAAACCGGTCTATGGGAATCGGCATAAGAAGCCATACCATTGGCTTCATTATACTAGCGAAAACATGTCCGTAATATTTAATTAGTCATCCGCCATACGTTATTAAAATATATCGAAGGAATTTGTTAGGACGCTTCGGCATCGTCGTCACAAATTATTTTTAATCAGCGGGTGTCAAAATAATTTAAGGTATTTTACATAATAGGATGATAAAATTTTATTCGGTCAGTGTTTTCTTATATCTATTTATCCAAACCTCAAAAGCTATCTTTTGTAATATTCTAAAAAATCTCGTTAGGCTCTGTTACAAGAGCTAAACACTTCCTACGCTGCTTTATATTTTCTTTATTTAAAATTATGGGTTGTGGTTTTCCATTAATATGATGGCAACATTCCAATAATCCACGATACAAGTAAGCGAAATTGATAAATTACTGCTATATTTTTCTTGACGTCTCTCAATAGAGATATTTTAGTATCAAATAGCTTGCCAGTATTACCCATAGTTCACACTAATGGTGCAATGTTTTTCGACTATTTTTACGATAGAGTTAAAAATAAAAGAAATACATTCAATCGGTTATTTTGCAAAAACTGGATTAACAAATAAAATTTATTAAAGTTCGTCTCCATATTATTTAAAAAAAAAACAAGCAATAAAACATAATAACATTTTTCACTAAATAAACAAATACCACGCTAATTGTTACAACTTTTAAAAGTCTAATAGTGTTCAAATTAACTAACCTATAATAACATAAGGTGTAGAATTTTGCAACAACTTCTTACCATTGCCTTAACAATGTTTATTTGTGTTATAAAATTAATTATAGTTTATGAGGCTTTGTTGTCTCTATTTCGTCACGTTAATTTTCCTAAAGATGGTTATAATGATATAACGCACCAAAATGTGAATGACATCGTTACCATCTATTCTTTTGGCCTCTTTAGTTTTTCATGTCGTAGTTTATATTGTGATTAATGTTTAAACATAGTGTACTTTAGATTAACGTAATGACTACGATTAGGGATTTCTTTATGATTGACGTTTTGTAACCTGAATAAAAATGATCTCAATTGGCTATCGAATACAATGGAACATTACTAGATACGTATTCCGATAAATTTCATCCTACGCGTTCAAAATGTGTTACATGCACGAATACTTGCGTATGCGATCCTAAAACGCTGTTCTACGAAACTCACGGTCATCAGTGGAAACAGCTACATGTCAGGCAATGTCATCAAACGCTAGCTCTACTCGGATTTCATTCATGTCTCCTAGTGCTTCGATATACATATCATTTATAAGTAAACAAATGAATTAAGAAAACCTATAGTGTCATTCAACTTTGATTCCACGCGTAAGACTATTTTTAGCTTATTACATTGCATTACTGAAGTATAACCTAGTTTGGTGTTTATCTCATGTGAATGATCTCTAATTTAATACAATGTAACGACAAACGTTTGCTCATAAAGTGTAACTGTTAGAAACTGTCTACCTTGAAAGTACCTGATAAGTACTGCTAAACATCTACTGACAGATCGTGACGTACAATTACGCGGAAAGAGGATCCGCGCTCGTGAACGGTATATCTGTACTAAACATCGGTTTCAGATTAGAATTTATTACAATTATACCAGATATACATAGAGTAGACAAGCCGTCACTTCGACAAACAATGCCGTTCATGAATTATTCATAATTTAATGCACAATGAAAGTGTTGGTCGCGCTGAACCTACCTCCACTTCAATCTCTTAAGTTGACTCATGTCTGATGAATGGCCCACTCAGATTGATTTCTCACACCAGGCTCTCGTTCGGTGTTTGAATGTCAAAAGTACAAACTATTCTCGTTTTCAAAATTTATTTATTGCTCACATGTTCTGCATCTATCAGCATATGGAGCATCAATTTTCTTGGGTGATGTTACACAATATTTTTAAATATGAATGCATTGCATGTACTGTGGTAGAATGTTCGGCAAGTTCACGGAGGCGTTATATCAGAATCTGATAATGTTTTACACAAGAAGATAAAACCATCAACTGTCAAATCAATATCAGTTACTTTTACTAATGTCACTTGAGTTTTATAGCCAACGTGACGTTTCCTATCAATTACTACTTGTGAATTCGTTTGCTTCATGGGATAACTACACTTTTTTACATATAAGCACAATATTATATTAAATGTCGGGTATTTTTAATTTATTGACGATAAACTATTACCTGCCAACTCCAGAGAAAAATAACTTATGAATCTGCACTTAAAACGATAACCCAATGCTCCGATCGTTCATAAATATCTTTAGTTCCCACACGTGAAACGAATGTGTAAAAAGCTGCTAAAAGCATTAAAGATCTTTACCGTCTTTTTTACGCTCAGTAAAACATTTTTTGGAAGTCTGGATATTTAAAGTTCTTTTCGTGGGAGAAACAAAATACGTGTCAAAATAATTAAAGAAAAATAAGAGCACTGTTTGCAAACTTAGATTCAGTTGGTATACTAGTTTTTACAGCGATAATAATAAACGACATGGTTACATAAGAGAAAGAAATCGAGGCCTACGTATTATCATGCGACCGATAACGATAATATCGAAATCAATTTTTCGTATAGGCGGGGGTAAGCAATCTATGTGTTTACATTTGATACAAACACTCTCTCTAATAAAGATGGATGGTGATTATGTATTAACTAATATAAGATTAATATGCTAAACAAAGTCGAGACAAGGCGATTTACAACGTTGATCCAAAGTTCAATAGCCGAACATGACGCAGTGTGCGTCACGGAGATTATAGATAAGATAATTTACTTTCATTTTAACTTTTGACGAATTCATTAAACTACATATTGTGCCATACACAATCATTTTATACGTGATACGTATTGAATCGGTAGGATCCGGTAGGTTTTAAGTGCGGTAACTGAATCTATCAAGCAGTAAATATTAGGATTTCATGGAACTTGTAAAGCTCCAGCCATTTGTTTAACCGTTATCATACGATGGTAGAGCAAACAGATAAAAATTTAAAATTAACTGCTCCGTAAAAAACTAGCAAACCAAGGCTTGCTTAAACAACTTTGATGTTCTAAATTTGATTGTAAATTTAGACGTAATTTTCTTATGTGCTAGCGCTAATGCTTTGAACATATACGCAAGTGTTAAAAATTTGATGTTATTATAATCATCAATTGAATACATCAATTTGAATAATCAAATCGTACAATGTACAACTTCACTTTCGTTTGGAAATAGTCAATAAGATTTAATACAGATAAAATGAGAATAGTTCTGTCGGAATTCCGGTTAGTACGGTCGGCCGCCATTTATTCCTGTCATTGCTAATGGTGCCTGTCAGTGTGACGCTCCGCCATGGAGACAATAGACTGGTGAAAAAACAACTGATTCGACGACTCGTCGCGAGTCACTCCATTACACACTTCGGATACCCTTGAACAACTTCCTGGTTCAATTTGAATACATTAGATCAACTAAACTTATGATAGCTTTGTTCGATTTGCTTATGACAGTAACAATATTACGACGGCGAACATAAGAGTATTGTGAGTAAAGCTGAGGGCACGGCAGTGCCGCCGCCAAGTCGTGGAAAAAATGGCAGTACTATCCTCCTCTTGAAGCAATTTACTCCGTTTTCGACCCCCTATAACTTCTTTGTGGATAAAATTAGAAGCCTGAATTTCCAATAACCAAGCAGGCATTGTTGAAACACGGTTTATTTTAAATTAGCTTCAAATTGTACTAGTAGCTTAGGTAGTAGGTAGGTTGCCAAACTAGTCAAACTTCCTTCATTTTGTCTCTCACGGATTGACTGATTGATCATCTAAACTTTAAGGTACTTCTTGCAGACATAGAAGCTTCTGATTTGAAGAATGAATGTAGAAATAAAAGGAAAACTAAAATATTTTACAATTTTACTTAATTTTATTTTCTTGTGGATCTCACAACTTTATACGGTAGAAGATCTGATCTGAAGAGACTCTTAATTTTAGAGGTTTAAATATTGTTTTTGATTGCATCCTAGTTTCATAATTTGCTTTAAAATAAGCTGTTTTTAGTTGTCACTTATTGCATAGTATAATAGCGACAAAGGTTTTATATATAGAGATCATCATTTGATACTTTGATGTCGTCTCTCTCATAGATATTCTATTACAAAATTCAAATTAAAACTATTATTTAAATTACTATGTAGATTTGATGTATCAATCAAAATGATCGAATAGGTTTTCAAGAATGGATACAGGACAAATAATGCTCGCTATATTATGTCTGTAGTTCGATTTTGGTACGAGGGTTCATATTAGACAAAAAATCAAGAACCGGCTTAAATTAAATCATTTCTCAATTATCTATACTTGTCCCAGATAAGAAGAAAAGGATTATATTTATTGCTAGCCTTCACCGATTAAAACAGCTCTACGAGATAGAGATTTTACTTCGGAGTCGTTAGTGAAAGATAACTTTCAATTATTACTAAAATAGATTGATTAATATTTATAATTTAGCCTCGAGGGTCTATCCATTCTTAAATATTTATGTGGCCGTAATTAATACGATCTCAGATAGGTTATAATTAAATTGTATTTGGTAGTTATCCTTTGCATTTACTTCCTCGTCTTGTTTTCAGCGTGTACACGACCAAAGTAAAGCCCTCAATTGCATTACTGTTTAGGGTACCTAATCGAAATCACTTGTAGCCATGATTTTGCATGTTTTATCACACATTATATTTTAAACCAAATCGAACTCTACTTGTTCGCAAATGTAAAGACATTTAAATCTGTTCACTACTTTATTTAATAACAATTTAAGCCCTAGTGATGTTCTTTGCACTTTTCCTATTTATATATTATTTCCAATGTAAAGACATACAATGTTCAATTGTTTCATTAAACGTATAGATTACAACACAACATAAACAATCGGAGTGCATATTTAGAATATTTCAAAGGTACGCAGCGCCGGCGTATAAAGGGCAATAATTGGAGCCGGGCGCAACCGGCGCTACCGGTCTGAAGTGCCGTGTACACTGTACAATGGTCGCGACTCGCGAACAAAGCACGCGGTGCGCGCGAGACGATGACGGATGCGACCGGCTCATAGCCGACCTGACCGTTCTTAAGCTTTATTTACAATGGAGAATTTCAAATAGCTGTTCTATTTTTAAATTATCGTGTGGCCAGTCTTCTCTATTATTACCTATACCAGTTTTCTGTATCAGCTCATCAGATCCCACTGCTGCGCGGGGACCTCTTATAACACCCTACTGTCCTAGTACAAATTGATAGTTTATATAAAAAAATAGTACATACGTTTTGTAGCAATGTAGTATAGCTTGTATCGTGGCCCATTAAAACAAAAAAAAAACAATTTGCTAGAAACATAATGTTTTGTTATAGTATATAATTTACTACTCACACATATATGTATGTACGTACATAATTGCTTTATTATTAACTATTATTACCTGAAACATCGTTTCTGTGGATCAAAATTCACAAATTATTATGTTTCTTGGAAAGTGCTTTTTCATCGTTTTTTCCCAGTTTGTCATCGTTTTCAAAGACGTATATTTATCATCAGAATCGGTTCAGCAGTAAAGTGTAAAAGCATAACACAAAACACTATTACTTTCATTTAGGACTTATAAAAGTTGATTTTGGTTTCTACATGTCCTTAATTTCTAGAGCCAGTAAAGCTTATTCTCGTGACGGATTGATTGGCCAAAAAAATTAATCAATATTTAATAAAATTAATATTATGAAATGATTATATAGATATTACTCGGGCAATTCTATTTTACTCATGTGCAAGAATTTGTATAATACTTAACTGATTCTTTTATCTTTTAAAAATCGTATTGCAATGCGGAATTAAAGTGTTCATATATAAAACTACTGTAAAAAATAGCTATTACAATAAATGGCTTAAATTCGCTTTCATTTTCTGCATAATTTAAAATTACTACCAATGTAATTTATTCATGGATAATAAACATTTTAAGCTGCTTGCATACCTTTTGACAGGAAGACTTTAAATGTCTACTTAATTAACGATAACTGTTTATTATAAAATATTTATAAAATGAAATCCTTGTTCTCGAGACACGGGTAAAATGAATTATTATTTTTATGAGTTCGTATACCTCCTGATTCGTCACACTAGAAGTAGTTTACTCCTTTGGCGCCGACCAATTGTCTGTCTATCTTTTTATTACAAATCATTTGAGCTTGGGCGTTTGAGTTGTTTTACAACGTTTATTTTCAAATAGTGCGCCGGAGTTTCTCAGAATCTTACACTTTTATTTTATTATTTTAAGGATACCTGTTGCACAATAGCCACCCATCAGGTATTTATCAAAATCAAATTTTACAAAGAAATAAAAGTAACATTTTTTGTCATTATCTTGATCGCCTTCCACGTATCGCAACCCGCTAATAAACAAAGTCTTTAAGTCCTTACTCAAATAAACTAACGATTAGTGTCTTCCGGCGATAATACTTACCATTTCCGGAGGTTGTAGGTAAAACAACCGTTTTCAAAGTATATATGTAGGTACCTAAGATATTATTTATTATATGGACCTGCATATGTTTACATTTCTTACAAACCCTTTTGAAAAACCATTTATACTTTAAGGTTTAATAATATAGGTAATGAATGTATAAAGATCATCATATGTTTATTAACTACGGCGTTAAGGCGAGGGAATCATGCCTAGACATCGGCGCATTATAAATGGACTCTTCAGATCATGATACGGCCTCAATGGCGGGCGGGCTTAAATCTCCTTTATCTGTTGTTTGACTAAGACGGTGGAAGAGATTGAGTCTAGGCCATACGTCATTATTAGCCCAGACGCGAACCGGGTCAGCACCGAGATTAGGCGTTGTACACACAGATATTATCTCCACTGATAACAATGATATAACGTGATACCGAGAAATCAGAGTTGTAAAGATTGTACTCTATTTACCAACGTGTCACGCCATTGTTTTACTTTTAGTTATTAAATTATTTATGTAACAACTTTCATAGTGCAGTGTCTGGTTGTTTGTAAGTGTAATGACCTGTTGGTTTTGTTCAGAATTAGTCAAGGACGTCGATACTACCGATTTTGAACACTGTCCGTTTTTTGTCCAATTAACAAAGTTGAATTTATTTTATTCGTATTTAGAACGATTTCGTATAATTGAGTTTTATTGACGGCTACGTCAAATATTGAAAAACACACATTAAGTTGATGGTTGGATAAAATTGCGCGTTCTTGAGCGAGTGTTTTTGAATATAAGGTATATGGGACGACCTTTTATCCTCGCGGTTACTCAATCGATTTTATTATGCGACAGTGTAGTGAGGATTTGCACAGGTGTGCATGTAGTGTGGCACGGCACAAGGCGGCTGTGAGGAGCGTAACGTTTGATACAGGTGGCCGGCGCTGGCACGAGCACGCGGCTACACATCGCCTAATGAAAATTGACACGTGGTTACACGCACTCCTTTGTTTGTACACCTAATGAACTAATTTATTTAACACGACAGCTCATGATATTTCCATCATTGATATTGTTTCTGTTTACATTGCAGTTCATTCATATTTAGTACATTAATCTATTGTGTGATTACACAGCGACTGTAGAATCGCATTTATATTCCAAACTTTTATGCAGCAATTTGTTGTTTATTTTATTTTAAATAATTACATTTCTCCCGTACAGTTGTAAGTACCAACATGACTATAAATGCAGGGTCGGCTGCAAAAGCAAAAAACGATAAATTTTTTGTTCATATAAGTTTAATTACGACATACCCATAAACCGTCCCACCAAACAGTAAACTTAACAATCTGTCGTGGCGCCGTACATTTGCCTCAACCGGCTGCGAGAGTCAGCCAACAAACAAAAACACATAGATATTACATAGGGACAGGGTTTCCAGGTAACTCGTGTTTGTAGGAGTCTCCCGGCATTGTCAATAACCCTTTAAGCACGACACGTAGCTACTTCTAAAATATCGCCTTATTACGATGATACGACATTGAACAAAAATATTATAATACCTTAAACTTATAAAAATTAATACAATATATGACTTTCTGCTTCCATAATATTTTTTTTACGTGAATGGTCAAACAATTTGTGACAGGGGAATCCTTAAAAATCATCGTCGAATGTGGTAACCCGAGGTAGGAGCCAAGGTGTCGGGCGCCTGTCTTATCGCGAGGCACGTGGGCCCTAACATCGCCCTTTCATCATTCTTCATTCTAAGAAAGCATTCCACACAATTAGAAAGACAAGTTTTATAGTCCCTCGGTTGTTTTATTTTTCTGAACAAATAATATCACAGAACAAAAAGTTTGTAGATAGAGACGACGTTGCTACTTTCCTCTTTAAAATTGGGTTACACTATGGGCTGAACCGCACGTGTATTTATGGTTTAAACGTCGCAGCCTGTCAATCATTCTTGTTTGTACCGATTCCAATGAAGAAAGCTTCGCCATATTAAGAGAAGTAGTCAACTATTCAAGAGTTAATGTGGCCAGTTTTTTCGCATCAATAAAGTAAAGGCAAGTAGGTTTTTTGTATGTTTTACCTTTAAGCGAATTTTTCTTGCGTTTTTGCGCAACGTTCCACGGTATGGCTTGGTTTAATTATTGAATTTACGTTTAAAGTTAAATATAGACAAATACTTAAAGACTG
The DNA here is from genome assembly GCA_030295005.1 of Cephonodes hylas. Classification (NCBI taxonomy): domain Eukaryota; kingdom Metazoa; phylum Arthropoda; class Insecta; order Lepidoptera; family Sphingidae; genus Cephonodes; species Cephonodes hylas. Next base: position 6,885,706 of record AP025377.1, on the reverse strand, counting down.
GCTGCATGGCAACAATGTTTCTCGTTATTATTGTGGGATTCTCTCTGAAATTTGATATTTTCTTCGCGGAGAAACGGTAAAAGTGTGTACTTTTTTAAAACCCATTAACAATATTATTTACATTATTAACTTTTAGTTTGTATAACTGTTCAACAATTGTTAGAATTTTTACAGTGTATTCTTATGTAAAATTAATTTTTTTTAGAGTAAGTAGATAATTATATCTATTATAAATATAAACCTTAGTTATGGACTATGGTATAATTCGGAAAAGCCCGTTGGGTTTTACGAATTATTATTTAACGTTTAAATCTTCCTCGATATAATTAGCCCAAAGCATAGATAAAATTTAAGAGCAATTTAAAGATAATACGTAATTAGGAACAATTATGTAACATAGTGCTCTACTCTCAGATATAGAGATAGCGCGCTGAGTCAACGGTCGCGTACACTGAGCTCCATACAGACACCCGTGCCATATTAATATATTTTTCGCAATAAAAAAATAAAATAAAATATTATTTAATTGTGTTTTGTGCTAAAAAAATTACTAGGGTAAGTTCGTAAAAATATTTATTTTGAAGCAATAGATTTTTTTTATTTAAAATTGAAGATGTACCTAAATGATCCAAGCAGAACAAAAACAATAATTTTATATCTGTAATGGCCTCATAATTTTCGTATACTCTGAGTAATTGTGATAAGAATAAAATAGGGGTTATTTTTTACGTTGAAGATTCAGTATTATTGTATTGTTTTATCGCTCATTTATTACTTCGTGAACCATTACGCGAGTAATTAAAAATACATAGTGCGATCAAGTTAGTCATATGTGAATGAAATAACCACCTTCGTGTGACGACCTTGGGACACACACTTCGTTTATAATTGAATTTACTTGAAACTAATTGATATAAGTTGATGTGACAGTTGTCTAATGGTGATTTTTATCGCACAAAAAATATTCCAACGTGTCGTGGGAACTCAGACTTAACGTAACGTTTCTTCCGCAGGTCTATGATGACAACACATCAGTGCCGAATGCTAATAATGCATTCTCTATCAATATCCAACTACAAGCACAAAACTTCATAAATGTTACATCGGAGTGCAAGAGAACTCTATATCCCGGTGGTTTGAAGCCTACATAGTGACTTTGTTAAAGCCTAATCGTACGGCTGCAGCGGACTGTGATATGTGTGCGAGTGATATTCGGGTACTCAAAATGGATGTGCGGTGTTCGTTGTTCAAACTCTTGTTGTTCCAAATGTTGGTGGCGTGGTGTGGAGCGAAGCACGTCACGATTGAAGCACCCGCGGCCGGCCTCCGGGTCGACGCGGCTGACCAACATGTCCAGGATAGCATAAGAAACCTTATACACACTGGTGAGTGCCTTGTTACTTCTATAATTCTATCACTATATCAGATTATTACATATTTTTCAACGATGCGGCCTCTATTACATTGAGGGCTAGGCTTTGTTGCATCCTCAAGGTCAATAAGACTTAATTTCCAGTGATAATTTTAGTAAATTGCTCATGATAATATACGCATTGCCGTCGTGTAATAAGAGAGTAAAGTACACAAGAAACCTTATCAATAGGCTAGATTGTGCTGGCCTATTCGTGTAAATTATCACATTACGCTTAAAAGTTACATTTTGCAACAGTTTCAGATATTTTAATTTTAACTCTTATTATTACGTTAAAATTATAATATTTCGTTTTAAGATTATCAGTGTGTGAAAATGAATACAATTACAGTGCTCCAATCGTGAAACTACACGATAAACTACAAAATTACTTATATCTTGATCTGTGAATATTAAGTGTCTCATTTAAACGCATGTGTAAGTCGTTCATTAATTAAATTTACTTTATACATGTCATTTAAAAATATATCAGTATAAATTCGAGAGGTATTTTACTGGAAGTGCAATTGAATGTAAATAATTAATTAATTTATCTTTACTGTAATAAGAATATGACTGAAACAAAAAGCATAATAACTTCGTTTTCCCGAAGAAAGACAAATTAATCGAATTACGATAATCAAGTGTGGAGTCAACGATAAACCTACATACATACTTACTAACGGTCGTATGTATATATGTATATTGAGGAGAACGAGGATTGAATTACAAACTGTTATAAATTTAAAGAGAAAAATATTGTGCTGTTACCGGCTACTAAGTTATTATCAAGCCGAATATTTTGTAATTAATAGAAAAAGTTCATGACTACAATCAAAGTGAAGTAAAATATAAAAAAAAAATAAAATAAAATAAATACACCCAACAGTCACATACATAGTCCTGACCCCAAACTAAGATATGAGTCTTGTGTCGTGGGTATCAGAAACTACGAGAGACTTTTTGGTCTCACAAACACCCAGACCCGAAACAAATATTTGTGGATCACACAAACATTTGTCTCGGTGCGGGGATCGAACCCGCGGCCGCTTGTTTCGCAAGCTGGTGTCTAGCCAACTGCGCCACGGAGCTGTCATATTTTCTATATGTGTCTTTTTATATTAACATTTCAAATATATTCACAAATTGTGGTTTATATAATATTAGTACTCACTTTTACCGGCATAATAGTGGTGGTAAGCAAATCAAGCAACTTCTATGTAATCGTATATAGTTTCCGTAAAGAATGCGATTAGCATGAAACCTGTGATCGTCGATGAGAATATTTATGAAAATTCTTGATCGTACTTCGTATTAATCCAGGATTCATGTCACACTTTTCATAAGAACTGACACCGTATGTGATGTGTTCGATTGAATGAATACGTTATTTAAATTTTAGTGAAATCTAATTGTCAGTCCGTTTGAACCGCAATTTATACATTTTGACATTTATTTGCACTACCGTCAAGCGACTTGAATATATGATGGCAGAGTCAACTTGTATGGTCAGGAAGGTCGTCCAGATAATTAATAAGAACATCCTAAACAAAAATACCAGTAAGAAAAACGTCAAAACCGTTTTATAAATTCCGTTTCCTTTGATCAGAGATAAATTCTAAAATTATATTCCGTGAACAATTAATACTGACGTGTGACAAGGGTAAAACAGATAATGCATCATACAGAAGAATTTTGCGAAGCTGTCTTGTCCTTCTGACTCTTCATTTTGTTTTCATGATATATTAAATGTTGCAATTAGATTCGAAACATTAAAATAAAATTTAACTTTCGAGAAGCGAATGTAATATATGCGAGGAAGGCCAAAGAAAACATGGATGGAGTGCGTGAGAGGAGATATGAAAGAGAAAGGCGTGACTGAAGACATGACGGCTGATAGGGATGTGTGGAAGGACAAAACATGCTGCGCCGACCATTAAACATTTTAAACCAACAACTGAATACCAAGCCCGGAATCTAAGAATAAAAAAACACCAATAGTATAATCACATGACCATGTAATGACTGCGGTAAACGTACACGATGATCTCGGTCTACGAAATATAAATTTAATAATTTAATGTACCTACCGCACAAAACGGCTATTATTAAAGGTTGTAAGATAAAACTCTAAACTATAGAATTACCCGTATTGTGTTACTGTGTAATCGAAAGACAATTTGAGTTACCCCACACGTACATTGTAGTGGTTTTGAGTATAATTTTTTGCAAAAGTTGATTACCTTCAAGTTTTTTGTTCCATACAGTTGATTATTTTATTTAACGTGACCACAATAGACATGAATGAATTACATCGTAAAATTAGCATGCTGTGTATAGATACCCATGTATGAGTTTTTTTACCAATTTTCCACAGACAATTCGTCTGCAACCTCGTTACAAAACGTACAAAATGTAATAAGCGGTACATCAACAGAGAGAATCTATTTGCAAATTTAATGACGCTTCAAAAATAGACGATGGACTACTGCTGAGTGAACGGCACTGAGAGCTTTGAACACGCGTTAAAGCAATGGAATCAATAATCGCACCAATTCGATTTAAGGATTTATTAAACAAAGCCGTATAAGCCACGGTCGATGAACTTGCGCTCAATGTAACGTATTATAAATTAAACAGTTAAATAATATCTACAAGGACTTGACACAATGAAAGTTAGAACAAAATTATCTGGGTGATGTTTGATTAACGTCTTAAAGTACTTAATTATTACCGAAATTTATCGCATGAAAGTGTAAAGTATAACGATCTTCATTCGCTTATCTCGTAAATTAAATATTTGCCCGGCGAATCTTATCTGTGGTGCAGAAAAGGCGCGAATCAGTTCGTCGTGATGACGTGTGCGCGTGACGTAAAACCGTCAAAGCCGAGGTACTGAGGCTCCGTGTCTAATTAATCTGACGTAATGCTGCAAGGAAAACCGCCGTAAATACTAAATTTGGATAAAATCAAATTTCAATAAAAATAGGTTTATAGAAGGAGTTTGTCTGTAATTAATGGATTCAGTAACAATTTATTACGAAGGTTACGACCCGCAAGAACATGATGTCTGTGGGTAGATACTGGTCGATTTAATTTCGGGATTTCAGATATGGTTTCTATTTAAATAATTTATTCAAACTCGACATCTGCTTCCATTAACCTCTACCGCTGCCCATACTGTGAATTGAATTTAAGCGACACAATATTGGTAAAAGTGTTGTAATATTCACAGGAAACAGATATTTAGAACTTATCGCAATGACTGATGCTATAGATAGAAACATAAATGAATTGTATAAACAATGAGACTTATTTAGTCACAAAATAAATAGTGAAGTTTTATATACTTTAGCAGGAAACTCGTAAAGTCGTTTGTTATTGTCGCATCATGATATAAAACCCCAGTTTACTTACACTGATTAATTATTATAGTCGACGAGTGATGTAACACTTTTATCGGTGCACACAAAATTAGTTTTGCTGCCCAGCAACTTCTTTGGAAGTCACGTACTCCGGCACACTAAGTTGCCTTTGTTTCGCATTTATATAAATGCAATCTTCAAAATTAGAGGTTTGGACGATTCGACTTGACCGAAACAGAGTAGAAATGATGGTAAACACTGTGAATGCATTATAAAAGTTTCAATAGCAATTTTGGTATAATAATTAGATGAATTATTAATATTAAGTCAATGAATATCAATTATCATGCTTACTTTTGGATCCATCTTCGCGGCCACGCTCTATATTGTTACCGTACGTAATCATCAATCTGACCATTTATTAAAGAGGCTACTAACGAGCTCTAGAACACAATCATAACACGATGCATTCACAAAAATAGAAGCATTGTCTTCCCCGCCAAATTTTAATAGGCGAGATTAAATGGTGGGTAAAATGAGACGGTTCGGTAACATAAAGTGCGTTGTCCACCTACGCGTGCGGTTGTCGTGTGACGCGCGGAGGTCGGCGCTCCGGCGGGCCGCCGCGCCGCACCAGGGGGCGGGTATCCCATAGTAATAGCCGGTAATTGCAGCCATCTCTTCCACGGAACAAGAAACGTTCCAACATTCGTCTAGACGACCCACGCGTGCCATTACAAAAACCATAAAATTAATTCGTAAGCATCTTGGAAATAAATTTGTCGAAACCAATCTTTTCATTGTCTTTAAACGCTCTAAGTAGAATTTACTATATATAATGGCGCGTTTATTTAATTATATCAATAAAGGAAACTGACTATAGTCTAGAAACAAGCAATCGCACATAAGCAGTTTAAAATAATTGAAACTCGGTAAATGTATAATTCGCCTTTCAGTACATTTTAATAGATAGCCTAGAACGGTACCCAACCGGTCTAAACAATTGCGGGTTTTAACCTTATTTAAAATCATTTATAAACGAGTATTTCATGACGAATATGGAGTGAGAAAAATACTAACGACTAATAGAACTTGTGTGGCCATACAAGTCAGCGGGTATCGTGTGACTAGCGCCGCTTCGACGCTGACTGAGCACACAGATTTCAAATGAATTCGCTCATATGATGAGTGATAAAACTAGTAATTATGACTATCTAGGAAAAATGTCGCGGATTACTAGGAATCATACATCTAGGATTTAACATACCAACGAGGATTATGACTTATAGAATTTGCCGTATCAGTTTGCAACTTATATGATAGTATTACAATACATCGTCTTGTATTACATCAATAAATGGTGTGAGCGATAACACCAGCATTTGTGCTGTTTACTTTTTGTAAAACTGTATAAGATTATCTGTTGCTTTTATTGATTAGAATAACACTTATAAATGCCATTAAATAGTTTTCATGTTTACTATAAAATTGATGATCATTAATAATGAGGATAGTCGTCTTTTTCAATTAGAGGATCATCTCCGATTATAATTTATGATTGATTTTTATCGACCAGTTTTTTAAGGTTTTCCTGTAAACATTTCTCAGTAGCAACACGGAGTCTGGAAATGTACCCGGTAAAAGATCGCCTTTTGTTGCACGGGATTTCAAGACAACTAAAAAATAAAGATATTTTTCAATAATTTACACATAAGTTAATTTTTGTACTAGTTATCGACCCTAAAATCGATTTATAAAGCACACATAGAAAACACTGCTATTAACCATCCATGGATTATTAAACAAATACCTTATTTAGCTTATTTTAATCACTAAGTATTTTTGAATACTGCATTTAGTTGTTCAATAACTTCTCCAAATATAGTAGTATAGTATGACTATAAATTTCTATGTAGTTACAATGGAAAATGACCTAAGATGTTCTAAAGATAAAAATCAGTTAGGAAGTGTCGGTTGTATCGGCCCGAAAAAAGGTAAAAATGCTATCGTGAACACCGTCACGTACACATAATAAATTAGAGGAAGATTGCTTGTGTATAATTACTGCGATAATGAACACGCTATAATATAAATGTTGGGTGGCGCCGGAGTGTGGCGCCGTGGCAGGGCTCAGGGCGCGACATTGACCCTCAGACTCGACGGTCTCAGCTCCCGAACATCCGGCGGACCGACGCTTTCATTATCACGTGTTTTTTATCAAAACAAAGCCATTTTAATGTTCACTAAGATAGTTTTATTGCGACCTTTGCTATTCTATGCGGATAGATAGAGGGATGTTAACCTAATATATCTCTTGTGAGAAAAGGGCCTTATAACTATTTACGATCTTAGGGGCTTAAATATAAACGTTTGCTTCGTACTGTTAAATGATATTTGTTTATTAAAGTGGGCCGAAACATGATTTATTTAAGACGAATGTAAACAATGTTTATGGGTGAAATCATTATAATTTTGCCCGCAAAATAATTGACTTATTTTTAAAAATTCTCACACGTAAAATATTTGAAGGTGAAATATTTCGCGAAGTATTACTTAAGAATATCGTATTACGTATATGGTTCGACACTAAAACTTGCATCATCAGTTACCACGCGCACGTACATTATGGTTTTATTTATTTACTACCATCAGCGATTAGCGCCGTCAGGTCACTGCTGCCTTGTCTGTTTGTTTCCGTTTTTCCTGGAAAGCACCGTCACATTCGAAACAGTTGCAATTACTGCAAAATAGGCGAATTCAAGCAGCATTATGTAGGTTAGTAGCTTCGTAGTTTCTATGCAAAATGACATGTGGAATTATGGGTGTTAAATCACCTGTTAATCTCTACGTTATCAACGTTTTATTATGGGAAAAATTTTAAATCTTAAGAAAATCCTAGTCCTTAAGTGTGTATACGTTCAAGATTGACCTGGTTCAAATCTCAATATGGGAAAAATTATTTCGTATTTTTCATTAGACAATGTTCAATAGCAACGTAAAATCTCGCCCAAATAAAGTCCCGCTGGCTATTACCATAATACATAAATCGAAATCTATATTAACGTGACCAAAGAAGCTAAAAAATGTTTATTAATTTATATCAGTCCTCACACACCCTTAGTCACGACTACTTTCTACAACTCAATAGGCTATATTTTCGACATTAAATAGCCCTACACTTGTGTCCCAGGTATCTACTCCCACCGGCACCTGGACCCGTCGCAGGTGCAAGTGGTGCACCCGGTGAAGGTGACGCACGCCGGCGAGCTGGTCTCCCATGCGGTGCAGCACTCACACGAGCACGGACACGCGCGCGCCCGCCGCGACCTGCACGCCACCGAGCATCTGCAGCCACACTCACTCCACTACAACCTCACTGTCGATGGACGAGACCTCAGGCTGGACCTGCGGTGAGTACCTGAACCTTCTAATAAAACGTGTATTTTTGATACAAGTCTGTGTCGACAAGAGATAAGTAGCATTTGAAGTCGGGTAAAGTGTTATTGGGTTCTTACATTCATTCACAGCTCGAGCTTTGGAAATGTGCCTTGCAACGATAATAGACTCACTCCAATACTTTGGATTTTTTCATATACCTACTCAGCCTATTGCATTTCACTGCTAAACTTACTCTCCTCGTAAGCGCCAACCAGCTCGGTCTAGAGCAGCACACAAAAGATTTTATTACGAATTATAATTTACTGCTATTATATTCGTATCCTTTTGAGTATCCAGCTGGAAAGTCGTGTATAAGAGTTGAAACCATCATCCACCTACGTAATTGTGTGTCATTTCGGATTCAGTGGATCAATTTCCGAACAGAAATTGATGGACATATAAGAACTGATGTAAAACAATAGTAATCGTTGTTGCCTCAAGTGTAAAGACAGCCCATCATACCGGCTTTAATAAAATAATTACGGTTATTAGTAGTTAGATATTCGTATCAGTCCGGATAGCGACAGTGGTACTCAAGATGACCCTTCAGTAACCCACGCTCGTGAGTAGTGTCCCGAGATTAGCGGGCGTATATCCGGTATCGTGCTGGCCGACATTTTCACGCCGGCACGTGAAAGATAGTTTTATTAATCTAGTGGTACTTTTAAATAATACATAGGTAGGTGACTAAAAAAGTAACCACAATACGGATTTTTTCCGATTTATTGGTTTTTGTATACAGGGTGTATTCAGACCGTGATCGGAAACTAAGGCAGGTAATAGCTAAGGTGATTTTAAACCCCCTGGCGTTAAAGAAAATTCCTAACAAAAAAAAATTCACATTTTCCATATACGAGTAAACCACATACATTTAATACCGATGGTTGTATGAAAAACGGCAAATTATGTTCACGATAATATTAGTTGTATGCTACGCTACAAGTATTATTGTATTGTAAATTGTATTTACAGATGGAATCCAATTATCGTGGGTATAAATCCTAACCAGTACCAAGTGCCAAATACTTTCGCAGAATGCATTAAAAACACATTACAAATATGCCGTGAAAATAGATTGAGAAAGTACACGTTTTAGTACCGTAGAGAATGTAAGCAACAAATATGCAAATAGTTTTATTGACTCGTATATCTTATAAAGATCTCATTTATTAAATAGCGAAGATAAGATCAGGTTACGGACTACACATATTCATTAAGCAATGATACAATATACTATATACGTTTTGAAAAAAGTAACTGGTATACACATGCGTAAATTGGCTCAATTGAATTATAGAGTGTATAGTCTGACATCCTATTTCCTATTAATAATAAATGGTGACAAAGTAAAATTACATAAAAAACGCCGAAAGAAAAAGAGTTCACGGGCACGGACGTATGCAATCTAAAATAAAGTTTTTATCATGTGAATGGTAATTACAATATTACACACATACATCACTATCGGATTTGCCTATCTTTGTGCTGATAACCCGGGCCATGTGAAATTTTGGCAGGCGAGACATGTTACAATGAGATGATAAGGCTGGCTCATGCGTGCGCGCCGCTCTCTGTTACCACCTCTACTGACACACATAATTTTATGTATGTCGCGAATCGCTCTCAAATATTTACCTCGATTATAACGCATCTTAATCCACCGCCAACATAGGCCTACGAAGGTAACTAATCTGCAATATCTACTGCGAAGCGTCAAAGATCTCTGCGTTATTTTCAATCCTAATTATTTTAGTTACCATATCGGAATAAAGTCTTCTTTTATATATAAAAGGGACAACCCAAAGCGGTTATAATCGCATCCAATTATTGTCGTCACGAAGCTGTATTATGTAGAAGAGCCTCTTTAGGAAGTTAGGGGCCACATCGGTTTCATGCAGCAAGAAGAAATTAAAAATTAATGTTTTCATTTAAATTTCGTCGCACGACGACATACATCTTGTAACATTGTCTCGTACATTTCTCTTGCTCGGGTTCCTAGAAAAGTTTTAAAGTCGCGACTGCGATCTATTTTCAGTTTTAAACTAATAAATGATGCTAGTGGCATAAGCTTTTGTTGATATTGCCTACATTTCGCTGTCTAATTAATCTTAAATGTGATATGAGGCGGGTCTATTTCCGTGTCAAGCACCAGTTATCTATTTTAATAAGACGTGCTAAATTATATTTTATCTAGATTTTTGACGGTTTGAAAAAACTAGAATAATTTTACAGAATTTTCAAACAAAATTGATCGAATTAGACCAGCTTTCCGGACGTTTTTCTTAGGATAATAAACTTTTATTGACGTCTAACGATATGTGTTAGAAGATATAATGAATATAGGACTTTGACAGCCCCGTGGCGTAGTTGACTAGACACCAGCTTACGAAACGAGAGGCCGCGGGTTCGACCCCGCACCGAGACAAATATTTGTGTGATCCATAAATATTTGTTTCGGGTCTGGGTGTTTGTGAGACCGTAAAAGTCTCTCG